>OW964555.2:5000000-6250000 GCA_943138885.2 Tholera decimalis
ATATACGAGAATGTCCTTTTCGATTTTTCTTTAAAACGTAGGTTTTTATTGATTTTCCTCTAAACTACTTTAACAACTAAATGTTGAACTTAAAGAAGCAACTGAAAGATTTTTTAGATATTTTTTAACAGTTTGCAATTTAGATTTCAAAAACCTGAATTAATATTTCGAACAAAATGAGCTGTGTTGAACAGCCAGACAGATGGACATACGAGTGATTGTTTAAGAGTACCATTTTCCTTGAAAAAGTTTCTGTTCTGGGTGACCTATGACGATCTGATCAGGAGCCTATTAAGGAAAAAAAAGATATACGCTATTCTACCTGGATATAGCTTGTTTTATCGCTTCCCACGCACAATAACACCTGCCACGCGGTAGCGTGGCAGGTGTTATTGTGCGAGGTGAAGAGGTATCTTCACCAGTATGATTGCCTGGTAGAGAACACCTATAACATGAAGTCCGCCATCGTACCTATGTGCATGAAGAATAAATAAATAAATAAATATACCACGAAATATAATCTTATTCCACTTCACAGGCTACGGTTTGCAGCTATATACTTATAAATAAGCTGGCTAAAATTCCCATAAGGACATAAATAGATTCATCAGCATAAAAATATTAGCAAAGGAAATTTTACGAGTCCATTCTGATGCAAACTCTGTTTCCTTGTATCTCATAAATTAATTTTATATTCATTGTTTGCGTGCTACGCTCTCCTGGTGTTGTTGGGAAGTCGGAGCATTTAGTTTTAATTATGTTTTTCTACACAACTACTTTTTATTTGCAGTAGGAAAAACTACCTTTATAAGTTTTCTCAGGAAAAAAGTTTGTGTATCTATGTGAAGAAAGGAGATTTTTTTAACAACAAACCAGACTTATTATTGTTACGAGCTGGGGTTTGGGATTGAAATAATTTACACCAATTAAACCAAAATTAACACTTTACTTAAATACACACTAAATAAAAATTAACACAGTTATTCACAGTACAATACTTGTCACTCAACACTTAAATCGCACCGAAATTCACTTGTAAAGCTTCGATTATATCGTCTCGTATCTTGAAATAAGACTGCTCTCTGCGTTCTTCTGCGATCTATTTACACCCCGGTCTAGGAGATCTAGAACATTCTTGTAAAATCGACTCACCGCCTACACTGCTAAGAATTCTCCAGAAGCTACTCGAGATACTCAGTACTGCTACTCGTCGCTAGATGGCGTTAGTGTCTCGACTCGATATACTCATTACTGCTACTCGCCGCTTGATGGCGTTAGTGTCTCGAACATTCTAGATTTCTGTCGAAGTTTCTCGACGTACTTCACTACGTGACTGGCGTAACATTATGTTGCCTGCGGCTTGCGGGAATGTTCTAATGAGATACTGCGTCCCTAGAACATAAGGCTAAGGGCTGTTTAAGGAACAGGGGTCGGTTTTTATTCAGTAGAATTCTGACACTTCCTTCCGCTCCACCCAGAAAGAGCTATTCATTAGATGATTTTCCAACAGAAAATATACATAAGGAAAATGGCATAACAAGTCATAAGACACAATTGAGTGGACCACATCATGGCACCGTTTGCCGTGATGTGGTCCACTCAATTGTGTGTTTTATTATTATAATTGAATTAATAATATTTATTTTATTTGAATTATACTACTTATTAAAATAATATTAAAACTTAATAAAATAATAAGAAAATAAATTGACGTTTTCAATGATACCTGAAAGACAGAGACACGGCACATCTAGACGGTACCGTTTTGTGCTATTCAACTAAAAAGGTAACTAGTAATTTTATTTTTTATTTCTGATTGAAATAGACTTGTAATGACAAAAACATGTCCACAAAATCACTGACGAATATTCGTATTTGAATACAGAAACCTTTTGATACTTGTATTTTTTTTAATAGCAATCTGTCACTGGATGACAGAAAGTTTTGCTTTTGAAACCCAGTTTAACGAATATAAATAAATTGGAAATTGCCTACAGTGGGACCTAACTGGATATTTTTAAATGTTGTCTTTTCTATCACGTATTTGCTTGCACGATGACTCTTATCGAATGGTTCTATCGTAACGACTACCGCCATATTTGACATTTTTAAATAAAAATCTTTTTAACAAAAAATTTAATCAACTTGAAAACAAAAACACTTCTGAAGTAAAAAGCCAAAAAAAACCTTAAAGACTGTCTGTGTGGTGGATGTCTACTTCCGTTTACAAAAAGGTCTAGGCACCCTTATGGCTGGAGTCAGTGCCAAGCCAATTAATAGTTTTGATAGGCTACGCAGGCCGCATTCGGGGGCAAACACGTGGTGATCATACCTGTTAATTTGGCGAAATTAAAAATTAAAAAAACGAGTGGGGTATTCCCGCGTAAATCTTGATCCCGATAGTATTTCAGAACAAACGCCTGGATGTTACCCTTATAACTTCTTCTATCTTCCAGTTAAAGTCCCATTAAAATCGGTTTAGCCGTTTGCGAGATAAGCCCGCATAGACAGAGATACAGTTTTGTTTACGTTCATTTAGGCACGCTTGTTATGAGCAAAAAAATCTTCTCGTCAGCACCGCATAATAACTGACAGTTCGTTTCATCAAGGGGAGCAATAAATGTGACTTTAAATTCAATTAATCGCTTTGGCTTCGTAAAACTTCAAGCTACGTTAGTATAGGAACCTCATTGGTACCTAACTACATATCGCACTTTTAGAATGAAAGTGAACTTTTTCGGTATCATATGAGTCCTATGCTATGGGTGGAGTGGAAGGGAATGTCAGACTTCTACTGACAAACAACTCACCTCCTCCGCCATCTCTGTTTGGTCCCGTCAATGCTGCTGACTGTTCTTTGAGGCTGCGTAGCTGCTGCAATCAGTCGACTCGTAGGATTATGCTATTATTTTTTCAAAACAGTTTTTTCAAAGACTTTTTTGTCCAACTCAAAAATACCTGTATGAGTTAGGTACATTCTAAAACTGCGCTATATCGAGCTGTTGTGGGTTTAAACCCACGGGTCGTGGGGACATCGTTCTCATAACCTTATCAAAGAAATGTTGAAAAGGTAGGTTGACATTTTCCGTGGTCCAAGGGCTGGTTTTCACTTTGGTCAAAGGCAAACAATAAATTGTTATACAATGTGGCAATGCCGCCAGTCTCAGCTGACAGCGCTGAGAACAAATTTTATGATGCTATCTGTTTGTTTAACTCTAGGTTTATTATTATAAAATATTTTATTTCTCATTGATTACAAGAAGGTACCTTACAAAGGATTACTCCTCCGTGTATAATTTATAATAGGAATATTTTTAGACAACAATTGTTGGTTGGTAGTTTTGTTTGATTTTTATCCTTTCTTAATTTATTTTTATAATGATAATGAAGGTTTCATGGCCGATTTCGGCCACAGCGACTGCATTCCCGTTAGTTGTTATATGTCGTCACATGACTGATGTAACCAATTTTATAAGTAAACGTGCGAGCACAAATGTTACCTACATGTGAGGACGCCGTTTACGTAATAGTTAGACGGCGGTTTATTTTTGACCTGTTCTCGCTTAGCGCCCAGTTCTCGCCGTCTCTGATCTTCAAACTGCTTAACGCTACCCTGAACGACCCTTCTCCATTCGGGGCGGTTAGTGGCAGAAGTTTCCCCGCTTGGAGGGGTCAATTCTACACCCTTTCATATGCCTCTTGAGCACGTTTTTGTATCTCAGGAACTGACCACCGCCTTTCCGCTTACCGTTATTTAGTTCCGGTTAAAAGACGCGCTTCGATACTCTTTCATCAGACATTATGGAGATTTGTACATGAGGTAGGACTCGATGCCATACACATTCGCACGTTTCAAATGCGAGATAGTGGTGAAACGCGAGCCTATTTTCAATAAAAAAAAAGAACTGCGTTTCTAATGCGAGCAAACTTTATGTTCATGATATCTCATAGACATTTAAGATGGAATCTGTCAAGAACGCAAATATGTCATCTGTATAAAGTCCATGTCTCTAAAGCATAGAACAATCGCTAGGTACATTTTGATCTTTGTCTGCAGCTTTATATCATTAGACCGAAACACTTTCGTACGCAACCTACCGAAGGCTGTCGAAGCAGCACCGATTCTGCAGTTTATTTCGGACTCGAGGTCGCCTTTATTTTATAATACTCAGATAATGAATTAATATCATTTTTTGTAAGTACCTATTACCTACTTTTATATTATTTATATTTTTTATTTAACTGGAAACTATAAAATTTATTTAACAATTAGGCAACATAACAACGGATTAGGATTATAACTGAACTTGTATGGAGGAACTTAAATTTGTTTTAAAATGAGGTTTTGTATGACAGCTTCATGGTTCGTCGGCCACATCCGCATTAGTTTTGCCCTGGTAGGGCTGCTCCATCGCCGAAGCCAAATAACTTGGCTAATGGTTTAAATTTATGTCTTGTGCCGCGAATGCACATGCTAGTGGCACGTATTATTGAGATGATGATTCTTGATCTTAACCAATAATGATAATGAATTAATAAATCAGTAAAACACACATTTGTGTTGAAGACATTCCTAAGAGCTGTTTATATCTTTTCTTGTAATAGTATAACGTGTAATAGTGTACAATTTGTAAGTATGCAGCTAGTAATCCATAGATCTACTCTAACAATTCCTTCAGCAATAGAATGCTACATTATTCCTGAGACATAGGCTCATATTTTTCCTGAAAAAAACTTATCACGCGAGTGAAGCCGTGAACAGAAGCTAAAAGTATATATATATAAATTAATAGTTTAAAAATCACTAGAAAAACACGCTTTTATAAATGCACGTAAAAACAAAAATAAATGTTCGCGCTTTTCCTTTTTTTTGTAGACTCCGTTTTCTTTGTGTTGCTGTTTCTTTTTTGTAGTTTTTGCCATATTATTCCCACGAGTAGTGAACAATTAAACGGTCGATCACCCCAGAGGATTGGAAAGTGACATCTATAAAAAAATAAATCTATGGATTACGCGGTAATTCAAAAAAGTTAAGAAAACCGATAACGGGTTTTCTTTAGGTTTGTTATAATAACTTTGAAACCTGATCGTGTCCAAAGTCCATTACGTGGCCTTTCTCACAAGTGCAAACACGACTATGATACGATATTCCATCATGGAATGCCAGTGCCTATCTTCCGGCTTTATCATCAGACCTTGAAACCTAATCGTGGTCAAAGTTCATTACAAGAATTTTCTAAGAAATCCAAAACAGCTATGATACGATTTTCCATCATGAAGTTCCAGTTCATATCTTCCGGCTCCATCATCAGATCAGTTTGACAGTACCATATTATTGTATTGTCATCAGAACTACATACAGCTGCCAATTTTCATTACGCTACGACCCTTGGAAGATGGTTAAATTAGTTACCTTAGATTTCATTACATAGTTAGTTACATACAGGTCAACCTAATAAAAGTGTGTTAAAAATACAACCTGTTTTATCAATGTTCATTCATGAGACAAAAACACTGGCTTAGAGCGCCTTATATACCGAAAGTGTACACATATCAGATTACTGTAGGGTTTAATGGTACAAATTATCTAGAGAAAATTCGACTGAAATATCTATTACTAACAGAAATCGGCTTTAACATCTATTCCAGTCCTAGATCATTGTTATTATTAGATCAGTGAAATCAATCAGTCTAAGATTAATATAGCCACTAAATAAATATACGACTTGGCTCAATGTATTGAAGACGTTCTGAGAATTAAATGCCAAGATTATGATAACAGTCGACTGTTTATTTTCAATTTACTGCTAAGCTAGCTAGCCTGAGTATAATAATCTCTAAACATGATTTAAATAGATGGCCCGTTGTTGTTTATACTTAATGCAGGAAAGTCTCACTCAACCTTCCTACTGCTGAGATATATACAAACCTTAACAGTACCTACTATTTCACGCGGGTACTAGGAGTCCATAAAATACTCTAGGTGCACTAGCAACCAATACAGGTAGAGTAGACGTTTATATGCACTTAGTCATACTCGATAGAAGCTTGTTTCAATTGAGTTCGTCTGTCAAACAGCGTGCGCGAGTACAATGAACCACATAATTGATTCAAAATTTTAAACAAAACTTCGGAACTAAGCTATCAAATCGATTTCCTATTCGCTGCACGGTCCTAATTAGCTAGCTATCGCATACTACAGCAAAATTGGAGTATTATGCTAATTCTATAATCTAGCGCTTTCAGCGTTGAGCTAGCAATCTGCTAAGTACAGGCTTAGCGATAGTTGGTACATCATGTGCGATATGAACGCGATTGTGCTGAATGGAGATCACCGTGTATAGGTGCTGAAATGGTAACTATTTGTTCATTTATGCGTGTCTGATACATCAAGTGGTTTATTTTGCGTGTTGGACAAAACCGCACGCACATGTCAGTTAAATAATTGCTTTCACGAAAATTCTGAATGTATTACAGCGCCGGACTTTCGTTATATATTATTAACTACTACTAGGTTTTACCCGTGACTCCCGTCGTATGAAGTTTTTTTAGTGAAAAATTTAACCTATGTCACTCAGTAAGCATTCTACTTGTGAATGAATTTTTTGTGAATGATTAGTATCGAAGATTTTTCCTATAAATGTTTTATTTTACAGAAAGCTTATAGACTAATGGGAAAACATAAAAAAAAAACAATCGTGAATAAAATTTCTAATTACAAGCTTCCACATGTATGATATTCAGATATTAATAATAATAATATAAGACGTTTAATTTTCTCAACACAAAGTAACTTAAAGCTAAAAATTACAGTAAACTAAAGTAGGGGTTTGACTTTGTGAGAGACTGGTGCCTGAAGTGGGTTTCAACGAGAACCTGTATTACAGGTCACCAGTTCCCTCCCGCGGCCTGAGATAACTAACTTAAATAGTGGATAGAGAATTGAAGACAAGAATGAAGCAATATTACTTAAAGACTAAAAATATGAAAATTATTGTTTACATACATGAGAAGACGTGGAACCAGTTTGTTAAGTGTATCGGTGTATGAGATTGTTATGCAGTTTGAAGAGTGTAAATGTATGAAAAAAGAGCTGTATGAGTATGCGCGTATATTTAATTAATTCTATTTGCAGTTAACATTAAACAAATACAATAAAAGCACTTAAATTGTAAACTAAAAAGAAAATTTATTATAAATTCGACTGTTTTATTACCAAGGTGCAACATATCAATGTAATAAGTTGACATTACTTTTATATAATCATTTTACATGACAATATTAACCTAGTCTCGAGTGTCCCAAAGTATTCATTATTGAGGATTTTCCTAATATTATGTGCACTTGTGCAAAATAGGTCGATTTCCAGGTGTGTCGGCAAATTATTAAAGGCAATAACGCTGCGTATCGAGAAGGCGTTGCGCCTGTACTTAGTCGATACACAAGGTGCTTGCAGCAAGAGTCACCTGCGTAGGTTATTTAGATTAGTGCGGGGTTTTATTTTGCTAAGGAGTTCTGGACAATCAATATGTCGCTAATGTTACACCTAACATCGAAAGGCAAGAAATGATATCGCTTACATCATTGTTCGTGGTCAATTGAGAACCGCTATGCCTTAAAGTCTAAGTAACGCAAAAATTTTCTCTGAACAGATTCAATACGAGATATTTGTAAATTTCGTATTGAGGGTTCCAGACTTCACATGCCTACGTGAGGTAGCTGCGCACGAGAGAACAGTACAGGACTTTTACTGGTTTTAAAGACCAAAAGCTAGCACAAGCTCTAATAATAAAACCTAGAGCTCTGAATGCTTTCTTGACTATTGCTTCTATATGGTCATCGAAAAGTAACTTACTGTCATGTACAACACCAAGATCTTGGATAGTGTTTTTCTACTTATGTACGTACCATCTAGTGTATACCCCGATCAGATAATAGTTTTCTGGCGAGTGAATACCTTGTGTGTGTTTGTGTAAAAAAAAAAAAAATAAATAAATAAATAAAACGTTTATTCGAGACCAAACATGAGAATTAATTTAAAAACCCACCAAACTGCTTAGTGTGTGTCTGTGGTTTTACAGTAGACTGCAAATCTGTCAATGTTTGACTACAGCAAATCGGTATCAGACGCCGTACATACAGTCTTAGCACTCTCACCACCATGTGGTCCGCCTGCCGCCCACATAAATTTCGGTGCAGCAAGTCACTATAGATTCTTTAATTTTTACAGGCAGGCCACGTGGGCTGCCTGCGTACCACAACTAGCTGCAAAAGTTACACGAAAACTAGCGTGGCGTGGTGTAAAAGTCATTGCATGGCCCACGCGCCACCCACATGGCCTGTTGTTCTAGAAAAACCTTAAATGTGTATGGCGGTCAGAGTGTTAAGGACCTTCATATCGACGCTGGAAAGGAAAAATTATCCAAGCGACATTTTTGGCCATTTGAGTTATATACATTGTTGGAATCGCCTGATTTTTCTGCGTCGTTGTCTTACTCACGTCCTTCTACGACGACTTTTGATGTCGCTTCGACAATTTAAAGTTTGCGAGAGTTCACTTTTTTTTTCCTTACTAAACGACAAAATTTTCGAGCATTTTTGAAAATTTGGTAGTTGTCGTAATATTGTGAAATGCTAAATTTGCCTTTGGTCAAGTTTGATATTTCTGTTCGTACGGTAATTACTCCACTTAGTTAATTTTTCCAGTATCTGGCAATATAGTGTTAGGCGCATAGTATATTTTTTCCTCAGAAAGGATTTATTCTTTTATCACTTAGGTAATTTTGACTTATTTGGTTTTTTTCCTACATGCATTGAGGTAATATAAAAAAACTAGTACTCACGCGGGGCTTCGCTCCCGTGGATTCTATCACGGTAAAAACATAACTCTCCTTTTTTGCAGTCGCGTAAAAAGTAGCCTATAACCTTCCTCAAGCTTCAAGCTACTTCCATACCAAATTTCATCCAAATCGAACCTGTACTTTCGAAGATTAGCGCGTTCAAGCAAACAAACAAACAAACTTTTCCGCTTTATAATATTAGTATAGATTATATTAAATTAATATTTAGGTTGTTTTGCCTCAACTTCCACATGTTTTTTTTATTTTGGTAAGGCAACTATTACTCTGATATAAATTCTAAAAAAGATATATATTACATTTTTACCGTACCTTCCTTAATCAAAGCTTGTCGGTTAGTCAATTTTTCCCGTTTCTACTTTTGGGGAAAATTTTACTAAGCGACACTAACTTTAAATTTAAGCATTATTTTTAATAGTTACGTATACTATAATGTAGATAAAAAAATATCCAAATAAATTTCTAAGAATTAGGATTTTTGGACCATTACAAGAATTTACACGATTTTTTTTCTGAAAATTCAAACTTTAAACTGCTCTACTGTAAAGTTAGTCTGATGTCGCTTGGATAATTTTTCCTTTACAGCGTCGATATCATCCGCGTATAGTACTTAAAATATCCGAATTTAGGAAGTAGTTTTTTATGTATGAGATAAAAATTGTGAATAATAAAGGTCCTAAAATGGATCCTTGGGGCACGCCTGATGGGATAGTTTTGTTTTAATTTTGTCTTAATAAACACATTTTGTCTTAATTAATGAATATACATAAACACAAATTACAAATGTATTACCCACGACGTTATCCACAGCATGTAATATCTATGCCATACATACGAGTATCTACGTAAAACTGCAGCATGTTTCCGGTTATCTATGTATGACGAAAACTAACGGAAGAGGTAGCCATGTATTCCTGCAGATAATGACTTCTAAAAACGCACACGGTGATCTATACGACCTTACGACCGTATACATCATCGTGAATGTAATTTTATGGGTGCCTATGCCTGAAATAAACGATATTTAATTTAATTTAATTTAATTAATTTAATATCGACCTAACATTGCGTATCCATCCCAGTAGTTATTAATTCATTGGACAATATCAGGTTCCAGAACTTTAAAGAAGAGACATAGTTTAGATATAGGGCGGTAATTTTCTATATTAGACTCATCTCCTTTTTTAAACACGGGAGTTATGAATGCCGATTTCCATATCTTCGGAACAATACCCTTTCTTAGCGACCGTTCGAACAGCAAACAAATTGGTGCCACAAGGCTTTTTGCACAATGAATCATGAAAATGGGCGGTATTAAGTCTGGCCCTGCGGGTTTAGCGGGATCCAGACCTTTAAGTAGCCTAAATACAATATTAGGACATATACTAACAGTGCTCAGGTTCCCCGAGCTAGAACATTGAGTATCTGCCAAAATTTTTAAATCATAGTGTGTCAGAGTTGGAATCCTGAAAAGTTGATTGAAAGTAAGAAGAAAATAGCTCAGTGATACCCCCACCTGTGTCAGCAGAGAGGTCCATATATATAATGCAGTACTTTAGGTAATGAGTTACTACCTCTTTATAACCGACTTCAAAAAAAGGAGGAGGTTCTTAGTTCATCTTGAACTTTTTTTTTATGTATGTTACCTCATAACTCGGAGACCGCTGGACCGATTCGGAAAATTCTTTTTTCGTTTGCAAGGGTATACTTTCTAGTTGGTCCCATTGTTATGAAATCAGGTTCTGATGATGGGATCCTGGATAAATCGAGGGAATTCTTCAAATATTATAGGCACACCTATAGCGTTTTGGGTATTTTTTATAGTACCTTGAGCAGTTGCTCTCGAAAAGTACCATTTGGGAAAATTGAACTGATAATGAAAAAAACCACAGATGGCCACCGAAACTACTCAATAATTAGTATTTCGGGAATTGCGATTCGATTACTTGAGTACGGATGTTAGGCACTTTATGCTCGTCACAATGCATATGGTGATGTAGAGATGATGGTGAAGTACCAGGAGAACTCCTCAAAAATTAACGGCTATGTATCGGAAAAAGCAATATTTTGTAAAAGGTGATAAGTTGTTGACATTATGGCTATGTAATTTATCTAGTTACAAAGTAACTAGATAAATTACAAACAAACCCACTAAAAAGCGTGAAAAAAAAAGTTTTTTTACTTTTAATATAAGATCAGAAACATTTAGGATTTTTGGAGATTTAAAATTCTATTTTTTCCATATAAGCATTAAAACAATCCGCCCCTAATCGCTTAGCTCGATTTCGCAGCAGAGAAAATGAGTTGTAATCAGGGTTATATACAAACATAACCCTTTAAAAATATAAATAAGTGTAAATTGAACTACATACTTATTAAATTACCTTTCTGCGTAACTTATTTACGAGTACCTATACATAGTTTTTAATGATTTCAACATAGAAAGTTAATATTCAATTTCAAGCTCGAATAACGTTACCAGGATTAAAACAACACAAGAAAATATACACATTTTCTAATTGTGATGCAATACACCGATACAACACTCAAAACAGATACTACCTACGATAGCTAAAATCTGTTACATTTTGCACATTGTGCAAAATTAGTTTGAAACTTCTTAATCAGCGTCCATGCTTAACAAAAACTGCACCAAGTTCGTGCAAATGTGTGTGTATTGCACAATGTTATCGGCAGTGCAAAATCTGCTCAATTGGTTTTGCTTGTTGTGCGTACCCGTAATTTTCTTTGTAGGAAATAGATCGTAAAAAGATATGCGCTCCTGTTAAACTTAGTTCGTTTCGATAAGGGACCTTCAGTTCCTATCAAAACGGTGTACACTGGATAGGTAGGTACTATGATTCAAATAAAAATCGGAACGTCAATGACCTCTACCTGTCAAATATCACTTTAAAGGTAAAGTTTGTATTTGACTTAGTTTAACCGAATCTTACATCAAGTTTAAATTTAATATTTAATTATTTCAAGTCATAATTAGGTTTTTTACATCATAATTTTCTCTCTCTTATTTTCAATTTTCAAAGTAAAGAGGATACATGACGCAAAGGCCCAGAAGCCATGGGAAAATGATTTAAGATTTCTTTTTAGTTTTGAGAAAGAGGATTCGTTTTTTCGCTCAATATTCGTTAATAAATTAATATTGTAATAAATTCTTGTTTTGCTCACTCTAACCAACTGTATTTAACAGCTATAACGTCACAACATGGCGGTAGTTCGACACTTTTCTTAGTTGAATCGCATTGTACTGCACTGTTTCAAAGCTTTTTATGCTGAAGTTGTGTGTTGTTTCACACAAAACTGTCATATAGTTCGATAATCTTAATGTGTGCTCGTGCATTGGATTTTTCAAACAATGTTGCGTAGTATTTTGTGTAGCTCTTTTTATCAGCTTGCTTTGTGTGGATAGTGTATAATGCATTAATCATGGTATACTGCTGCAAAAAGGTTAGAGTTACTAGGTTGGCAGGCAAGAAAGAGGATAGGCCGTAATTGCAACTGCTATTTAGATAGCTTGCAACGAGTAGGTATATAATTATTATGTAATGTTCGAGTATAGAACATAAACTTCAATATAAAATCAAATACTTGTTGACGTGTAGCTTGATAGATGTAGCATTGGAGTCAAAAAACATCTTGTTATAATTTTGTTTACCACGCAAACCATAATATAATGAAGAACAGATTTATTTGTGTTGGTTCCGAGGTAATTTGTATACCAGTAAAAATGCCATACAGTGCTAAAATATATTCGTGGTAATTATCTTGTGTAGGTATTATTTATCTCGGGTCTGTTCAATGTGTTTATATTATACTAGCGGCCCGTCCCGACTTCGCACGGGTGGACATAATATTTTTTTAATATTCTTATACCTTTTATTTATATTTTTTTTGTTGTTTCATTTTTATACTTACTATCCTTTGTTCATCGTTTTTTTATTTAAGTAACTTATTTAATCTTAAGTAAGACATATTCCGCCGGGGTCGTGGGACTCATCCCGTTACCGTGGCCCGGGTATGTAAAGGGTTATTGAAGGAACACCGTGGATTTTAGTCAGTAAAAGTCTGACAGTCCCTCCCACCCTGCCCGGAGTGGGAGGACTTATTTGATAATTTTACCACGCTAAAAAAAAAAAAAAAAAAAAAAAGTAAGACATATTACTTAGTAAGTATGTTTTTTATTTACATTTTTACAACATTTTACATTTTTATCTTATCCTACCTAATTAAATTTCCTAAAATTTTTATTTATTATTTTTATGTTTTTTGTTGTTTTAGGTGTGTGTATTTTTATTTTTAAGAGTTTTTCTAAGTAATTGTAATTTTTACATTTCTGTATTTATATTTTTATTTTAAAACTTTATTTAATTCTATTGGTTATTACTTTTATTTTACAAAACTTTTACCTTAAAGCTTCACTGTACACTATGTTGGCAGTGGTATTTGTAGGTGATAACAAAACATATTGATTTTTAGGAGATCCTACTCAAGAAAGGGCAACATATTCAATCATAGTACTCATTTCTTAGGTCGATGCCAACAATCGAAAAAAATTGTCCTTGTGATTTATTTATCGTAAGGGCAAACGATATCTTCCGGGAAACCATAACCTTTTAAAGGATATAGGCAATTCCATCGGAATTAGAGATGTGTCCCTCACTCATGAGGTACCTCGTTTGAGGTACTCGTGATCGCCAATTGAAAGAGTTACTCGAATTTCAACATTGAACCACCTCACTCGTTCACGCGTCCTCAAAAATTGACATTGACAATATTGACGCGTCGCGAGCTCTTGTGAGTATTGAGTGAGTGAGCTTACTGAGCGAATGAACCGCCTTAGTATAAAATTAGAGAATGAGTGAAGTGAGGTCTCGAGATTTTGAAAATGAAAACCCAGTTAACATTATGAATTTGGTATGTAAGCACCTAATAATAATGATGTTTGGTGTGTGTGTGATACTAGTCTTTGATAGGATATTATTTAGATTAAAAAGAAATACAATAAATGTGTGAATTTTTTGTAATTTTTACTCAAACTGAATTATAAAGAAAATATTTTTAATTCTGCTATTACTATGAACTCTAAACGTTAACTATGAACTCTAAAAACATTAACATTAAATTGGTAATCAAATGTCATTGATTCGTTTATTTTGGCGGTCATAAATGTCGAAGTGAAAGAAAATTATGTGTGTGAGGGAGACGTGAAAATCGAAATCGTAAGTACTCGTGAGTCGACGCGACCGTTCGCCTCACACTATCGGCTGAGTTCGGCTTGGGCTCGGCTCGTGAGGTGAATACGTCGACGTGCGATTACTCGCCTCAAATGAGGGGTACCTCGTGAGGACCTCGCGAGGTAAAATGAGGTACTCCCTCAACCTTATTTTAAAATGATGAGTTACCCATCACTAATCGGAATCACCGGGATTCGTGGAATATGAGCGAGCTGTCCGGCCGCGGCGGGCCTAGTGATAATTGTTGCTACAATCACATTGTCTCGTAATTCCTTTAACAAGTCTTGTGCCATTACACATACTGGGAGGGCTTAAATTTCTCAATAGCATTATGTGATTACCTCCTTTTAATTTTAGTTCATGGGGTGGCAAGCTGGTAGGACTGAGGAGGGAATTTAAAAATTGTTGTGGGTAGTGCACTATATCTTCGATGTTGCACACGGGCGCTATTTGCTACTGTAGATGATAATTTTTCATCTCCAAGTTGAAGTATTTTTTGTGAGAAATTTCCATTGTGTTTATTACTTAAATGTGCTCTCATATTTGTGCGCAAATTAAGAGTTTCAATTGATTGCCATAAAGGTGATGATTTGAGGCACGAGTTAAGTGTGACGACCCCAACTCTATTCGCTTTATCAGCAAATCCCCCTCCACCTCAAGTAGCAAATAAGTAGTCTATAAGAATATTGTTAACTTAGCAATAATTAAATATAAATACATGTATCATTATTAGAATAATCATTACTATCTTAATTACTGTAACGCTGTTCGTTTAAATAAAGTTTTTTTTAAACTAATCAAGTGTCGATCACTTAATTGGCGCAGCCGGTAGGATCTCTGTAGTCAGTTTGCGACGTATACAACTCTACAAGCACAGCTGGACGTCTGTTTCTACAGTTCAACGGAGATTCCCGAACAAACAAATCTATTAAGTACCAGGCACAACGGCCGGCGCAGTATTTGATAGTAGTCACAAGGAGGAGATGGGAGTAACTACAGGACTGTGAGTAAAACTTTTTCACTATCCTCTCGGTTTTCCTTTATCATTTTTCTCTTTGTTTTAATTGTATGTGTTGTGTTATTAAGGGTTGAGCAATACCGTGATAACATTATTATATTTTATTACGATATAACTGGCGTAATAAGATTAACTTTAGTTAGGTATTTAGTGTTTTAGTTTTCACCCTCTTTCTGTGTTTTTGTTCTCTCAAAATGGATCAAATCGTGCAGGTTCCGTCAACAATGGCAAAAATTATTCCAGAGTTTAATGGCGATTCTAGACAGCTCCCACTTTTTATAAAGAAATGCGAATATATTATAAATACATTTCAGGGGGGAGATGTCCAAAACGAATACCTATTTCACGTTCTCACTAGTAGATTAACAGGGGACGCCGCGAACCTAGTAGGGGAACGGGATAATATTCGTACTTGGTTGGAGTTGAAAACATTATTGTCACAACATTTTGGTGACCCTAGAACCGAAGATTGTTTAGTATTAGAGTTAGAGTCCATGAAACTAAATTATAACGAAAGTTATTTGGATTTCTGTCATAGGATTCAAAACTTGCGAAGTATCTTGATTGCAAAAATAATTGAAACCGTAGACGATGCGAATTTACGTCAAGCCAAACAGCATATTTATACTAATTCGTCATTGAATGTTTTCCTATATAATTTACCTCCTTATTTAGTTAGATTGGTACGATTAAGGAACGTGACGACACTAGAAGATGCCTTGAAGGTAGTGTTAGAAGAGCAAAACTTTCAGACGGTTTATGAATCTAGAAATAATAGAAATAAAAATAGTTCAAAACTGCCAGGAAAAACTACCAACAATAACGGCAACTTCCAACGTTCACCCAATCCACAAAAACAACCTAGTATACCAGTACCAAATAGTTCAACAGGAAATACTACTCAAACGAACTCTCCAAATAATTCAATTCAATATAGAAATTCTTTTAGAAACCAAAATAATGCGCAAAATCAGTCGCCACAACAAAGTAGGTCAACGCCGTGGCCGAATCAGCAGGCCGCGCCGCGAACGGCATCGGTGCAAAATGCAACGCCGGCAAACTCGGGTTCAAACACCGACGTTACCATGCGAACTGCAAACTCTAGACGCGTAAATTATACCAATAATGACTCACTTATGACGTACGATAATAATGAACAAAATATTTACGATTACGAACCGCAAGCGAGCACGTCCTATGAGACTGAACAGATTGAAAATTTTCACCTGAGAGCCTCATGCAGAGAGAAAAAATAGTTTTAAATTGTACTAATTATCGTTCTTTGCCTTACATTGTAATCCCGGAGCTAGGTAATGCAGTTTTTATGTTAGACTCTGGCAGCTCTAGATCATTCATAGGTCGGCGTGTCGCCTACCATCATTTTAAAAATGCTATCTACAAAGAGCCTTTTGAAGTAGTCAGTACTCATGGCGTTAGCGTACATACAGAAGTTGTTTTAACTCCCTTGCCCAAAATATTTAAAAGTTGTGAAGGTCATAAGTTTTACGTTTACGATGTTGACAATAACTACGATGGTTTATTAGGCAGTAATTTATTAAAACAATTAGATGCAAAAATTGATTACCAAACACAAACTTTATATACAAGGAATACTGACATACCTTTTGTTTACTCTTCAGCGTTAAAAGATACTTATATTTTACCGCCACGTAGTGAGTTAAGGGTAAAACTGCCCGTAAATTTAACTAATGGCGAGGCTATTTTAGATTTTAAGGAATTGACTAAGGGAATTCGAATGCCCTGTGCGTTAGTTAACTGTGTAAATGGTTATGCATATACGGTTATTCAGAACTGCAAGGACATAGAAATGACCCTCAAGGTCACTAACCCCTTTCAGGTAGAACCTTACAATCACCAAGAGATCTTAGTTAATAATTTAAGCGACAGAGACAGAATGGACGAGTTATTATTAAACAACTTACAAAAATTAAGGTTAGATCATATGAATGAGGAGGAAAGAACGATGATTAAGAATATTTGTGAGGAATATAAGGATATTTTTTACTGTGAGGACATACCGTTGTCTTTCACTAACGAAGTGAAACATAAAATTAGAACGGTAAACGAGGATCCCATTAACGTAAAAGCCTATAGGTTGCCGCCCGCCCAAACAGACGAGATTAGGCGCCAAGTGGATAAAATGCTAAAGGACGATGTAATCCGAGAATCAAATTCTCCTTGGAGTGCACCGGTCCACCTAGTTCCAAAGAAGTTAGATGCTTCTGGACAACAAAAGTGGAGGATGGTAGTAGATTACAGACGTTTGAACGAAATAACTGTGGACGATAAGTACCCTTTGCCAAATATCAATGATCTTTTTGATAAACTAGGAAAGAGTATGTATTTTTCCACGTTAGATCTTGCGTCTGGCTACCATCAACTACAAATCCAGAAAGAAGATAGACAAAAAACTGCGTTTTCAACACCATTCGGCTTATACGAATTCAACAGAATGCCGTTCGGTTTGAAAACAGCGCCTGCCACATTTCAACGTGCAATGGATAACGTCCTCAGAGGGTTACAAGGCTTGCATTGCCTCGTGTATCTTGATGACGTCATCATTTTCTCGACCAGCTTACAAGAACACATAGAGAAACTGCGAGCTATTTTCGAGCGATTCCGAAAAACTAATTTAAAAGTTCAGCTTGATAAATCCGAGTTTTTGAGAAAGGAAGTAATGTACTTGGGACATACAATAACTAGGGATGGCCTTAAGCCTAACAACGACAAGATAGAGGCTATTCTGAAATACCCTTTGCCCAAAACAGTTACAGAGATTAAGAGTTTCTTAGGATTAATTGGTTATTATAGAAAGTTTATAAAGGATTTTTCTAAGATAACCGCACCTCTCACAGCATGTCTAAAGAAGGGAAAAAAGATTGAGATAAATGATGATTATAAAAAAAGTTTCGAAACGTGCAAAGAGTTGCTGACACATGCACCTTTGTTACAATTCCCCGATTTCACAAAACCATTTATTCTTACAACCGACGCGTCAAACGTCGCGATAGGTGCAGTACTTTCTCAAGGTACTATAGGATCAGACAAACCGATTGCATTTGCCAGTAGGAAACTAAGCGATACAGAGTCTAGATATAGTACGATAGAAAAGGAGTTATTGGCCATAGTATGGGCAGTTAAATATTTCAGACCCTATTTATATGGCAGAAAATTTACAATATATACTGACCATAGACCTTTGGCATGGTTGAATTCATTAAAAGAACCTAATAGCAAGCTAACTAGATGGCGTTTACGCTTAGAGGACTATAATTTCGATATACATTATAAGAAAGGCAAACAAAATACAAATGCAGATGCCTTATCGCGTATTAAAATTAATATAACAAAAGATGACTCGGAATCAATGATAGTTAACGTAGATGAGAAGGAAGCGAGATTACAACAGCACTTGAAAGAAGTGACAGATGAAATCGTAAAGCTTAGCGTTAAAGAACCAGAAATAGAGACGATAGAATTATCTGATTCTGAAAGCGATGACGCCGTGACAGCAAATTCAATATCTAATAGGGAACATGAAGGTATTCCTATTCTTAATGAAGCGGTAGATACGAAAGCTAGGCAAATTCATGTTTTCACCTGGCACAGAGACGATATCTGTGTAAAAGATATTTCTAATAACAAACAAAAAATTTTGGAAGTCCACCTACCCCCTAGTAATAGCGAAAATTTAGTCAAAATTTTTCTTAAAGAATATACCGATTACAAAAATAAGTACTTCATTTACTTTGAGGACCATTGCCATAGAAAAGCATTTGCTAATGTAGTTACGACACTTTACAAAAAGGGAACTCAAAACTTTGTCGAATGTACTGAAAGAGTTGTGAACGTTACGGATGAAATTGACCAGAAAGACTTAGTCATCAAATATCATCTAGGGAAGACTTGTCATAGAGGTATTAGAGAGACTCTAATGAAGTTAAAAAGAGCATATTGGTGGAGCAATATGAAAGAAACAGTTACAGCTATTATTAATGCATGTGAGGAATGTAAGAAAATGAAGTATGACAGGAAACCTCTAAAACCATTTATACAATTAACACAAACTACAGACAGTCCATTCCAGGAAGTTTTTATAGATCTGCTATATATAGAGAAAAATCAATACTTAACTATAGTAGACTCATTTAGTAAGTTAGGTCAAGCCATACAGATTCCCAATAAAAGCACACCCGAGGTAGTGAGAGCTCTAATCAAATATTTTTGCATGTATGGAATACCAAAAAAAATAAGTAGCGATGCAGGAACTGAGTTTAACAATGAATTGCTTAAGGAAATGTTAAGTTTATATAAAATCGAGCAACACAACCTAACCTAACCTAACAACCCTAATTCAATGGCAATAGTGGAAAGATTTCATTCCACAATTATCGAAATATATAGGTTAGCAAAATATGAACAATCTAGTTTAGATGCAGCTTCCGTTATGACATATGCGATCATGGGTTATAACAATACTATTCATAGCGCTACGAGTTTCACACCTTACGAAGTTGTTTTCGGGCACACAGAGTCTGGAAGTGCTTTTGATATTGACAGGGACAAAACTTTAATGCAAAAGATATTACAGGATCATCGTAAGCGATTGAAAATTCTTTATGAGCACTTAAGCAGCCAAATGATTGGACATAAAAACTTAGTTAGGGACAAGAAAGGAGGGGAGGACCCACCAAAAATAGTGGATGGTGACACGGTTTTTATGAAAAATACTAGGACTAGGAAAGCAAAAGAACTGCCGCGATACGAAAAGGCAACGGTCACCGGAAAACCTAAACGAAACATAGTCCCAGTTAAGCTTAAAAATAGAAATACTAAAGTAGCATTAAGAAATGTCAAACGCCCTCCACAGATGGTGGTTGATACTGCTCGTCCTAGCGGATCAAGGGACAACCCTGAACATCCAGAAGATCGACCAGAATCCTGGAATAGTTCCGATTCGGATTGGAACAGTTCTGATGAGGACTAACCATTGGAATATTATTAAGACTATAGATTTAAATTCATTAACTGTCCAGTTAGAAAATAATATAGAAGAGTATAATAAATTAAAAATTATAAGTCATAGTAATAGCGAGATACATAGGGAACTTTTAGGGTTAACAGTACAAATCGAATCATTTATTGAATTGACAAAAGATAGGTTAAAACAGATTCTACCCTCTAGCAGAACAAGGAGAGGAATTATAAACCCACTAGGATCCCTTATTAAGGTAATAACAGGAAATTTAGATAACGAAGATGCTAGGAAATATAATGTAGAAATTAGTAATTTAGGAAATAGGGAACATTCAATAGAACGAAAAGTATCATTAATGCAGAAGGCTTTCGATAAATTACTCAATGTTTCTGATGATATTAACTTTAATACTAGACATTTGGATTTCAAAATAAAACACTTTCAAGCACTTATTCAAAACCAAACCAAGTACTCTAATCTTTTAACCATAATGAATAGTATGAATCAAGTTTTAAATAATTGTCGTACTATTTATTCCATTATTTATGAATTGGAAACTGCCATTGCTTTTAGTAAAATGCACATATTACATCCATCCATAGTAAATGCCACAGAATTATTTAATATTCTTAATGTCATAAGAAAACATCATAACTTAATTTATCCATTAAGATTAGATAACTTAGTAAAATTAGAAGGAAGTATAGAAATTAAGGGATACATAGACAATAGTAAAATTATATTTATACTAGAAGTCCCATTAATAGACAAAAACACATACAATTATTATAAAGTTGTTCCTATCCCAATCTATAACCAAATAACCCAAAAACCTAATATCATTATACCCCAATATCCTTACCTAATAGTGAACAAGTCGAAATACAGATCCGTAGTCGATGGCTGTAAGGAAATAGAAGATCAGACATATCTCTGTTCCGATGAAAACATGGTACAGTACGCGGAGGAAACATGTATCCAACAACTTATGTTATTACAACATAACTTCAGCAATTGCAAGCAACACCAGGTGCAGATAGAAGAAATCAAGGTGCAGCCTATATCCAGCATCCACTGGTTGATATACACAGAAAAGGAAACTGTTGCAACGGAGCACTGCGAAGAGGAGAACCGCAGACATAGTCTACGAGGCACATACATATTAGTGCCAAGTCAGCACTGTACCTTACAGATTGCTGATATCTCCATCACAACACCCATGAACACCAGTTTAGTTTCCTTCAGATTGCCACCAGTACAGATGCCCGAGCTACGCAGAGATGTTACCCCGTCAGCCAAGCAGCTGGACCTCAGAGGAGTAGATCTAGGCGACGTCAAGGAACTGCTGAACCAAGCCAAATACAGTGACAGTGTCAGTGATGGTGAAACAATTATAGTTAGCGACAAAATCAGTGTATGGACCATAAGTATTTACGCCATTATAATTGTATTCGTCATTGGGTTTTTGTTCCAAAGAAGAGAGTCATTGACTAAGAGACTCAGACGAAATTCTCTAAAGACTACAGAGTTGCCTTTAGATAATTTCTCTCTTAGGGAGGGAGGAGTTAAGTGTGACGACCCCAACTCTATTCGCTTTATCAGCAAATCCCCCTCCACCTCAAGTAGCAAATAAGTAGTCTATAAGAATATTGTTAACTTAGCAATAATTAAATATAAATACATGTATCATTATTAGAATAATCATTACTATCTTAATTACTGTAACGCTGTTCGTTTAAATAAAGTTTTTTTTAAACTAATCAAGTGTCGATCACTTAATTCACGCTTTAATAACGTCGGCACGTGTACCTTTTGTTATAACCGCTAGTGTTAACAACACAAAGGTCACGCCCCCCATCAAATTGCCTGAGTTTCTGATGTCTTTTGTTGACTTTTTTTTTAAACCAGATAAAATAAGAATGGAACTTTTGATAAATACTTAGGTAGTATGGAAAAGTGAGAGATACTTAAAAAAAGCGTGAATAAACAATTTATAATTAGTTCTGAGAAGAAATTTTTAACTCGGACAAAATTATTTGCAATTAAAATAAGTAGTCAAAAAATGTTCAATGTCGGTTACGAACATGGTCTAATTTTGGTCGTTATTTTTATCAACTTTTAAAATGTAAATTGTGTTTTTTTTTATTAATAATAGGCTCGCGTTTGACCACCATCTCACCTGATGGTAAGTGTGATGTGGTCGAAGATGGAGCACGCTTATCTAAAAGTAACCTATTCACTCTCGACTTAAAGACCCCCTAGGTTCTAGCTATCAGGAAACACAGCCACCATGTAACGATGACGCATCGCCATTTGTCTTGTAGTCCGATGATGGAACGGGCTTGACAAAATTAGATTGTGTAATTACATCGCACACTCCCCGAAATGTAACCGATAGAAAACCGATAGACTATAGCAACTCGTCGTCGATGTTCAAGGCTCTGGAGCTTTGATTCGATCAGTGTATCATTGCCAATGAGTCTTTTGGCCCATTTCTCAATAGACTCAAGCGCGTCCAGTTGGTACTTGGCACATCCATCCCAAAGATGAGAGCAGTACTCCATACACGACCGAACCTGGGCTTGATAGAGATTGAGCAGCTGTTCGGATGTGAAGTACCGTCTCACCTTTGTGACATAACGATAACATTTGGACATATAGTAGAGCACATTTTTTTTGTAGATATTGATATGTTCTTTAATATTGTAGAACATACTTGTTCTATCATCAATAGTTTCCGCAGCGCATGCGACGAAAGACGTTTTATGGCATTTTTTTACACCTTGGGTTACGTTACTAAAGTTTTAGTAAGGGTCCCTAATCTTTTCTAGCAATAAGTATAGCCTTTATTACTCAAGGTGAATGTAGCTTTCTAATGGTGAAAGAATTTTTGAAATCGGCTTAGTAGTTTTTTCATTACAAACATACACACAAACAAAAATATAAATCTTTCCTCTTTATGATATTAGTGTAGATAGGAAATTAGACGCCTAATAACTTTATTATTCAGAAACAGTTTTTATGTAGTATTCTCTATTCAATTTGCAAAAAAACACGAGTTCCCTTAAAATAAGGCTCATTTAGGGAAAATAAAACAACTTTCTTATTTTGTCTGAAGGTAAAAAATATTAAAGGAAGGTTTAATTTAGTCTGTGACCCGACAGCTGTGTGCCTTTGGCCTTTAAAACAAAAAACTGTCTTACCTTAATCTAGAAATCCCTAGATAAACATTTGCGTATCTATCTCGTATAAATTGTCCTATGTTTGTTAACAAGTCATTTCGTGTTGACACTGCTGTAAGTCTAGTTTGGATACACAAACATGTAGTCTAGCTTTCTCAAATTATTAGGGTAGCATGTATTGAAGCACATTTATTTGAGAACTTGCTGAGTTTCTAGAAGTTGTTGGGACTTTGGCGAAGCCGTAATGTAATTCATATTATAGCTAATATTATTATGTGTCTGGTCTGGTCTATAATATACTATTTTTTATTTTATTTTATTTATTTGGGAAAACAAACAGTTACACACTAAAATTATACAAAGACAATTCATATAGGGTGAGTCAGTGTATAACCCACAACATTTTCCACAGATTATAAAACTATGCATATTATTATGTTTTATTCAGTACAATTACAAAGACTTTATTTTTGAATAATAATAGATATATTTGTTGGAGTGTAGCCTTAGGGGCGCGAAATTTTTTTGGGACTTAGAAACATTTTCGTTGTTTTTTTTTTTCGGAAATCTTAATATCTTTTTGCAGTATGGGGTTAACCTTCGCCCTGAGACGACCCACTGACCGGTAAATTTATATAGGTCTGAATATAATTGCATGCAGATATCACATAGAACATAAAACAAAGTCGCTTCTCCTGTACGCTTAGATCTTACGAAATATTCAACGGATTTTAATGCAGTTCACGGACACGATGATTTGAGAGGCAGGTTTTCACATTCAAGAAAAATACAAAAAATTTCAAAGATTTGTCATGTGATATCGTAAAAAGCATATTTTGGGCGCGTATTAGTGATAGATAGATATTTATTTGTTACATACAACACACGACACAAAATATAGGTACCATCTTTCTACTTTCTTTCAATTACGGATCAAAGTCAAGTATATTTTATTACATGGATACTTAAAAAACATCAGAAGCTAGTGCACGGTTTGAAATTGATCGATTCCTATGGAGAAGAACTCGGAAGAAACTCTTTTCAAAACATAATTGATTTTCCATATGGAATGTATTTACAATGGGTCTAAAGTGATTTCCTAACCTATTTATCTCTTGTTCACAGTTATAGCCACAGCACATAACATCACATTCCTCGAGGTGCCTCGCTACGGAGACCCTCATCAGGAAGCCAACCTGGTCTGTCACTACATGAACGACCAGGGCGACCCGGCCCTGCACTCAGTCAAGTGGTACCGGGGCAGCAACGAGATCTTCAGGTTTACGCCCGGACAACAGGTGGGTGGCACTTATATTTGAATGTTGTTATTGTTACCTTTAAGCTTTATGTTTGCCTATTACACTTGACACTAACGGGCTGTTTTTCAATCGTTTTTTTAGTAGTTGCCCATCCGCCAGCGACGAAACTGTCGGCTTATTTCTCGCTCAAGAAACGTACAGTAGATAATTATACTTTCTGTGTAAACAAGAGAGATGCATATATTAATCGATCGCTGACTGTTCACACTGCCGGCGAGTACTCGCTTTACTAGTTCCGTCGCTGAGCGACAAGAGCTGTCAAAGATAATACTCGCTCAGCGGTCACTTGGCTGTCAGAACTCACGCTGCGTGGCCAACCAGATGATAGATATGAGTTGGGTGCGAGTTGGGGGCGAGTTGGGGGGCGAGTTGGGGGGCGAGTTGGGGGCGAGTGGGGGGGCAAGTTGGGGGGCGAGTTGGAGGGCCAGTTGGGGGGCGAGTTGGGGGGGAGTTGGAGGCGAGTGGGGGGCGAGTAGGGGGGCGAGTTGGGGGCGAGTTGGAGGGCCAGTTGGGGGCGAGTTGGGGGCGAGTTGGAGGCGAGTGGTGGGGCCAGTTGGGGGACGAGTTGGGGGGCGAGTTGGGGGACAGGGCAAACGTATACCTTTGAAATTTCGTAAATTTTTGAAGGATTTTTTTGAAGTGCAAAACTTCTTTAGCGGCGTTGTGCACTTTTTTTGTAATGGGTAAAAAATGTTAAACTCGCGTCAGGACACGTGACCTGATCGAAAATTCGTAAGACGGACGGAGAGTAGACAGTCGGCGCGGCGTAGGAAAGGAAGTATCCCCCTCTCTTTCTACGGCGCGGCGAAAATGTATGCCTGCGCCTGCTGTTTCGAGAGATAAACTTTTTAATGTAACATAAATTGTCATGTTTGTGTACGATAGCGCAATAAATAAATATTGTATTCTACCACATAAATTATAGTACTTTTATACTGATAATTAAAGCAATTCGTGCAAAAAATTATTTCCTAACCATTCCAAAATATCAAAAATGCACAACGTTAATATTCAAGTTTTCTGCCGGCACTCCCGGAGTGCAACCCGCATTTTTTTTTTTATTGATAGTAGGCTCGCGTTTGACCACCATCTCACCTGATGGTAAGTGATGATGTGGTCGAAGATGGATCACGCTTGCCTAGAAGTAACCTATTCACTCTTGACTTAAAAATTCCCAGGTTATAGCGATCAGGAAACACAGACTCCGGCAGGGAATTCCACTCCTTAGCCGTACGCACAATGAAAGTATTCCCAAAACGTTTTGTGCGTATGGGTGGGATGTCCACTATGTAACGATGGCGCATTGACGTTTGTCTTGTAGTCCGATGATGGAACGGGTTTGGCGGAATCAGATTGTGTAATTCCATCGCACACTCCCCGAAATGTAACCGATAGAAAACCGATAGACTTGCAACTCGTCGTCGATGTTCAAGGCTCTGGAGCTTTGATTCAACCAGTGAATCGTTGCCTAAAAGCTGCCTAAAAGGAGAAATTTATGAACTTTTATCATGAGTGCACATTCTTACAAACATCCAGAACCAAACCAACTACCTATTTGTAGGCCATACAAATAATTGCTCCGATGTGGGAATCGAACCCGTGACACGCAGCACCGCAGCCATTTGCTCAACCATTGCGCCAACTATGTCGTCATATATGAAGCCGAATTTTAATAATCTCGCTACAATTGATGACAAAATATTTTCAAAACACATTAAGAGGTATGTTTGAAAGTTGACAGATAGTAACTACGAAGACTACTTAAAAATACGAGAATTGTCCACTGGGCCCAATAAGTATGGTCCAATACAGCTGCAAAAATAAAAAAGCAGCTACAATAATATCTACTTACATTTATACTCACGTCGCTTACATTATAAGAAACATCAGATATTTTTTTCGTGAAGCCACAATATTTTTCCGTTTTTCCTCATAATGAAAGTTGTTGTTAGGTAGAAATACACGCGGTCTCTGAAGAAAATCCAATTAATATTAATTAATTTACTTATTTGTAAATTAATTAATTTATCATTAACTAGCTTGTGCCAGCGGCTTCGCCCGCGTAGGAACTTTTTCCCGTGTAAATCCCGATCCCATGGGAATTTCGCAAAATCCTTTCTTAGCGGATGCCTATGTCATAACATCTACCTGCATGCCAAATTTCAGCCCGATCCGTCCAGTGGTTTGGGCTGTGCGTTGATAGATCACTATGTCAGTCAGTCAGTCAGTCAGTCAATCAGTCAGTCAGTCACCTTTGAGTTATATATATTTAGAATTTCAGCCCGATCCGTCCAGTGGTTTGGGCTGTGCGTTGATAGATCACTATGTCAGTCAGTCAGTCAGTCAGTCAATCAGTCAGTCAGTCACCTTTGAGTTATATATATTTAGAATTTCAGCCCGATCCGTCCAGTGGTTTGGGCTGTGCGTTGATAGATCACTATGTCAGTCAGTCAGTCAGTCAGTCAATCAGTCAGTCAGTCACCTTTGAGTTATATATATTTAGAATTTCAGCCCGATCCGTCCAGTGGTTTGGGCTGTGCGTTGATAGATCACTATGTCAGTCAGTCAGTCAGTCAATCAATCAGTCAGTCAGTCACCTTTGAGTTATATATATTTAGAATTTCAGCCCGATCCGTCCAGTGGTTTGGGCTGTGCGTTGATAGATCACTATGTCAGTCAGTCAGTCAGTCAGTCAATCAGTCAGTCAGTCACCTTTGAGTTATATATATTTAGATACTTCATACATGATACATAAGTCGTAAGATATATACAGTACATAGTTTGAGAAGGTCGTGGCTAAATATTAACAGCCACATGGGTTGATCTTCACGGTTAAGCAACGCTTGCTGAGGTCGGTTTGTGGAGTCTTAACATATCGAGGTTCCTATATGCCTCAAAAAGCACGCAAAAAAAGCAAAAGCCATATAATCTGACACTGATCTAACCAAGGTTTATCGTGTTACCCAGCCACTGATGACTGTTTTGAATAGACTTGTGTCCTGTGGTACTGTGCTTTCTCAATGAAAAAACTTTTTTGCAAAAAATAAAACCGACTTCCATATCAAAACACTACAAAGCCAAAAATAATTTTAATTTCGGTAGTCGGTGTTATTGGTTTTGTGTTTTCTTTTTTTTTTTTTTTTCACACCGCCTTCCGAAATTTTCAAAATTATTTTTGGCTTTGTAGTGTTTTGATGTGGAAGTCGGTTTTATTTTTTGCAAAAATGTTTTTATTTTCGTGCTTTTTAGTGGGTCAGTGAATTTTACAAATCGGTTCGTAAATGACGGAGTTATGCGCGAGCAAAAAACGCAATGCAGAGTAAACAAAAAATCATCAACGTAAATATTTTTTTTAGACTTTTCAATAACACGGTGACACGAGATTTTTATACAAGGTGTAACAGATTAAGCGCAATACCTCAGACACCCCAATTAGAATATTAAATTATAAGTCTAAAACAACATCCGTAACTAAATAAATCGAAACCAAACCTAGACATTTTTTATAAAATAGTTATCCTTACTAAACGCAAAACGTTTGTGCGTCATCCTTACGCAGATGCATGGACTCATGCAATATTAGCGGCCGAGCGCATTTCCTTGAATTAAGGATTGTATTCATTTGTCATGTTTCATGTTTCCGTCAAAATTTAACACATATTTGTTATGATGGAAATCGATTCCGAAGCCGATTTTGAACCAACTACATCAAGGAATTGCGTTTATTCTGTTACACGTTGTATAGGTATTTATCAAATAGTTATTTGTGCAACAAGAGAGCAAAGTCGTGTTTTGCTGCGAGTTCTGATTTTGAATCCCGAGCAAGCGAAGGATTCACCTACAAACGAACCCAAAGTTGAATCCTGAGTGTGGCGAGGGATTCAAAAAATTGATGAAGGCACGAGATGCAAAAAATTTTGCTCTCGTGTAACACATAACTTTTCACTTCAGCAGCGAGAACACTTTAGGAGATAAAATAATAAACAGGAATAGATTGAAATAAGTATTTATTGTGAATCAAAATAATTAACATTGTAGGTAGAGGCACCAATTCAATAAAATGATTTGAGTTTGATTATCTGGGGTTAAGGTTTCCATAAGTACACTGTGCGTCGTTGGAAGTGGATGGGCGTGGGTGAGACCAAGGATCCGAGGTCGAATTCAGACTTATTGTTTCCACTATACGCTTACAGATTTTCGACTTATATTTTCTATTGAGTCTTCAATATAGCCTTTTGCAACCGTATTGGACTTCCACCCACCGTGACGTTTTAAAGTGGTGAGATCGGCTCCGAAATCAGCCAAGAGCGTTGCAGAAGTTCTCCGAAAGCAGTGACCCGTGTATAGCTGAGGCTCTTTTTTGTTCACTTCTACAGCCGACTGGTGTTTAAATAAATAACAATAAAAATTTATTCCTCACTAGCTTTTGCCCACCATTTTGTTTGTAATATATACATTTATAATATTAGTAGGATAGCAATATTTGAAATGGACCTTATAAGTCGTATTACCCATAGTTGCCGTAGTTGCTATAGCGAAGGGAAGTGAGAATTCTGGTTCTTTAGTGTAGTTTAATTTAAAAGTGGTCTATAATCCACTTTTAGAATTGACTATATCAATATATTGTATAATCTAAGCATCAACCGTTAAGAGATCTCTTTATTTAAACTGGGGCCCTAGTACCGAAATGTATTGACACACCCGGTTTTAGCAGTGAAATTAGAACAAATTAATTGGGTTGTTGGCTAGGTAAATAAACAATATTTTTCAAATAGGAATAACGACTGAATTCAGAGTATTTTTTCAGGTCTGTAAATACAACGATTGTTGTGTATTTGTGTACCAAAACATAGATTTTGTAAAAGTACTTGTACTTTAGCGATTCTTGTTGTCTTTGGTTTTAGGTAACGAAATCCCGACAGGGTAATCTACAAATTTGCAGGTTTAAAAACTGTTATGTATTCAGTTTACCATCAGAAAGTTTAAAGTAGCAACCAGGAGATCAACAATTGGTGGTCAAATAACCTACATACAACGACTTACGTTCTCAATTGGGACATAAACATGAAACTATATGAGTGTGACAAAGGAGAAGCTTATGGCTAATTAAAACAGTCAATGTCGATCTTTAAGGTTAGGTAACGTTTTCTGAAGGATCTTCTTCACATATCAAAATTCCTCCATGTCTCCTATGTCCTCCTAGTTACTGGGTTGTGGAGGTCAGAGAGATAGTTGCTCCCATGTAAAGCACTAGTACTTAGCTACACCCGGTTAGACCAGAAGCAGATCCTGACACAGCAGATGATATGGGTGTGATAAAGCTCCGCAATTTTTTATGATTGATTAAATAATGGCTCTATAACGACGTATTCACCAAACAAACCAAACGTTTTGGGAATACTTTCATTGTGCGTACGGCTAAGCAGTGGAATTCGCTGCCGGAGTCTGTGTTTCCTGATCGTTATAACCTGGGAGTCTTCAAGTCAAGAGTGAATAGGTTACTTCTAGGCAAGCGTGCTCCATCTTCGACCACATCATCACTTACCATCAGGTGAGATGGCAGTCAAACGCGAGCCTATTTTGAAAAAAAAAAGAATTAAAAAAAATATTATAACAAGTGCTCAAACTTACTAACTCACTTAAACGGTACATGATTTATAACGCACATCGCCATAGAATGTAATAGGATCAATATTAGAATTACTTTTTCCGTTATAAGTTTTAATTATTCTTCTTAGAGGCTAGTACATACCTGAGATAAATTGTGTCTATTGATGGAAAACGGTAAGCGTAATCGATGTCTAATATGAACTTCTCTCCACAGCCTCCAACGAGGACCTTCAACTCCACAGCCGGAGGAGTCTCCAGAGGCTCCTGTAACCTCAACAGCTGCGCTATCAGCGTCGTGCTACCAAGGAACTATAACACTAAGCTGTCATTTACGTGTGAAGTCTCCACTGAGGGTCCCAGGTTTGCTGTTGTCAAGCAGACGAAGAATTTAACTGTGGCTGGTAAGTTTCTTTACATACTACATTTAGAAAATATGTTAAATGATGAATCTAAAGTTATGCAAAACTAAATAAGGTTATTACTAAATTTGGTTGATACAATAGCTTCTACCCCCGACTTCTGAATTCAATTTCAACCAATATAAATACAATGTTCATTAAATTTAAAACAATTTTATAACCTATTAAAATTAACAAAAGCGATTAGAAGTTGCAACCAGCGCCCTTACTAAGTTATAGTATAACTTGTATGAAGGGCAGTGGTACAAGCCCATAAATAAAAAATATAATTATTCAATAATTCTTAAACTTCGGTCGCGTGAGAAGTTTTTCTTAGAAAGAATTGTAGCCTACGTCACTCAGTGATAACGTAGCATTCCACTGATAAAAAAATTGTAAATGGCATTAGTAGTTTGAAGATTCACACTGCGATCTCTCTATAGATTCAAGCATTTTCTTCCTTCTAGCACTAAAACCACTTTGGTCCAATCGCTTGTGCTTCCTATTATTGATTATGCTGATGTTTGCTACTCTGATCTATCCCAAGAACTTCTTAACAAACTGGATCGACTTCTTAATAACTGTATCCGTTTCATTTTTGGCCTTCGTAAATATGATCACATTTCTTTCTTCCGTTCTCAGCTTAAATGGTTGCCTAGCCGACAAAGGAGATCCCTCAGATCCCTCTGCATGCTCTTCACTATTTTGAACGATCCTTGGGCTTCTGATTACTTAAAACAAAATTTTAAAGTGCCGGGCAGTTCTCATAGTCTTAACCTTCGCACATCCAAAAATTTACTTCTTCACATTCCTTCTCACCACACGGGGTTTATGACTAATTCCTATGCTATTTCTACAATTAAACTCTAGAACATCTACCCCTTGACATCAAGAAGGCTGAGTCTAAATTCTCTTTTAAGCGTAAAATGAGAAACCACTACTTAAAAGCCTGTCATTCTTAGTTTGGTTTTCGCCATAAATATATTTGTTGTGAGTTCTCTTAGTCAGAAAGATTATTGTAAAGCACCGTAGTTATTAGTCTATTATTTTAGCACATACAGTGGTGGTTATATAATTAAGAACGACTATTTAAAATCAAGCTTTTTTTCATACTTACGAGAATTACATTTTTTGCATGTCTTTTTGTATCTCTCTCGGTATCGCAAAATTGTTCCACATTGTCGTAGCACACAGTTGTAACATGATTAATTCAATATATTAGATAAACGTTTTACATTAGACCTATTATTGCAAAATTACTGGCTGACCACATAATTAAGAACGCTGGATAGTTTTTTTTTTTTTCAAATTTAAATAGAGAACACTCTGTAACTAAGCCATTATTCGCGTAATTTTGGCGCCTTTTAGTGCTGTAAAAGTCAAGAAGTTGATTATTTCACATAAAAACAATGGGGAAAAATAAAAGTTGCGATGAATCTACAAGGGAAGTGTTAATAAAACTTCGCGATAATCATCATAAAAAAAGATAGCCGATCACCTGCAGAGCTCAAAAACGATGACTTTCCACGCTGTGAAGCATTTTAACACGTGAATCAAACAACTTCAAATATTCCACGTGTACGTAAACAGAGAAATTCATCTCGGCAAGACGATAGACATAATATCGTGCGTTAGGCAAAACAATACCCTACCTTAAGGGTCTAACGAGTTGAGAAAAGAATATTTTGGTGAAAACAACTCTTTAGCGATCTCAGCGAGCGCTATCCGAAGGCATTTGGTAGAAGCTAAGTTGAACGGAAGGATAGCAAGAAAGGTACTCATGTTGAAACGGTGTCATAGGCAAGCAGGCATTGACATATATATTACTTCGTAAGGACTGGGCGGATCGCATGTTATAATGACGCCTCGAACTTGGTCCCAATGTGGTCTAACCTTTATCGACGTGAACTAGAACGCGATCGGCTATCTTCGGGAGGGGTCGTCAGTTTTACAAGCAAAAATGCCCAATTGTGTCGTGAAGGGTTGCGTGAACTACGACGTAAAGCACAATAAAAAAAAATATAACATTTCATATCACCGGTAAGTTAAAAATATGTCGTTAAATCAACTTCTAACATTATTTAAAACAATTTTCTTTCTTGTTTGTCTCAACCTTTAGCATAGACAACGCGAAGCCGCGTAAAAGTGCGACATAACTTTGCAGCGGCGCGCGTTGCAGCCGATGAAATAAAAAGATTTAATAATATTACTATAAGATTAAATTATGTACAAAATTAATTTTTATTGTTTATTAAAATCAAATTAAAATGTATTTTTATGTATAACAAATATAAAATTCAGAAACTAAAAGTTTTGTTTTATTTCTTTGTACCTCGAAAAATACCACACCCCGCTCTTACAAGGCTACGTCTAGGAGCAGACCACGCCGATTGACATCTTAGTTATCATAGATGGCGCTAGTGTGTTTTGTAGGGCGACCTCGTCCGTCAAATGTTCTGATGACCGTATCTTTACTATTTAAATCAATGCAAGCAGGGCTTGCTTTTGTTTGGCTTCGCAGTTGCTGTAAAAGTATTCGCTCCAACAATAAAGGTGTCTGCAATGGGCTAGTTTGAATCCCGTGCTCGCTACATTTAGGATTTAAGTATTAACTCCGGTTAACGTCCTAAACTACCTCGCTGTGTTCTTGAATGAACTCTGGGATTATAACTACAAACTGGGAACACTACGCTATGGAATCAATATGACGCACGTAACATAAGACACGTTTCGATGCATATTCTGTTATTAAGATTTTGTATAGAAATTATAGTTCAATTATAGCTCAGTCTGACTCACCCAGTATTACTCTGACGCCATCATTTAAATCTGAAAATGATTGTAATGTATACTAGGTTTTGCCTGAAGCCTTGCTCGTGTGTAACGTCTATATATTTCCCAGACTTTACAGCTATATAACAAAAAAAGTTTCATTCAAATCACATGTTAATCTCTTGAACTACTAGACGAGTAGTTCCGGATATTATCGTGAACAAACAGACAAACACATCCAAAAGACATTTTATCTTAAATTCTTGCTCTTTTACAGTTACTGAACCCTTAATTATTCTTTTGTAGATATACGTTGTCAATATACATACACACTTTTTTACTGTTTTCTCTTTTCCTACTAGGTACCTATGTATATTGATAGACAGCTAGCTTCTGCCCGCGGCTTTGCTTGCGTTAATTTTTTTTTCATAGTAAAATTAAAGTAGTCTATATCCTTTTCCAAGGTCTAATCTATCTCTGTTTCATCAAAATCTGTTAGGAGAAACTGTAAAAGACAGACTGACAGTGTTACTTTTTCTGTTCTTAACTAGGGACCAGCAAACTCACCTAAAAATTTTCAACTTGCACTTACGTAAATTTTGCGTACCACCACAAACCCTTCGAAACAAGAAACGATTTTATTATTATCTACTTTCGCATTTGTAATGTGAATTCCTATGGATTCGTTATTTCAGATGGGGTAGGCAAAAACATTATGTAGACGCTTTCCAAGAATGAAATGAATACCCTTAATAAGTTTTAAAAATTAACGATAACATTCGGGTTATATATAAGTCTAAATACGATGAACTTTTGGCACTTAGATAATTATAGGTACATATTTTATTCAATGCGTTTACGTTTGGGATATTATAAGAACCAAGATTCATTGACTAGAAATAAAAGTCGATTCTGCTTAGCATACACGACGGATACTTTCACCTACCATCTTTTTTTTCTCTAATTAGTTTGTTCTAGAGCATAAAGTCTAATTTTAACAGCCGCACGGGATGATGATATTCAAGGTTAGCAACGCTTGCCGAGGCCAGTCCGGAACATATTGAGATTATTTCGTCCTTCAGAAAGTACGTTAACACGTTGAACGCCAAGAAAAAAAATACATCTTGCCGTTCAGGCCGCCTCGGTCAGTGATGGCTGACAACTAGACATGCCGTTCGGGCCGCGTCGGTCAGTGATGGCTGACAACTAGACATGCCGTTAGGGCCGCGTCGGTCAGTGCTGCCCGGCGCGGCATTTAATATCTCCATAATTAATTAATTAATGACTAAAGTTGACTTTTGTTAATGAAAACATACATTTGGACATTTGATATAAGTATCTAATTTTTTTGTTGAGGTTGGCTTCCCGTGAAACCAACAATTAAAAAAAAAACATTTGGTCTAAATTTGGATAGAACTGTGATTTTTTCTTGGCCTAAAGCTTTGATTTCCTAGGATAGCGGTGCCGTCATATAGCGGCCGTAATACAGCGGTGAATGACGTCACTAGACCGTTGTCTATGTAAACAAAAGGGCGCGGTTTCCTAGAGAGCGGTAACTGACACCGTAACGTCAAAAAGCGTTGCCGCCATTTGCATGACGGCCGTCTTGTCGGTGTCAGATGGTTTCGTGAACGTTTCATTGATAGCGATGAGGCAGACAGTGTGTTAACGGCCGTGGAACTTTCCACATGTCGTCACCGTAAAGACGGCCGCCTTTTTGCGTCCGTAATATTACGGCCGCTATATGACGGCACCGCTTTCCTAGGAAACCAAAGCTTAAAGGGAAAACTGTCGGTCAGCACTGACCGCGTTGGCGTTCAACGTGTTAAGCCGTTGGTACCGGCTGTTATTTGGACATCTTTGACTGTCGTTACGGGTGACGAGTCAGATGCCAGAAAATCTGACATTGATCTAGCCAAGGGGTATTTTGTTACCCAGATTCTGGGTAGTGGAGGTCAGACAGGCAGTCCATGTAAAACACATAGGTACTCAGCTGCTTTCGGTTAGACTGGAAGCTGACCTAACATAGTTGGTAAACGGCTAAGCAGATCCGGCTATCATTATTCACCATAGAGACATGTAGTTTGATTTAAATTTGTCTTACACAGTGACATTAAAGGAAGATCCAGTGATTACTGGCTTGCCTGGTACGGTACAGCTTGGTGAAGACGTGCTCCTCAACTGTACGTCTCAGCCGGCCATGCCTCCGGCCAACATCGTATGGTACATCGACGGGCGGCCTGATAGGGTAAGATTATACACTTATATTATAGGTTGATAAAAGCGGTGTGCATTAAATTAAACTATAACGTGCTCAAGATTAATCCGAAAGTATTAAAAATGTTTATGATAATAATACGAATAAACTTTTTTCAAAGAACTTAAATAGCTGAATAATTAAAGTAAAACGTAAATAGCCTTTGTACAAAACTTATGATGCAGAGCGATATCGTAGCGTGAATTTTGTCGTTTTAACTATGCGTGAGCACTAACTTAATCATCGTGTCTTAACTAAGAAAAGACTCAAAAATTTCATGTGACTAAACTATTGCTTGAATTGCTGATTTTTGGCCTGAAAATGATACATTAGTAACCAAGCGCTTTTATCAACGTTTGTATACGAACACTTATTTTATCTTTACAACGAATTACTAGGCTCGCAGGATATATAAAAATATAAAATACTTTATTTGCACTTTAAAGTAAAAGTTAAAAGCATGTAAGAATATGCATAGGCCTTAAGGTTAATCCATAATTTTTATGTAAGCTTTGTAGCCAATAACTAAACTAATTTAATATTTTGTTATTATAGGTATCAGCGCCGGCCCTCGTTTTATTAATTATGATTTTAAGCTTGTAGGATTTAAATACTGTTGTTGTGTAGACTATAATTACTTATAATAATAAAGATAAAAACAGTTTAACGGTGCTGTGATGGTGAGTGTGTGGGTGGGTCTGTGTAAATGTGTGTATGTTTGCCAAAGGAAATCTTAAGATAAAGGATACTATGTAGGATGATGGTAAAAGGATCTTTCACTATGGCTCTGTAGATGATGATGAAAACGATGATTCTGATGTCTGTCGACAAAGTACTTGTAAACCTAGATAATTTAAGAAGAAACGTAGCAGAAGTTTATTTATGTGTGTACTAATGATAAGTTTCCCGTTCATTTTCAACAGACAGAGCTAGGACTGTTGAACAACACGAAAGTCTCCACCCCCAACGATTTCGATCTTCGGTCGAGCTGGCGAGTCCTCCGTCTACGTGTGGCCACGTCCAAAGGCTACATGGCCTTACGCTGTGAGGCCACCCAGCCAACTTGGCCGCCATATACTAGAGTCACTAATGCGACCCTGGTAGTTGCGAGGTCGCCGCATTTGTCGATGTTCACAGCAGCAGGTGGGTTTATGCATTCCTAGTATTATTATTTTCTCGACTCGAAGAGTTTTACTTATACATATGTTTTTTAATAATGAATGTAAAACCATGCTGTATCGATTGTTTTAAGGAAACAGGAAAGACGTACTAAATAAAATAATCTAACATAAAAATCTCAACTCATTGGCACCCTGTTAAGTGCACGGGTTTTATGAAAGGCTAGAATTATGTTGGCCCTAAATGCAATGAGTGATTTCTGATGCAAGCGAGTCTTAATTATGTGTTCTTTGAATAGGTACGTCTATCTTGTGAGATGTCGGCAGCATCGTTATCTTTCGAAATTAGATAGGAATTACTTTGCTTTAGCTCGTCAAGCTAACTATTATAGTCACCACAGATCTACGACAACGACTTTCCGTCAAGCGACTAATTAACATACTATGCTCCTCTGGTACTTTGGTAGAAGTAATTAAGACATGGTGGATGACTTGCATTACGTTTCACGATTTCAGTGAAAACTACTTAATTCTCTTTTAGCTTATTTGTTGGATTTTGCAAAGGGTTTCGAATAGCGATAAGTTAGTGAGTCTGCGCGAGTTTGCTAGAGGTTTTGAACTATCTGGAAACTTGAGATACTTGAGCAGCTAAAGTTTTTCTATTTAACCTGTATAATTTTGAGCTCAGTTTGCTGGTTGACAGAGTCATTAATACAATGTTTTTCATATACCTTTACAATCTATTGTGCATTTTGTTTTTCTATACATCGATGGTCTAGAAGACAAATGTGCTAATTACAAAATTTAAATAATGCATGTAACATTTTAATGCCAAAAGTATTGAAATGATCAATGAATAATTTTGGCATTAAAATCTTACATTATCAAAATTTTGTAATTAGCACATTTGTCTTCTAGACCATCGACATATGTAAATGGCCCAAGTAAACAGGCTTTTTCTGGGCTCGCGTGTTTCATCGCAAATCTCCATCTATCACTTACCATCAGGCGTGATCTAGGTCAAGACCAAGCACATCTGATCTAAAACAACACTCAACAATTATTATTTGCATGCAAGTCCCAAAATATCAAAACAAAACGCATGGACGCAGACAAAAGCAAAAAAGAATCCTTTAACTAGTACTGCAAGCAACAATTTTATTCATAATAACTATCGCTCGATACATTTCATTTTACACACTCGTGAGTAAAAGTTCCAATATTTGATTGGAAATGAAATCCAACGTTTCAAAGGGCTGTATCGAGCCACGTGATTGTGCAATTTCTTACTCAAATGGGCGATCAATGGAGTAGGAGCAATTATGAGTAACATGGACGCACATATTCGTAGAACTTCGCCTCTTTACTCGATAACAAATCTGTTATTGGTTGAGTGACTTTCCCTGTTATCAAAGAAAACTTAATAGGCTGTATGTTTATGGCTCGATGAGCAACGTAATGTTAGAGTCGATATTTTCTGAATTTGAATGTTTGTATTTTTTATTCCACTTTTCATGCATATTTTATAAACTATTTAAAATAAACTACAAACTAAAATTAAATCCTCAACGCTGTCGGCTGGTAACGTACCCAAGAGACGGGCGGCTTTGCTACGTAGTATGAAAATGCTCTTAGTTTTTTGCCAAAATAAAGTTATTGTAGGTAGATATGTTGGGGTTACTATTTCATTTAAGTTTCTTTATAAACATGTTGTCACATTCTGTCAGTCTGTTAAAAGCATTTAGTCCCATCATATTGACATTGGAAACGTAAAATAGCTGAACCGCCACACAGTTTTTTAACCAACGTCTCTTAAGTTTCTGAATTTGACTTCAAATTCAGAGACTTAAAACCCTTTCTGTCAAAGTGATTTTTTCTTAACAGACACCAATTTGGAATAATATTTTTTTTTACCGAATATATTATTTTAATGCGTTATCGTTTCAGTCCGCAGAGTAAACGGGATATGATTTTTATTATGAACTGGTTATCAATAAAATATTTAAACATTGTTTTTGTAAAGAAATAAGCAAAATGTCGGTATTACATGGTTATATTATTAATATTTTCATAATAACTAACTAACAATTATTCTATTGTCCACAGGTTCAAGCTCAACCAAGTTGGATGCAACAGTACTGATAGTCGCGTTGTGCATCTCAGTACATATATTTTCTAAATACAGTGCCTTGAGTGAAGTCTAACCGATGCTGTAAGGTCAGCTTTAGTATCGAGCGTCTAGTATAGTTAGGTAACAATTTATATCACGACAATGTTTACACGGAGAGACGAGAAAACTAAAAAAAATCCTTTGCGTTAAACTGGTAACATAATTGACCTATTAAGCTAAGCTAAGGAGTGGAATTCTCTGCCGGAGTCTGTGTTCCTGGTAGCCTGGTTGGTGATCTTAAAGTCAAAAGTAAATCAGGGGGGGGGGATAATAATAATAATAATCATCCCTCTTTCTCGCTCGATCGACTCTCGCTTTAACACGTCATGGTATGGCCCCAGTTACTTCAGGGTAAACGTGCTTCATCTTCAAGGGAACTTTCCCATCAACACTATCCTTTAATATAATATTATTTTTATTGTAAAGGTCCGTATTAAAGGTAAATAAAAGCCACACAATTTTGTTGCAGTAATATGTTACTGGTAGCAATGTTGCAAACAGTCCGAGATTAAACCATGTTGCCAGCAACGCGAAATAATATTGCTGTTGCAACGTTGAAATAAAATCTTTAGTGTCTTGTGGAAACAGAAAAGATGCGTTATTTCGAAGAAAATGTTCGTATCAGATCTGTAGAACGGTTTCTCTGAAATCGATGTAGAATTGCCAGCTCGTGCTGTCCGAAAAATAATGGTCAATATTAAAAAGTACTTACGAAATAAATAACATTGAGTGCCAAAAAGGCTTTTAATTGATAATGTTTTTTCTCATAGTGAAGCTTGAAATAAAACTTCCTGAAAGCATTTCCAATAAACCTGTTTTCTTAGAAATTCGACGCTCTGTAACATTTCAGAGTGTATCTTTAAGAAATGAGGGGAAAGTAAAACTGATAACTATTCAAAAGAGGTTTTAAATCAAGAAGGATTTGCTTTAATTTTGAATGTTCTTCTATCTTAGAGGGCTAATATACCTCAGACAGCTAATTGGTAATCTTGAGCACGCATGTAACAGCGGTCTCCTAGATTCTGCTGTTCTCCTGATACTCCTTCGTGATCGCAGACTTAATTAGGTTAAATCGACATATAAAAAATACCAGAATTATGTTTTACTTAACTACAGCTAACTTGCTATCCTTTTTAGCTGTAGCTGTAGTAAACTGAGATTTTTAGTGTTAGCGCTCAGAAACATCTTTGTTTTTAGCATTAACCTTTGTATAATATTTAAGTAACAAAACAAAAGCATCCCACCTCCAATTATAATACAAGCTATCGTTACATTCTCCATTAATCATCCTCAGTCAACGTCAAAGCATTCCACTCTCAAATAAAGCACAAAATTATAAATATTTATCTCATGTACTCTATATACTATACAGAAAGCATCAAAGACACGTATCAAATTGTATCCTCGTAAATACATAACACGAACAATCGTAGGAACATTCAGTGATCTTTTATTTCCGTATACCCATTCAATATTTATGAGATCCTGGTACATTCTACAATCAAATGTGATGCCAGTCTCTTTTAGCGTGTAAACATTGTATAATGTAGCTGTATTCTGTCGTTTGCGTACGTACAATTGCAAGGTGTGATTGATACAAAGCATTTTTGTTTTCATAGCTAGAAATTTCAGAGCAATAGCTTTGCTCAGAAACAACACTTACCAATTGGCCCCGTCCGTCTTCTTTTTGAGTCGATTCTTATAAATTATTGGACCTAGCAGCTACCTGCCTCGTAAAGATCCTGCAAGATGCAGGTTGTCATGCATTATGGATATGACAAGAGGTAGGACGGAGGGATATCTTGGGACTTCACACCAGCATTGCTTCTGCGATGGGTCAAGGACCACTTGGCCAGAAAAAAAAAACATTCAATTTTCACATTATATATCACAGCTCCAAATAAATAGGAGTGGATATTGTTTAGCTTGATATTAGATTGACGCTCTAACTTCTACTTATCTGAATAGCAATATTATGAATGCAAATTGCATGATTTTCATTAATTTTGAAAACTATGCCTACGAGGGGAAACTATAATGTTTGAATGTATTGACAGTTTAATTTACCAGACGTGCATTATTTAAATAAGCTTTAGAAAGCGGCTTAGATGAGAGCCAGTGCTCTTCTTTACAAAGCAATAAAAAAGCTGCAACTCAAAAAAATATTAAAAAAAAAACAACTACATAGCACATGCAAAAGGAGTACCAGGCTTGCAGGACCAGTGTGGAGTAAAACATCGCTTTGCAAATAAATGTTAATATTTGAGTGAATTTGCACCGTCCGCGTGCGTATTCTGTTACATTCTTTACAATGGAGCTGGGAATTCGAGGCGCAGGCCTTTGTCAGGCCCAATAAGCTTTTAGAGCACTTTGACCGTGCCTGCCTACTGTATCCACGCAATAACGCGATGTTTTCTGTTATCACGTCCATATTTGATGAGATATGACTTTTCATGGGGGTCGAATGGAAGTTTTCAAGTAAACAGGAGAGATTTGAGTTGGAAGTTTGTTTTTGTTTGTTTCCCTGTAAGGAGTCGCGTGAAGATGTGAGTTAGATAGGCGTTAATGTGAAAATAATGCTCAGTAAATTGTAGATAGGAAAGTGTGGTAAAATTGTTATGATATACGGAAAGGCATTCTATTAATTTTTATTAATAGAAAACCTTTTTAAATTATTTAATAACTAAAACGATAGAAAACAACTACATAACGTGATAATCGTAATAAAAATGTCGTAAAAATAAAGTTATATTATAAAATCAATTATTCTATAAATAGCAAGCACTGAATTTCGATGTTTTATGTCACAAGAAAAAATAAAAATTTGTAATATTTACATATGTTGGAAAGGGGCTGAAGTGAATATGATTAAGTTAATGTAATGTACAGACTAAGGCAGGACGAGTTGTGTTGACGGTTAAGCATTAAACTTACGTTTAACTTAGCGTTAAGTTGGTAACTTAAGTTGCCGTATTAAGTTATAAAGCCATCTTACTTCAACTATCTGTGAAGGGACATAATATTTAACTAGAAAATTATAAACAGAAATTATTAAATTTAAATTAAAAATAAAATTAAAGAAAATTTATTTGACTTTCTCTTTGAGATTTAATGAGTGATAAATAATTTGTGTACTTTGTGAAAAACACGAGTCGTGTTTTCAATCCAATGTTTGTATTTTGCAAACATTCTTATAATGTTACTGAATTATTAATGCTTTTGTTCGTTAGCTAAATAAAAATAGCTATTGTATACACTACAGCTTTTTTGTAAGCATTTTACGTCAGTTTCAATTCGCTTTTGCTTTCCTTTGTTAGATCATTCCCTGTGATATTGCACTATTTGTATTTTTGTACTGCCGCTATCTTGTTTAACTGTCAACGTGACGCTGTCAAATTGTTGTTAGAATACCATAGAGGTATTATTATTAGCGAAGGGAAGCCAGGCCTCCGGTCTTTGGTTAAAAAGAGAAAGAATTTTGAGGTACTCTATCCCTGTGATGGGGATCTTCCCTCTCTTTCTAACCGACGCTATCTATAATACCTCCATGTAGAATACATGTTAAATAAATTATTTGTACGTTGTTTAGTTTTATGCAACGAATTTTTTTTTGTATTTTCATATTATTCTAGGAATTTAGTTGCTGTCGTGTCATTGTGTCTATGAATTTCCATGTATGAAATAATTAATATTCTTGTGGTAGTTTATAAGTGCAAGACTGTTTTTTTGCAATAATAATCCCGATGATGAGGTAGTCATAAGTCATTGCAGTATTATTATGTTCATTGTGGTTTGCAAATGAACAAAAGTTAAGTAACTAAAGATCAACATATATATACTTCATCAAATGACCTTTTTTGTACGTCGTATCCCAATGAGTTATGGCGCAGGCTGCATATTCGGGTTCAAATTCTGAATTCGAATATTGTTCATACATTTTTGTTCTGCATACTGGCTGGAAAATGACGTTTGTTACGAAAAGATAAAAAAGGCGTGCGATGCATTTGTTTTTTTTTTAAATAAATTTGCTGTGAAATGGAAATTTTGCATATTTTATACCTTACATTCCCGGTAACATATAATATAATATATCTATCGTTAATAAATTTAAATATGCTTCTAAAGATTCAGTTATTGTCCAAAGTTTTTATCGTAAGAACACTTTCTCCACAAGTTGGCTACCTCTTCACCAGGAGAACAGAATGTGTGAGTAAGTTATCTTAATATGAATTATAAATAGATTTTCTTGTTTTACTTCCTTTGTGTCTTTCCATGTCCTGACGTTCCTAAAGCACTTCTATTGTATATAATATTGTATTACTTTGGTGCCAAATTCTTGGTATTTGTTAACTCTACGTATTTGGAATCACTCAAGCTCTAGTCTTGGCATTTTAAAATGTTTTTTACAGCTGAATAGCCTTTTGTTAAGCCAGAAGCAAATATCGGTACCATACTCATTAATTATTGACAGAACTCCACGTTATCTCCATATATATGATCTCAAGTACGTGCTTAAAATTTAAAAAATGTGTATGAATATTGGCATCGTTTCATCATTACAGTGTTAAATAAAAAAATAAGTAGGTAGGTACCTAAATAATATATAAATTCATTCAGAAGTAATCATTTTATGTAGAATAAATATACCAAACCATCTGAAAATATCTTCTTTGCTGTCTTGAATTGCGATCGCGTATTTAGTAGGAAGTATTTCCATGACGGATCTATTCTACTATTTTCAAATGTTTGTCACAATATCAAGTTAAAGTTTATATATTTTCCTTTAGTGAGTTTTTTTCTTCTACTGTTAAGTTGATAACTATGATTTTAATCAGTACATGTATAAGCGAAGATATTATACTGACTTTTACTATTAACGAGATAATCTTCTTTGCTTCCGGACGTGGGCCAATTTTGGCAACACTTTGGTTTTATTTAGACTTTCAAAAACAACATTCAAACAGTTCAAAAACAGAAATATATGCAAATATCCAGGTCTGTATTTTGAATAAAACCTCCATAAAAGTAATGGGTACGAAAATACTAAACCAACAACAGTCAAAAATGGCGTTTCTAATTTTATACGCAAAAAATCTTATTTAAATATCGTACATTGGACGGTAGCAAAAACGCATATTCCCGCGTAAAATCAAACTGACGTCATCAAAATTCATGAAACCGAACAATCCCGAACGTAATGTGATTTAAGCCCGACTGACAGGGATCGGGCGTTATGTCACTCGCTGTTATATTGGAGCAGATTTCAAGTTTGCTCGACTTGTATGTAAATTGAAGTAAATAAAAAGACAGTATATAGTACTCGATGTAAAATTTCTTGTTGATACATGAATTCCATGATAGTAGTTGTCAAAACACGATGGCGCCATATTGTCTCGATAAAATTTCTCTATGGTTTCATAGTTGTAGGTCTAATCATGTATTTTCTCCAAGTATTCTGAGCAGTATTTCATAAACTAATTTGTAACCGAACGTATACAAATAAAAAAGAATAAACTCAAAATCGGTTCATATAGGCATCGAAACAGCCATCTCGTGGGCATTGCCGTAAAAAATAAGAAGTTTTATTCGCTCAAACATGTGTATACACACTGAAAAACTTAAATGAATCAATAAATATTCTGCAATATTTATACATTTTTCAAAGTTTTCAAAGTTCGTTTCATTCCTAAGTTTCGATGCTTTAAAATACTAAAAATAATATATAAAGGATGAACATCTTATTCGTACATATTTTTTAGTTGCAATATAATTTTTATAAATATTTTCTTGATGAAGGTATTTTCTTAGTGAATGATTTGAAGGTATATCTAAACTGCATGCTTTAAAAGAGTGGTTTTTTTTTAAGAAATTATAGAAATATTAAGACGTATGCATGTTATGATGATTTGTGTTCTTTTTGTCAAGGGTTTCTATCGAAGTCTATCTTTAGGATATATAAAATACCCATAAGTACAGTTAGGCTTGAAATTTCCCGCATTTCTCGGTTCAGTCGTAAAATACTTGATGATAAAATTCACACTGCTTACCTAAGCTACTTCAAGCGACAAGACTTTTCAATAACACTAAAGAAGATTTCCAATAAACATTTTCGCAAAAGGTTTTCAATACTTTCGCCTCAAGACTTTCTCATTAAGGCTCATCCATACTCCGGAGTACCACATGAAGCAATCTAGCTCCTAGAATATAAAATCTACGACCTAACATAATAAGGGTACTAATGAAGGCATCGACTTGATCCAAATTGACACGTTTGTAACAAGGTCGGGAGAGACGAGAATAAGTACAATGGTTCCAAATCACGGCCTGCGATTGTCGACACATTGTCTACGAGATACGCTTTTCACAATCCTTCGCCTTGTGTGTTATACTCAATTTAGGGCTCGGATCAGGCCAACGGCATTCTTGATAGCATGATTTTTATGAATTTATGATACCCTGGTCCGAGCTTAATGTCTAATTTATGCACTGTGCATTTTTCTCATAATTTCATTACCTTTCATATTCCTTTGTTATCAAAACATGGACGTATTTTCTTCACAGAATTTGTTCCCGCAATGTTATAAAAACAGCATGAACTATGAAATGTAGTAGTTTTAAAGTGTATTCGCAGAGTTTTCTTTGCTAATAACATCGTGATATTACATTGTCTCCGAGAAATGCAAAGGAGAAAGCTTTCAGCTGTTGCAAACATTTTAATGCTAAGAATTCTTTTATCACTCGTCGTGCCAAATATAAATAATAAAGTTATTATTGTGTAAATTGTATATAAAATTAATGACAGCTAGGTAGTTAAAAATATCTAAATTTAATAAATCTATGAAAATCTATTGACGACTCCTTTTGTAATTTCTTTTAATGTAATTGGGAGATCTTTTCACTGTGTTATTAATTAATCATGTTAAGCCCATTAGTATGTTTTTAATTAAGCCGAAATGTCAGTTGCTCTCCTCATTTCTATTAAAAAAATAAGTTTAATTATGATATGAGTATGTTGAATGTTCCAACTTACTTTTTCAGGCGCGTTTTGTTTTCAAAAATGTTTGTGAAATATTAAAATTTTTCGTAGAAGTTAGCTTTTGTAAATGAAAATGGTAAAAATATGGTTACTTGTCTTAAACAATATGTAATGATCCTACAACTATGTTCTTTTAACATACCATATCTGTCTCCCAATATATTTAAAAATGTAACATAATTGTGATTTAATTTCCACGTGACTTTGTATTCATTTTGTTAGTGATCGTCCGCGTTGTATAAATATTGGTCAATTTTGAACACTATCAAAATATTCTGTGATACATTTGTTTGTTAGTTTAATATTGCATTATATAAATATATGTAACATATTAATATTGTCATTGGGTGTCACGTTCTTAATGGCGATAAATAAATGTATTTAATGAATTATTTGCATTTTAATTACGTCGACACGTATTAACTGCATCATTGATTTCAGAAAAATAAAGTCTGCTCAAATGAAAAATTGAATTTAATGTTAATATAGGCGGACTGAAATAACACATTATCGCTTCACTTCCGTGAGGAACTACCGAACTGAAAAACAATTGCATACATATTTATCCGCAGCATCTCTGAGCACAAACAACATTCAGTCTTCCGCATTTTACAGGTAACTAAAAATATATTTTTACACGAGCTCGGCACGGTGCAATTTTTATCCCATTCATACAAACATTCTGAACGGTACAATAGCACGGAATCGCAAACCAACCGCGTATTACAAGAAAAGGGGACGCTAGCAACGATTTACGGGTCGAGAACTCCGAATAGAGCGGTTTTTTATCGCAGTACTACGTCGCTTCATGCTCCCCTGGTATTTTTTTTTCTATCACACAAACATACACATAGGATTTAGGTTGCGCAAAGAACTTTAACGGGTGGGACTAGTTGCATTGTCTTGTAGCTCTTATGTTGGCCTGGTATGTTAAATATGTAAATAGAAGACAAAAATAGGTAAGCCCTCTCTTCTCAAAATTAAAACAAAGGAAATGTATGCAAGAATAAGTAAGTAAGTAAATGGTTTATTTCTCGCCACAATACAATGGTTTTGTACATTAACTATATATTACAAATAATATAAAAACACATTGTGGGAGACTGGTGCCTAAGCTAGGCTCATGGCCTGTATTTCAGGACACCAGGCCTCCTCCTTAATTATTTAAAATTTACAAATTTGTGCATATAATAGTTTACAATAGATTTTGGTCGAAAATTATATAACACAGAAAACGAAATCACAAATAAAAAAATAAAATAACAATAAAACTATATAAAAAATAATTAAAAAATAATAATAATGGACAAAGATGTGTGTGAGCGAGCGAGTGCGTTAGATTGTGTGTGTGTGTGCGTGGATTAGAGTGAATGTGCGTGTGTGTGTGTGTGTTTGAATGAGAGTCAGGCAGGAATGTAACACACATCTATCCTCTTTGAACGAGGACACGAATAACAACTGTCAGATGCTATATTATTTTGCTGTAATAAGAGATTGACATTGACATAAATAGATGGTAGGGAGGGACAAGTGATTCCGGGGCTGCGGGAATGTTCTAACAAGATAACGTGGCCCCGAAACGCAAGATTAAAAGAAGGAACAGAGTGTGTTTTTTAGTCAGTAAAAGTCAGACACTGCTTCATCCAGAGCAGAAAGAGTCATTCTATGACTATCCGGCCAAAAGAAGGCACAGCATGGTTCGCTGATTTTATGACGCCAAAATTTTTGGCGGGTAATGGAAACGCAGTCTTTGGAAACGATCGGTAACCTTCGAAAGCAGTCGGGATATTGAACGCGCAAGATATAATAATGCTGCGTTGTGTATCTCTCAAACAACAATTCGCACCTATAAAGTAAAGCCGTTACTAAACGAAAATTTCCACGAATTGAGTTATTTACACCATCAATCTAAAATATAACTAAACTGCAGGTTACACTTGTAATTATTCCAAAATATCGTCTTTTTCGCCATCTAGTGTTATATCATATCGTTACCAAACAAAATATAAATCTAAAAAATATTATTTTAAGTAAATAAAGAAAAAACTATTCTAAAGCACATGTCATAAAGTAAACAGATATCTATCACATAAACTCATAAGAAATCTTAAAGTACTTGTAGGTATTTAGACTTACCTAGACTAAATTAAGATACTGAACTGTTTCAAATATTGGCTCTCCTGTAAAATTTGATAATTTCGTATAGTAATGGTTTTACTTTAAAGGTGCGAATTGTCTCAAAAATAATAGTAGTACATTTTTAATTTCTCCGCAAAATTAGAAATATGCGGAACTAGTAGGTACGTAGTGCTAAGAAGTAGCGCTTGTATGGTGAACGGCTCGATGCAAGAGTTTGAATGGTTAATCTTTACAATTTAAATCAAACTCAAAATATTTTATTTCACATATGTCTACGTGGGCAACTTATAAAACATTAGAATTAGACAGACAGAGTTACTTTATCAGTAGGTTTATGAACTGATAGTTCTTTGGGGTTAAAAAACTCAAATAGTTATTTTTTTTTAACTAAGTGTAACACACATTACACATTTAATTGTCAATATTTTTCAATGTTAAAAAAAAATAGTTATTTGAAGAAGTTGTTCGTAAGAGAAAAAAAGGTTTGTGTTAAAAGCAAACTTCTTGGTCATGATGACACCCTGGTACATGGCAGGTGTTGTGGAAATGCTTGATGGACCGTGGCGGGAAAATAGCTTGGGGGTGAAATATTGACCACACAGTATTGAGTTGACCAGGAGTAGGAAGAAAGGCTGTGATGGACTTACTTGGATATTCTGGAGCTGGTTAGTTTGAGCAGAAGATGCACGTGGATTGAATCACTTTCTTCTTAGTTGCTGCACTTTCACTTTTAGTCTTTGTTTGTCACACGTGTGTGGCCAATACGGATATTTTGATAGTTTTAGATATGTAGATATATAGCGGTATTTAGTTAATCTCGGCTAGGCGCGGGGTGATAACTTCACGATAGTTTCTTCTGGAATGCTCTCAGCAGGAAAATCATCGTTAACAAGAAACGACCCGATTTTTTTCTAAAGAAATTACGTTCTGGGAAAATTTATCAAATATTTTCATTCAATGGTCATTTTTCTATAACTTCAGGCAAAATATCCAGCGCACATCAGTCACACTCGCTTAATTGTCAGTAACATGTAAACACGTTGCGAGTAATTAATTCTCGCTCAACGTGATAGCAATGCGCTTACCACCGCAGTACCAGTTCTCGTGAACATACTAACTTCGGGATTTATCATTAACATGAGTTGAAAGTGAATTAGTGTGAACATGAAATTACTGTTAAGCGTGATTTAAGTGATTGAGACTTGAGAAAATAATCTTCTTCTTCTTCGAGCCGATGGTAGTGTTACGAGCTAAGGTTCGGAATAGAATTAATTTACGCCAATTAAACCGAAATTAACACTTTAATTAAATAAACACAAAACAAAAATTACCACAGTTATTTACACTAAAATAATTGTCACATAACACTATTGCACTGAAATTCTTAAAGCTTCGATTATATCGCGTCGTATCGTCGTAATCAGGCTGACCCTCTGCGTTCCTTTACGATCTATTTATACCCCGATGTATGTGTTCTAGAACATTCTTGTACAATCGACTCAATGCCAATACCGCCAAGAATATTCCAGAAGCTACTCCACCGCCAGGTGGCGTTAGTGTCTCGAACGTTCTAGAAATCAAAGTTTCTCGACATACTCAGTACTGCTACTCGCCGCCAGGTGGCGTTAGTGTCTCGAACGTTCTAGAAGTCGATCGAAGTTTCTCGACGTACTTAGGCTAAGCGACTGGCGTAACAGTAGTAATAATTTAAATGTTATATTGGGCCCAATAGGTAGCCACGCTAGTTGCGGCCTCAGTGGCGTTTATAAGGTCGTTAAAGGTACACGTATATACGTGTTGTATGTCTCCATATGGGCATTTTGGACACTGCAACAGATGGGGTATGGTTGGGTATCATTGTGTTCTATGATAATCCACTTCGCTTCGATTGTGCCTGCAGCGGCCTAACTTGGCTCGAAGTCTATTGATTGCTTTGCGTACTGCCCACTGTAGGTTACGTCCAGGTGGCAAAATCTTTAGGGAAAATTATTTATTTACATGAGTTTCATGTGAAGTTAAGGAACACTGTGAATGACATAGTACCGTCGACAGAAAAACGGTACACTTAATATAACACTAATAACATTATAATATGTAAAAACCTGAACACAACTAAATAAAATTACATGATTACTTAAAACTAATTATTACTTAAAAAATTTAAGGCTTAAGCACCTCCTCGCTGATGACACGCTTGTACTAAATGGATCAATATCATGCTGCCTACCATATGCATAGCATACCTCATGGTGTGTAGTCGCCTAGTTTGTAATTTTAATATAAGTGGCATTAATTATTAATATTAAGGCTGCCACAGGCAAGTCCGGTTAATCAGCCCACAACCACAGTAGTTGACCTACGAGAAGCCACGCACTAAACAATGCCTTTCCTTGGGTATTGTTCGTCAAATCATTTGGGATCTTTAATGATCTAAGTTAAGCTACGTGATAACTGACAATTGCACTGTTTGGACAGGTCTACTTAAATCTGGGCATTTCTTTCCTCAAAAGAGCAGGACAGATATAAACCTCCATGGCTCTCATATGATTAGACTAATTTAAAATAGACGTTGTCCTTTGATTTTGTTTCGGTGTTTCTTCTCAGGGCAGTCAGCTAGGTATGGGTATGGCAAAGTGTCATTTAAAACTAATTGGCGTAATAAATATCTTTTTTTGGTCCCAGACACATTATATTTTGCGTTGCGTATTTACTCGTTTTCTATGCTTCCTAAAGCTCTATTCAACTTCTTGTTTCCTGGTACTTCTAATTAGTATCAAAAGAAATTATTTTTGACATACTGTCAACTATGACCAAGCGAAAATAATTAATTAGCTAAGTGACCGGTCATTGCTCATTCGTAGATTTTCCTTATAGGTCAGACAGCCATTAATGATCTCACCGTGTCTCATAGATTATTTATTGACCACAAAATGATGCTATTACTAAAGTATCAAGATTCGATAGCCTCTGATATTATTGTTATAATCCCTTAGGCGTGTTTTATCTTACTGATTGCTGGGGCGGTCAGAAATTGGTGCAAATAATAAGATGAAAGCAGATATTTTGCGAGCAAAATCTATATACATATGTAGGTATATTTATTCAACTGGATGCCTATCAATAACTTTGCAAATATCGAATATGTATTATTTTTATTTTATTTGAAAATGGTAAATACTTTAGTTAACCCAAACAACAATTTACTAAAGGTTTAATATTAGGGCTCAAAAAATCAAAAGAGAATCAACTTATAGTTTCATTAAGATTGGCATGATGAGAATAAAGGCAGAGAAACCTATTTATCAAATTGAAAATTGTTTGTTTACTGATGAACTAAGAAGCTTTCTAGCTAAATTAGGTATCACAGATATTGTAAAAAACGAACAAAAAAACTTTGCCAGTATTTAAGACCCAGCTCCAGGAAAACTTTACCTTGTCCAAGGTTACTTCTCCCGCCCGCCAAAACATTATAACATCGACATAGACATCCCTAATTACATCGTTCATGCCAACCCACATCAGTTTAAACATCCAAATTGTGTATAAGGATTAAATCGATAATAATATAACGCAAGTTACAGGATAATAGAATCGATAACGTTTTTGCTGAGGTTGACGGAAAGCGCAAAAGCGGTCTATAGATACCCTTCAAAGCCATCAGAAGCTGGCTGTCGGTTCCGGGAATATAATATCGGAATCCGGATACCTTGGGTACGCGAAATCGAATTAATAATGAGGAGGGTCAGGGATTCAGTATCTCTTTGATACTACGATTTAGGTGAATTGTAGGAGTGCATAAAACGAGTAAATTGGTAATTGATTATTTTTTAATGTATGCTTTGGCTGTGAAAAGCAATTCAATTGCTTAATGGATTAAATGGCACATTCTGTAATAATAAATTCAAATCCTCCATATTTATGTTCAAAAAGCATCTGTTATATAATTTAAACCTGCAATAAAATGACAAAATTATAGATGCTTAAATTGAAGAGCAGTAAAGTTTATATATGAAAGAACCGATTTTGTATTATTTATTTTATTTATTAGGGACAAAAAACAGTTACATGCCAAGCTTAATAATAGATTCTTAAATTAACAATTAGATATACTGTTATACTTAATCTATTTTATATCTATATTACTAAAAATGTAACCCACACCATTGTCCACGAAATCACAAAAAAATATTAAAAGAAAACAGACGAGAGACAAAGAATAAAAAGGTTATACCTACATACTTATGAAGTTAGTATTTCTATTGCTCTTGCCTTAAAACTACGTTTAGAAAGAGTAAATATGTCAAGCTCCATGAAGTAAGTGTTGTATGTATCAACAAGGCGACGAAGAGGCACGCGCAGTCTTACACGATTTTGTATGGAATAATCGATGCACACGCACCCCACGACACATGACAGATCTGGGTTCTATATAATGTAAATTATTTGACAATGGAATGCAGTCGAATCAGTTATTACATATTCCATGCAGCGTCATTACACCCAGTAGAAACCTTCTAGATTTCAGACTAAGAATATTTTAGCGTAATACCTTTGGGAAAGTGTTTTTTACGCCACAACACAGGAGCTGGACAGCACGATACTCCTTGGTAAGACTGGAGTCAGATTGTCTGGTGACTGGTGTAGGTCACTATTTTTCGGAGTTTTCATCCATTTTCTATTAAAAGCTCGATGTTTTTGCGTAACACGATTGAAAGCAGAAATTATTAATTACGCATAGGATGTTGGGAATTCTGTTTTTATATCGTTTAATTAAATTAATTATTTTAATGTTGATATTATTTTGGATCATGTATACTAATATAGTTTTAAAGTTTTACTAAAACTTATTGAGTCTAGGTCACTTGAATATTTTTTGCCGATGATTATAGATAGTGGCTTGACTAAAAACATTTATAATATAATTATGAAAAATTTAAAAAAGTAAGTCAGTAAAAACAACCACATAGGTTGATCCAGCGAAATTCAGAAATTAGAGTTTAAAAAATTTGTGAGAAATATTTTCAATATTTAAGATTTCTTTTGTATGAATTTTATAGTACTCGTGTAACTTATTATCAATTATATAGTGGTCCCCAAAATAAGTAAGTTTTCATGCGATAAAGAGGGTAGTTAAAACATAAGAGAGTGAGGGAATGATGCATCAGGTGAGGGAATGAGGGTTAACATATTTACGACAATTCAACAATAAAAGACACGTTTAATGACATTAGAAATCTTGTATTATAGTTTAAATAACAAACATAAAGTAACATTATTTACTAATTATTTCTACAAATCTAAATAATATAATTTTATGTACTTTAAATTATTGAAAATTAATCACAGTGTTTCAAGTATTGCGAATGGCATTGCAGATCTATTTAAAGTTACTTAAAAACTAGTTAAAGAAACAAAGAATGAAAACCATCTATTTATTATAACTTTCAACATAAGACAACATGAGAGAGAACAATAAAACATTAAATGTAAATATGAGGCATCGTTCTTTGATCAACTCAGCTAATCACCATTGTCCATTTCTATTACGAAGTAGCAGCCTCTTTTGACTAATTTTGGAAGTTGAATCTTGTGTAATACATCATCCAAATTATACAGCTGCTCATCTCTTATAGTCGGCCATTTCCAAGCTTTAGAGCCTCTAGTCATGCAGTTTACTGAAGCGCCTTAAACAACAGACATTTTGTTGAATACAAATCGCATGTTATCATTGAAAGAAATCTTCTTAGATCGCAGCTAGGCAAAACTTTATTTTTGTACAGTTTTAGGATCATTAACTGAACATTTGCGTGTATCACACATTTGCAAGTATCACGGTCTTTGACTGATGCCCAGGTTATACCAAAAGGTCTGAACTTACAAAATGTTGCCAAGCTCACTTTGTATTCAACTGTCGTTAAAAACTTGCAAGTTTTTCATGGTAACACACAATAAGCGTTTTTGTTTTACTTGTCCTTTGTGCTTCATAAAATCTTTCTTACCCGGACACATCCTAGAATTCTTATCCTTTTTTAAAAAATCAGTTACGTTTTTTTTTATCTCGATCTCGCCTTATGGTAAGCGATAGATGAAGTCTACGATGTGACGAGCGAACCCAGAAGATGCCTATTTACTCTTGCTTTAAAGGCAGAAAGGTCATAAGTGGCAGAGAATACAGAAGCTGGCAGAGAATTCCACAACTTGGCCGTGCGCACAATAAATGTGGAGAAGCGCTTGGTACGACAAGACGGTATATCAACCAAGTGTGGATGGTACCCAGCCGTGCGTCTGGTAGACCGGTAGTGAAAGGGAGATGGAGGAATCAGGTCATGGAGCTCCTGCGCACACTCCCCGAAGTACAATCTATAGAAAACCGACAGGCAAGCAACTGTTCGCCGATGAGCCAGGCTATGAAGCTTGTCCACTAGCGCCTCGTCACTTATAAGCTTTTTAGCTCTGCGCTCGATATCGAGTCCAATGCAGCAAGTTGGTATTTTGCAGAGCCATCCCACAAGTGGCTGCAATACTCCACGCAGGAACGGACCTGTGCTTTATATAGATTCAGAAGCTGTCCAGGTGTGAAGTACCGCCCCACCTTGTGTAGGATTTCCAGCTTTTTTGCTGCAGTCTGAGCTCTAGACTCTATGGTTGAGCCGAAGTTGAGGTCTGATGTCAACTCCATGCTCAAAAGTTCCAGGTGGTCGGTAACTGGCACAGATGTACTTCGGAAAGTAGGGGATAGTTGGAATGGGCTCCTTTTAGCGCTGAAAAGACAAGCCTGTGTTTTCAAAGCGTTGAATTTGACCAGATTGTCGTCACCCCATTTGGAAACGCTTTAGTATTTAATTTTCTGGACCCAGCTCTTTTGTACGTTTCATGTTTGAATAACGGTTTTGCTAAGTTGAGCAATTTACTCTTCTTTAAAATGTTTGGTTTCATTACTTTAAGAAATTTCCTCTTCTCACTAAGTTTATTTTGATCTTTGTAGTAAGTCTGTAAGCTGTCTAGTAATAACTTCCGAAAAAATAAGCCTCTTCTTCACGGTTTCAGGTACTTGTACATTTTGCAATTGTTCTGAAACTTTAGCTTCAGGAGAAGTCTGAAACTTTTTAGCCAGTCTTTGATATCTCTTGCGAAACTTCTCACCTTTTCTTTTTGCCTCGTCGTCTAGGTTCTATAATTTGGATATTTTAGCATAAAGCTTTGCTCTATGTCGTCTTAGTTGCCTTCTCCTTTGAGCATTACCAACAGTCTTCGCTACTGCTCCTCATTTAGATTAATGTTTTCAAAAGAAGGCCCTGGGCTTGGAGGTGGCATTATATCTAATACTCTTGCCAAATTCTTTGCAGCATATATTTTTATCGCTGTAGGTTTGACTATTTTTTTTCCAATTCTTTCGCTTCAGTTTTTTTTTCTCTTGAACTCATTACAGGTTTTACCTGACCTTTTTCCTTTTTCTTAACATATTTCAGTCTTTCTTTTTCGCGAAGTCTTTCTAAACTGTCAGGATCACTCTTCATTTTTTCTCTACCTTTCCGATCATATTCTTTCCTTTTCAATTTAAGTTGTGCCTCAGTTAGTTTCTTAGGTTTGCCATTTTTAGGTTAATAAAGCCTTCAAAAAGAAAGCAAAGATCAATTAGCATTAGTGCAGCAAGAGCACAAAAAGAAAACCATGCGCACGGTTAAAATAATCATTTCCTCACATATCATCATTCCCTCACTACAAATAAATATGAGGGAATGACGGTGAGAGAATGACGAAATCAAACAACCACCAAAAACGCACAACATAAGCTTTCTTTCGTACTACATTTTCTGGTCACGTTATGATTCATCAAAACCAACGTCAACGCGTAATCACTAATTAGTTAAAGTTAATTACCTTATTTTTATAAGATGTGATGTAATGACGGCCAAAAATGTAACTGCAAATTATGGTCAAACCTTTTTTTTAACAGAAACGACATGCACGCACAAAATGAATTTGCCATAATATATTATTGGCAGTACTGTCAACTGTCATAAACAAATGGGTATGTTCATGTAATATACATAACACGTTCAAAAATGGACTGTGAACAAAGGTGTGAGGGAATGATTATTTTTCTTGGGACAGACTAAAAACAATATATATATATAAATAATCTTTTATTTTTTTCTGCAATTATGAATATTTTAAGAAAACCATTTTATTTTGAATAAATCAGTAAAACTATTACAGTAAATTTTGCAAAATGGGTCAATTTAGCAACCGTAGAGTGTTTTAATCTGGAGTTTGGGACATAGTGAGGGAGTGATTTTCGGATGTTATCATAAGCAAAAGAAATATTAGATATCCAGTTTATTAGAAACTCGTATAGTTATTACATATCCACCATAGCATACTTATTAATAAAATTATAATCATTACTTAAATTCGTAACTACTTAAAAAATAACAACAAGGACATGAATTTCGGAATTTCGCTAGAATTACCCAATTATGAAAAAAAAATAAGTGATGAGTATGATTACCTATCACATTTTTATGTAACTTCAAAATGGTAAATACTTTATGTAAGCGATAGGCCAATTATTCAACCAACTATAGGTGGGAATAATTGCCAACCTACAACTTGCATATTAAAAAGTTGAACACCAAGACAAAATATCAAAAGAAAGCAAACTTATAGCATTTTAAATCTTGCATTTTCTCTAACATTTTGCCATACTGTGTCTTCATATTCTTCGTAAAATGTAATATTAAACATTATACCGAAGTTCTTTTCACTGAAAATCTTTTCTATTTTAGACCACATTACTACATACTAGAACTTTAACTATGTTTAAGGCGCTGCCTCTATAGGCAGCACCTTAAATATAGTTATAGTTAAAGATAGCTGAAACGTGGTCGTTTTACAGTATCCTATCTCTATAGAGAGGATACTGTAAAAACGACCACGTTATCGGAACACTATGAGCCGTATTGCTTGCTACATATCCCCCATAATTTGCCCGAAAATGGAGCTAAAATACCTACAGCCTAAAATATTGCTTACCTATTACAAGCCCAAAAATACGTACTTCTTATATTACTATTATTATAAATGCGAAATTTTATGTGGATGAATGGATGATTGTTACTCTTTCACACAAAACCTACTGTCCGGATATGAATGAAATTTGGTATGTAGATTGGGATTTACGCAGAAAAACCCTTCCCGACGAATGAATATACGGACAGAAGCTAGCGAAATATATAAGTGGAATAATTATACTAGTATTTTATATAAATAAACCGGATACTTGGAAAAATATTGTGAGAAAGATCACAAAAACATTTTCATCTCTAAATGCTTATATTCTGAGCAATAACTGTCCATTTAATTGTTACCATCAGCAAGGAAATTTAAACAACAATTACATACAATATTTTAACATAACAGTGTATTTTATTTAAATCATTTATAACTACTAAATATCTTTCTTATTCCATTATCCAATGCTCGTTTCACGGTATCTTATCTATGGACAGGGCCTTAAGATAAAAATCTTATTCATATAATGTCCGCCACATTGGGTTCCACGTAATAAAATACCAAAGAGTACATTCCGCATACATTTTTAAATTTATTGCTAACCGAATTGACTACCTTTATAATGCAACATGTGGAATGGTATTCTCGACGGTGTAAACGATTTCGGTGCGATATCGTTTTGTTATCGGTAAGTAATCGCACTAAAATTACGTTATTAACATTACCAGCTCCTTTATATCTTATGTAGAGGAGCTTGTGGCTAAATAATAACAGCCACACGGCTAGAAATACAAGGTTAAGCAACGATTTCCAAGGTTGGTCCGTGGATTGGAAATTAATTTAATATATCGAGATTGTGACGTGCCTCGGAAAACACTAAGAGCCTATACTACCTCAAATGGCTTAGCGTGACCCTCCGTCATGTCGAAAATACTGCAGCAATAATTTTGAAATAAATATAGGGTAATGTTGAGGATTAACTAACCGACTTCTAAAAAAGGAGGAGGTTCTCAATTCGGATGATTGTATTTTTTTTTTATGTTTGTCCACGCATAACTCCGTCGCTTGCCAACTGATTTGAAAAATTCTTATCTTGTTAGAAAGGGTATACTTTCCAAATGGTCCCATGAAAATTTTATCGAAATCGGACAAGCCGTTTCTGAAAAATCAACAAAAGTCTAAAAAACATATTTACGTTGATGATCTTTTCGTTTACTCTGCATTGCGTTTTTTGTTCGCGCATAACTCCGTCATTTACGAACCGATTTGGAAAATTCACTGACCCACTAAAAAGAACGAAAATAAAAACTTTTTTGCAAAAAATAAAACCGACTTCCATATCAAAACACTACAAAGCCAAAAATAATTTTAATTTCGGAAGGCGGTGTGAAAAAAAAAAAGAAAATACAAAACCAATAACACCGACTACCGAAATTAAAATTATTTTTGGCTTTGTAGTGTTTTTTTAGGTACTTACTATGTTTGACGGAAACACGATTCCATAAAAATTTTTTGATAAAAAATAATCCAAAGTTACCTCCAAACCGAACAATAAACCGCTGGTATTCAAAAATAACTTCAAATTAGATAATGAAACTTTGCATATAAATTGAATAATTACCTAAATATTAATTAAAGATCGTCGAGTCAAAGTTGTTGACTGAGATGTTGTGTTGAAAAGGATTTAAGGAAAACAATTAAATCATAAGGACCATTACATTTAGGAAAAAATACCGGAATTATTTACACGGAAGATTTTATTTATTCAGAGATTTATTACTGCTGATTTTAATTTTATTTATTTATTTAATTTGGACAATATAAATCCATGATATCAGTAAGTGTTCATGCTTAAAACTAATGTAAGTATGAAAAACAAATACAAGTAAAACAATAATGAAGTACTTGAGTACATCTTGTATAAGTGATGAACAGGCAAGTTTATCTGTTCATCACCCATACAAAATGTCTTAAAATAGGGGAGTAAAAATATTACGTAGCAATTTTCATAAGAAATGAAATGCTTTTAATATAAAGTGTCTCTAACATACCTAAGTACCGAAAGACATGCACAGATTATGCATGCATGATGCATGCAGATGACGCGACCTTCCTCAAATATAAATACATCAAACAGTCCTGACATCCTAATGACCTTTCCAGGTCATTCGCGTCAAAGTATAAAGCTTTCCAAGGTTACGCTTCAAGGTCGCGGATAATATGCCCTGCCCCAGAGTTACAAAGTTTGATAATTCTTAGGACGGTAACTTTAATACTCTTGCGGATTCCTTCAAACAAAATTATTCTTGCTCCTATGTAGATGTATAGATAAATAGGAGTGTTAAATAAGAAGGTTATCAAATCGAAATGCTTTTTTTTTAAAATTCAGAATAGGCTCGCGTTTGACCACCATCTCACCTGATGATAAGTGATGATGTGGTCGAAGATGGAGCACGCTTGCCTAGAAGTAACCTATTCACTCTTGACTTAAAGACTCCCAGGTTATAGCGATCAGGAAACACAGACTCCGGCAGGGAATTCCACTCCTTAGCCGTACGCACAATGAAAGTATTCCCAAAACGTTTTGTGCGTATGGGTGGGATGTCCACCATGTAACGATGGCGCATCGGCGTTTGTCTCGTAGTCCGATGATGGAACGGACTTGGCGGAATTAGATTGTGTAATTCCATCGCACACTCCCCGAAATATAGATAGAAAACCGATAGACTTGGAACTCGTCGTCGGCTAACGAGAATAATCTAGTTGTGTTTGACATAAGCGAAATAAACGTTAGGCTTCATGATCACCTGAAAAGTTCAATAGTTATCACCATCTGCTTAACTTTTTGCTATTTATGTTAGAGTCAGCTTCCAGTTTAAAATAAAACAACGTATTCCCATTGACGAGTGGCACAGACTGAATAATTTTATTTAAAACCATAGAATAAACATGTCTACCGACAATACAAAAGACAGATGGCAACATTCATTATTTAGTAACATATTGTGTAGATATTACATCTTTAACACCCCCACTATATCTAACAATATGGATATACAAAAATATTACAATCTTTGAATACCTAATACATCCAAAAACTTATAATGTTTCACAACACATAAGGCCTTCGTGAATACATCAGCTGGCATCTCAGCTGTAGGCAAATACTTCACATTTACAATTTTATTTACTACACATTCTCTACAAAAGTGAAACTTAATGTCTATGTGTTTTGTACGCTTGTGAAACATTGGATTCATAGTTAGCTTTTGTGCACTCTGATTATCGTTGAATAAATCAATGGTATACAACTTTTGTGTAATTTCATATAGTAAGTTTCTTAAATAAACAGCTTCTTTACATGCTTCTGTAATAGCCATATATTCGGCCTCGCTACTAGACAATGCTACAGTAGTTTGTTTTTTAGTTTCCCATGAAATTACACAACCAGATAAAGTGAAACAATATCCTGTATATGACTTCCTATCTATAACATTTGCACCCCAATCTGCATCTACATATCCTTCTAATATTGAATTTCCATCAGCAGTGTACTTCAAACTGTAATTTTTAGTAAATTTTAAATATCTCAATAGACGCTTTACATATGCACAATGTTCTTTAGAATAGCAATTGTTAAATTGGCTCAAAAACCCAACTGTATAAGTAATATCAGGTCTAGTTAAAACTGCTAAGTACATTAGACAACCAATAATTTGCTGATATGGGAATTTTCCAACATAGTTTTCCCCCTTAGATACATGTAACTTAGTTTCCATAGGAGTCTGAATGGGTTTGCATTGACTCATGTTAAACTTATTTAACACCTGGTCAATATAATCAGACTGGTTTAATGTGATAGTTTTCTCAGATTTATTAATACTTACATTGACACCAAGACACTTCCTGATTTCACCTAAATCTTTAAGTTTGAAATGGCTAGCTAATACATTTTTCAAATATTCTGTTTCTTTACAATCATTCGAAAAAATAAAAAAATCATCCACAAAAAGTGTTACAATAGTCCTCAAATTATTTCTAATTTTTGTGTACATACATGGTTCTATCTTAGATCTCCTATAACCAATATTTAACAAACATTCATCAACTCTCCTGTACCATGCTCTCGAAGATTGTTTAAGCCCGTAGATTGCCTTTTTTAATTTAAGTACCTGACCCTCATGGGTCTGCTCAGAAAATCCTTCTGGCAACTGCATAAAAATGGTTTCATCAAGAGCACCATTCAGGAAGGCTGTAGTTACATCAAGGTGAGTAATGTCAAATCCTAACTTAACTGACAATGCAAATAGTAACCTCAATGTAGTATGTCTCACAACAGGAGAAAATGTTTCTGTATAGTCTATACCTTCGATTTGTGAAAAACCTTTAGCAACTAATCGTGCACGGAACCGAACTTTGTTATCACTACCATATTTTTTACGAAGCACCCACTTACACTGTACAACCCTACCATTTTGTGGACTATCACATAATTCCCACGCACCATTTTCTTTGAAACACTGTAGTTCTTCTTGCATGGCCAACATCCACTGTTTCTTTTCTGGTCCATTTAAAGCTTCATGCAGTGTCAAACCTGCCCCATCATCGTAGGTTTCAGCGCTTGTACAAAGATTCGACATACCATATCTCTCTGGTGGTTTCCGTGTTCGTCTGGGTCTGTCCATGAAATCTTCATTTTCACACCGAAGTGTACTCTCTGAGTCTTCATAATCACTTGGAACATATGTTTTATCATTGTCATCATCATAGGAATAATCCTTTTCACTGTTGGAGTTATCTTCAAGATTAGATGTTGATTCAAAACTTGTTACCTTCTGGCCTTGTTGTTCTGGTTTAACCTCATCCCCCACTGAAGCAACATTCTGGTCTTGCACTTGAATCATACATTCAGAATTGATTTCTGGCTCAATAATGACCACATCTCTACTTGTAAACACAGTCCTTGTTTCTGGATTAAAAACTCTGTATCCCTTTATGTTATCTGGGTATCCTGTAAGAATACATTTCACAGATTTCTTATCCCATTTCTTACGCTTTTGTTTAGCTATATGTACCATGACAGTGCTACCAAATATCCTAATATGGCTGATATCTGGTTGTGTGCCAGTCCATAATTCATATGGCGTTCTATTATCCAACGCAGCAGCCACAGTTCGATTCTGCAGGTACACTGCCGTATTGGTGGCCTCAGCCCAAAACTCTTTTCCCAGGTTTGCATCAAACAGTAGACATCTCGCTTTTTCTACGACTGTGCGATTGAATCTTTCACATAAACCATTTTGTTCTGGGGTATATGGGTTACTTTTCTGGTGGATAATACCAGCACTGTTTAGGTAATCTTCAAAGTCCTTATTGCAATACTCTAAACCGTTATCGCTTCTTATCAATTTTATTGTTCTTTTTGTTTGATTTTCCACCTGTGCTTTGAATATCTTGAAATACTTCAGAGCCTCATTTTTGTGCTTCAGAAAATAAACAAATGTTATGCGACTGTAATCATCGACAAATAACAAGAAATACCTTGCTCCTCCTATCGATGTAGTCTCCATAGGGCCACAAATGTCTGTGTGCACTAAATCTAGCAAGTTACTGCTTCTCTGACCACTGCCTTTAAATGGTAAGCGACACTGTTTACCTTCACAACATGTTGTACAAGAAGCCTTGCTTATTTCTACTTTTTCATCAAATGACATTCCCAAGACAGCATTCTTCATTTTATTTAAGTATTCCTTGTTGACATGTCCTAATCTGCGATGCCATGTTACTCCTGACACAGCTGATGCAGCCAAATACTCCTGGGATACCAAGTTTACTTTGTATACCCCATTGACCAATACCGCTGTAGCGACTAACTGTTGCTTTTTATTGTAAACACAACAGCCTTTATCTGTGAAAGACACACTGTTTCCTTTTTTAATTAGTTGACTGACTGATAGAAGGTTAGTAGTCAGAGATGGTATACAGCATACGTCTTCTATCACGATGTCGTACTCGCAATCATCAGTTGAAGTCGTTATTTTAACATTGCCAGAACATAATACTGTCATCTTCTCACTATTAGCTACGACAATTCCTTTATTTTGTTCATATCTGGCATTCATAACCCAACTTTCGTTTGCTGTTAGGTACACTTGCCCCGGAGTCGATATACCAATCATTTTTGTTGAAATTCGCACTTAAAAATACCGCACTAAATGCGTTTGATTGCATTCTTTCTTTATTTTTCTTATTTGCTGAATTATTTTCGTTATTTGTGCACTGATTTTTGTAATGGCCGACTTGTTTACACCGGTAGCATTTGACCGCCTTGGTGTTTGACTTTGACGGAACAGTAGTACTACCAACATCACAATTTTTCTTGGCCATAGACAAATTCTTATTTTGCTTTGCATGATTTGAATGACTGACGAAAGCACCGTTCATTTCACTCTCATTGTAATCTACCGACTCCATGTCTAATAATTTTGTCTTGATATTGTCTGCCGTAATGGAAATGCCCGAATGTTCGATTGCCATGATCATTGGAGCAAAACGATCAGGCAATCCAGCCAACAACAATGACCCTGTCCATTGATCATTTATTTCAAATCCCGTTCCACTTAATTTTTGCGCTGTATCGATAATCTGAGTCACATATGACGTCATCGAACTGCAATTATCTCGCCGGATTGAAATCAAATTTCTCAACAGACTTATTCTCCGTGAAAAGCCACTATCATCAAATAATTGTCGTAATTTATTCCACAATTCTTTCGACGATTTAACGGTTTTGACGTGGACATACAACGACGGGTCGATGGTCATAATTAATTTGGCTTTAGTTTTTTCGTCATCCGCACTTGCTATTTCTTTTCCCGGTTCTGGCTTGATACAATGCTTCATGCCTTCGAGAACTAAGAAATTTTCTGCAGCGAAACACCACTCCGAATAATTATCGCGTCCCTTTAGTTTCGGCACATTGATAAGGTAGTTGGTAGCCATTTTGACGAACAGTTTCTACACTTATACACTGCGATAATTAATACGATCAGTCAGTTCACAGCTAAATCGCACTGAATACTGTCTTTTAACACTTGCTTTACTGCAAAATACTTATTAAAACGACTCAATACCGCTACACGCTCATAAAGAGCGTGTAGCCCATAACCTAAAATAAAACAACGTATTCCCATTGACGAGTGGCACAGACTGAATAATTTTATTTAAAACCATAGAATAAACATGTCTACCGACAATACAAAAGACAGATGGCAACATTCATTATTTAGTAACATATTGTGTAGATATTACATCTTTAACACAGTTTAACCAGGTGAAGCTTTTTTTTGTTTTATAAAGTTAACTAGCAATGTGGGTAGAATTCACATTACTAGCAATCTTATTAACCTCTCCTACTAAGTTAAATATGCTTGTGTCTGGAGTGGGTTCACGGCAATAATGTAATTCAATTTCATTTTATTCTCAAGTATCATAAGACTCATACAAATTATCAATTACATATCAGTCACAATTAAAATACAATTAAATTAAATTAAACAATTTTTATTAAAATTAAAATATTACAATTTTTAAAATTACTATTAATCACAATCTAATTCCGCCAAGCCCGTTCCATCATCGGACTAGGAGACAAACGGCGAAGCCCCATTGTTACGTGGTGGACATCCCACCCATACGCACAAAACTTTTTGGGAATACCTTCATTGTGCGTACGGCTAAGGAGCGGAATTCCCTGCCGGAGTCTGTGTTTCCCGACAGCTACAACCTAGGAGTCTTTAAGTCCAGAGTGAATAGGTTACTTTTAGGTAAGCGTGCTCCATCTTCGATCACATCATCACTTACCATCAGGTGAGATAGTGGTCAAACGCGAACCTATTTTAAATTTAAAAAAAACCTATAAGTACTCTATAAATATGTTCAATCCCTGCATGTAATGTGCAACCTACAACAGTGAGTGATGTACGCACAATCCAGCCTTCCCGCGAGCGCGGCCAGCATGCTGTCGGCGCTCCCTCGCACACGCCGCACAAGCGATGGGTGGGATTCGAACTCAGGACCTCTCGATCACAAGTCCAACGACGCTTCTACTAGCTGAGTACTAGTGTTTTATATGGAGTGACTGCTTTTCCGACCGTCACTACCTAGTAACTGGGTAACACGACACTCCTTGGCAAGGCCAGTATTAGATTTTCTGGCTCCTGACTACCCGTAATGACTGTCAAAAATGAACAAAAGACAACCGGAACCGCCGGTTTATCGTAGTTTCCGAGGCACGGAGGAATCTTGATAAGATCGTCACCCATCCACAATCTGACCGCGACAAGCGTTGCTTAAACTCGAATCTGGTCAAAAATCATTACCAATCTAACATCCCGTAATTTAATAATTAATACATTTATTATAGGTATAAATTTCTATAGCATTAATATAAATATGTATTTTAACTCTAGGTATGTATATATTTGTTAACACGCTTTTATTAGGTCGACCTGTATGTAACTATGTAATGGAATCTAAGGTAACTAATTTAACCATCTTCCAAGGGTCGCAGCGTAATGAAAATTGGCAGCTGTATGTAGTTTTGATGACAATACAATAATATGGTACTGTCGAACTGATCTGATGATGGAGCCGGAAGATATGAACTGGAACTTCATGATGGAAAATCGTATCATAGCTGTTTTGGATTTGTTAGAAAAGTCTTGTAATGAACCAAAGACCACGATTAGGTTTCAAGGTCTATGATGAAGCCGGAAGATAGGCACTGACATTCCATGATGGAATATCATATCAAAGTCGTGTTTGCACTTGTGAGAAAGGCCACGTAATGGATTTTGAACACGATCAGGTTTCAAGGTTATAATAAACCTAAAGAAAATCCGTTATTAGTTTTCTTAACCTTTTTGAATTACCGCGTAATCCATAGATTTATTTTTTTATAGATGTTTCTTTCAATTTTTTTATAGATGTTTCTTTCAATTTTTTATAGATGTTTCTTTCAAATCCTCTGGGGGGATCTACCGTTTAATTGTTCACTACTCGTGGGAAGAATATGGCAAAAACTACAAAAAAAAACAGCAACACAAAGAAAACGGAGACTACAAAAAAAAAAGAAAAGCGCGCACAATTTTTTTTTGTTTTTACGTGCATTTATAGAAGCGTGTTTTTCTAGTGATTTTTAAACTATTAATTTATTTATTATATCATTAAAATTTAATTTATTAGCTAAGTATGTTTTATTTATCGTAATTAGTATTTATACACACTGCGTCTATCATCTCCTCTTCAACTCTCCTGTCGCAGGTCTGCTGGAAGAAATTTCTTAGGAAATAAGCAGCACCTTTGTGCTCTTTTGACTGTATTTATATTTTTTCTTTTGTAAGTGTCATGTGTGTACATAAATAAATAAAAAAAGAAGACCGACCCATGCAGGTGTTTTTATTTAACCACGAAGTTCAAAAGTATAGACAAGGTCTATAAGAAGTATAATTTAGGCTACTCAGTATAAGATTATACTTGATTGTTGGTACACCTAAAAGCAAAGGACTTATACACAAGTCTTATGTGTAGTTTTATCGCTCGAGATGATGTCATACAGAAAGCTTTGGGAAGGACATAATGAAAAGAGATGTTTTTTATACACCAGGCTGAAATAAGTTTGGTCGAGTATGCTTGGGTGGAGCACCATCGTGTCCTCGGAGAGGCGATCGGAGGCGGCGACCTCTCGCGCCCTGCTCTGGTTCAGACGATGGTGCGGGGCGAGAGGGAATGGGATGCAGTCGCCTCTTTCTGCGAAGCAGTCATGCTAGCGAAGGAGGAGGCTGAATGCGCGAGGGAGAGGCAACTGTCTTTCTCGCGCCCCAGCTGCCGCGGGAGACGCCCCGGGCGTCAGGGACCGCGAACCGATCTCCGGCCACCGTAGGCGCGGGTCTGCGGACGGCAAGCAGGGGTAGCTCACCGTTCAGTAAAGACCAGACCCGAGTCAGCGGTGCATCGTGTTCCGCGCGCGCATCAAAGAGCATTCAGCAGCATTGACGGGGCCAGATAGGGCCATTGCCTTACCCTGCGGGAATGTTCTAAAGAGATACCGCGGCCACGAAATGTAAGGGAAACTGAAGCAGCAGGGTGGGTTTTTAGTCAGTAGAAGTCTGACACTCCCGCTCCACCTACAGCGGGAGGAGTCACTTGCTGATTTTCCCATCCAGAACAAAAAGGCTGAAATAACTTTCTAATTTTATTGTTTGAGCAAGAGTTAATATACTAAAATTATAGCTCGACGCCAGAAATGATGTTATATCATGTAGAAAGGCTCAAAGTTTTTAACTTCATTCCCAAGTTAAATTGAGGGGTATGCGAGCACCTAAGTCTGTTTGTAAATACATTAGATTACAACTATTTGAATAGACAAGTTCAACATGAGAAGTTGCTGGAATAATTTTGTTACTTGTGTCAATTTTATGCCTGATGTTTTATAATTTTTGTTGTTGCTACAGTTTTAATTTCTTTTATAATTTCTTTAAACATAGTTTTGTAACAACTTACTATGATGGCGACTTCGGATAAAAATTACCCTACACGTGTATTTTGCCCTATTGCCTTTTCTATCATCTATTGAAAGCCTCATTAAAACCGGTTACAGAAATTATCCAGAGACAAAGACAAAGAAAGACAGATAGTCACAGTTTTTTTTTTAAATATGTGCTTTTGTATAGTGTAAGTGTTGTAAAAAAAAGCACTTGATAAAACACTGTTAGTTTCCAATCACATACAGTCAATTTATTTTTATTTGTATGTATTATATTTTTATCAGTATGTCTCGTTGTCAGTTATTTAAATCAAATACAGCTCAAGTCAGACTGGTGCAGCGAAACACTAGTTTAAAGCATCTGGCGTTTTTTAACTGATTTCTAAAAAAAAGGAGGTTCTGTATTCGACCAGTATGTATGTATGTATGTATATCCGCGATTTTTTCAGAAACTACTGATCCGATTTCGATCGCGTTTTCGTTGTTTAAAATATATAACACACCAGGTTCTGATGAAGATCTTCGATGAAGTGATGAAGATCACCTTCGTTTTAAATTGAAGAGTAATTTAAAACAGCAAATGTTCATCTATGTACTGTTTAGCATAATCAGCCTATTTATATCACCACAGCTGAGGCACAGACCTTCTGGATCACGTCTGAAATATGGTTTAAGTGGGAACGGTAAGGAAAAGTAAGTGCGAACGGTATGTAGGTATCTCAAGTAACACAAAGTGCTCACTGTCAGCGAACGTGTTAAGCCGTTAATCCCGACTGACTTATTTGAACATCTTTGACAGTCATTATGGGTAGTCAGAAGCCAGTAAATCTGACGCACGGCTGGGTCCCATCCACACTTGGTTGATATACCGTCTTGTCGCACCAAGCGCTTCTCCTCCACATTTATTGTGCGCACTTCCAAGCTATGGAATTCTCTGCCAGCTTCTGTGTTCCCTGCCACTTATGACCTTTTAACCTTTAAAGCAAGAGTACACAGGCATCTTCTGGGCTCGCTCGTTCCATCGTAGACCTCATCTATCGCTTACCATCAGGCGAGATCGAGGTCAAGTGTGAGCTCATTCTGAATAAAAAAATAAAACAACATAGTGGGGAAAAGGTAAATGTTGACCCACTTATAAAAAAGGTAAAAACTGACGACTCAATTCCACCCCATCCATTTATTTGTTTTCTAATATACTATACACTGTGTTGTTCCTGACACCTAACCCTTTTCTTCCTCACCTTCACACCTCAGTTCTTTCCACAATACGGCTGCAGCATTAATATAATATGACGTCTCACATCGCGGGCCTCGACACGGTAAGGTTACAACCGACTTGGCACGTTTTCGATTCTATTTAAAGCTTGTGAATAGTTAATAGACGGACCTCTAACGGAGCGCTAGTCCACGCCACAGAGTTTTGAAATGCCGGCAACGACTAGAGATTTCATTAGAAATCATATTCATTTATAGAATCAATTTGGACTAAAAGTTGGCTCTGTTAGTAGAATACAATCAAAGTATTAATATCGTAGAACATAAGAACCTGTAAATAATTTGACTAAATATTATAAATGCGAAAATTTGTGACGAGTGATGGATGGAACTCTTTCACGCAAAAACTACAGAAGGAATCTGAATGAAATATGACAATTAATTTTTAAGTAAATAGTTGATAGGTACATAGGTTACTTTTTATCCCGGAATTACCACGGGATCGGGATTTACGCGGGAACACCTTAAGCGAACGAAGTTGCGGGCAGAAGCTAGTATTAATTATTTTTTATATATACTTTATTTTACACCTTACAATACACTTAAGGATACAAATAATAAAACTAGTGTACAATGGGTGGTCTTATCGCACAGGGCGATCTCTTACAGACAACCTTTGGATGGACAGAAATTAAAGGAGATAGATTTAGGGCTGTCAGTGTACAACATCATATATAATATATTTTTTTATTTTTATTAATTAAACATAGTAATATAAAATACATACCACAATATATAATTATATAATTTTGCCTATTTTATATTCCCAATGCTGGGACTCAGGCGTTCTCTCTATGAGAAGGACAGTAAATAAAAGCAAAAAAATTAAAGGGTGTAACATCGGTCTCATTGCTGAAGCAATATTTAAAGACAGCCTTTTGATAGATTTGATAGGTCCGTCAAATATATGTTGGTATGAAAATCTGGGGGCTTAGAATGAGTTTACAGTTCTATTATCGTATTCAAAAACTATATTTTGTCTCTTTCATCTAAAAGTTTGGTGCATGTGAAAGAAACAAAGCGTTAGTTTTCTAAAACGACAAAAGTATTTCAAAGTCCTAAGCGTACTGATCACAACATCGTGCCTACACAGAGTGCTTTCCGGTTTTGCCGAACATATTAACACAACTTGTACTAGTACAAACCTAACTCACGGAGAAGCTTGTTTTGTAGGGAAAGTTTTGAGAATGCTATCTATTAGTCGCTTTACTTGAAGGTCTGTGGTGCAAGTTGTGACACTACGGATAGTGTTCAAATATGTATGTCCAGTTAACTCTGAGATAGTTATGGGGAATTGTTTTCGTGAGACATAACTGTTTGAGAAGGGTTTTTATGTTGGGTCTAAGTTTTATGGTATTAAGGTATTGAGTAGCTGGGTGTCGAGTTTATGGCGTTTGCATTGGCAGCCTAAATAATTTGTTTAAGGGTACGTTTTATTGAAGTGGCAACAAATTTGAATAAGGACTCTGTTTTAGATGAAATTCTATTTTAATATTTTATTGCTACGAAATTAAATGACGGGTTGAAGATTTTTGTATGTACGGCAAACAGTCATAGAATAAAGTAAAAAAATATATATCTACTAGCTTTTGCCCGCGACTGCGCTCGCGTGGAAGGTTTTTCCCGCGTTATTCCCGATCCCGTGGGAATTCCGGGATAAAAACTATCCTATGTCCTTTCCAGGGTCCTAAACTTTTTACATGCCAAATTTCATCTAAATCGGATTAGCGGCTTAGGCGTGAAAAGGTAACATATAGATAGACAGAGTTACTTTCGCATTTATAATATTAGTATGGATTATACATACATGGTGTAGTGCCGTGTATATGGCAACATAGCCAGCCTTTTCTTCCAGTGGAAATCTAATGCGTTCTCCTGCTTTGAGTGGAGTGGCTGGGTGTCAGACTTCTATTGACATATTCCTTCAACTGCCCTGACAGTTTAACAAAAATGCAATATGATGATTTGAGAATTGTTACTGCCTATGAACGGGACTTGGTAAAGCCCCTGATTGGCCTGCTGAAGAACATGGAAGTCTGCTGTCTAACTCTTGAGGATATCTTCTAAGATCTATCAAGACTTGCTTTGCCGAAAACTGTCTCCTAAGAAACAGGTTACCCTCGTTTAGGAGGCAAGGTTATATACATTTTGTACAGATTTTGCAACGGACTTCTTTTTATTAAAGCTCTATACCGATAGTGCTATTTTTAACATATTCATACTTAAAATATTTTAACAATCTGTACAGTTTTACAGATATTTTTTTTATTGTTATTATTACCTGTTTCCACTGGAAGCCTATCCACTGAAAAGATGATCACAATAAGACATTCAATGCAGGTTTATTCATAGACCGTTTAACGCTTCACTTAACCCAAAATAAAACATGTTTATCGACTAAAACATCCATTACGCGAAACAATCATTCAATTGATAACCTAACCAATGAATTGAAAGATACGTTTCCCAAAATTGGTGGTTGAACAATGTGGAAGCTATTGAAAAGGCTTTGTTTTGAATATTAAACGATGGCGATTTTAAAACATATTGGGTACCTGCAGAGCGTAAAACAACATTGTCATACATAACCCTGTGGACGGTAGTTGGAAATTTAGATTTTTTTGTTCATATTTTCGTTGCGAATATTTTTTGTGACTCCTGTTATCTTTTTTTGTGAATATTTTTTGGTGTTTGAATAATTTTGTTAAGTTTATGAGTGTGAAGTGTATTTTTTTTATAGTTTTGGTATGGAGCGACAGCTGATCGTTATTTTTGGGGTATTTTACTAGGCTGAAACTATGTTGTAGTTTGTATATGATTTTATGGTAAAACGCAAATTCATACTGCAACAAATAGCCCCGAAAAATTGTAAATAAAGTAGTAATAATTTGTGCTACAATGTAAATAAGTGAACAAAAAAAAAACATTAAAAAAAACGACGGGTGCGAGACCAAAAAGGGCTTCTATCTCAGCATGTATTTAACAGCAATATTCTAACAAATAAATGTTATTCTATTCTATTCTATTCTATTCTATTCTATTCTATTCTATTCATGATGCTAAGATATTTAGCGAGGAAAAAGAGCTCGCTATAATGTCACGGACATACCTTTAATTAGGAAAATATAACTTAAGCTGATAACTTTGCCGTTGCTTGGACTGTGAGACGGAATGGGCCATAATTCACTACACAGGCCCAATGTGGGTTGGAGGATCTCTCATGTCTCCGGATTTTTGCTCTTAGGATATACTGTTTTCATCTCGATGTTTTTTTTTTCACCGTTTTGAGAGAAGTGGTGATGATATCAATTCCCATTGTAATATGCCTTGTAATAAGCCTTGTAAGACAGGCTGATTCATCTTTTAGTTCTATAGTTTTTTATACGTGTCTGTTGCGTCCCAAATGTAATTTTGAACGCTCTTTTTGGTGTGGCAACATTCTATTGTCTTTGACGTTGCACTTGACATAACCTCTTTGACTTGACAGATTGACTTTGCTTGGAAAAAAATGCCGGTCATGGGAACCGCTCTTGTGTTAATATAATTGGTAAAATATTGTTGAATTCGCCTGTTGAGACCGATAATTGGGTCGCGAATTATTTGTTGGTTGAAGTGTATTCCCCATTTGTTGAAATCCCCGGGGTATTGTTGAATCGTACGCCGCCTTGTCGTCGGTTGAGCTGGCACGCGGAATTAATTGAAAATCAAATTGGATCTCACGAAATATGAACAGATTAATTGTGTTCAGTGATTGATTGAACTTTGTAAGCTCGGATTAACAAGAATCCAGTGATATTTCTCGGAACATATCGCCTTATTGTGTCTACCACGCGTAGCGCGCGTTTGTTGGGAACGAGTTAAGCTGTGATTGTTGTTGGAACCGCGCCATCTGGATATCGGCGCCTTGGGAACGTTCTACAACACTTGACTTACATCACACCTTTCAATTACTCACCCCATTTTACATACATCAACCACACTTAGGGCATGACCTTTGAAGGTCGAACTTGGCGTCCCCAGCAATCAGGTTAGTGGTACATTTTTGTTATCATTATTAAGCAACGTAGGGCTCCGCGTAATCGCGGACGGTTCGACATACCAGTTACCGTTGGCTGGGCTTGGGGTCGAACATTCTGGTAGCAGGCGTGGCTCTTATAAGATCCACTGATTCATTCTGGTATAGGCGGCTCTTATAATATAAGATCCACTGGTTTAATTGGAAGTTTTGAATATTGTTGAAAACTTAAAACTTGAGTTTAATTACTTAACACAACTTATAACTTGATAAGTTTGAATATATTGCTTGTCAGCCGGGCTCAAATAGTACTTGTAGTTTGTACTGTAATTTGTAGTGCTAGCCCCTTAGAATTGAATGACAAACAGGATTTATTTGTGAAATTAGGAATTATTGGTATAATTTGGTACATAATTTGGTACATAATTTGGTACATAATTTGGTATTTGTTGAAATTAATAATTGAATGTCATTGATCTGAATTTGAAAGGTTATCTAAATAATAATTACACATAGTCTAACATAATAGGACTTGAATTGTGTGTATTGGTTATTGCATTTATAGTAATTATTGGATTGTTGATAGAGATTCTCCGGCTCAATATTATACTTCAATTGTTGTATTTAATTGTTGGTGTGATCCTGCACAATATATACATTGAATTGTTATTTATTTTGTAACTAGCCATCCTTAGCAAGCTAGATTCATACTTGGAATAAGTACAGGGTTGGATTTGGACTTGAAATAATTGAATTTGAATTTTTATTTTGTTGAATATATTTGGCCGGCTAGCAAGTCATTGCTGTTTGTTTAATATTTGATTGTTGGTTGTTGATTGTTGTTTTGTATTAATATTTGATTGTTGCAATGGCCTCATTAAGGGCAGTCAGGGAGGCTGCTGCGGGATTGACCTCACAGTTGAGATGGTTCACATCGGCAGCTGCAACTGTTGAGCGTGTGGAATTGGAAGAGCTCACCCTTGCTCGGTATGGGCAAGTGATTGAGAGGATCAAGTCAGCTGATGCTGCGCTCACGCGCTTCAACGAGTACATCATGGACGTGGATTTGGGGGTGATGGATCAGTCGGCCCGCGATAGGATTTTGGGTGACTATGACCAGATTATCCACCTGGGGGATGTCATATGTCTACGAGCGCGGGAAATTTTGAAGAGCCGGGTGCCTGATGCGGCCAAGCCGCAGACCCCTGTTGTTGCAGGCCCTGGACTATTGAGTAGGCTGCCCACCCTGGAGATGCCACATTTTGACGGTCGCTTGGACCACTGGCTGGGCTTCCTAGATCTCTTTGAGAGTCTTGTCGATGCACGCTTGGACCTCGGACCTGCCCAGAAGCTGGCCTATTTGTTGTCTGTCCTGGAGGGCGAAGCCAGAGCCTTGGTGCAGCACTTGCCGGTGACGGATTCCTCTTACCCGACCGCTCTGGAGCTTCTCTCCCGACGGTATCAGAACAAGCGCTGCCTGGCTGATGTGCACATCGACCAGATTTTGGGACTACCGGCCATTGTCAGCACGTCGACGTTGCGCACTGACTTGCTGAACCCGTTGGTCTCAGCGACCAACGCTTTGAGACGCTTGGAGTTACCGGTAGAACATTGGTCCTACTTGTTGGTGCACATAGTGCTGCAGTTGCTCCCCGCGGAGTTGAGGTCACGTTTTGAGCAGAAGTATGGTGGGGATAGTGCCACCCATCTTCCCCCCTTTGACGACCTCCTCAAATTTTTGGAAGACGAGTGTCGGTTTGTGGATAACACTCGTGGCGCCACGGGGTCGCCCCCACTACCTTCTCAGCCCAGAGACCAGGGACGGACTAGGGCCCGGGGGCCTGTTGATGTTCCCCCCGCCCCCCGTATTGCTGGCGCCCGGAGTCCTCGGGCTAGGGGGCCTGTTGATGATCGCCCCGCCCCCCGTTTTGCTGGCGCCCGGAGTCCTCGGGCTAGGGGGCCTGTTGATGATCGCCCCGCCCCCCGTTTTGCTGGCGCCCGGAGTCCTCGGGCTAGGGGGCCTGTTGATGATCGCCCCGCCCCCCGTTTGGTTGGTGCCCGGAGTCCTCGGGCTAGGGGGCCTGTTGATGATCGCCCCGCCCCCCGTTTGGCTGGCGCCCGGAGTCCTCGGGCTAGGGGGCCTGTTGATGATCGCCCCGCCCCCCGTTTGGCTGGCGCCCGGAGTCCTCGGGCTAGGGGGCCTGTTGATGTTCGCCCCGCCCCCCGTTTTGCTGGTGCCCGGAGTCCTCATCATTGTGACTTTTGTAAGGCAACGGGGCATGTCATGGCGCGTTGCCGGGATTTTTTGAATTTGCACGTAAGTTCCCGCCGCCGCATTGTCAACGCACGCCGTTTGTGCTTCTCGTGCTTGGGGGCCCACTTTCATCGGGACTGCCCCGACCCCCGCCCGTGTAGAATTTGTGAAGGGTCCCACCTTGAGATTTTGTGCGCCAACGCGAACCGCTCCAGCAGACCAGCCTCTGAGGGGGGTTCGCGCAGGGGGGGGTACCCCGTAGACGAGCGCCGGGCTGAGACCCGCAATTCTGTACGCCGCACTCCACCCCCCGCGCAAGTTGAACGGGAGCCCCACGAGCGCCATTTGGTCTTCCCTCGTCAGGGAGAACGCGCATTGGCTGCTAGGCAGCAGTGGCCGGGTCGGCGCCGCTGCCTTTCCCCTCCGTTGGCGGAACGTCCCCGGCTGGAGTCGCGCCCTCCGCCATTCGGGCATCTGGTGGGATATGCCCCTCCAGTGATGGCGAGCGGCTTGGGACACCGCGCGGACGAATGGTTTGATTGTTGGCCTCGTCGTGAACGAAGGCAGCCTGGAAGCGGCGATCGGTCGCCGCCCAGGCATCACTAAGAGATTGACGCCTGCCCCGCTAAAGGAACCCCCCGATCAAGACGGTTTTGTTGCCAACGGCCTCGGTCACGGTCTGGGGACCCTTGGGTGACTCGATTGTGGTCTGTGCCATTTTGGAGACGGGAGTCCGGGGTTGCCTTTTGTCTTCTTGGTTAGCGGGACAGGTTGGCCTGAAGGTGAACGACCTTTCAGGCAAGATTTGGGGAATTGGCGAACCGGCTGACACCACTGTTGAGGGAAGGACCTGGTTTGAGGTCACCCTTGTCAGTTGTCCTTACCCTAAAATTGGTGCTCCTGCCCTTGTTGTAACTGAACTTGGTACAATTGTTGGTGACTGATCGTCACACTAAGAACTCGCATGCCGGTTGCAATGCGCTGTTGGCCATTCTGCAGCGAGAATTTTGGATTTTGTCGGCTGATCGCGTCAATGAGGCGAGGCCCTTTGCTGGCGTCGTAACGGATTTTGTTGGTCCCCCTTTGTTGAAGACGTCCACCCTTCGTAATAGCAAGATTGTTGGGGCTTATTTGTGTGTTTGTCTGCCTGTCAGCCAAGGCAGTACATTTGGAGCTGGTAACCTCCCTCTCGACAGAGGCCTTTGAGGCGACTTGGGAAAGATTTGTGTCTCGCCGTGGGTTACCTTCGTTGATTAGGTCTGATTGCGGTACGAATTACAAGGGTACAAGTAACTATTTGAAGGAGCTATACGCCTTCCTTAATGAGAGCCAGGTTGATATTGGTAATAGTTTGGCCCGCCGAGGGGTCACTTGGTTGTTTGACCCGCCAGCCTGCCCCCCATTGGGGGGGTATTTTTGGGGCCGCGGTGAAAGCGGCAAAGGGACGCTGCGGAGATTGTTGGGAGACACCGTTCTCACCTTTAACGAACTAGCTACGGTATTTGGCCGCATTGAAGCTGTGTTGAATTTGCAACCTTGTCAAGACTTCCAATTGATTAGCGGACGGGTAGGCCCGTCCGGGGGGGGTAGATGTTGCGTCCCAAATGTAATTTTGAACGCTCTTTTTGGTGTGGCAACATTCTATTGTCTTTGACGTTGCACTTGACATAACCTCTTTGACTTGACAGATTGACTTTGCTTGGAAAAAAATGCCGGTCATGGGAACCGCTCTTGTGTTAATATAATTGGTAAAATATTGTTGAATTCGCCTGTTGAGACCGATAATTGGGTCGCGAATTATTTGTTGGTTGAAGTGTATTCCCCATTTGTTGAAATCCCCGGGGTATTGTTGAATCGTACGCCGCCTTGTCGTCGGTTGAGCTGGCACGCGGAATTAATTGAAAATCAAATTGGATCTCACGAAATATGAACAGATTAATTGTGTTCAGTGATTGATTGAACTTTGTAAGCTCGGATTAACAAGAATCCAGTGATATTTCTCGGAACATATCGCCTTATTGTGTCTACCACGCGTAGCGCGCGTTTGTTGGGAACGAGTTAAGCTGTGATTGTTGTTGGAACCGCGCCATCTGGATATCGGCGCCTTGGGAACGTTCTACAACACTTGACTTACATCACACCTTTCAATTACTCACCCCATTTTACATACATCAACCACACTTAGGGCATGACCTTTGAAGGTCGAACTTGGCGTCCCCAGCAATCAGGTTAGTGGTAAATTTTTGTTATCATTATTAAGCAACGTAGGGCTCCGCGTAATCGCGGACGGTTCGACATACCAGTTACCGTTGGCTGGGCTTGGGGTCGAACAGTGTCTTTATTTAATTCCACCAACTCCGTTCCATTATCGGACTATAAGGTGTCGGTGTACGTCATCGTTACATGGTGGACATCTCACCCATATGCACAAAACGTTTTGAGAATACTTTCACTGTGCGTACAGCTAAGGAGTGGAAATTCCTGCTGGAATTTGTGTTTTCTGATAGCTATGACCTTGAAGTCTTTAAGTCAAGAGTGAAATAATGAAATAAATGAATATAATGAAATAATGATGAGTATTAGCATACCTACTAACAAAATTAAGTTTTATTAAAATTTATCATGATAACCTACGCAGTCTCAGTCGTAAAATATATCATAGTTAGAATCTCAGTTCATGGTCGTAATTAGACTACTAAACATGACTACTGGGACAATCAACTAAAATCTAGACTGTAATGATTTATTTAATTTGTACCAAAAGTTTTACAGTACCTACAGAGAAAATGTATTACAATTAGTTTCCCAAAAGTCGTTAATGATAAATGATATTTATTTTGCAAGATCTTCCAGTTTTAATGATTTTATATTATACTTATTCATTTGTGTAACATTCCTGCTGATTTAATTTTTTTAATTCAAGTACCGTGATTGGTATAAAAGATTAAGTTAAACAATTTTGAAAAACACATAATCATTTTCCTGCCCTTATCTCATACTTGACATCATTTATTCCTTTTTCTTTCATATCATTCTTCACACAATCCATTTATTCCTTTCCTCACAGTTCTTTGGTCTTCTTTCTCTCCATCTATCAACATTCAAACCCTTCACACCTTTAGTTACATGCGAATCATCCATCCTCATCACATGTCCATACTATGATAGGCGACCTCATTCCAATTTTTCCGTAATAGGCGCCTCTTTTAAACTTCCTCTTATACAGAGTTGATACGACAGAGGGGCATTAAATTACACTAGGTATACTATACGTGTTTAGTGTTAATTTGATACAGTTGAAAAATAAAAAGAACCAAAGAATTTTTTTTTCCTAAAAAACTAAATAGCTTCCAAATCAGAGTAAAACGCAACCACCCTTTGTAAATAAATGTGACTGACCTTAAATACCTTTTTTTTTTTTTTTTTTTTTTTTTTTCTGGGTGGGAAAATCATCGAATAACTTCTCCCGCTCTGGGTTAAGCGGGAGGGAGTGTCAGACTTCTACTGACTAAAAACCCACCCTGTCCCTTCAGCTGCCCGTAAGTTCCGGAGCCGCGGTATCTTTTTACTATATTTCCGCGACACCTGCAGGCTATGGCTTTATGAGGCCCCGTCACCAATGCTGACGGCTCCTTGAGGCGCACGTGGAACACGACGCGCCGCCGACCCGGGCCTGGTCTTTGCCGGACGGTGAGCTACCCCTGCTCGCCGTCCGCAGGCCCGCGCCTACGGTGGCCGGAAATCGGCTCGCGATCCCCGACGCCCGGGTCTACCACGACGGCTGGGGCGCGAGGAAGAGAGTTGCCTCTCCCTCGCGCGTTCGGCCTCCTCCTTCGCTAGCATGACTGCTTCGCAGAAGGAGGCGATCGCATCCCATTCCCTCTCGCTCCGCACCATGGTCTGAACCAGAGCAGGGCGCGAGAGGTCGCCGCCGCCGACCGCCTCTACGAGGACACGGCGGTGCTCCGCCCAAGCAGGGCATACCTCGACCGTATGCTCCACCGTGTCCTCCAGGTGGTCCTCACAATGACGACACCCGGGCGTGTCCTCCCGCTGAATCCGAAACAGGTACCTACCAAAACAACCATGTCCGGTCAGCACCTGCGTCAGGCGGAAGGTGAGGACGCCGTGGCCTCTCTCCAGCCACTCCTCAAAGAGGGGACTTATCGCCGCGATTGCGGCGTGCCCAGCCTTCGGTTGCGACAGCCGCTCTTTCCATACTGCCGTGAGATCGCGCCGGAGTTCTATCCGCTGAGCCGCGACTTGCCGCGGTAGCGGAGTTTCACCCCGGCTTAGCACCTCCGCGCGCCAATTGTGCACGCGCGCGAGGGCTACCGCCTCCAGATCCCACGGCAGCAATCCGGCAAGGAGGTTCGCCGCCTCCCCAGAGATCGTGCGGTATCCCCGGATCATCCGGATAGCCATGACCCTCTGAGACGCGACCAGCTGGCGAGCTGGTCGCCGCTGTAGATTCAGCGCCCACACAGGGGCCCCATAGAGGGCCATGGACCGCACAATCTCCGCGTATAGCCTCCGGCAGGAGGCGTTTGGCCCCCCTAGATTTGGTAGGAGCCGCTTGAGTGCAGCCCCCGCCCGGTCCAGTCTTGGAGCCAAACGTCGGAAATGTTCGACGAAGTTCCACCGGCTGTCGAGGACAAGTCCCAGGTACTTCATCGTCGTCTCGACGCCGATGTGAACCCCTCCCACCGTTACTTGGGAACCCGAAGGTGGTGCGTTCCGACGGCCATGAAAACACATGGCCTCGGACTTGTGCAAAGCCACCTCGAGTCCCAGTTGCCGGATCCTTTCTACGACTGTCGCAACCCCTCGCATCGCCAGTTCGGCCGCCGCCTGGTGCGACCTCCCATGCGCCAAGACCAGCGTGTCGTCAGCGTAGCAGACTACGCTGACGCCTGTAGGGAGGTCGGCGCGCAACTCCCAGTCGTAACCGATGTTCCACAGGGGTGGTCCCAGAACTGATCCCTGTGGGACACCGCACGACATCTCTCGCCGATTCCACTCTCCCTGGTGACCAGGGTAAATGACGGCTCTGTCCGTCAGGTAGGCCTCAACCACACGACAGAGGTAGGTCGGCATCCGGTGATACCGGAGTGCTTCCCTTATGCAACTCCAGGGCAGGGTATTAAAGGCATTAGCAATGTCGAGAGACACCGCCAAGACGACCCCACCCCGGGACAACGCAGCCTCTGTCGAGAGAGCTCTTACATGCATGATGGCATCCACCGTCGAGCGCCCCTTGCGGAAACCAAATTGGCTATCCGCAAGATCCGGCCCTACCCTCTCCAGGTGCCCGACGAGGCGGTTTGCAATAAGTCTTTCAAAGATTTTGCCCACCTCGTCGAGCAGCACAATAGGCTGGTATGCGGACGGAGTGTCCGCAGGGCGCCCCGGTGACCTTAAATACCTAGGTAACAAAGTGGCAACGTAGCGCGGCGTGTGTTATCTCTTGTCTTGGTCAGATTTATCGCTTTAAGGTGCATCTCATCAAAATCATTTGCGACTAAACTACTTCTTCTATTTAATTGATTTTTGGTACAGAGCTTGAAAATGGTACCTTGTATACGCAGTTTAAAGGAAAGCCCCTCGGTCGTATCAACTCTGTATAGTCATTTCTTACTTTATCCATTCTTGTCAATTTTTTTTTATTTATTTAAATAAATTTCAGACATTACGTATATGCCAATTCCATCGTAACATTGTTATCTCTGCTACATGAAATCGTTTTTCATCCACTTTTTTCAGAGCCCAACTTCTTAACATACAAATTGATTCCCCGCAGCGTCGTAAGTCCATTCAATATACTACTCATAAAGACGTTTTCTACTTAATTATTGGGAGTAGAAGTACCAACACATCAAGGATATTAACAAATGGCACTGTTTCTTTCATTTTGTTGTAGCCGGTAAGTATCGTGGGAATATAGAGTAGGGAAAGGATTTTTAAACCATAAAACTATAAGTACATACATATAAATAATGTGAACACCTACAATAAGAATGAATAATAAAAATATCATCATTATGAGTGAGTCCAAAGATAACAATATAATATGAGTGAAGATCATGCATTAATTAAGGGCTCTCAAAAGCGCATTTTTCAGCACTAGAAACCTACATGGCAGTTGCTGTTGATCTATGCTATGTCTTCTTATGGAACCATTCGTGTGTGAGTTCAACGCGTCCGATTCTTTTATATTTTAACATAAAACTGTCACGTTGATATAGTGGTTGCATGTGCGACTTGTGAGCAATAGGACTCAGGTTCGATTCCCGGGTCGGCCAAAAACTTCTATTTGGTTTTTCGAGGTATTCCTCGAAGCGCTACCATTTTGAAGCGCACCTAATGAAGCGCTCCTTTTTTATTCCTCGGAGCACTCCTTTTAGTAGCGCTCCCGATACCATGTTATCGGAAAAGGAGCGCTCCGAGGAATATAAAAGGAGCGCTTCATCAGGTGCGCTTCAAAATGGTAGCGCTTCGAGGAATACCTCGGTTTTTCCATTAGAAATTTCTCAGTAGTAGCTCTGTGTTTAAAAGTTTGCGGAGTGATTCCCAAATGCTTCGGAAAGCAAATTAAGCACAACCGGAGAGGACCGACCCTGCTCCTGATCTTTCTCCAGTCGTGTGAGATTGTCATCCCCTCAGACTGGGAAAGTAAGGGAACACAGATTTTTTTTAAGATAAGATAAGATGGGTAATTTATTGAAACAAAAGCACATTTTACAAAAAATATTGTGTACAAAAATAGCCACATTAGTTAATAACAATAACTGTGTCGCAGCTATTAACGCCCACCTCCAAGAGGAAGACGACAGCTTTCCAGTTAATTATTGTTCGAGGAGAAAACATTTAACATAAAAAAAACTAAAACTAAAAACAAATTAAAAAATAGTAATAAGAATGAATAAAACTAGGTGAATGTAATATTGTTGTACATGTTGACTATGTGTAGTGCGTGTCTATTAGACGTTAGTATAGAGTGTGCTTGTATGGAAATCCCACACAAGCGCACTCTACGCCACATGTACGAAAGGAAGATTATTAGGGCTTTACTAAATCCTCCAATTCTAAATACGAGAGCGTGTGGAGCCATTCGTCTAGCAGTTTTTTGCAGTCCCTGGAGGTCCATGGATTAATATTGAGAACATCGTTTATTCTATTATAGAGCACAGGACTGCAGATGATGAATTGATGGCGTACAACTTCAAGTTTACCTCTAGCTGTCGAGCACCTGTACCAGGCGTCCGTCACTTGCTCAAGGCCACGCTTTATATGCCTACCGCTTCGCGTATCGCCGTCGGTACATCCGACAGTGGGCTGCCGCACGCCTGCCTGAGCCTTTTTAAATAATTTTGAAAACGACCTAATATGCTACCTAATATGCGTAGAAATTTATTAAAATTAAAATTCCACGTTTCGGATATTTTCGACACATAAATTTAATAAGCGGGAATTTAGGGAAGAGAAAATGGATCTATCATTTTATTAAAGTGAAACATAAGAAAAATAAACAAATAAAAAATAATTGAATGGGACATTAGCTCGATGACGTGGGTCGCGCGGCGGGCAAAACAATCTCAACTCTCTGTGCGTGTGCTATGTGCGTTTATAGCGTAGGTATTTTCGCTTTTGTATGAGAGTGATGTATCTGTTTAGTAATCTGTGCCTGTTCCTCCAATCTCCAACGCGACGCTTTGTCTATTCTCCGCTGAGATTGGGCGCCGTGGCTGAAACCGTTCAGTAAGACTACTATAATTATTATTTTAACAAAAATCCCATTAAACAAAATTTACATCCTTAGATATTAGTACATCCACCACAGCTTGTCTGGAAAACTGTAGTTGTTAACACGTTCGCTGACAGTGAGCACTTACCCTGACACCACATTACGACAGTAGAATTTTCCATACTAAATAACAAATCAACGTAGTACTCGTGCACCAGCAAGCAATATGAAACTACCCACAAAATACTCATATTACGGCAGTAAGATATATGAAATTGCTCATAATATGACAGTGGATACTGCTCTTCATAATACTTATATGAAAAATTATCGTGAGTCGATGTACTCTTAAAAATAAGTGGCCCGTCCCTCGACGTACGTACTGTCATAACGCACTATTTTAATTTCCCGCCTAACGACGTACTGTCAGCAAACGTGTTAAGTCCTTATTTAAGTCTGTTATGGTGTACAATAAAGAGTAAATATATCTATCTTAAATTATCCACCTCTTGAAATATTACCTTATAATTAAATTTCACTTTATATATACAGATATCTCCCCGAAATATCTTGGAAACAATATCGTCAACAAGTTTAGGGACACCACAACATACAATGGCTGAAGTAACCCTATGTTTTTGCATACATAGCTTAGAGTAAATCGAGCTCAAACCCACGGACCCAACGTTGCGACCAAGTGAAAACCTTTTCAGATTACCCTAAATAATATACCTACTGAAAACGATCACCCACGCTTGGTTGCGAATAATTTTGTAACATATTCATTTACATATATGTTGTGTTTCTGTTCATTGGTTTATCTGAGGGTTAATTATAAGGATTTATTATTACAGGGATATTACTTTAATATGTATATTAATTAAAAAAACAAAAACTTTTTTTTTATTTACTCCTCTCGCTCTGGATTGAGCGGAAGGAAGAATTAGAGATCTTACTGATTATGAAACTCACTCTTTCAGTTTCATCAGACAGACAGCGACATATTCAATTCATTTGTGAAAGCCAAAGGAACAGCAGAGTCATATTTCTAGTTTTGCGTCGTACGTTCAAGTGAATTGCTAATAAAACCATTTTATTAAACTGTCTTCTCTCTTCCTAGTCAATTTGTGGTATCGATGGGTGTCCGGTTAGCTTGGGATGTTGATGTAGTTTGTAATATTTTAAGTATTTATTAAATTTATGTTGAAAATGGATTCTATGAGATCAATATATTTCGTATAAAAAGGACGTCTTATAATGTTTACGGATACTAATATGATAATATGTATGTATTTAGTCTATTATACATCCACAAAACATATTCAACGCGGGTTCAAATATAAGCTGTTAGTAGAATTGTCTCTGATTTTGGTCAATAGATACTCAGGTGTTCCAAAATTAGAGCCCTTCATGAGCTTACTACTGAAAAACAAAGAAGCTCTTCGATATCATTTAGATGTAGTCTAATTTCGTAACAATACTCGTGTCAGGGCAAACTTTCTATTCCCTGAAGGTATTTATGCTAATTCTTGTACTTACATATAGGTGCCAGCTCACACTGACCTTTACCATTTACGATGGTTTCAATCCACAGGGATATTTATTGTAAAACATTTTAACAGAACCTAAGCAAGTAAATTAAATTACACATATATACAGCGCGTTTAAAATGGATCAAAAAACAAGACGGTTTGTAGTGCTCTTAGACAGGGAAGTGGGGTCGCAGTAGACCCCTCAGGACACGGCGGGTCGGACTGGGTAGGTTCCTTTGGAACTAGAGTTGAGGATGCGCCAGCTCGCGAAAAGTGGAAGAAGTGGGGGGAATCCTTTGCCCAGGAGTGGGACAGAGCAGTCATAAACAAAAAAGGTTCCAAACACGTCACTTTAAGTAGTTGTTTGCATTTAGTTTCGGATTGTAATAAGTTTTTTTTTGGGTTTAAATTTAAGAACAAAACAATACAACATTTATGTTTCGATTATTTCTTAATTGGACCTTTTCTTCTTGAGGTGGAAATCCTCATGAATGTCCTCCGCCCTGGGGCGGGTGCTAGGGTCTATCAGAGACTTTCGGACTATAACCAGCCCTGTTCTCTCGCTCACTTGTGTCGAGGGTTTCAGGGGCACTTAAATATTTTCCAACGCGTCTCCCAAACGTAACTTCTAACTGTTCTTTTTTGTACCCATTTCAGTTACAGATCATCACACTTACATATTATTCTATACTTTTGAAACACCCTGTATAAAAATAGGGCGTTTTTTAGAATAAATAATGTGTAATGTAATGCTAAGTGTCATTCAAAGGTTGACTAGTAGAAAATGTCTTACATTACAATGACATTAAGACCTCTCTGTATATTATTGTGTGCGTAAAGTATTCCATAGATTTTTTTTGTCTCCATCAGTGGGTTTGTTAGTTTTTCATTCCATAGATGAATAATAAGTTCGTGACAGTCATCCTGATACTGGGAAGCTTTTATATAAGCCCAGTGGTTACATGTAGAATTTACGAGTTGTATGTAGGTCGTTTCGAACTCAGTTAGGCACATTACTTTGTGTACGTTTCATCATATCCTCTCCTCTCAAAATAGTGGAGGAAAATATCGTGAGGATGCCCATATCGGTACTTTTTACGTGATAATATTATTTTGCATAACAACGGATAGCATAATCTTCATTTCGCATACTTTCATTTATCATAAATTCGAAACTCATAATTTTGTTAGTCAGAATCATCTTTAGGCATAATTTATTTATTTATTTAGAGTTAGTACATAAAAATAACAAGCAAAAGGGAACGAACATAAGTTTAACAAACAATTATAGGTAACTACAACACTAACATGTACATAATATAGTTAAATACAGTTAGTTAAATAATTATTTATGAACATGTCCATAATAATTGAAAAGTTCGCAGTCAGAATCTTCTTTTGGTATACATTTTATACCTATAGTCATTAAAAGGCAGAACATGCAGCAAGCATCGTTTCTGTCACGGCTCCGGCGCGGCGCTGCGGGGTTTGAGCGGCCCCACGCGAGTTTATCTTTGCCGATGGTTTCAACGCCCGCGCCTACGCGGGCATGAATTACACTCTAGAGGTAGGGTAGACAAGACTGTGTATACTCGGTTTTGCGGCGAATCGTTTCTGTCACTAAATTTTTTAGCACAACATATTGACTCTTTATGATACTATTTTAATTTAACATTGGAAATGCTACTAGAATTCCGCGAAATATAGTTTGGTCAATAGGTATCGGTAAAATCACAGACTTGTCAGACTTATACTGACTAAAAAACCACCCTGTTCCTTCAGCTGCCCTTAAGTTCCAGGGCCGCGGTATATCATTAGAATATTACCGCAACCCCAGCAGGCAATGGCCTTATGGGGCCCCGTCACTGGTGCTGACAGCTCTTTGAGGCGCGCGTGAAACACGACGCGTCGCTGACCTGGGCTTGGTCCTTACCGGACAGAGAGTTACCCCTGCTCGCCGTCCGCAAGCCCGTGCCTACGGTGGCCGGAAATCGGCTCGCAATCCCCGACACCCGGGGCGTCTGCCGCGGCGGCTGGGACGTGAGGAAGAGAGTTGTCTCACCCTCATACGTTCAGCCTCCTCTTTCGCTAGCATGACTGCTTCGCAGAAGGAGGCGACTGCATCCCATTCCCTCTCGCTCCGCACCATGGTCTGAACCAGGGCCAGGCGCGAGAGGTCACGGCAACTGTAATACTTAGGGTCATAAATAAAATCCAAGCATAGTCGAAAATATATCCAGTTCACGTTCATAAACATATCAGCCGTATTATTTCAATTCAGTTTCATAAAACGTAGATCGGTCCCAGTGATACATGGTACCCTTATCACTTATATTTCTAACTGTCTTGTAACTACTGTCACAGATGTCTCTCCTGAAATAGGTCTTACACAGATAGTGCTTTAAAACTTAGCTGTTTTACGATTTTACTTGAAGGAAAAAAGTAAAAGACATACTAACTGAACACCTATAAAAGCTTAGGGCTGTGAAATTGGGAGGCAAAAAGATTAAACGTATAAAACGAGCCTATAAACGTAAAATTTAACAAAAAAATTAACATAATATGCTAGAGCTAGCAAATAAGAATTTGAATATGATTTTTTTGTCTAAAAGGTAAAGCACGTATGCGGGTTTATTAATTAAACTACAAATGTGATTAACATTTTTAACTTCTACGCACTGTATCTATACTTATAATAGATCTGTAGAGAGGTCAATTCTGTACATGAAATATATTTCCAAAATAACTATCATGGGTGATTAGGGACTGATGCCAAAAATGCAATCAGTAAAATTTTTGTCTGTCTGTATAACCGTTATAGAAACAAAAACTACTCGACGGATTTTAACGAAACTTGGTACAATTATTTTTCATACTCCTGAGATGATTATAGTATACTTTTCATCACGCTACAATCAATAGGAGCAGAGCAGTGAAGAGAAATAATGGGAAAACGGGAGAAGTTACTCCATTTTTTAAGATCCCGTCGCGTGTGCAACCTTAATGGTTAAAGCTACACAGAAATCATTTCATGACGGAAATGTTCTCCTTAAAATTATACAAAAAATATCCCACGAGAGCATATGTCTATCTTTTATGGTTGACTCAAAATAACACGTGTAACTCCCGATAGCTTAGCAGTTCGAAGCTTTCTGATTATAATTTGTCTACTCTTACGTTTATAACACTCTCAGTCACCCCTAATTGAAAAAGTTAACATTATTAACTATTCCATAAAAAAGAATCATAAGTATAAATCGGTATAGAAACACCAAAGTTATACATGAAACTAGTATTTGCGTGTTGCGCGAGGTGCAAGCACCTCGCGTGCTTGTGAAGAAAACTAAAGCATTGCCCCTCTAAATCAAGTATTTGCCTGTTGCGCGAGGTGCAAGCACCTCGCGTGCTTGTGAAAAAAACTAAAGCATTGCCCCTCTAAATCAAGTATTTGCGTGTTGCGCGAGGTGCAAGCACCTCGCGTGCTTGTGAAAAAAACTAAAGCATTGCCCCTCTAAATGAAGTATTTGCGTGCTGCGCGAGGTGCAAGCACCTCGCGTGCTTGTGAAAAAGAAAAGTGGGGGGGGGGTGATGGGGGAGATGGGGGGGTTTAGTATTTGGGTGTTGCGCGAGGTGCAAGCACCTCGCGTGCTTGAGAAAAAAAAAAAAAAAAAGGGTGCGGTGATGGGGAGAGATGGGGGGTTTAGTATTTGCGTGTTGCGCGAGGTGCAAGCACCTCGCGTGCTTGTGAAAAAAAAAATAGGGGGCGTTGATGGGGGGAGATGGGGGGTTTAGTGTTTGCGTGTTGCGCGAGGTGCAAGCACCTCGCGTGCTTGTGAAAAAAACTAAAGCATTGCCCCTCTAAATCAAGTATTTGCGTGTTGCGCGAGGTGCAAGCACCTCGCGTGCTTGTGAAAAAAAAAAAAACAAAAAAAAGGGGGGAGGTGATAGGGGGGGGGGGGTTGCAGAAGCATTTCGACTAAAGCATTGCCCCTCTAAACGAATTTGAAAAAAAAAAATTTCCAAGTCTCTTAATTTCCGAGATCCGCCTAAAGGGGGGGAGAAGGGGGGCGGGGAGGGGGACTTTGAAAAATGGTTTTTACTTTACCGAGCCTCCTCTATACGAATCCATAAAACGAAAAAAATACGGGTCTCGTAGTTTCCGAGATACGATAGGGGGGGAAAAGGGGAGGTTTGGCACTTTTCCCGTAGGTTTCAGAGTTACTTGTTTACGAATCTGTCAAAATATACCCACCTCCCCATCCACCATCTGGGAGAACAATTATGTCAATGAGTGAGTCAGTCAGTCAGTCAGTGGTAATTTAGCTTTATATAGTATAACTAGTATTTGCGTGTTGCGCGAGGTGCAAGCACCTCGCGTGCTTGTGATAAAAAAAGGGGGGGGTGGGGTGATGGGGGGGTTGCACAATTATTTCGACTAAAGCATTGCCCCTCTAAATGAATCTGAAAATAAAATGTTCCAAGTCTCTTAATTTCCGAGATCCGCCTAAAGGGGGTGAGAAGGGGGACAAGGGGGGCGATTTTGAAAAATGGTTTTTGACTTTACCGAGCCTCCTCTATACGAATCCGTAAAAAAAAAGAATACGGGTCTCGTAGTTTCCGAGATACGATAGGGAGGGGGGAGAAGGGGGGTGAAAAGGGGAGGTTTGGCACTTTTCCCGTAGGTTTGAGAGTTAGTATTTGCGTGTTGCGCGAGGTGCAAGCACCTCGCGAGCTTGTAAAAAAAAAAAAAAAAAAGGTGGGGGAATGGGGGGGGGGGGGTTGCACAATTATTTCGACTAAAGCATTGCCCCTCTAAATGAATCTGAAAAAAAAATGTTCCAAGTCCTCTTAGATTCCGAGATCCACCTAAAGGGGGGAGAAGGGGGCGGGGGGGGACTTTGAAAATGGTTTTTACTTTACCGAGCCTCCTCTATACGAATCCGTAAAAAGAAAAAAATACGGGTCTCGTAGTTTCCGAGATACGATAGGGGGGGGGGGGAGAAGGGGGGGGAAAAGGGGAGGTTTGGCACTTTTCCCGTAGGTTTGAGAGTTACTTGTTTACGAATCTGTCAAAATATACCCACCTCCCCATCCACCATCTGGGAGAACAATTATGTCAATGAGTGAGTCAGTCAGTCAGTCAGTCAGTCAGTGGTAATTTAGCTTTATATAATATAACTAGTATTTGCGTGTTGCGCGAGGTGCAAGCACCTCGCGTGCTTGTGAAAAAAACTAAAGCATTGCCCCTCTAAATCAAGTATTTGCGTGTTGCGCGAGGTGCAAGCACCTCGCGTGCTTGTGAAAAAAGAAATTGGTATTTGCGTGTTGCGCGAGGTGCAAGCACCACGCGTGCTTGTGAAAAAAAAAAAAAAAAAGGGGGGAAATGGGGGAGGGGGGGAATGGGGGGGGGGGTTGCACCAATTATTTCGACTAAAGCATTGCCCCTCTAAATGAATCTGAAAAAAAAAATGTTCCAAGTCTCTTAGATTCCGAGCTCCGCCTAAAGGGGGGGAGAAGGGGGGCGGGGGGGGGGGACTTTGAAAAATGGTTTTTACTTTACCCGAGCCTCCTCTATACGAATCCGTAAAAAAACAAAAAATACGGGTCTCGTAGTTTCCGAGATACGATAGGGAGGGGGGAGAAGGGGGGGGAAAAGGGGAGGTTTGGCACTTTTCCCGTAGGTTTGAGAGTTACTTGTTTACGAATCTGTCAAAATATACCCACCTCCCCATCCACCATCTGGGAGAACAATTATGTCAGTGAGTCAGTCAGTCAGTCAGTGGTAATTTAGCTTTATATAGTATAACTAGTATTTGCGTGTTGCGCGAGGTGCAAGCACCTCGCGTGCTTGTGAAAAAAGCTAAAGCATTGCCCCTCTAAATCAAGTATTTGCGTGTTGAGCGAGGTGCAAGCACCTCGCGTGCTAGTGAAAAAAAAATGGGGGGGGAGATGGGGGGGGTTTAGTATTTGCGTGTTGCGCGAGGTGCAAGCACCTCGCGTGCTTGTGAAAAAAGAAATTGGTATTTGCGTGTTGCGCGAGGTGCAAGCACCTCGCGAGCTTGTGAAAAAAAAAAAAAAGGAGGGGGGGAGGATGGGGGGGGGGGGGTTGCACAAGTATTTCGACTAAAGCATTGCCCCTCTAAATGAATCTGAAAAAAAAAATGTTCCAAGTCTCTTAGATTCCGAGATCCGCCTAAAGGGGGGAGAAGGGGGGCGGGGGGGGGGGACTTTGAAAAATGGTTTTTACTTTACCGAGCCTCCTCTATACGAATCCGTAAAAAACAAAAAATACGGGTCTCGCAGTTTCCGAGATACGATAGGGAGGGGGGAGAAGGGGGGTGAAAAGGGGAGGTTTGGCACTTTTCCCGTAGGTTTGAGAGTTACTTGTTTACGAATCTGTTAAAATATACCCACCTCCCCATCCACCATCTGGGAGAACAATTATGTCAATGAGTGAGTGAGTCAGTCAGTGGTAATTTAGCTTTATATAATATAACTAGTATTTGCGTGTTGCGCGAGGTGCAAGCACCTCGCGTGCTTGTGAAAAAAAAAAGTATTTGCGTGTTGCGCGAGGTGCAAGCACCTCGCGAGCTTGTGAAAAAAAAAAAAAAAAAAGGGGGGGGTGACGGGGGCGTTTAGTATTTGCGTGTTGCGCGAGGTGCAAGCACCTCGCGTGCTTGTGAAAAAAAAAAAAAAAAAGAGGGGGGGGTGATGGGGGGGGTTGCACAAGTATTTCGACTAAAGCATTGCCCCTCTAAATGAATCTGAAAAAAAAAATGTTCCAAGTCTCTTAGATTCCGAGATCCGCCTAAGGGGGGTGAGAAGGGGGGCAAGGGGGGGACTTTGAAAAATGGGTTTTACTTTACAGAGCCTCCTCTATACGAATCCGTAAAAAGAAAAAAATACGGGTCTCGTAGTTTCCGAGATACGATAGGGAGGGGGGAGAAGGGGGGGGAAAAGGGGAGGTTTGGCACTTTTCCCGTAGGTTTGAGAGCTACTTGTTTACGAATCTGTCAAAATATACCCACCTCCCCATCCACCATCTGGGAGAACAATTATGTCAATGAGTGAGTCAGTCAGTCAGTGAGTGGTAATTTAGCTTTATATAATATAATGTGCTAATAATAAGCCATCGCGCGTGAATACTGAATCATGCTACAAGGATTATTTTTGAGAATCGGTCGCCGCGCTCGACGCGTCTCGCAGCCGAAGGTATAAAATTTCGTTCTATAGGTACATAAGCCTCATGTGAACATGATCTAAACAATATTACCAATACATAAACTTACGCTGACGGAGTCGCGGGCACAGCTATTAACAATAATATTGTGCGGTTCCGTATTGCGATATTTTTCAACAGTATTATAGATTGACATATTATATTTCCCTACTAAATTATGGAAGTTAATCTGTCTGTTACATCAAAATCACTGAACCGTGAGGAAGGACACAGGCTACTTTTTTTTTACGAAAAACGTAGGAAACGCGGACGAAGTGGCGGTCAACAGCTATCTATACTAATAATATAAGGCTGAAGAGTTTGTTTGTTTGTTTGAACGCGATAATCTCAGGAACTACTGGTTCGAATTGAAAAAGTTATTGTTTAATTAAATAGTCAATTTATAGAGAAAGGCTATAGGCTATATATTATTACGCTAAGGCCAATAGGAGCGGAGCGCTAATGAAGAATGCTTCAAAATCGGGGTTAAATTTAACGTTACCCCAAAGTAACTATTCCACGCGGACGAAGTCGCGGGCAAAAGCTAGTCAAAAATAAAAGCACCCACAGATAAGCACAACGACATGTGTAATTTTAACGACCTAATTTCTTAAAAAAAAGTAACATTGAAAAAATAAGGTAACATTTAATAGGTAAAACAAAAAACAAAGTTTAGTGAAAATACAACGTTATAGGAAGATAGCATAATTCGCGATTTAGTTTAGTTCTGTGTCAATTATTTCGATATAAGAACAAAAGTTTAATTTCTATGGAACCCCTTTAAAAGTATCTGTACTCTATCAAATGTTGTATCAAACATTAAATCGGTTCATAATCCACGTTATGGCCAGATACACTTTCAAAAAAGTACAGATGAATTCCTGTTCTTCTCCTTTTTAAGTCGGTTAAAAAAAAAAGATTTTGCCCTAATTCGCCTCATTTCATCCCTCACAGTTCGCGCGTAAAAATAGGCGTGAGGCGTGCATGTGTTTGTTCATCACAAAATAGAACAAAACTGAGTGAGCCGAACTGACGCGTACTGTTGAACCACTCTGCTGATTAACCCTTAGAGAGCACACTGGCAAAATGTCTATACTATTTTCTGTGCAGAGTATATGACTCTTTTATTACCAGCAATGTGTCGATGGACATTGGGTAATTGCTACGGCCTTTGGTAGTACCTTCTTATTTGTATTATACATTTATTATTTTGCTATTGAATGTTGAAAAGGACCAGAGTGGGATTGTTCGGTTCTGGGACGATTGTGGTGTTTCTACCTAACCAAAACTACCCCAGTGATTACCAACAGCATATAAAAGGGAAGATGTTGCCTCTCAAAGGACTACTCTTGAACCCTTTCTGTGCAACGCATATTAGGGTACGTCGCTGGAGAGTGAAGGCCTGAAGGGTTTCCATGAGCAAATTACTTAAAGTTTCTGTTAAGCATAACTATAGAAACCAAACATCGCGCGAGTAAGTAAATATGTGATCGGTGCGACCATTTTTATCAGTTTTTTTTATTATTATATATTTTTATTTATTAGGGAAAATAAACAGTTAAATGTCACATTATACCATAACACAAAAAAATACAATAGCTAACTGTCAAATCTGTCAGCAAGACCATTCACCCAAAGAGTACACATAAAAGATGTTTGCAATTCATGCGATTTAAACTAAAATCTAACAATTACAATGATAGGAATACAAAATTAATAAATTTGTACGTAGTTTTATTTTGTCAAAGAAAATGTATTAGATCTTTATGTAGAAACTAGCTGTACCCCGCACATTTCAGTAGAAAATTTTACACATTGTTTCGGGGTAAAAATGTAGCCCATCCAGGATGTAAACTAAAAATGTGCCAGATATACACAATATTCTATGATAAACACAGAATATACAGATTATTAGATACCAATTCAGATACAAGACATCATTACCAAAGACGTCACTTATTTGCGTTACTAAACTATAGAAGCTCGTATAGCATTGTACAAACACTAATATTTTGAGATGAGTCTTGTATGCACTATGCACACTCAATAGCACTCATATTCGTATAACACATCATGTTTGCGTTTCAGTAGATTAAAAAGTATGAACTTTGCTATCCAGAACTGAAGGAACAGAGCCAAACGTCACTAGGAACAATCTCTTTTCAAAACTAGCCATATTAGCACCCACTTTAAAGCCTGCAATACATGTTGGCCGAGCGTTGTCAAGAGAAGGCCAATACCAACATGTAGACAGTATATTTGCCTTGTCTTGCTATCGCTCAGTGTCCTTTGCCTAGTTGGCTAAGTGAAGGCCAGCGCCAACGTGTATAGAGCTCATTTGGTGCAACTTGTCTTCGCTCGCCGTTGCTCGTGATCACTTGCCTCACTTCGGATCGGTGTTGGTTTTTGGTCACAAATCAAAGGCGCTCGCCTGCGCTCGGCCAACGAGTGGGCAGCTCTACAGACCCTCTTCTATATTGGTCGTCTACATTGGCGTTCGTCGAACTTATCGAACGTGTGGACATTATTTCTTGCCTTGTACCTATTTGCCAACGCTCGCGTTGACCTACACTCGGCCAACATGTATTGCAGGCTTAAGTAAAAGCATCAACAGCTTAATAGCTAAGGTGTCGGATTTGTAATCGAGAGGTCACGGGTTTGAACTCCACTGCACTCCACTATTACCGTGAACCGACTCCAGACACAAGCATATTCAGCTTAGTTGGAGGGGTTAACAAGATCGCTAGTAATGTGAATTCTACCCACGTTGCCAATTCTCTTCTTCTTGATCTCTTACACAGTGCTTGTATTTGCGTTCATGCGTGATTCACCACCCACTCATGAACTCAAACACAAACAGTCTGTAAGGTTTTATAAGTATCTACTGCGTAGAGATTACTAACAAGCTACACTGTTACTTTAAACTTACAAACTTAAGGCGCTGCCGATAGAGAGGATACCGTAAAGCCACCACTTTTTAATTGCTGATTATGAGGCTGAAGGAAGTAGAAAACGGTGAAGGATTTTTTGAATTCGGTAGTTTTAAGTTCTTCTATTATCATATTACAAACAGATAAAAAACAAATGATTCCTCTTTTTCATATAGTGCTTAGAGAAGTATCATTAGAACTCAAAGCGGGATATTTACCTAGTGTATGTACATGTATGTGTGTGTGTAAAAATACATCCCGTTCTACCTTCTAATGATACTGTTAGTGATCATGTTAGCTTAATACTTATTGAAGTATTATAGATATCCATTACTACTCGCTTACTAATAACCATTAATAAATCAATACCTAACTAGTGAATTGTTTATTTGGTTGTTATCAAATCTCACGCTCAATCACGCATCAATTACTGGAAACGATTTAACATTTTTTTTTTTTAATATTTTTCCTTAAATATTTTAATCAATGTATGACATTGTATATTTGGTACTAGTTATACCCGCGACTTCGTTTGCGTGGAAGGAATTTCCCGCGAAATGAAAGTCCAATAAAAATTACGGTTTTTCAAATATTACACTTATTAAACTGACACACACAATATTAAACTGTATTGACAACAGTAAAAAAAAAAAAGATTATTTTTATAAATAACTACGATACTAAAACACAATTAATCTTTATAAAGTTACTATTAAGTAAGTTAATAGTAGTGGAAAAATCTTTTTTGCAAAAAATAAAACCGACTTCCATATCAAAACACTACAAAGCCAAAAATAATTTTAATTTCGGTAGTCGGTGTTATTGGTATTGTATTTTCTTTTTTTTTTCACACCGCCTTCCGAAATTAAAATTATTTTTGGCTTTGTAGTGTTTTGATATGGAAGTCGGTTTTATTTTTTGCAAAAAAGTTTTTATTTTCGCGCTTTTTAGTGGGTCAGTTTGTAATTAATTTAGTTACAAAAGCCAAAATGTCAACTACTTATCACCTTTTACAAAATATTGCTTTTACCTATGCAGAGCCGTTGATTTTTGAAGAGTTCTGGTATTTCTCCATTAGCTCTACTTCACCATATGCATTGTGAGGAGCAAAAAGTGCTTCACATTCATATCAAAGTTCCCTCTATTTCTCCATGATTCCATCATCAGATCCTAACGTGATGACAATGGGACCAACTAGAAAGTATACCCTTTCAAACTAAAAAAGAATTTTCCAAATCGGTCCAGCCGTCTTTGAGATATGAGGTAACATACATAAAAAAAAAAAAAAAAGGGTTCAAGACGAATTGAGAACCTCCTCCTTTTTTGAAGTCGGTTAAAAAAAGACTATCCAAATCGGTTCGTAAATGACGTATGCGCGAACAAAAAACGCAATGCAGAGTAAACGAAAAGATCGTCAATGTAGATTTTTTTTAGACTATTGTTGATTTTTCAGAAACGGCTCGTCCGATTTCGATAAAATTTTGATGGGACCATTTGAAAAGTATTCCCTTTCCAACAAAAAAAAAAAAAGAATTTTTAAAATCGGTTGGCAAGCGACGGAGTTATGCGTGGACAAACATAAAAAAATACAACCAACCGAATTGAGAACCTTCTCCTTTTTTAGAAGTCGGTTAAAAAAAGACGAAAGTGACGACCTACGAAGGGACGGAAGAATGATATCATAGCTGCCGCAGGAAAGGAATGGATATCACTGGCTAGAGATAGAGAAGAGTGGAACAAAATGGAGGAGGCCTACACCCAAATAAGAGTTTCTCACGGAATAGATGAATAAGGTTGGAATGGTAATGTGGGTGTGGTGAGCGCGCCACTACTATGATTCGAAAATCATAGGTCGACCGATTAAGTCATTCACCACGTTTAGTAGGCTTCGGACTACTTTGGAACACAGATATCTGCTTTAAAATTCTGTGTTGTGCAATTATAATCTGTAAAACAACAAGTCAGACCACAAGTATAGAGCGAGGAGGTATATCTTTCCATCGGTAAGTCGAGAATAACATTTAAATACAATTTTATTTGTAAAAACCATAAAAATATCCTGATCACTATGAAATTCCAAACATTAACAACATTATTGCAACAAGTTACAAAAAATATACATTGCTCAATGTGTACTCGCTTAATTAACGCAATGACCAAGTCCGCTTACAATGTACTACATGCGTTGCGTCCTCCACACTTCAACCATTGACGTTTCGTCCTTTGCCCTGATTGGCTGTGATGCACGGCGCATGTTTATCGACAGTGAGTTGCAATCAGTAGCAAGCTCTCGATTTAAGTGTGTGTAATTTAGTTGTGTGCGTAATTTGCAAACGAAACGGGCCTCTTGCTTGTAGTGGAGCTAAAGAGTGGAGAGACAAGCGGCGACACAGATAGATAGATACACTCTTTATTGTTTACTAGCTGCTGCCCGCAACTTTGTTCGCTTGGGAGGTTTTCCTGCGTAAATCCCGATCCCGATGAAATTCCGGGATAAAAAGTAGCCTATGTGTTATTTCAGGATGTTAACTATCAACTTACCAAATTTCATTAAAATTCATCTAGTAAGTCCAGAGATTAGCGTGTACAAACAGACTTTTTAATTTTTTTTTTCGTTATACCGTTTCTTAACCCACCTCAATTATTATATTCGTATAAAATTTAAATGTACAGACACACTTTTTGTACTGTTTTATTATATGTATAGATTAAGCTATGTTTAAATTTTATTTATGTGTAAGATGTTTATGATAAAACTTTTTCGTTCTATTTTACTTGCAATGCAGGTATTGCAGTATTAAAAACAAGTCCTGTGACCTTCGGTTTAGTATTTTCTATGGAGGAAATTGACAGCCGTTCATTATCATCAACAGTTTTAATTAGTAACTATTATTACTTAATTACTCAATTAATTTAACACACGGTGCCAATATCGTTTTGATTACTGTCGCTCTTATGATTTCCTGGTAATCGGAAATGTCATGGAGGTGTGATTTTCTGATTAATAATAAAGTAATTTAGAAGCTAACTACACTGCCTGTTTCCATTTATTTGATGTAAACACATACAAATATTTATTACAGTACGAGGTCACGAGTGTGTTTTTTTTTAAAGATTATTAGCAATGTGGGTAGAATTCTCATTACTAGCAATCTTGTAAACCCTTTCAACTAAACTGAATGCTTGTGAACCCACTCCGTTCAGGAGCCAATAGTGTAATGGGTGGGGTTCAAACCTGCGACCTCTCTATCACAAGTCCGACACACTTTTCTTTTTTCTGGTTGCGAAAATCATCGAATGACTTCTTCCGCTCGACTTAGCGATTAGGCTATTGACGCTTCGAAGGAAACCATCCCCACTCTAGTCTACTCAGTGTCACGACAAAGGAAACTAACTTTTAAATCTATAAGCGTCAATAGCCTAATGGATAAGGTGTCGGACTTGTGATCGAGAGGTCACGAGTTCGAACCCCACCCATTACACTATTGCCGTGAACCCACTCCAGACACAAGCATATTTAGCTTAGTTGGAGGGGTTAACAAGATTGCTAGTAATGTGAGTTCTACCCACATTACTAGTTATCTTTAAAAAAAAAAAAAAAAAAAAAAAAAAAAAAAAAAAAAAAAAAAAAAAATCAAGAATAATCGAATTGTCAATGTATATTTCTATTTCTTAGATCTAAGCTAAGTCGAGTGGCGAAAATTACTTAGAATATGAACAATGTAGGATTTTATTTAGGGTTACTAAACACTACCACAGTTTCTTTTAAATTGCGAGAAAATTTTTCATAGCCTGATTAAATAAACCAGGATAAGTTTATCATAGTTTTTACCCTTTTTAGGGTTTTATGTCGAAACTATTAGGATTACACATATCAAACTTGGTAGGTAGATGTATTATATAAAGCGCTTTTCGATTTTAAGAAAAAAATTTAAAAATATTTAAAATTAAGGGGGGCTCTCTATACATGGAACTGAAACTGATAATATTTTATTTCATTAAACCTATGCGTATATGGTATCTATAGACGGGTCTTTAAAAATTACATTGAGATTTCTAAACAACTTTTTCATAAAGTTAATCGTTTAAAAAATATACGCTTCCAAAGTAGTAAAATGTGTGTCCGCCCCTCTGTCTTCTATAATAATAGAGTTAAAAATTTTAAATAAATATTTTGTAGATCTTAATGTAAACTTACAAAGAAAATTGGTTTGAACGAGATCGGGTCAGCAGTTTTTGAGATACCTATAGCTTATTTTATAAAACCGCAAATATAAAGTTACATTATAATTCATACAAACACTATGAAAAACAAAGTTATTTGGCGTAGTTACTACGGAATCTGACTCGCACTTGGCCAATTATTTTATTGGTTATAATCTTGCGTTTGACCACCATCCCACCTGATGGTAAGCGATGATGTGGTCGAAGATAAAGCGTAACCTAGTTGTAACATATTCACTTAAAGTCCCCCTGATATTTTCAATGACTTTTCTATACACAACCAAATCTTTTTATTCGTTTGCTAAAACCAAGCGGCAACATGCCTTCAATTTGAAAAGTGACAACAGAAATCTTGTCTTTATCAGGATATTCATTGAGATGGAGTGAACTTCAAAAAGCCACGGCATAATTTTTAACTTTCCAACATAATTCATGTATGTAACTTCTACATCAAAGACCCCAACAAAGGTCATTATTTCAAACGTAATTAACTCGTTTAACCTGTAAGAGCACCCCAGAGGATGTGAAATCAACACAATATAACGTACCTATCAGAAAGCAACCCGCCTAATATTTATAGCTCCCATGGGACATATTTGTCTAGAAAAACAATGCGAGTTATAGTATGTATGACAATGTTGTATCGCTCAATAAATCATATGGCTATTGGGAATAAGCATTTAAATAAGGAATTTTGAATCTATTACGCTTGGTGCGTTTCTTTTAAATGATCTATATATCTCCTTTAAGTTCTGTTCATTCAAAAGTTGTCAGTAAGAGATTGCCCTGTGCGATAAGACCGCCCATTGTACACTAGTTTTATTATTTGTATCTATAAGTTGTACAAAAAAGAATATAATAAATAAATAAAATTGTACCACATCATGGATAATGTTATTTCATTTTTATTTCTTCAGGATAGCGAACAGATAGATTATAAAACATTAAAGTAATAACGGAACCAGCCTCAAAATAATAATAATGATAATATCGAAACATCTAAGTACTTTTTCATTGTAGATAGGCTCGCATTTAGCCACCAGGTCATCTGATGGTAAGTGATGATGTTTTTTTTTTTTTTTTATTTAGAATAGGTTCGCGTTTGACCACCATCTCACCTGATGGTAAGTGATGATGTGGTCGAAGATGGAGCACGCTTACCTAAAAGTAACCTATTCACTCTTGACTTAAAGACTCCTAGGTTATAGCTATCGGGAAACACAGACTCCGGCAGGGAATTCCACTCCTTAGCCGTACGCACAATGAAGGTATTCCCAAAAAGTTTGGTGCGTATGGGTGGGATGTCCACCATGTAACGATGGCGCTTCGCCGTTTGTCTCGTAGTCCGATGATGGAACGGGCTTGGTGGAATTAGATTGTGTAATTCCATCGCACACTCCCCGAAATGTAACCGATAGGAAACCGATAGACTTGCAACTCGTCGTCGATGTTCAAGGCTCTGGAGCTTTGATTCGACCAGTGCATCGTTGCCAATGAGTCTTTTGGCCCGCTTCTCGATAGACTCAAGCGCGTCCAGTTGGTATTTAGCAGATCCATCCCAAAGATGAGAGCAGTACTCCATACACGACCGAACCTGGGCTTGATAGAGATTGAGCAACTGTTCGGGTGTGAAGTACCGTCTCACCTTTGCTAGGATTCCCAACTTTTTTGATGCTAGTTGAGCCTTAGCCTCGATAAACGGGCCAAAATTGAGGGTAGAAGTTAATGTTACCCCCAGAAGCTCGATACGGTCGGTTATCGGCACAGTTACACCTCGGAAAGTAGGAGCCGGTTCAAATTGGCTCCTTTTTGCGGAGAAGAGACACGCCTGGGTCTTAGCTGCATTAAACTTGACCAGGTTGGCATCGCCCCATTCGGAGACAGCCTTCAAGGTCAAGTTCAAGCGCCCGACCATGTCCTCACGGAGAGACTGAATCTGTGACCCACCAGCTCGCGCGCTGGACACATATCTCTCAGAAACTGTGCTGTCGTCTGCATACCCAAAGGTACCGGGCATTAGCAGATCTTTAATGTGCAGCAAGAATAAAGTTGCTGAGAGAACAGACCCCTGAGGGACCCCGGCATTAATTGCCAATTGGCCAGACGAGCAGCCATCAATGACCACTCGAATGGACCGATCCCTCAGAAAGTCTTCTATCGTGCCAGACCCTGTCAAACGCCTTGGAGATGTCAAGGGAAACAGCAAGTGCTTCCCCTTGCCACTCAATTACCTCACTCCAGATATAATATTCCACAACTTTTCACACAATATAATATTCTCGATAGATATGAATGGCATACGCTAGAAGATCCCCAGTTGACCGGTTTTTGCGAAAGCCGTATTGCCGGTCACTGAGGATGTCGTTGGCTTCTAAGTATGCCAGGAGCTTACTATTATGTACACGCTCCATACTCTTACAGAGTATGGACGTGACTGAAATAGGCCTTCCATGCTTTCGGCACCTTTCCAGACTCTAGCGAAAGGCGAAACAGGCGTGTCAAGATTGGAGACAATTCAGGCGCACAAGTTCTAAGAACAATTGCTGCCCCGTCAATGTTGCTGACTGCTCTTTGAGGCGCGCGCAGAACACGACGCGCTGCCGACTCGTGTCTTGTCTTTACCGGACGGTGAGCTACCCCGCAGACCCGCGTCTACGGTGGCCGAATCAGCTCGTGATCTTCGACGCCCGGAGCTTCTCCCGCGGTGGCTGGGGCGTAAGGAAGATAACTGTCTCTCCCTCACGCGTTCAGCCTCCTCCTTCGCTAGCATGACTGCTTCGCAGAAGGAGGTAACTGCATCCCATTCCGTCTCGCTCCGCACAATGGTCTGAATTAAGGCTGGGAGCGAAAGGTTACCGCCACCGATCGCCTCCATTAGGACACGTCGGTGCTCCGCCCAAGTAGGGCGCACCTCGACTGTAAAAAACACCCGGGCGTGTCCTCCCACTTTATCCGAAACAAGTACCTCCCAAAAAAGCCATGTCCGGTCAGTACCTGCGTCAGGCGGAAGGTGAGGACACTCATCAAAGAGGGGACTTATCACCACGATTGTGGCGTGCCGACTGTTAGTCGGCTCATGTTTGACCACCATCTCACTTGATGGTAAGCGATGATATGGTCGAAGAAGAAGCCTGCTTGCCTAGAAGTAATTTATTCTATACTGAAAGTTTTTTTTTTCACCGTGTCATTCCGAGCAATTGTGAATTAGTTACTTTATGTCCATTAAAATATAGCAATAAAAGATCTATATAATAGAATTAACCCAAATGATTTTGGATATTTGGCAATCAATCACGCTGATAGAATATCACTTTGTACCGGAGCCCAATTTGCGACAAATCCGTGCTCGAAACTAGTTTAATCTGTACCTAATACCAAAGACAATTCACCCTGTCTATTGAAAGCAAACACACATACATTCCTCAGCTGAATCATACATAATCCGTGCGCGGCTCAAAAGCCGAGGTTCCAATGATAATCTGTCGATGTCAATGCTGTCACTAATTGAATTGATGATGGGTGGCACTTGTGGCCAGGCTGTAGATTTTACAGGGATAACGTTGAGATTTTTTAGGGTAGCGATAAAATGGACAATAGGTATTATGTTTTTCATTTCTTATATTAACTGGTTTAACTAAATTCAAAAGTTAATGTAAGAATCTTTTGACACACAACGCGCAGTAAAACAGTCTAAAAACATGATCCTGCATCTCCCTTTCACTACCGGTCTAACAAACGTAGTGCAGGGTACCATCCACACTTGGTTGATTTACCGTCTTGTAGTAGTTACTAAGCGCTTCTCCTGTATATATATAGTCAAGGTGTGACACTCTTTACCTGCTTCTAGGTTCCTGTCACTACGACAGACTTTAAAACAAGAACATGCATATTTTGAGCTCGCTCGTTCCATTGTAGACCTCATCTATTGATTACCATCAGGCGTAATCGAGGTCTAGAGTAGGCTTATTCGTAAAAATGGCAATGCTCTATTCTCATATTAACAAAGCTAACAAAGATATCTAAATATATATAACTCAAAGGTGACTGACTGACTGACATAGTGATCTATCAACGCACAGCCCAAACCACTGGACGGATCGGGCTGAAATTTGGCATGCAGGTAGATGTTATGACGTAGGCATCCGCTAAGGAAGGATTTTGCGAAATTCTTACGGGATCAGTATTTACACGGGAAAAGCTTCCCACGCGGGCGAAGCCGCTGGCACAAGCTAGTCTTAATTAAAGCCCGAAAACTCGTTCCAAAAGTTGCTCGGAAGATATTATTCTCAGCGATAAGACCGCCATTGTAACCAAAGTTTTAGCAATATTGTTATTTAAGTGTGTTCCTATTTTTAACCGACTTCTAAAAAAGGAGGAGGTTCTCAATTCGGATGTTTGTTTGTTCTTTTTTTTATGTTTGTTCGGGCATATCTCCGTCGCTTGCCAACCGATTTGAAAAATTCTTTTTTTGTTGAAAAGAGTATACTTTCCAAATGGTCCCATGAAAATTTCATCGAAATCGGACGAGCTGTTTCTGAAAAATAGACAAAAGTCTGAAAAAGATATTTACATAGACGATCTTTTCGTTTACTCTGCTGGTGAAGGTGATAAGTAGTCGTCATTTTGGCTTTTGTAACTAGATTAATTAAAACTGATCCACTAAAAAGCGCGAAAATAAAAACTTTTTTGCAAAAAATAAAACCGACTTCCATATCAAAACACTACAAAGCCAAAAATAATTTTAATTTCGGAAGGCGGTGTGAAAAAAAAGAAAATACAAAATCAATAACACCGACTACCGAAATTAAAATTATTTTTGGCTTTGTAGTGTTTTGATATGGAAGTCGGTTTTATTTTTTGCAAAAAAGTTTTTATTGGTCGACAATAAAGTATATTCTATCTATTTATCTCTTATCTCATGTTTTCAATAAATACATGGCTAACCTATACAATGCGTTGGAGTTCGATACACTTCTCAATTTACCACCGTAATCCTTTCGACGTACATAATATTATAATGTCATGTGAAACCAGAGGTAATCATTTCAACCGAGAACGTAAATTAATTCAGTGTAAAGATTAGCCGCCATATTGTTTGAAATTATACTCTTCGATGGCATAAAAAATAATGTTTTGATTGGATTAAATACGTGCCTTGTAACATGATGTTGGTGACCATCTGTCCGTCCGTCTGTCTGTAGTTTATAGTCCCTTTCAGCTGTATTAAAATCAAACTTTTAAGTCAAGTCAACGTGATTAAAAGACATGTCATGACATTTACGTCGCATATTTTACGATTTCACATGGAAATTAAAACTTTGAAGGTACTTCTCGTTGAATAAAAACCAATGTCTTACGACACATGTAATCAAAGAACCGTTATTATCTCCATCATTAGGCAGTTAGGTATTATTGAACATAGATACTTAGATAATTTTGTGCAGAACCATAGGTGCGAGAGGCCAGATTTTTCCCAATGACTCTGCTCTGCACAAGTATATTCTGTCCTCATGACGTCGTGACTTTTGTTTCATTCAAATGAAAATGATTGTGATTCCGAGCGCGCCACACAATTAGGTTAGGGTACCGACATGACTTCACATTCAAAGGGTTCCTAGCTTTTGTTGCTAACGCTCTGTGTATGGAGTGCATGGATATAATCAGTCGCAGTGGTTGAATCCTTTCATTGGTACGGAATTTTGCTTGTACCTATAGAATATGGGTATGAAATATGTAGAATAAATGAAAACACACGCAATAGCCGGTCTCCAACCACCGTAGGCGTGGGTTTGCGAGTGTTGAGCAAGAGAAGCTGATCGTCCGGTAAGGACTGATCGTAACCCCTATAGCGATAGAATTGCGGTAATGTTCTAACAAGATACCGCAGTCCCGGAACCTAAGGGTAGTGAAGGAACAGCGTAGGTTATTTGTAAGTGGAAGTCTGACACTCTCTCTCCTCCACCCAGAGCGGGACAAGTCGTTCGATGATTTTCCCACTGAAAAAAAAAACGGTTTGTATGAGACCAACCTTGAAATCGCTAAAAAACCTTAAATAGTGGCCTAAAATTTTGAGGACAATTTCAGCGAGAGACTATCGCATTAAAGCCCGGTGACCACCATCAGTACATATATGGAGCCATCTCTTGAAAGACCAATCCGGAATATTCTCTGTGCATAGCCTGTTACGGCATTTCCCTGAGGGTATTAAAATACCTATTAAAATATTAGGTTTGAAAAAAATTTACAAGTGGTGTGGTTTAAGTTTAATTTTCAAAGTTCATCTTCATTGCTGCTGTTTTGTTTTTTTTTTATATGAGATAATTTTTCGAATTCTGAGGTCGTGAAAATTAGAAGCGTACATTATTTTAAGTTTAACTGGCTTCCAAAAAAGGAGAAAGAGTTTCTCGATTCGTCTGTAGGTTATATATACAAACTTCATAGATGCAGGCCCTTAATATAAATAAAATTAGACATTTTTGTTTTTCAATTAATTAAAATATTTGAAATCTGAAAATATACACTTAAATAAAAACCCTAAACTATTAAAAAAAATTTTTTGCTTTCTGTGTAGGTAGGGATTATATTTGTTTAAAGTCTGTATTTTTTTTATTCACTATCAAAAGAAAACGTAACTCACCAAATTTTATTCCCAGTATAACAGGCTCACATAAAGGCTAACAGGCTCGTCACACGTTTGATATATTATCAGCCCGTATTCGGTTAGTGTCCGTGCCACGCCTGACGGATTCGCGGTCTTACCGTAATTGTGGTTATAGGGGCTCAATGCCGTAGGTACCAGGGTTTTAGAACATGGTAATAGTTAAATAGTATAGGTTTCGGTGAAGTATAGGAAGGATCGAAGTGGTTTTGTAATGGCGCTATTTATAAGATGTTGATTAGAATCAATGTAGATTTATAGCAGTACATCTTCTAAATATATATAACTCAAAGGTGACTGACTGGCTGACTGACTGACTGACTGACATAGTGATCTATCAACGCACAGCCCAAACCACTGGACGGATCGGGCTGAAATTTGGCATGCAGGTAGATGTTATGACGTAGGCATCCGCTAAGAAAGGATTTTGCGAAATTCCCACGGGATCGGGATTTACACGGGAAAAACTTCCCACGCGGGCGAAGCCGCTGGCACAAGCTAGTTGTGTCTATAAAACAAAACACAACACATTTCCTTTCTCTAAAGATATTTATTATACATCCGTATTTAATTTTTAATGCTTGTTTTAAAGTAGTATGCAAACTTCCTGACTTTTCTAGGGTTCTTTTCCAAAATCTCTGTCAGAATTAGTTTTAATCATAAACTTGGACTAAAGATGAACAATGCTTGCCTGTCAGTTTTCTACGGATTATACTTCAGGGAATGTGAATAGGAGCTCCATAATCTGATTCTTCCATATATTTTTACTACCGGTCTACAAAACGCACTGCTGGGTAGGTACCATTTACACTTGGTTGATATATCGGGTTGTTGGTACCAAGCGCCTTTCCTCCACATTTATTGTGCGCACAGCCAAGTTGTGAAACTCTCTGCTGGCTTCTGTATTCCCTGCCACTTTAGACTTTTCACCCTTTAAAGCAAAAGTAAACCGGCATTTTATGGGCTCGCTCGTTCCATCGCAGATCTCATCTATCGCTTACGATCAGGCTAAATCGAGGTCATGAGTAATATAATATTTATTAGACAAAAAACCTTACAAATTTCTTAAACTTAATCAATACAGGTAAAATTATAATTTATTTATTTATTTATTAAAGCTTTATTTATGCAACACAAAATGTAAAAAGGCGGACTTAATGCCATAGGCATTCTCTACCAGGCAACCATGGGTGGTGAAGTGATAACATGGCAGGTGCATAAAAAAATAAACTAAGTAGATAACATATAACCTAACACAGGTTATATGTTATCTACTTAGTTTATTTTTCAAGCAATAACTTTAACATCGATAATATGAATTGAAAACAATAAATTAGCGATTATTTAAACCGCTTTTATTAAATTTAAAAAGAAGATACAATAATTATAGTGACGAATAGAATACGAACTAATACTAATTTATTTTTAATCGTTTTTCCGTGTCTGTATAATTGAGTTTTGACAAATATACCGATACTATTAAATTACATTAATTATAACTAAAACTATACACTGCTAGCACTCTGTTTATCTTGTTATACAAATAGGATCCTAAAAATAAATAAAATCGTTTAGCGAAAGCATGTTTAGTCTGAGAGTTAGAACAAACTAGATCTTTGCCTTTCACCTGAGTGGGCTCATCTAGAATTTAAAAATAAATTAAGAAACCTATGTTTAGTCAGTAGATTATAGGATATAGTTATTTCGTGGAGAAGCCACTAAGATTTTGTCATTAACAAAGGTTGCAATATTATCTCATTGACAATAAATAACGAGAAATGTTTTCAAAATATTAGGAATATAGAGATGTTTTTCACTCATCATTATTGCGTCAAAAAAGCAGGCGTTCCATGTACGAGAACCATCTCTTTTATACCATGTAGCACTGCTCAAAAGACAAATTAAATGCAATAAGCAAAAAAGCAGTCATGCTAGCGAAGGAGGAGGCCGAACGCGCGAGGGAGAGGCAACTCTCTCTCTCTTCGCGCCCCAGCCGCCACGGGAGACGCCCCGGGCGTCGGGTATCGCGAGCCGATTTCCGGCCACCGTAGGCGCGGGCCTGTGGACGGCGAGCAGGAGTCGCTCACCGTCCGTTAAGGACCAGGCCCAGGTCGGCGGCGCGTCGTGTTCCACGCGCGCCTCAAAGAGCTGTCAACACCAGTGACGGGGCCTCATAGGGCCATTGCCTGCCGGGGTTTGCGGGAAAGTTCTATCGAGATACCTCGGTTCCGGAACTTTAAGGCAGCCGAAGGAACAGGGCGGGTTTTTAGTCAGTAGAAGTCTGACACACCCTTCCGCTTAACCCGGAGCGGAAGAAGTCATTCGATGATTTTCCCACCGAGAAAAAAAAGGGGTGGCAGTGTTGACCCAGTGGTTACGGGCCCGACATGTGAATTGCAGGTCATAGGTTCGAACCTCGTCAGGCACATTACTTTGTATAATTTATTGACGTGACAACGTCTTATAATTCGATGAAGCTGGCTGCACGCACGAAAATACATGATTCATGCGGCGTTACCTCGCTCTGAGGCGTTCCATCGTTCTGAGGCGTTCATCAAATTGGATCTACAAGTTGACATTTATGTATGACTCAACGAGTCAAGTACTAGGCTATCATAAAACGGTAACAGATGACGTCACTGTGTAGGGATTCTTTGAAATTTATATATGACTCGACGAGTCAAGTACTAGGCTATCATAAAACGCTAAGAGATGACGTCACTGTGTAGGGATTCTTCCATTGTCATGAGAAGTGCAGTAATAGTGATGTAAAATTAAAATTTTCTTTTGAAAAATGCAACCATTCCATCAGTATTTTCTTATGACGTTGTCACGTTCAACTATCGTCAGTAAACCGACTTTACAGACAACCGATTTTTTTTTATCACCACTATCATATCACATATCGTGAGGGAACCGGTATGTCCTAGTACCAAAAAGTTCGAAGACTTACGATATGTACCAACCCTCACTGGTTTTTTTTTTTTCGCGTGTTGTATTATTCCTTCTAATAGAGAGGGCCTGTGCTCTAGCAGTGAGAGCGTAACAGGCTGAATTATACAGACCAATAATGTATTTCATTATTAATACGTAAAGCAAAAAAATTATACAACTTTTTATGAATATTACGCAGACGGGTAGTGTTTAGTACCAAACGTATCCGAACGCACCCTTTTGACATAAAGGAATTTGATCTTGACATTACTTTGACTTGACAGATAGACTTTGCTTCCTTGGAAAAAATGCCGGTCATCGGGCCTGTTGAGTTAATTGTAATTGAAATATCGTTTGGAATCGCCTGTTGAAACCGATAATTGGGTCGCGAATTATCTATTGGTTGAATTTGTAATCCCCGTTTGACGAAAACCCCGGGATATTTTTGGATCTATCGCCGGTTGTGGCCATCCGCGTGGCACGCGCATTAGTTGGAAAAAAGTAGTGATAAATAGCTACCACAGTGTTTAATTGAACTTTGTAATCCCGGATTGACGAGAATCCAGGGATATTTCTCGGAACACATCGCCTTATTGCCTCACCGCGTAGCACGCGCTTGCTGGAAACGAGTTAGGCTGTGATGCTGTTGGAACCACGCCATCCGGAGACTGGCGCCTTGTGAACGTCCACACACTTGACTTACATCACACTTTCATTTACTCACCTCATATTTACATACATACCACACTTGGGGCGTGACCTTGGAAGGTCGAAGCTTGGTGAACCCAGCACAGAAGGTAAGTTATGTTATTTATACATATGGTTGTAGGCCGAAGCCTAGTAGAAGTAGGCCTTTGTTTTATTGTTTATTGTAAGCAACGTTTATAGCTCCACGTACCGTGGACAGTTCCGGACACCCCAGTTATCGTTGCACTGGGCTTCTTGTAGTCCTGACCAGGTAGTATGAACGTTGGCATAGTTTGAACTGTAATAATACGAAGCGTCAATAGCCTAATGGATAAGGTGTCGGACTTGTGATTGAGAGGTCACGGGTTCGAACCCCACCCATTACACTATCGCCGTGAACCCACTCCAGACACAAGCATATTTAGCTTAGTTGGAGGGGTTAACAAGATTGCTAGTAACGTGAATTCTACCCACATCGCTAGTTATCTTTATTAAAAAAAAACTATCAAATGTTTAGGTATTATGGAGGAGTGCAGAAAGCCAACATAGGTATCCATACTAATCCTTACTAATATTATAAATGCGAAAGTAACTCTGTCTATCTGTGTGTTACTCAATCACGCCTAAACTACTGAACCGATTTTAATGAAATTTGGTACAGACATATTTTAGAGCCTGAGAAAGGACATAGGCTACTTTTTAATGCGAAAAAAGGGCTGTAAGGGGTTGAAATAGGGGATGAAAGTTTGTATAGAAATAACGTCATTTTTAAAGCTAGAAGCTTGAAACTTATTTTTTGACTTTTGATTAGATATTAATAAATACGACATTCAAATTTTGTTTGAGTTTTATTTTAAAAATAATTCGCCTAAAAAATTAAAAATGCTGCTGAAAGTCACTATTCTGCGCGTACGAAGTCGCGGGCACAGCGAGTATAATAAATGTGAAAGAGTGTTTATTTATTTGTCCTTTTTTCAAACCTTCGTCAAACGTAGCACGTGATAATCGATATGACTTTTAATGGGGCGATACATGAAGGGCTGGAGAGAGACACTGAAAGAACTATACACGCGAGCGAAGCCGTGGGCAGTAAGTTAGTAATGTTGTGATTATAATAATGCAACACCATCTACTTAGCCTTTTTCCAAACATGTCAGGGTCGTCTTTCAGTCTAACCGGTTCTAGCTGAGTACTTATGTTTTACATGGAACATGAAAAGGTTAATCCCATAAAAAACAATACTTGTCAAAAACCCAAGTCTCGCAACTTAGTTGTTCTACCGTAAAAAGTTGTGAGATCCATGTAATACCAAGTCGGTTATTAATTTATTCAGTCCCTACTTAAGACCTTCTGTCTTAAGTTGTTACGTAATTATCTAACCTAACGACATCTTATGGTGACCATATCAATATTAAAAATCTTTACCGTTTTAAATAAATAGATTGACTCGGCCATCGCATGAAAACACAATATATCTCACAAGTAATACATTATATAAATTAAATTGTTTATTGCGATTGCCAAGTCAATCTATTTATTTAAAACGGTAAAGATTTTTATTATTGATATGGTCTCTATAAGATGTCGTTAGGTTAGATAATTACGTAACAACTTAAGACAGAAGGTCTTAAGTAGGGACTGAATAAATTAATAACCGACTTGGTATTACATGGATCTCACCACTTTTTACGGTAGAACAACTAAGTTGCGAGACTTGGGTTTTTGATAAGTATTGTTTTTTATGGGATCTCATTGCTTTTTGTAGAAAGTCCTACTTTTTCCTTTCCGGTACCTTCTACTTCTTGTATACCAACAGCGAGTTTTCTTAAAGACCTCTCTCTGTCTTATGAGCTTTTCTTATTTTTGTAGGTAGCCTTCCTTTTTTATTTTCCGGTACTACTTCTTGAACTTCAGCTAAAGTGTTTTTCAAAGCCCACTCCCTGTCTCTTTGGGTTTTTTTCGAAGGCTTTGATACGCACATATGGATACGCACGTACGTCTTTTGCATTAGTTAGTAATAATTAATGCCGCACTCGTCAAACGTCTCGGTTAAAGTTAATCCATAAGTAAGTAATTATGCAATTTCGGGCAATTTACTCTACTTAATACTCCCCAATACTCTTAATACTTCTTGCTTTTTTATTCCGTTGACCATTTAACAAGTTACCTTTGAGCATAATTATTATATCTAGGTACCTATCTACACTGGAAGACACGGTGGAGCATATGGTCGAGGTGTGCCCTGCATGGGTGGAGCACCGTCGTATCCTCATAGAGGCGATCAGCGGCGGCGACTTCTCGCGCCCTGCTCTGGTTTAGACCATGGTGCGAAGCGAGAGGGAATGGGATGCAGTCACCTCCTGCTGCGAAGCAGTCATGCTAGCGAAGGAGGAGGCCTAACGTGCGAGGGAGAGGCAACTCTCTTCCTCGCGCCCCAGCCGCAGGGTGAGGCGCCCCGGGTGTCGTGGATCGCGAGTCGATTTCGGGCCACCGTAGGCGCGGACCTGCGGATGGCAAGCAGGGGTCGCTCACCGTCCGGTAAGGACCAGGCCCGGGTCGGCGGCGCGTTGTGTTTGTTTAAAAAGCTGTTAATACCAGTGACGGGGCCTCATAGAGCCATTGCCAGTCGGGGTTTATGGGAAAGTTCCATCGAGATACCGCGGCCCCGGAACTTTAGGGCTTACGAAGGAACAGGGTGGGTTTTTAGTCAGTAGAATTCTGATACACCCGAGCGGAAGAAGTCATTCGATGATATTTTTAACCAAAAAAAAAAAAAAGCACCCATCTACATCTATTATTTCATTATATTATACAGGTACACTGATTAATTAACTGCAAATGTAACTTTGTAATCCTATATATTTAATATGGGATTATAAACTTATTTATGCAGTTGATGTATCTAGAAAACAGGAACGAAATTGAAAAATATTATAGTTTTTCCTTGATTCATATACTAAACACTAATTGTATTCTAAATTTGAAGCTTCTATGTCTGCTAGAAGTGCTTTAGACTTTTGATGATCGGTCAGTCAGTGAGTGACAAAATTTACAAAATTAAGGAACTTTGACTCGTTATAATTCTTAAACTACTGGTTTAAATTGAATGAAATTTGAAATATACCGTGTTTATACAATGCCTGTTTGGTTACTGAAAATTCAGGCTTCTAGTTTTATCCACAACGAAGTTATAGGGGGTCGAAAATGGCCTGAGTTGCTTCGAGAAAAGTATGGTACGGCCGTGCCGCTTTTTTGCTCGACTTGGCGGGGGCACTGCCGTGCCCCCAGATAAGAAATAAATAAATTGTATTTACCACAAATTTTATGTACATTGCACAGATTTATGTGAACAAATTATTAACAAATATGTACACTAGTTTCAACCGTGCCCCTTAAACTAGGCAAAGCCTGTATCTTAGGGGGCAGTATCCGAATATAGGGTTACATTAATACAAAATTCACATAGCGGACGTACAAGTGGAATGTGTCAGCAGTAATGCGTATTTATGTGGCAAACTTGACGAGTGCGAGTGTGTAGTAGTGGCAGTGTGGTGTGTGTGTGTGTATATTTGTTGTATTATAAATGTGGTGAAGTTAAGCAAGTGAGATGTTAAGTTATTGTGTGATATGATGTTATGTGTAGATCAGATTAGTGTTAGATTTTCTGACTTCTGAATACCCCGTAACGACTCTCAAAGATGGATAAATAGTAGCCGGGGTCAACGGCTCAATGTGTTGACCAAGGCATGCAAGAATCTTGATATGTGAAGATGGTTACACATCCACGGACCAACCTTGATAAGCGTCGCTTAACCCTTACGGTGGTTATTATTTAACCAAGTGTTCCTTGAATTTCAACTACCAGGGGACCATAAGTTTACATAAACACACAATAATCGATAGGTAATATCACCACAAATTCTACCTACCCAAGCTTATAATACCTTGGTACGACGACGGCGACTTAGCTTACGCCTGCGACTTCCATTAATTCCGCCTTTGACACGACGTAATGACAGGCCTGCTCCTGACGCCTATATTAACGACGTATGCAAATAAACCCGGCAGATTCAACGCAAAGATAATGTGTTTAGATTTAAAAATATAGTGGATATTAGGTTGCAGTCTTTTTAGAAAATATGGAGATAGAAAGTACCTATTTGGCTGAAAGATTGTTTAGTACAATCTTCTGACTACATAAGAAATGTTCAAGCCCAAGTCAGGTTCTTGCTCAAATAATTATGTTATTCTAAAACTAAAGGGTTTTTATAGGTTTTCTTGTAATCTATGACGAATTAACATTTATGTTTACGTACAGAACGGAATCAGGCGTTAATTTGAGGAAATCCATACTTACGAAAAAACGTCATGTGTAAATTATTGCGTGAATTCGGCATTTGTATATGTTTGCTGACATGCTAGACGGCAGACAGCAGATGATGTTTAAACGGAATTAACTCTTTTTTCGGTGGGAAAATAATAATATACTGACTAAAAACTCTCTGTTCCTACTGATTACTCTTCACGCATTTGTACCGCATGGACCAAATATTTCAACTCGAAACAGCTCAAACATGTATAATAACTTAATATAAGGTTTATATTTGCACCGTTTTAGATTTTCTATAATTTTCATCATGAAAGGATAATAAGACATAGAAAGTGAAAAGCTGTTTTCAGTCGAAAATGCCTTTGCTCGGAGCGGGAGTTTCAGTGTTAAAATGAGATATAATTAAATAATATTATTTTGCAAATTGGTAATAAAATTACATTTTTACTTTTGTTGTTAGTTCTGTGCTGTCAATGAGTGAATAAAATGTATTCAAAATAGTCAGATCAAAGTTAGCTACACTATGGGGCTTCCATTTAATTGTTTAATTTACAACTTTGACTAAAACCTCCTCGAATTTCTGTCAGTCTAGTGAAATCTCTAATGAATGATTCTGAAATTGACTTTTGTGGTTGTTTGAAATACAAAGAACCAGTCGCTCATAATACTAGAATCAAATAAAATGTAATTGTGGCTTTAGCAGACAGATTTTCATAGAAAAGTCTTAATATTGATGTATAGAGTGTGCAGCGGAGGCAATTTACAACTCATGTCGAACATATAACCTTATATGTACGACATGAGTTGTTAGTTGCGGACTCGAACCCAGGCCAAGCACATAGATAGATAGATATATTTTTTATTGTATACCATAACAGTAAAACAAAATTATGGACTTAACAATTAAAAAGGGTGATACAATGGGCGGTCTTATCGCTAAAAGCGATCTTTTACAGACAACCTTTGGATGGATTTAACACAGAAGGAGAAAATAAATACGCGGGTAGTCCACGGTGTACTATTTATCTATATAAAATACAAAACAATAAATAACGTTCTCAAAACATATATATACATATAAATATTATAAAAAAAACAGATAAGATAAGATTTATTTATTTGTTTGTCAGAAAGAAACAAAGACATACATAATAACAACAATTTAAGGAGAGAGATAAAGATCTTTTACAAGTTTTTGATAGAAGATAGGGTTTGTGCTTGTCTTACTGACACGGGTAGAGCATTCCACAGCCGTACTGCTTGAGCTGCGAACGACTTACCATAGAAATTGGTAGCGTGACTCGGTACCGCAAGCCTTAAGTTTTCTGATGACGTTTGCATGTGACGATTTTGCATGTGTGTCATGAAGGAACTTAAATCGTTCTTTAAGATAAGGGGGGGTTTTAGGATTAAACATAACTTTGTCTTGTATTCATCTTTGCCACTGCTCTTAAAAAGTTGAAAGACAACATTGCGAAAAAACTGGCATGTCCTTATGACTCCTCCCAGTCTCGCCGGAGTGCAAGAGAACACTCCCTTGCAGTACACCCAGATCAGCCAGGCTTCTACCGACAAAAACTCACCCTGTTCCTTTAGTTATCCTTCCTTATGGAAGTATAAATCAGAAACTAAATAATAAATAGGCAGACACACACTCTTATACACATTCATTCATTCACAATAACACAACTCACACTAATATACACCTCACGCAATTACTCACGCAGCCACACAAATCAGTCACGGCAATTAATAATCTTAATCTTAGTCTTTTGACTGTTTTCTCTTTTTTCTTTTTTGTTTGTGTAATTTGTTTATTGTGTAAATACATTCCTTACATGGAATAAATTTCTCTCTCACCTGGAGTCGGGCGTTGATAGCTGCGCCACAGTTTTATCAACTTTTGCAGCTATCATCATTTAATATTGTTTTTCTGTCTGTATTTGTTATTTTTTCCAAATAAACGTTATTATTATTATTACTTTCCAGGGCCACGGTATCGCGTTCGCAATTCTGGCTGGCAAGCGGCATGTCATAAGACCGAATAATCTAAAGACATAAATATGATATCTACTAACCGGCACTGGGCCTGTACAATGACATAAATAAAAACTTTTTACCAAAAAATTAAACCGACTCCCAAAAACAGTGCAAAGTGAAAAATAACTTTAATTTCGGTAGTCGGTGTCTTTAGTTTTGTATTTTCGTTTTTGGCACCGACTTCCGAAATTAAAGTTATATTTCACTTTGCAGTGTTTTTGGGAGTCGGTTTAATTTTTTGGTAAAAAGTTTTTATTTCACTCTTTTTAGTTGGTCGATTTTTAATTTACCTAGTTAAAAGAGCCTAAATGTCAACTACTTATAACCTTTTACAAAATATTGCTTCTCCCAATGCTGGGCCGTTAATTTTTGAGGAGTTCTCCTGGTACTTCACCATCAGCTCTATATGACCATATGCATTGTGACGAACATAAAGTGCTTAACATCCATATTCAAGTATTCGAATCGCAATCCACGAAATACTTATTGTTGAGTAGGTTCGGCGGCCATCTGTGGTCTTCATCATCAGTTCCACTTTGCCAAATGGTATTTTTTGAGAGCAACTGCACAAGTTACTATAAAAAATACCCAAAACGCTATAGGTGTGCCTATAATATTTGAAGAGTTCCCTCGATTTCTTCAGGATCCCATCATCAGATCCTGACTTGGTGATAAATGGTACCAATTTCGAAGTATACCCTTTCAAACAAAAAAAGAATTTTCCAAATCGGTTCAGCCGTCTTCGAGTAATCGGTGATCATACTTATAAAAAAAAAGGAGAAAAAAAAAATATACGCGTCGAATTGATAACCTCCTCTTTTGGTCGTCGGTTGAAAAGAAGGCTTTTGTTACAGCAGTGGGGACATTACAGGCTGATTATCTTATGTAGGTATGTTTATAAAAGTTGATTGCATTATTTCGTCACACAAGTCGTTGGTTATTTTGATAGCTAAAAAACCGTAATTGTAGTGTTTGTATCTATACAGTAGATACAATACATTGTCTCACGTGCCACTCTGGAGGGGGCTAGCTCAGCGATGGGCGATTGTTACTGATTCCAATAATCGAATGGTTTGATACTACTAATATTAACATTCGAATACAAAAACAATCGATCGCTAGTTCGCAAATTCGAATAAAACCGCTAGTTCATTCATTTACTTTGCCATACAAAATTGGTATGTTTCGTATTATAATAAAGTCTACTTTTGATTGATATTCGTAGTAATAAGTTAATAGTTACTGATTTGCGAACCGCTAGTTCATTCATTCAGTTTGCCATACAGTTTACGTTTTTCTCGTACTATAAAGATTACTTTTAGTTGATAGCAATAATTAGATATGACTAATTTCCGAGTAGGCAGGTACTTCAGAAAGTATCGAAAATGTTGTCGTTGCCCTTTCTACGAATTGCACACGCACACAGTTATAATAAGATTACTTAGATATGTGTACAGGTCACAGGTTCACACCAAAACAAGGACCGGACCGGACGAATGAGAATTTTTAATACACTTTCTATACGTACAAATTCGTATTTTGATATTATAATTTACCGTTACCTTCTTATGCACGTAAGTCCCCCTCGTACAAGTTAGTTAGGTGTTACAACCAAAATAGTTTCTTATTCGAGCGCAATAATAACTTCATATATTCGAATACAAACTAGTCGTTCGATGGTTTGATGATTCAATCAATTTGTCACACGAAATTGGGTATTTTTTCTCAGTGCATAGAGTTTACTTTTAGATGAGGTTACGGATATTCGAATATATAAACTAGTAGTAATGAAATTTGAATCGGAAGGAAAGAGACGACGCAATACATTCTTATTTACTTCTCGCTTTTGTTCAAATTCGAATGAGTTGTAAGGTTATTCGAATAATTTGAATGACTTATACAATCGAATCATTCGAATAATGTCATTCACAATCGCCCATCTTTAGGCTAGCTGTCAAACGTCAGTCTTGTGACGAACGCGGTACGAGTCGGACGGCACCTGCACTCCATTGTGTGTAGTAGTGAGCCAGTGACAGTTATTGTTCTTACCTGAAGGACCCAAGGATTCTACAGTATTGTTTATTAAAAGTTGTTTTTTAATGAAGCCTGACATTAATATCCAGCAATACACACCTGCTTACCCCTCCTGCCGGAGTAGTGATGGCTTGAGTAGTACGTACTCGTAAGAAAAAAAATTCGCTTGTCCAAACCAAACCCTTACAATTTCCCCAATTATACGATAGAAGCATTAAAAAGACTTAATTGATTGCTATAAAACAAGATTAACTTAATGGACAAAAGAAAAAAAGATCTAAAACACCGAAAACATTAAAGGACTGGACAATTTACTTCATGATAAATTTAATTTAATTTTATCCATTTAAGTGATCGCATCCATCTTCGTTCCATTAGTCCATTAGGAGTACATTCCACTGGCCTGGCTCCAAATGCTACGGCATAAACCATCGACGGCCCGCGTCCGATTTTAACAGATTCCTTGATGGAGCTGTTACATTAAATGGCTTAGGATATACAGGGTGGGAAACACACATTTCTAACACAGTGTAAGTATATTCTAGTATTTACATAACCTTAGATATTTGCTTTTATATACATAGGTATACTGAATATTAAACTTTTTTTATTTTTATTTTATTTTTTACGGATGAGCCCGCTCGTGACCTCGATCTCGCCTGATGGTAAGCGATAGATGAGGTCTACGATGTGACGAGCGAGCCCAGAAGATGCCTATTTACTCTTGCTTTAAAGGCTGAAAGGTTATAAGTGGCAGGGAACACAGAAGCCAGCAGAGAATTCCACAATTTGGCCGTGCGCATTATAAATGGGGAGGAGAAGCGCTTGGTGCGACAAGACGGTATATCAACCAAGTGTGGATGCTACCCAGCCGTGCGTCTGGTAGACCGGTAGTGAAAGGGAGATGGAGGGATCAGGTCATGGAGCTCCTGCGCACACTTACAGACCGGTTAAGAAATACTACACTGCGACAAATGCCGACGTAGGTCAATAAGCTGCAATACTGAAGGCATGGCCTGCCCAGCCTTTTTTATCAGTTATGGCTTGCGTTTGAACACCACGTCACCTGATGGTAAGCGATGATGTGGTTGAAGATGAAGCATGCTTGCCTAAAAGTAACCTATTCACTCTTGACTTAAAGACCCCCAGGATATATCTATCAGGATGCACAGACGCAGACAAGGAATATCCACAATGTCTGCCGGATACCTTCACGGCTGTGGGCCCTATTAATACTTGAATGGAGCCCTGACACAGCTTGACTTAGTCATGGGAGACGCCTTAGATGCCTTCTTCGTAAAATGTGGAGAAGACAGACATCATCACCATCGAAAGACAGGAATAGAACAGGCAAATAAAATAATATAATTTCACCATCTTGTATTTTGGTACCCAGTTACTGGGTTGTGACGGTCGATGAAGCATTCGCTCCATGTAAAATACTGCTGTCTAACCAGTATTTGCTGACCTCAAAATAGCTGTGAGGAGGCGAGCAGATGACTAATTTGCCGTCTTCATAATCTTACCCTAATCAAAACTTAAATATTTATTTAGTGGTGTCGTGGTGGAATTTTAAAGATCCAACTGGTGGTATGACACCCTTTTGATACCAATCCACGGGCCTGAATCTCTATACGAAGGTTTTAAAACAATAGGATTTAACTATGTTACCTACAATGTTGTTGAGAGAACATTGCAGATCAGTATCCATAATATAAATCTATAAGAATATTATTACGAGGAAAAACTACTTATTTGTAAGTTTGCATGTAGGCCGGAGATTACTACATTATTATTTTTATCAAATTCTAAAGATTTTTTATTTGTAGTATTGACTATATTTCGAAATCGACGCGGACAAATTTGCGGGTGAAATGCATGTCAAATATAAAAAAAAAAATTCGGGGATATAATACAAAACATAAAATTAACCACTCGTGTGCTGCATCACAGATTCGCACACAAATGTAATGTTTGTATAACGTACTAACATTTCTCTACTGCTTCGCGCGCGTGGTAAGATGTTTTTTAGCAAAAAAGTAACTCAGAAATGTAGCCTTATATTAATTTTGCTTCACATGTTAATCTATATCTACGTACTAAATACACATAAATAAAATTGAATTGTATTTATGTGATTTCAAAAAACTGTTCATCTCAAGTGCTTATAGTTATTGAAACGATATTAAAGCGCAAAGTACTTGAAATGTTCTTGTCTGTAAAATACGAATACAAAAGAAATACAACTATGAATATTATTAGTTAACACGAAAACAAACGGGATCAGAATTTACTCGGGACCTCCCAAGCGAACTAACGAGTTAGTTGAAAATAACCCTATATATCTATAAGTACATCGCTGCTTGCCTATCTAGAATACAAACGAGCTTCTAAGTTTATGAACTAGGTTACCTGTGAACTTCAAGGTCATCGTACTTAATCATTTTAAGTAACCGTCTGGTCCCCATCCATCAAGCAGGGTTGACAGTTTGACAGCCCAGACAGGTAAACCCAGGTTTTTGCTAAAAACAAAAATAATTCTCATACAAACAGGTGCCTACAAAACACTCAAACAATTATATTTTCTCTTCAATTCAAACAAAAAGAATATGATTGAGTACAACAAAGAATATAGCCATTTTATGCATAAGTACTTTGTTGTTATTAAAAATATGTCCAAGATAAGCTTTTTTCATTATTCTTCCGTCTTATATTTTAGGCAAAAAATAAAATGAAAAGTTTTTATGAAGCCCTGCCCGGTATCACAGGTATTTTCCTGTTCTGGTTTTTGTCTGAATATAGGCAGACGAGTGTTATTTTTATTTCGGAACTGGCTTTACCTAACACCGGGTTTTTGATTTAATATGGAGTATTTATCAATCGCTTCTAAAATGTTTCGGAATTAGTTTTAAACAAATATAGAGCAGCAGTGTTTATAGCCTGTTATTAACCATTTATCTTCATTATATTATCTTCTTAGCTCAAAATACTAATTTTAGAAACCCGTCTTAAGATTTTTTGATTTTCTAAGTCTAATCAGATTATAAAATACACGGTTGTCCGGTTATCGTGGTCTGCACTCTAATCGTATCTTTGTGTTAATCTATTGTTATTTGGTTGTAAATTATTTAGTTGAAACAAAAACGCAACGCATAGCATAAAGTTAACAGTATTGAATTTTTAGTGTTGCGAGCAGGCTCGACTGCGTGTTTGTGAATCGCTGCTGCAAGCTCTCTACGTCAGTGTTAAGTTTGTTGTAGCTTGTATTCACGAACCAATCTTGTCTTCTTTTTTTTATTGATAATAGGCTCGCGTTTGACTACCATCTCACCTGATGGTAAGTGATGATGTGGTCGAAGATGGAACACGCCTGCCTAGAAGTAACCTAATCACTCTTGACATAAAGACTCCCAGGTTATAGCGATCAGGAAACAGACTCCGGTAGGGAATTGCACTCCTTAGCCGTACGCATAATGAAAGTATTCCCAAAACGTTTTGTGCGTATGGGTGGGATGTCCACCGTGTAACGATGGCGCATCGCCATTTTGCTTGTAGTCCGATGATGGAACAGGCTTGGCGGAATTAGATTGCGTAATTCCGTCGCACCCTCCTCGAAATGTAACCGGTAGAAAACTGGTAGACCTGCAACTCGTCGTCGATGTTCAAGGATCTGGAGCTCTTAAACATCGACTCTCTTCTTCTTGATTGGCTCTTCGAATCGATGGTAGTAATCTTTTTAACATTATGTTGGGCACAGTAGGTCGCCAAGATATTTAGGTTAACTACATAGGATTAAACAATTTTGTTAATTACCAAATGAGATTTGTAACTTGAAATAAACGAATTGAATGCTTACATAGATAATACAATTAGATTAACAGACAAAAGATTAACTGCACACTACTATAGATAATTTAAAAAATACGATAATTACATCACTTAGAGCAATTGGCGGTGCTGTGTTTCGCGGATTCGCTTCCTGCACCAGACACACAAACGATTGTATGGCCCACAGATATTTGTTTCGGGTGTTAGTGCTTGTGAATCTTAATGTACTCGTGATAGAGGAGAAATTTCTCTTTTACCACAGGCATCTCCAAATAAAGTCAACAATCTTCTATGGTGACCTGCGAGAGGCTATTCTGAAAAATAAAAGTCCAGTTCAGTATAGTGAATGGTATGAATCCGTTCAGACTATTAGAGATCATTTATATCAATAGTGACAAAGGTGGCGATAGCTATTAATCTTGTAGCGGTAATCTAGCTGTGTCTCGTGCAAGTTTGGCGGAGCAGTTATGCAGAGCCGTTAATTTTTGAGGAGTTCTCCTGGTACTTCACCATCAGCTCTACATCACCATATGCATTGTGACGAGCATAACGTGCTTAACATCCATATTCAAATAATCGAATTGCAATCCACGAAATACTTATTATTGAGTAGTTTCGGCCATCTGTGGTCTTCATCATCAGTTCCACTTCCCCAAATGGTGCTTTTCGAGAGCAACTGCACAAGACACTATTAGAAATACACAAAACGCTATAGGTGTGCCTATAATATTTGAAGAGTTCCCTCGATTACTCCAAGATTCCATCGTCAGATCCTGATTTCATTGCAATGGGACCAACTAAAAAGTATATTCTTTCAAATGCAAAAAAAAAAATCCAAATCGGTCCAGCCGTCTTCGAGTTATGAGGTAACATATATTCAAGACGAACTGAGAACCTCCTCCTTTTTTTTTTGAAGTCGGTTAAAAGTTAAAATCTTTATCTTTACAACTTAATGTGAAATTTAAACGTGTTTGTTGATTAATAGAAGAAATAAACGGCTTTTTCCTTGGAGTTCGTGCATGATAACCATCTTTTCTCAAAATCCTACGTACATCTTCTGAATTTACATTCTTTTTAGGGTTCCGTAGCCGAATGGCAAAAACGGAACCCTTATAGTTTCGACATGTCTGTCCGTCCGTCCGTATGTCACAGCCATTTTATTCCGAAACTATTAGGACTATAGATGTAAAACTTGGTAGATAGATGTATTCTAAAACCGCTTTCCGATTTTAAGAGAAAAAAAAAAGAAAACATTTATAATAAAGGGGGCTCCCCATACATGGAACTGAAACTGAAAATATTTTTTTTTCATGAAACCTATACGTGTGTGGTATCTATAGACAGGTCTTTAAAAATGACATTAAGGTTTTTAAAATGACTTTTTCATAAAGTTAATCGTTTAAAAGATATACGCTTCCAAAGTGGTAAAATGTGTGTCCCCCCCCTCTAACTTCAATAATAATAAAGTGAAAAATCTAAAAAAAAACTATATGTTGTAGATCTTAATGTAAACTTTCAACCAAAATTAGTTTGATCGAGATCGAGTTGGCAGTTTTTGAGATACAGTATATTTTCTAAAACCGCAAATATAACTTTGTAATTCATACAAATACTATGAAAAACAAAGTTATTAGGCGTAGTTGCAAAAAATGTAAATAAGCTAGTTTTAAGAAATTTTTAAGGGTTTTTGTTTTTTTTTTTCAATTAAATATATTATATTTATTATAGTTACCACGGAACCCTTCATGGGCGAGCCTGACTCGCACTTGTCCAATTTTTTACGTCAAATGCGAGTTCAGCCGCCAATTCCAGTGCGCTTTTTATCGGATTTTTTTAACATTTTTAATTAATGTATGAATATCATGGTCAGTTAATATTCTAGCTCTTGCTGATCGACGCTTATTTAATACTGTACCCGATGATTCAAACTTTTTATGATGGATTATATTATCTGTTCTGTGGTACTGTTGACCGCTTTTGAACCGACTTCTAAAAAAGGAGGAGGTTCTCAATTCGGATGTTTGTATTTTTTTTTTTTTTTTTTTTTTTATGTTTGTCCACGCATAACTCCGTCGCTTGCTAACCGATTTGAAAAATTCTTTTTTTGTTGGAAAGGGTATACTTCCCAAATGGTCCCATGAAAATTTTATCGAAATCGGACGAGCCGTTTCTGAAAAATCAAAAAAAGTCGAAAAAAATAATTTACCTTGATGATCTTTTCGTTGACTCTGCATTGCGTTTTTTGTTCGCGCATAACTCCGTCATTTACGAATCGATTTGGAAAATTCACTGACCCACTAAAAAGCGCGAAAATAAAAACTTTTTTGCAAAAAATAAAACCGACTTCCATATCAAAACACTACAAAGCCAAAAATAATTTTAATTTCGGAAGGCGGTGTGAAAAAAAAAGAAAATACAAAACCAATAACACCGACTACCGAAATTAAAATTATTTTTGGCTTTGTAGTGTTTTGATATGGAAGTCGGTTTTATTTTTTGCAAAAAAGTTTTTATTTTTTCACTATTTTGCTATTTCACCGTAAGACGTTTTCTCTTACCTTAGTTTTATTATTAAATTTCTTATATCAACACCGATTTCTTTTCTTTATCACTCATATCGAATTATAATCAATAATTAATATGCAACAAATGTTCTTTTACTTAGCAGTAACAAAAGACGACTGAATGATCCCAGTGTGATTTAACGTTATGCGTAATAGCTTTAGAGAACTTGTCTTGTCTGTACGAAGACCTTTGTGATGCGATTTTTTGTTTATACATTTTATTTATCTTACTACTTTGATGTTAATAGAACTTAAAATGTATCCGTTGAAGTAAATGTTGACTATGCTTTCATTTTATATTATGTTTATATAGATATTATAAATATTCATTGGTCGAGTGCTAATTAGCTGGCTGTATGAAGACTTTCGTGACTGACTGTAGGTATTACGCAGTTGTTGACATGCCATGTTAGCCTATTATGTGATCAGGATTATTCCTTCACTAATTAACATGAACCATTGATACATAATTATGTAGTATTTTATTATAATACTAGCTTTTGCCTGCGACTGTGTTCCTGCGTAAATTCCGATCCCGGGGAGATTCCAGGATAGAAACAACTATCATATCGATAAAATACCAAACAAGTTTCATTAAATTCATCCAGTACGTCCGGAGATTAGCGTGTGCAAACTGACAAGCAGATAGAATTTTTCTATTACTGTTTCTTAACCCTCTCTATTTTTTTTTGTAAAATATGAAATGTACAGGCACACTTTTTTTACTGTTTCATTATATGTATAAATATTACCTACCTTTACCTTTGGGTATGCAGACGACAGCACAGTTGCTGAGAGATATGTGTCCCGCGCGTGCTGGTGGGTCACAGATCCAGTCTCTCCGTGAGTACATGATTGGGCGCTTGAACTTCTCCTTGAAGGCTGTCTCCGAATGGGGCGATGCCAACTTGGTCAAGTTTAATCCAGCTAAGACCCAGGCGTGTCTCTTCTCCGCAAAGGGGAGCCAATTTGAACCGGCTCCTACTTTCCGTGGTGTAACCGTTCCGATAAGATAAGATAAATTTATTTCCAAGATTATTGCAGGATATAATTACATGATTTCTTAAAAATTATACAGTGCTTAATTATAGTGCTTAATTGTACGCAAAAGTAGTATTGAGGCCGAACTAGGCAAAGCCTGTATTTCAACTCTCAAGGCTTTAACTCTCAAGGCCATTCCCCTTGAGTAACCGATACAGTGGTCGACTAATATCAATGTTACATAAAAAAAGTAAATTAGAAAGTAACAAAGAAGAAAGTATATGTAACCTCATATGTCAGTCGTACGAGGACTCGCTAAAAAAGATTAATTTGTTTACTTTGCAATCAAGACGGTTGGCTACATCAAACCATGATGTTTAACGGATTGGTTCAAAATAAATTTAACTGTATTGAATTAGTAAATAATATTTTGTACATTGTACCTAGGACAGTATAAGACGTGAGGTGCGTGCTTACCCTCTGTTTGTGACAACTACATGCCGAACAAACACTGGTCAGTGAGCCCCTCTCCGTCGACTAGTTAAAACATATATAATAACCACTTTTCTCAGTTGGATATCTTCTTTTTGTCCCAAAGTAATATTAAGAAAACAAATATTCAATGTTTGAGTGACAGTAAATATAAGTTTAAAATATAATGTAGTGCCTAAGGTATTAAAATGTAATTATACTTACCTAATTAATTAATAACGTACACAAGTATACTGTGGAAATCTGTGGATTGTATATTCACTAGGGCTTTCAGTCTCGCTGCATTACTGAGTCCCGGGAAAAAAAAACAAGACTAGGTGTGGTCTCGAAATTCCCGAGAAAAACGAGACTTTCGAGACTATCTCAAAACTAGGGTTCTTATTTAGAGAGTTAAATCAAGATATTTTAATCAAGTAGTTACTTTCATAAACAAACGCAAATTAAAAGTTTCATTTTTGTAGTAATAAACAAAGGGCATTTAACCCTAATTTTGTTACAACAGAAACCCGCATTAGAAAAAGCTCTTTCTGCTTGTACGCTAGAGGGATACTACTTAGTACCACTTCACGCTTTCACAATGAAAGGGGATAGAACCTATCTGGCGTATCGACGTCACCATTTTGGTTTTTTTTTAATAATCGCGGTGCATGATTAAAGTTATATGCATGGTTAGAGGAACAAAAAATGTCCAGTAACACGGTACCCCAAACAAATAGACTCATTATGCGCCCATACGCTTATTAGTATTTAGCTTATTAGTCTAGCAGTACGACAGAACCGCTACTATAATTAATTATTTGCCAACTAAATCGCATCGCATCGCAATAAGACGCATGTCAAAGAATACCACAGGCGCGTGTTGGCTGTCTTTCATCTCACTGTATTATAAAATGAACAATGAGTGTTTTGATACATGTCTTTCTTTGGTACATGGATTAGGCTCGGCATCAAGAACCCCTTATCCAACCTCCTGCTGAATTTATGGGTTATATAGTATAGTAGTACCTATTTATGATACGTGTTAGATATATTTTTAAATATTTTAAAATGTCACATCTTAGTATTAATATTCACTTATGTTTGATATTGTACTTACAGTTATAAATAAATTTTAACGTCAATGACATACCTTTTGCCTTTTGTTTAACAACTGCTGAAAAACGTTTTCAAGCTGAGTAACATGTCACATGATCCGCCACGCGATAGTGACATGTAGACTGCGTTTCATTGCGATGCGATTTAGTGGATAAATAATTATTTGTAGTAGTATTCTCGTGATCCTAGTTACGTGAAATGTACCTACTCTCTTTCAATAAACATTAGTAATCATAATCAACCTGGGAACGAATATTTGGATACAATCTGATGCTTATAAGCACGTAATAAGTCTACTTTTAATGATTGTCGTGGTAGTCATATGTCGATGTTTACTTTCAAATATATCGGTAATGTGAATTTTGGCGTAGCATGTTACTGATATTTTTTGTTACATACATGCCACTTTCAGCATGTGCCACGACATGCCAGTCTTCATACAAAAAAGTTCGAACCCCTTTCAAATCAATCAGAATAGTTATGCAGCTAAGACCCAGGCGTGTCTCTTCTCCGCAAAAAGGAGCCAATTCGAACCGGCTCCTACTTTCCGAGGTGTAACCGTGCCGATAACCGACCGTATCGAGCTTCTGGGGGTAACACTAACTTCTACCCTCAATTTTGGCCCGTTTATCGAGGATAAGGCTCAACTAGCATCAAAAAAGTTGAGAATCCTAGCAAAGGTGAGACGGTACTTCACACCCGAACAGTTGCTCAATCTCTATCAAGCCCAGGTTCGGTCGTGTATGGAGTACTGCTCTCATCTTTGGGATGGATCTGCTAAATACCAACTGGACGCGCTTGAGTCTATCGAGAAGCGGGCCAAGAGACTCATTGGTAACGATGCACTGGTCGAGTCAAAGCTCCAGAGGCTTGAACATCGACGACGAGTTGCAAGTCTGTCGGTTTTCTATCGGTTACATTTCGAGGAGTGTGCGATGGAACACACACACACAATACACAATCTAATTCCACCAAGCCCATTCCATCATCGGACTACGAGACAAACGGCGAAGCGCCATCGTTACATGGTGGACATCCCACACATACGCACAAAACGTTTTGGGAATACCTTCATTGTGCGTACGGCTAAGGAGTGGAATTCCCTGCCGGAGTCTGTGTTTCCCGATAGCTATAACCTAGGAGTCTTTAAGTCAAGAGTGAATAGGTTACTTTTAGGTAAGCGTGCTCCATCTTCGACCACATCATCACTTGCCATCAGGTGAGATGGTGGTCAAACGCGAACCTATTTTAAATAAAATTTAAAAAAACAATTTGTATTCCAATCATACGTAATTGAGCTCACATGGACCGTTTCGGGCACAGCAATTTACATTTATAATATGTAGACAAAATCTGTGTTACTTGTCAATAAGGTTATTCAACCTCCACAGATAATACTAAGCTTTACTCTATGCTCGACCGTGCTGCCATTGCCATATCCATACTAAAAATAATAAAAATTGACTGTTGGTTTAATAAATTATTTAATACAGTTTTTATGTTACTAAAGTCTCAAAAGTCTCGTTATTCCCGTGACCGAAAATGTTAGTCTCGAGTCTCGAAAATACTAAAAAATCGTCGAGAGTCTCGAAATTTTCGAGACCTAGATTCCCGGGATGAAAGCCCTAATATTCACCCATACTTTGTAATACTATTTTACTTGTAATACTTACTGTACAATTGTTTGTTTCCCAAATAAATAAAATAAAGCTCCAGAGCCTTGAACATTGACGACGAGTTGCTAGTCATCAATCATCGGACTACAAAACAAACGGTGATGTGCCATTGTTACATGGTGGAAATTTCACCCATACGCACTAAACGTTTTGGGAATACATTCATTGTGCGTACAGCTAAATAGTGAAATATCCTGCCGGAGACTGTGTTTCCTGATAGCTATAACCTGGGGCTCGAAGTTGAGAGTGAATATGATACTTCGAGGTAAGCGTGCTTCATCTTCGACCACATCATCGCTTACCATCGGGTGAGATGTTGGTCGCCTATATGCAATAAAAAAATGGATAATCCATTTTTAAACACTGCATAAACTTACATAATTATGTCTACCTGGTGTTTAATACCAGCTACCAACATAGTTTTTAAGTTTGTACTAACACTACTTTTAACTTTATGAACAAAATAAATTGCCCAGCAGTGGCTAATAATATAGGCTAAGAGAAACGCATACGTGGGTTCTATAGTACGCTCGCTTTAGAATACCTTTCAGCCACCTCTAACAAACACACAAATACCTCCTAACTTAGACAATCAAGTAATTATTCCGATCGGTGTAACGTGAAGATGCATACGTCACAGCACAGATTACGTTGCGGTCTTGACTCGAGTCGCAAGCTGGAATCGAGAGTCATTTATCTCGATACTGACACCAAGCGACCAGTAATCGATCTTGGAGCTGTCTGTGTTGTAGGCAGGTAGGGTAGTCGGACAGTTAGGGAAATGTCTAGTTTATGTAAACTTTGGAGTAATGAAACTAGTCTATGACAATTATTATCATACATTTTTTTAAAGATTACTAGCAATGTGGGTAGAATTCACATTACTAGCAATCCTGTTAACCCCTAAGCTAAAATATACTGGTATCTGGAGTGAGTTCACGGCAATATTGTAATGGGTGGGGTTAGAACCTGTGATCGAAAGGTTAAATTGAAAAGTCTTTTTCTGAGTCACAGAAAATAATCTTCTATGAAAAAATTTATTACAAAATCAAAAACTATCCCACGAGAACGTGCCACTAAGAATTATGATAATGCTAAGTCTTAAGGCAGCCCCTAAATAATCAATAAATTAGCGCAATATTTCGAATTATGCAATATTATTGAAGGTTAAAATTGAAGATTGCGCAATGACTGAACCAAAGTTTGAGCGAGTAAAATTTTTATTGCACCATATTTTTCCATTGCCTTGTGCAGGGTCATTATTGCGCAAATTTTTTTTTAGTCTGCTTCATCTCGACCAGAAGTACACACGCGTGAAAACAATGCGCACTTCTTTTACTGTGCAATATAATATTGATCGTTTGAATTCTGAGCGCCTTTCAATCTTATTGTAAAAATAAGATATTTTATTTACAAATAAAACATATTGTACAATATTGTTGTATGCTACCTAATCCAGACTAATGCCTACTAGTATTAAAAGCATCTTGCATTCCAAATACATTACAAATGTAACTAAATTATGCACGCGACTTCGTCTGACTTCATACAAAAAACACATTTATGTGGCATTTCAGGATAAGGGTAAGTATACTTTTTGTTTGTCAAATATTATCCCTTCCTTTCCTTATATTCCTTTAGTCTTACTAATCCTACTAACACTATAAATGCGAGAGTTTGTGAGGATGTATGTATGTTTGTTGCTGTTTCAAGCAAAAGCTAATGCACGGATGTGAATGAAATTTAGTAAGTAGGTAGTTGACATCCTGTTATCACACATAGGCTACCTTTTATCCCGAAATTTCCACGGAATCGGGAGTTACGTGGAAAAGCCCTCCCATGCGAATGAAGTCGCGGGCAGAAGCTAGTAGCATTATCATAATTTTATTTAACTAGATTTGATTTTATTTTTCAGTTCACCAATGTTCACATTTAAAACATTGAACTGCCTTGCATTTTTCCATTTTTTTTTCCAAATCCGTTCATGATACACGGCGGGTACGTTGACACATCTTATTTTATGCAAAGGGCTCAAAAAGGACACTAAATCCCTCGTAAAGCTGTAGAGATTGCGTTTTTAAAAGGTGGGTTAGGGTAATGTTACCGCTACGTCCGAAGTCTCAAGGGATTTAGCCTTACATAAATTATAATTGCAACTATAAAGCTCTTCAGAGTAAAAAGGTAAATCGAGAGTTTACGGCAAAAACATGCTAAATGCAGGGAAGTGAGTTTTGAAATATTAAGTCTTAAAAGTTGATTAAATTACTAAAATTTCAGTAGGTTCTACTTACTTAGCAGTTACAAGAAGTTAAGATACAATGAAGATCATATTTTTATGCTTTACCCGTAGGTAAATTTACTTAGAGCTCAAAAAATAAGTACTTTCATATGTTCGTTATGGCCACAAAGATCTATAATAAGATCCCTAATAACATAAAAGAATGTAGCAATATTAATGTGTTTAAACATAAATTGTTCCAACTGCTTGTGGAAAATTGTTATTACTCTGTTGCTGAATTTTTATCGACAAGAACTGTTTAAATGTAGCATATCCTGACTATAATTTTATTGTTTGTTTTGTTTGTGTTTATTATGTATTAGTAATATTAATAATAGAATTCATTAACAGTACGACATTTTAAATTAAATTATTATGAATGGATTAGAATATTATAATTAAATTGTCATTATACCACTCATTAATTTGTATGCCCAAGTGGCTGATCATGGAATGAACAATAATAAATACCTATATAATTATGTAATCAACACCTGTATGCAACCCATGTATCACAAAAAAATGATTTGATTTGATTTGATTTGATTTGATTTGATTTGTTCAACCATTTAAAAAAAGTTTCCGCAATAAGCCCTCAATCAATCAATCAATGTATTTATTTGTGTACACAGGTCTTAACATCTAAATATTTTTATAAATATATCTCTGTGTTCTACCACAGACAGAGGCATACAAATTTAAATTACAGTCATCAAAATAATTACATTCAGAAATTTATCACAGTATAATATCCACTTACAAATTATATAATACAAAACAGTCAATAATAATAATCAATTACAAAATAATCGATAAAAAACATAATGATCAAATAAATAAAAAATAATCAACAAAGTTAAATTCAAAATAAATACTTAGTCAACTTTTCAATAGTAATTAGTAAACGATAATTAAATTTACAATACTTAAATTACCTAGTCGACAATAACAAAATTGACAATAGTCAAATTTATAATAATTAATTTAAGTAACAATTAAATAATTTTATCTTCCAAGAATTCTGTCACACTAAGCTTTTTGCGCTAGAACTTTCTTTAATTGATTTCTTAGAGAAGTCTCATTTAGTCGTTTCCACTGTTTCGGCAACTTATTATAATATAAGTTCTCGCTCCACTTATTAAAATTACTTCTTTCAGTCTAAAAGACACAGCTGAGTTCGTTTTTACTGTTAAAATTAATAATATTTTTTTCCATTTTAAATTTTTACTGGTAAAATTAATAATAATATAAATTATTTTACTGCTTAAACAAAAAAAATGCAATAAAGACTATTATAATTTAACAATGTAATTTTTCAATTTTAAAAACTTTTCCTAAACAGGTATTATCAAATACGGATTACAACTAATGGTAAAAAATTAAAAATATCATAGACATGTTTCCGTACAAAATTCTAAATTCCACAAAGTGACTACAACGTTACATTTCCTCACGTTACCGATGGATGCGGCTTCACTAATCTCTCACTCCCGGCTACCTACTCCGATATTCGAGAAACAATTGTTTGTGTATTTGCATTCAATTTATTAGTATACCATGTGTAATGAAAACGGACTGCCCCATTTATTTATTTTTGCATATCGCATCAAAATATGCCAGCAGATTTTAGGATCCCATATCTCCAAAGGAAAAAAGACCCTTATAAGATCAACTCGTCTATATTTTTGTCTGTACGTCAAGACTGTTTTTCTGATATTTTTGGCCTAGAATCATGACATTTGGCGAGAAGCGAGCCATAGAAGCACATGCAACAAAAAGTAAATATACAACGTGTAATTTAAAGGGTATATACAATTATACATACCAAGTGCACGGCATCTTTGGATGATAATAAACGAGGCAAGGGTTTTCTAATCCTATGTGTACATGTGTGAAACTTATTAGAAATTTCAATACATTGATACCAGAGACCGAATTTTTCAAATTAAGAAGAACGAAGAGAATTATCGTTTTATTGGCAAGTGACGTGGAAAGTGATGACCCTCATAGTGACACGTTTGTTACTATTGGTATTCAAGAAACATATGAAACCGATAATTTGGGGTCAATTCTGTGAGTCACTTATTTTGAGCTGAAACTTTGCATAGAGACTCCATACCAGATATTGTCTTCAGTCCTTTTGGATAGATATGGTGTTTCCGTTACACGTTGTATAGTTATTAATTAACTTAAAAAAGGAGGTATATGAATGAATAGGTTTGATCACCTCGGGCTGTCCCCATCAGAATGCTTAGCCTATCAAACTATTCATTGGCTGGGCACCGACTTCAGCCATGTGAGTAGGTACCTAGCCATTAGTTTAAACGGAATCAGACATGCAATGAAACAATCTTCAAAGTAATTTTTCGCTGTGTAGTGCAGCGTACGTGTATTAATTGTTTTTGAAGTCGGATCAAATTTTGTTTTAATATTTTTTATCATTCAACTCATAGATAGATAGATAGATAGATATACTCTTTATTTTACACCATAACAGAATTAAATAAGGACTTATAAACTACAAAGGGTGTTACAATGGGCGGTCTTATCGCTAAAAGCGATCTTTTACAGACAACCTTTAGATGGATTTGACACAGCAGGAGAAAATAAATTCGCGGGTAGTCCATGGTGTACTATTTACTTATATACAATAAATAAGTAATAACCTACATACTCAATACACATATACATATACATACATAAAATAACAAAGCTGAGATATATAAAAATAGTAACATATTAAAGAGAGAGATAGAGATCTTTTACCATGTTTTTGAAAGAAGGAAGGGTTTGTGCTTGTCTTACTGACACGGGAAGAGTATTCCACAGTCGTACTGCTTGAGCTGCGAACGACTTACCAAAGAAATTGGTGGAGTGACTCGGTACCTCATACTATTTTCTAATCATAGTATACTTAGATAATTTTTTACACGATTTGGTGGTTGGTACGAGACTAATCGTAACGTAAAAGTATTCATAATTATATTCTTTTAAATATTGCTCAACATAAGGAATTTCTCTTGTATCGTCGCTCGTCACATCGCATTTTTACAAACACCCAGACTTGGAACAAATATTTCTAGGCAATACAAACATTTGTGCCGGTGCAGATATCGAATCCGCGACACGCTGCGATCATTCGATTGCTCAACCACTGCGCCAATAGTGTCACCACTTATGAGTAGGTACAATATACGATCACCAACCAATCTCTGTAAGCGTTGCTTAAATCACCAAGAGATGGTTAATTTTAATTGAGTGGATAAAATCGCTCACCTATACAGAGACTGAAGCATTACTAAAAATGTGAAATGAAAACAGTAATCATTTATATAAACAAACACACACATACACGCACTCTCCAGCCAATAAACATACACATAAACGCACGTAAAATTTTAAATGTCAACCTACATAAATGTACCTATAGTCTGTTAGCCCTAGAAAATTAAGTTATTGGAAGAGTGGTCTCCTAACACAGGCATCAATATGCTTAAACGGTGATTAACCAATCATCAACTAATGTAAGATTTTTGAGAAATTTATAAAACATTTTGTATTTGATTTTTTTAATATTCTATTAATGATAAACAGTATTTATTTTCAATATGGTAAATTTAAAATACATACATTTATTTTATTTTATTGGTCAATCTCGGTCTTTATTTGCTGACTACACTGAGAAAAAAAAACCTACACAAACTGAGTGGACAGTCTAACTTAAAGTCTAAACTATTCGTACTGGTCAAATCATTATGAAAACCATGTAGGTAAATATCTGAGGTGCTCTTTTGAGGAAAGACGTACACAGATTTGAATAGTATGTAACTTAGCCAGAGCTCTTTAGAGCTGACATAATTATAAACAGACCAACAGCAGTAATTCTATGGTACAGTGGTGATGAGAAAGCTTAAGTTTCAGTAGCTCATCTCCGGACAAGTTTAATTTACGTTCCGAGAGAATTGGGTCAGAAACGAGGGTGCTAACTATAGTACGTACTTAAATGCAGTGTTGCAATCTTTATGACAGTTTGTTGGGTTGTAATTCTGCTAAGTCATGTTTGCCTAGTACTAACTATAGGTTTGTGGTAACATTATAACATATTGCCTATATTCTCCAAAAGGTATAATAGAGATGTCCATTATCTGAAGAAAAGTACCTAGCAGCCTATACTTAAACCCGTTGAATTAGAGACAATTAATAATGGCTTTGTATTTTCTTTTTATTTCTGCAAGTAATTCTAAGTTTGTAATAGCATAGTAGTTTAAGTAAATGTTTGGCTCAGTAAAAATTGGCTCAAAGTTTACGCAATCAAAAATATTTAATAAAAAATATTAAAATTCATACACAGTATTATTATACTACTAGCTTTTGCCCGCGACTTCGTCCGCGTGGAATAGTTACTTTGGGCTAACGTTAAATTTAACCCCGATTTTGAAGCATTCTTCATTGGCGCTCCGCTCCTATTGGCCTTAGCGTAATGATACAATATAGCTGTGCCCGCGACTCCGTCAGCGTAAGTTAATGTATTGGTAATATTGTTTAGATCACGTTCACATGAGGCTTAAGTACCTAGAGAACGCTTCGACCGCGAGACGCGTCGAGCGCGGCGACCGATTCTCAAAAATAATCCCCTCTTTGAGGAGTGGCTAGATCGGCGTCACGGCGTCCTGACCTACCGCATGACGCAGGTCCTCACCGGACACGGAAGTTTCGGGAGGTACCTGTGTCTTATGGGTAAGGAAGAGACGCCTGGGTGTCACCACTGCGAGGGTCGCCCTGAGGACACAGTCGAGCACACGGTGCAGGACTGCCCAGCTTGGGCAGAGCACCGACGTGTCCTCACGGCGACAATAGGCGGAGACCTCTCGCGCCCGGCCTTGGTCGAGGCCATGCTGCGGGGCGAGAGGGAGTGGGAAGCGGTCGCCTCCTTCTGCGAAGCAGTCATGCTTTCGAAGGAGGAGGCGGGCCGCGTGAGGGAGAGGATGGCGTCCTCCCTCCAGCCCAGCCGCAGTGGTAGACGCCCACGGCGTCGGACGTCGGCCGACGATCTCCGGCCACCGTAGGCGCGGGCATGCGGACAGCGAGTAAAGGGCAACTCGCTGTCCGACCATGGACCATGCCCGGTCGACGTCGCGTCGTGTTCCACGCGCGCCTCAAAGAGCGTCAGCAACATGACGAGGCCCTCTCTGCAGAGGGCCGAAGCCTGCCGGGGTCGTGGGACTCATCCCGTTACCGTGGCCCCGGTATGTAAAGGGTTATTGAAGGAACACCGTGGATTTTAGTCAGTAAAAGTCTGACAGTCCCTCCCACCCTGCCCGGGGTGGGAGGACTTATTTGATAATTTTACCACGTTAAAAAAAAAAAAAAAAAAAAAAGAGCATGATTCAGTATTCACGCGCGATGGCTTATTATTATAAGCGTATTTCATGTATAACTTTGGTGTTTCTATACCGATTTATATGATTCTTTTTACGGTTTCGTAGCCGAATGGCAAAAAACGGAATCTTTATAGTTTCGACATGTCTGTCCGTCTGTCTGTCTGTCTGTCTGTCCGTCCGTCCGTCTGTCACAGCAATTTTATTCCGAAACTATTAGGACTATACATGTGAAACTTGATAGGTAGATGTATTCTGTGAACCGCTTTCCGATTTTGAGAAAAAAATTAAAAAATATTTAAAATAAAGGGGGGCTCCCCATACATGGAACTAAACCTGAAAATATTTTTTTTTCATGAAATCGATGCATGTGTGGTATCTATAGACAGTTCTTTAAAAACGACATCGGGGTTTCTAAAACCACTTTTCCATAAAGTCAATCGTTTAAAAGATATAAGCTTCCAAATTGGTCAAATGTGTGTGTGGCGGACACAACCTCTAACTTCTATAATAATGGAGTGAAAAATCTAAAAAAAATATATGTCTGTAGATCTTATTATAAACTTTCAACCAAAATTAGTTTGAACGAAATCAGTTCAGCAGTTTTTGAGATACAGCATATTTTCTAAAACCGCAAATATAACTTTGTAATTCATACAAACACTATGAAAAACAAATTTATTCGGCGCAGTTGTAAAAAATGTAAGAAAGCCAGTTTTAAGAAATTTGTAAGGTTTTTTTTCAAAACAAATTTATTTGGCGCAGTTGTAAAAAATGTAAATAAGCTAGTTTTAAGAAATTTGTAAGGTTTTTTTTCGTCAAAAAATTTGCATATTATATTATAGTTACTACGGAACCCTTCATGGGCGAGTCTGACTCGCACTTGGCCAATTTTTTTATGGAATATTTAATAATGTTAACTTTTTCAATTAGGGGTGACTGAGAGTGTTATAAACGTAAGAGTAGACAAATATTATAATCAGAAAGCTTCGAACTGCTAAGCTATCGGGAGTTACACGTGTTATTGTGAGTCAACCATAAAAGTTAGACATATGCTGTCGTGGGATATTTTTTATATAATTTTAAGGAGAACATTTCCGTCATGAAATGATTTGTGTAGCTTTAACCATTAAGGTTGCACACGCGACGGAAGCTTAAAAAATGGAGTAACTTCTCCCGTTTTCCCAACATTTCCCTTCACTGCTCTGCTCCTATTGATTGTAGCGTGATGAAAAGTATACTATAACCCGCTCAGGAGTATGAAAAATAATTGTACCAAGTTTCGTTAAAATCCGTCGAGTAGTTTTTGTTTCTATAACGGTTATACAGACAGACAGACAGACAGACAGACAGACAGACAAAAATTTAACTGATTGCATTTTTGGCATGAGTATCGATCCTTAATCACCCCCTGATAGTTATTTTGGAAATATATTTCATGTACAGAATTGACCTCTCTACAGATTTATTATAAGTATAGATTATTATTTTCCTCCGTGCTCGACCACGGTTTAGGCGTTTGGCTTGTGACCCAGTGGTCGTGGGTTCAATTCCGCGGGAAGCATACTTTGTGAAGTTGTTTCCAGTTTGGCTAGGACATTGCAGGCCCGAATCACTAGATTGTCTGTTAAAAAGATGGTTCCGTGCTTCGGAAGGCACGTATAAGCCGGTGGTTCCCGGTCGCCAAATGGCGGTCGTCAAAATAGACCACGTCAGAGGCCCTTGAGGCGGTCTAGAAATTCTGACACTAGGGTGTATAGGGTGTGTAGTTACTGCCCACACGATAAGAAGAATTATTATACAAGGCCGTAGTAATATAATTTCACCCTTTTGCTTAGCCTTATCACAATTAAGTTAGGAATTTGTAAACGTGTACTTAAGTATCACATGTTTCTTTCATAAGCTTTTCTTGCGGACGGAATACAGCGTTAGGTCACCGTACGGTAAGGACCAGGTCCGGGTCAACGGCAAGTCATGTTCTACTCGCGTCTCAGAAAGCAATCAGCCATTGATAGGCGGTCTACTCTAACGAGATAAAAGAAGAAGAAGGAGTGGAATCCCCTGCCAGAGTCTGTGTTTCCCGATAGCTATAATCTGGGGATCTTTAAGTCAAGAGTGAATAGGTTACTTTGAGGTAAGCGTGCTCTATCTTCGACCACATCATCACTTACCATCAGACGAGAAGGTGGTCAAATGCGAACCTATAATCAATAAAAAAAGATACCATAACCCCAGAACACAAGAGCACCTGAGGCATGAGAGTCGGTTCTTTGTCAGTTAAAGTCTGACTAACTCTACCACTCTATGCAGTGGGGGAAGAGTAATATAATAAGCCTCTCTCCCCCAAAGAGGCTTCCTTCAGACACCTAGTTCAGTCAACACTCTAACAGTAGTGGAATATACTTTTGGTTTATATCTAACTAGCAGTCACGCGACTTCGCTCCCGAGGATTTTATCACGATAAAAACCTAATGCTCCTTTTTTGCAGTTGGATAAAATGTAGCTCATCCTCTTCTTCAATCTTTAAGCTACTACGATACCATTACCATACCAAATCCACTGAGTACTTTCGAAGGTGAGCGCGTTCAATCATAATTATAAACATTTATTGACAGTTTTTTGTAATACATTTAAGAATTCCCTGGCTCCTGCGCCAGTATTAATTGTATTACAGGAGTCAGTTTGTTTCCCATGAAAATAGGTATTTCTTATGTTAATAACATAATACATAATGTGTATGTGTGAGTGTGAGGGTGTGTGCGTGTGTGTGTGTGTCTACGTGTTTATTTTTGAGTGTGTGCTAGTGTTCATAAGTGCATGTCTGTGCTTGCATGGGTGCTATGCGTTTTTGGGTAAGCGTGAGTTTAATCGCACCGTAGAAATCAACAATCAAACTTTCCGCTGTATAATATGAGTATAGATAGCCACAAATAATATGAATTTCTGAAGCAAACAATTACGAGTTGACTGTTGCTTCAGGTTGGAAATTAATTTGTAATTTCAACGAATATTTTCGTATAATTAAATACCTATTTCAAATTTCATCCGTGTGGATAAAATATTCGGTAAAATTCTATAATATTATATTATATTATGAAACATGAAATTTGCTTATTCCCGGGATTCCAAAATCCCACAACAACACTGTGATGTCGAATATGTGTTTGTTAAACACATATTCGACATCACTAGTCTACTAAGGCAACAGTTTCCCTGCTACGTAAGTTTGCGGCCATTTTAAACTTAAATTATATTGCTCCTATCTGCTCTGGTAACTTTTAGACTTTCTTTCCAGTATTCAAATGTGGACAGAGCTGTTTCTTTCCAACTTACGTATTTTGTTGTGGGTAGAATTGGCTTTTAGTAGAATACACATTTATCTTGGGAATAAATGATTATTTAGTAAATAGAAATAAAACTCGGGCCTTAGACATATTTTCTTTTGTGTAATCCCTCAGATTACATAAATAATGTTTTGTAAGAAAAGCGAATACATTTATTTAACTCGTATTCACAAGCACGCAATACCTTACAGCGCAACAAAACAAAACTTAATTGTATAAGATAAAATAAAAACAACACAGTGAATCCATTTTTAAAGAGGCAACAAAAAAAGTGTACCTCTCAGCTACGTTAAGGCCGTGCGCGCACTGCCTTGCGGTGGCCGCAATTCCGGTAGTTCTACCGCACCGGTAGACTGACCGCAGTGCGCGCACTTCTATGACAATCCATACTTCACAAATTTTGCGGTGCGGTAGAACTACCGGAATTGCGGCCACCGCAAGGCAGTGCGCGCACGGCCTTAATTATGTTCATCTCAGTATACCTACCTTTACATGTATACATACAAGGTGTAACAGATTAAGCGCAATACCTCAGATACCCCAATTAGGATAAGGGGCAATGCTTTAGTCGGAATAATTGTGCAACCCCCCCATCACCACCCCCCCCCCACTTTTTTTTTCCTCTTTCTTCACAAGCACGCGAGGTGCTTGCACCTCGCGCAACACGCAAATACTAGTTAAATTATAAGTCTAAAACAACATCCGTAACTAAATAAATTGTAACCAAACCTAGACATTTTTTTATAAAATAGTTATCCCTACTAAACGCAAAACGATCGTGCGTCATACAATATCTTTACGCAGAACGCATACACTCATGCAATATTAGCGGCCGACTTGCACACGAGCGCATTTCCTTGAATTAAGAATTGTATTAATTTGTCATGAATCTGTGTTTCCATTTTAAGTTAAATGAAAGATTTTTCCGTAAAAATTTAACACCTATTTTTATGACGGAAATTGATTCAGAAGCCGATTCTGAACCAACTACTTTCTGGAATTGCGTTTATTCTGTTACACGTTGTGTAGGTATGTAAATAGTTCACCAAATCTATCGAAAGGTTGTCTGTAATAGATCGCTATCTATACTTATACTTAATAGGTATTATACAGCGGAAAAGTTTGTTTGTTTAAACGCGCTAACTTTCGAATGTACTGGATGGATTTGGATAAAATTAGGTATGGAAGAAGCTTGAAGCTTGAAGATAAGATATGATGATATGATATAGGCATTTTATCCGAATGCAAAAGAAAGGGGGTTATGATAAAATCGTGATAAGATTCACGGTAGCGAAGCCCCCCGTGGTTGCTAATTACTGATAAAACAACCAATTATAAATGAAAATATCTGTCAGCTGCTAATGTATTAGATAGACAGATATTTTAATTTATAAAATGACTGGCAGCATTCCTACGGTGTATGGCAATGGCCTTCAGCCAAGTAAAAGCTAAGCCATACGCATATTGTACGTAAATACAAGGAGTGAAATTCCCTGCCGGAATCTGTGTTTCATGATAGCTATAGCCTGGGGGTCTTTAAGTCAAGAGTGAATGGGTTGGTTACTTCTACGTAAGCGTGCTTCATCGTCGCATCGCAGGAAAAGCTGCGGCAAAAGGTAATAAAGAATTGATTAGTTATTTTCACTGAATCAAATTTACATGATTTTGATTCAGAAAGTTTCGCACTCTTAGAACGAAATTGACTAACTCTAAATTTCTGTATCTTCCGATTTTGCAATAAAATTACCATAAACACTTCTTTGAATCCCGTGGATCAATTAACAAGTAATTAAGGGGTGTATACTGTATATAGGGGGGCGATATATTATGTAAATTTGAATTTATTCAAAACTGCTTTGCTAATTTAAAGTTGGTAGTAGGTACCTGCTGTAGGCAAAGACACACAATGATGATAACAGCCAATTTATTTATTTATTTTCAGATATATATATTTTTATTTATAAAACAACTTGTATTTTATGTTAGTAAAAATTTAAAATCATGAACTAAAAATTTATTCTAATATATTTTCCCGCAACATCAGTTTAATGCCAGTATCGGAAATGCCTCTGTATAAAAAAAAATGTTTATTAATATTATGCAAATAATTATAATAAGTATTACATAAATATTACACAAACAATTCCAGAACACTGGCTTTACTCTAATGTTAATTTTATTATTTTACTGTACGCCACCTGCTCGACGTCCGTAAGTACGGCTACTGGGATCCAGCAGAATACCAGCGTCAGGCATATTTGCCTGGCACATGCTGAGCTGAACTCCCATTTGGTGCAATTTGGAGACACACACCACACCAATGTTTTGTGTTACATTTTTAAGTATGTTTTCTTTTCTTTCTCATTTATTATATTTTTGGTTGTATACGTTTGTTCTGTTCTTTTTTTCTGTAATTTATGTATTATAATTATGTTCATGTGCTTTTGTGTGTTGTGTCTTCTGTTGTCCAATAAAAGTTTTATCTATCTATCTATCTATCTAAATCATTCAAACTTAAAATATTTTATTTCACGTAAGCTAACTTACTCATCACTTATCTATATCTATACTCACGTCAGAAGCCAGTGTACGGTTCATAATTGGTCATTTCTTACGGGGAAGTACCGGCAAGAAACTCCATGGTAACTCTTTTCAAAACATTATTCATTTTCACGTACGTAATAACGTTAATACGTACGAGAGGACAATATGTATACCAATTAATATAGCAGAATTTAATTACAAATAAAAAATAGAAAAACTAATCTAAGAGTCTACAGTGTTCTCCCATTCATATAAAAAGCAGCTTTATGAAATATTAAAATAAATTTGACAAGCTACAACATTAGATTTTTAGTTGAATAATAAAGACTAAACAAAAAGAAAATTGTCATATTGGATGGATATGACAATATATTTTATTTTAATCTTTATACAAGGTGTAACAGATTAAGCGCAATAACTCAGACACCCCAATTAGGATATTAAATTATAAGTCTAAAACAATATCCGTAACTAAATAAATTGAAACCAAACCTAGACATTTTTTATAAAATAGTTATTCTTACTAAACGCAAAACGTATGTGCGTCATACAATATCCTTACGCAGACGCAAACACTCATGTAATATTAGCGGCCGACACGAACACGAGCGCATTTCCTTGAATTAAGGATTGTATTAATTTGTCATGCTACTATGTTCCCATTTTAAGTTAAATGAAAGATTTTTCCATCAATATTTAACATTTTTTTTTATGACGGAAATTGATTCATAAGCCGATTCTGAACCAACTACTTTCAGGAATTGCGTTTATTCTGTTACACGTTGTATATATAGATTAGAGCGAAAACCAATAGACACATACAGTCGGAGTTCGTACTAGACTGCGAGTCGATAATGTAATTAAAATAAGCTAGGGAAGGCATATGTTACAGGTATGTTCTAACGAGATACTGCGACCCCGGAACGAAAGGGCAACTGAAGTAGCAGGCTGGGTTTTTAATCATTAGAATCCCTTCCGCTCCACCCACAGCGAGAGAAGTCATTTGATGATTTTCCCACCCGGAAAAAAAGGGAAAGGACATGCTTGTACAGGAGGAATCATCGCCAAGCAGTCTTGTCTTCAACGTAGTCTTGAATCTGCCTTGCTCTGCTAATTGCTTGCATAACACCAAAAATAACAGTTTTTGAGTTAGGACATTTGTATTCTAAGAGCATGATTTGATGAAATATAGCTTTAAACCGTAACAATTGTAGACTGAGACGGTCTGATTTTAAATTAAAATTAAAAATGCATGAACCGTCTTATTGGTTTACATTTTAAAAGAAATGTTAATTTTAGTATTTTTTCATTAATTTATCTTTTTACCGACTGCAAAGGAACGGTTATGTTTTTCGCGGGTATCTTGTATGTATGTACCTAATATTCTTTATTACCTCATATGTCCAGAAGCGCTGAATGGATTCACATAATTGAGGTATCGTTAGATTTTTATTAGCAGCCCAAGTGTTCTTAGATAAGTGACATTTGAAAAATCAAACATGGCGGCTGTGCGAAGCCTGTAATGGCTTCGCACAGCCGCCATCATAATGAAAAAAAAAAAATATTTTTTCGTTACTACAATATGGGTATCAAATTAAAGGGCTTTACACAAGGATTTGAAAAAGGTATATCATATTTATCATTAGTGTAATACTAGCAAAAATAATACAAAGAGAAAGTTTAAAAATATGGACTTTTAGCTCTTTCACTTTCTGAATCTGGTGGGGTGCCAATGTGACACGACCAGAAAAACTTAAAAAATTGTTAATTAATATTTTAACTAAAAAGTTGAATTTGCAGGCGGACCCATCCCATTAAAAAAAATATGTTCAATTGGCTCCCGCCTGCTTGTCAGTTTTTAAAATAAAAATGTGCTTGTTTCTTGCATTTCAGTTGAGCAGTCAGGCATTTTAGATTTTTTAAATAACTTTTTTGGTACAAATAACAATATCATACTAGCTTCAGCCTGCGGCTTCGCTCGCGTGTAAAGTTCTGCATCAAGTGTTCCAGTTTCCAAAATCAATTATAGCTTAAATGTTGCCCATAGTTCATAGTTATTAACAAAGAAAGTTCCATTCAAATCTGTCCAGCAGTTTCGGAGATTGGCATTAACAAACAGATAAACAGAAGGTCATTTTTTAAATTCTTGCTCTATTACTGTTTCTAAACCCCCCAAATTATTTTTTCGTAAATATATTCAATGTATAGACACACGTTTTAACTGTTTTTATGTAGGTATGTACTGATTTGGCTGCGAAAATTCTATATTAAAACCTCCTTCAAGGCCCTCCATGACTTATTAAAGACACGATACCAAGATATAGTATTTCCTTTTCAACGAATTGTTCGGACCAAACACCATTTTTATTTCGGTAAAACCTAACAAAAATAGGTTTATCGGCAAACCTAGCACAATCCATTCGATTACGGTCCGCGCAACATGTATCATTTACTAATACCCTGGTTTCTGTTCGATTCGGTTGGTTGCCGGTTCAATTCCGATATTCCCTCTGGTTTGCTCCCAAAGCCCTAATAAAAACATTACTGGCTTACTGCTAAAAGCTTTAGGTCGTACTCGAAAACGAAAGTATGACTCGCACAATTATATTTACCACCGACGGTGTTACCTCTAAAGCAATTTTACTTCCATTCTTTACACGTTAAAGATCAAATTGGGGTGCGGAATTTTTTTGTGTTTACCTTATGTTATAATTCGTGTCAATGTTTATAAGAAAACTTTATAAAGATATAGGACATGTATTGAGATACATGCACAATATTAGGATGAGTGCAAAAATAATTTCAACGACGGATTTTCCTGGACGGATATCATTCAGCAAGTTTAGGTAAGTTTGCAAGTTTTCGAGAAGGCATAATTATGTTATTTAAAAGCTGATGGCTTTTTTCCTTTGCTTTCACACTGGACTGATTTCTTTAAATTTGGCATGAAAATACTTGATCTGAAATTGATATCAGATCAAGTATTTTCATGCCGTTGTTTGAACAAAGATTATCTTTTTACCCGACTGCAAAGGAAGGGTTATGTTTTCGCGCGTATCTTGTATGTATTTAATATTCTTTATTACCTCATATCTCCAGAATCGCTGAACAGATTTACATTATTGAGGTATCATTAGATTTGTCTTAGTATCCCAAGTGTTTTTAGATAGGTGACGTTAAAAAAATCAAACATGGCGGCTGTGCGACGCCAATGTACTTAATGAACAAAATAACTTTTATTTCAAATACTACAATATGGGTATCAAATTAAAGGGCTCAATACAAGGATTTCAAAAAGGTATATCATAATAATTATCATTAGTGTAATACTAATAAAAATAATACAATGAGAAAATATAAAAATATGGCCTTTGCTCTTTCACTTTCTGAACAGGACCCGGGAAACTAAAAAAAAAAAAATTATTTGAACTAAACGTGACAAGCAAGCGGGACCCATCCAATTAAAAAAAATATATATTATGTTCAATTGGGTCTCAATTGCTTGTCACGTTTTAAAATAAAAATGTGTTTCCAAAAAAAAAAACAATTTTTAAAATCGGTTGGCAAGTGACGGAGTTAAGCCCGGACAAACATAAAAAAAATACAAACATCCGAATTGAGAACCTCCTCCTTTTTTAGAAGTCGGTTAAATAGATCTTTAAGTGAAAATTAAATAAAACTGGATTTAAACATTGTTGTTCTTATATACATAGATATGATATACATATAAAATTATCTCGTTACGTGGATAATACTTCACGTTCACTTTGCTTAAGCCCTTCTCGAATAGACTTGGTCTCACACCTTTAATATGAACAGGCATAAGCAATGATAAGAAATGAGGACTAATGGTTTTACGTTTTACTTTCAATATATACGTTGTAAGTAGGAGCGCACTGGTGTGCCAGTGGTTACGGGTCCAACTTACGAATTAAGGTCGTAGCGCACATATCAACTCGGAAAGGGATAGTCACCGTATCAACGTGAGCCGTTCAGTATTATTTGTCTGAAACTCCCTACTGCAACGCACATTAATCGGAATCGTAACGTAATCGCCTGGCCTCGGGACAAGCTCACGAACAGCGATGCGGTGCGTGGTCGACTTGCAGTCCCGCGCTTACGGTTCTCCGTAGCCTAGCTTACGTTACGGCTCTCCATATCCTAGCTTACGTCTCTTCGTCCAGACCCCTCCCGCGGTCTGCGTTGCCGAACGTACTTTCATTGGTTGTCATTCACAAGGTTCTAAGAAACTCATAGAAGAAGTAAGAAAATATCCATGTTTATATGATTTAAGTGACTAACCAGCGGTCGGCGAGCGGTAAGCGCGGCGTTGCCTAGCTGTAGCCGAGTCAACGTGCTGGAGCTTCTGATCCGCTTACGTTACGTTACGTTACTTACGTGGACGCCTGTTTGACGCCAAGGAGAAAGGCGAGGCGGTGACAATCTGCTTCTGAGTTGATATGTGTGCTGTGACCCTTATAGGTAACTGGAAGTTGCGCGGGGCTTCGCTCCCGTAGACTTTATCACAATAAAAACATTACACGACTTCTTTTGCAGTCGGGTAAAAAGTAGCCTATATATATTAGGGTTGCCATCACCAAATTTGCCGGCCCCAGACAAAGAAAAATACATTTATTAACTTGAAACTAAAAATAACGATGTTTCATTATGGTTTTTAGGGTTCCGTAGCCAAATGGCAAAAACGGAACCCTTATAGTTTCGATAAGTCTGTCCGTCTGTCTGTCTGTCCGTCCGTCCGTATGTCACAGCCATTTTATTCCTAAACTATTAAGACTTTACATGTGAAACTTGGTAGGTAGATGTATTCTGTGAACCGCTTTCCGATTTTTGGAAAAAAATTAAAAAATATTTAAAATAAAGGGGGGTCCCCATACATGGAACTAGAACTGAAATTATTTTTTTTCATGAAACCTATTCATGTGTAGTATCTATAGACAGGTCTTTAAAAATGATATAAGGGTTTCTAAAACCACTTTTTCATTAAGTCAATCGTTTAAAAGATATAAGCTTCCAAAGTGGTAAAATGTGTGTCCCCCTCTAACTTCTATAATAATGGAATGAAAAATCTAAAAAAAATATATGTCTGTAGATCTTAATGTAAACATTCAACCAAAATTGGTCTAAACGAAATCGGGTCAGCAGTTTTTGTGATACAGCATATTTTATATAACCGCAAATATAACTTTGTAATTCATACAAACACTATGAAAAACAAAGTTATTTGGCGTAGTTGTAAATAAATGTAAATAAGCTAGTTTTACGAAATTTGTAAGGTTTTTTTTTTGTCAAATAAATATACATATTATATTATATTATAATAGTTACTTCAGAACCCTTCATGGGCGAGTCTGACTCGCACTTGGCCAATTTTTATTTAATCAACGTAACATATACAATAAGATGAAATACCATAGGAAAATAATAATAGAGATCGTGCTTTTTGGTACACGTAAGACCAATTTGTCTCCGGGTTTTACCTGGACGCTTATTGGGAATATCCCCAGGACGCCCCCGGACGCTCTCCAAACTAGGACAAATCCGGGAAAACCCGGACGGATGGCAACCCTACCTATATTCAACGTGTAACAGAATAAACGCAATTCCTGAAAGTAGTTGGTTCAGCATCGGCTTCTGAATCGATTTCTGTCATAAATAATAGGTGTCCAATTTTGACGGAAAAATCTTTCATTTAACTTAAAATGGAAACACAGTATCATGACAAATGAAAACTATCCTTAATTCAACGAAATGCGCTCGTGTGCGTGTCGACCGCTAACATTGCATGAGTTTATGCTTCTGCTTAAGGATATTGTATGACGCACATACGTTTTGTGTAAGGATAACTATTTTATAAAAAAAATGTCTAGGTTTAATTTCAATTTATTTAGTTACGGATGTTGTTTTAGACTTATAATTTCATATTCTAATTGGGGTGTCTGAGGTATTGCGCTTAATCTGTTACACCTTGTATAACCTTCCTCAAACTTCAAGCTACTTACATTCCTAACTTCATACAAATTAACCTATTATTTTCGAAATTTTCGGCTTAATAATATTAGTGTAGAAGATTTCGAACCGAGTCAGCCACATTACTTTGTGTTATTTTTTATCACCACTGCTCTGAGAACGGAGACGGAAACATCACGAGGAAACCGGCACGGATCTTGAGCGCTGACCTTCACCTGCGCAGAAGCGAATTTTGGGTATTTCATTTTTCAAAGCGATCCCCACCCTATTGCCGAGCACTCAAGATCCGTGCCGGTTACTGAACTATGATCTAAAAATGAAGACGTGTAACATCCACCAACCTGCACTAGGCTTGCGTGAAGAAAGGGATCTCCTTCTCATAAAGAGGAGGCCAACTGAAACTGTTTCCTAGCAATGAGAACGTTATAGGCTGATTATAAACGATAAGTAAGATACACAATCCTCCTAAATTTCTTGATGGATTGAGATGACTTTGTTGAGTTGAAACATCAACCACACCACCAGACATCACCAACCACAACTCTATCTCTTGTATCCCCTGCACTTGGACACCTCAACATATATTTTACATGTGTCATGTCAATTGCATGTTGCAGAACTCATAGGGTTAGTCAAGACTGTCCTCAATAGTTTTTTTAGGGGCCCAAAACTCCTAACAAAATGGGCATTGTCCTTTCTGGTCTTGGTGTACAATAAAGTTTATTTAAATATATAAATATTTGAACGTAATAACATGACTATAGTGTCTACCCCACTACAAAAGTCTTTCATTGCATTTTTATACGAGTACACACTTCATATTTTGAATTTTTATACTATAATCTCTACATAATCTCATTTGACTGAAATAATTTTCTTTTATCATGAACCAACTTCATGAGTTTTTTAACAAAAGTGCTATACGATATTGTAATAATGGATACCGAAAAATATAATGAGTAGCTATACATATAAATAAAAAAAGAAGGATCTGTTTGCGATTTCAACGATTTATCCAATACAAAACACATTTTTTAAATTTTGTCTATTTTCTATTTGTTGGGGTTAATCTCTGTAACGATAAAGGCTGAACTGATTTTAATGGGTCTTTCACTAGGGTATAGAGACAGTTATATAAGGCTTACACGGGAAAAAACTCCCACACGACCGAAGCCGTGGGCACAGCTAGTTAAACATTTTGAGAATACTTTCATTATACGTACGGCTATGGCGAGAAATTCCCTGCCGGAGTCTGCGTTTCCTGATAGCTATAACCTAGGGGTCTTTAAGTCAAGAGTGAAAAGGTTGCTTCTAGGTAAGCGTGCTTCATCTTCGACCACATCATGACTCACCATTACGCCTGTAATCAATCATAAAACAATCTGTATAGTTTTAATTCTTAGCGTCAATACATTCATCATGACCGACACAATATCCTGCTGCCATGGTAGAGCAGTTAATTTAATCATTTGCGACCGTTCGTAATGAATTGAAGCGGTTTATAAATGTAAAGTGCGCTCAATGACGCAGGTTCAGTACGAATGTTTGTTTTGTTTCTGGATGCTTGAACTCTGTTTAATGTAAATTATAATGTGACTTTATTGTGACGAATGACCAAAGTGGAAATTTTCGCGTCACATAATATTTGATACTTGTTGAACAAAATGACGTAAAAAGAACACTATCCGAATTGATGAACACTTACTCAGAATATGGGCTGAAGACGATGATTGTAATGTAATAATACCTAAATAACATATCTGCCATTAGTCTTTATCTTTTTTTTGTTGACAAGCTCGCATTTGACCACCATCTCACATGATGGTAAACAAAGATGTGGCCGAAGATGAAGCACGCTTGCCTAGAAATAACCCGTTCCGTCTTGACTTGTATTGTAATTACTTCTATTTTATCTGCTAGATACCTAGATTTTTACATTATGTGTATGGATGTCAGAAGAGTACTAGTCCATTGGTTAAAGACACTACTTACAGATACGAGTTGTACGTCATAAGTTTGAAACCAGGCAGGCACATTACTTTTTTTATCAAATAATGACAACTGTTCTCAAAATGGTGCAGATACATTGTGAAGAAACTGGCATGTCCTTTAAATAATAAATTTAAATCATATACTGACTCTTTACGCTCTGAGTGGAGCGGAAGAGAGTGTCAGATTTCTACTGACTAAAGACCCACCCTATTCCTTTAACTGCCCTTATATATACAACGTGTAATTTAAAGGGTATATATATACCAAGTGCATGGCTTCTTTGGATGATAACAAACGATATGGCAAGGGTTTTGTAATCTTAAGTCTACGTGTGTAGAACTTATTACAAATTACAATACACTGATACCAGAGACCGAATTTTTCAAATTAAGAAGAACGAAAAGAATTATCGTGTTATTAGCAAGTGACGTGGAAAGTTATTGACCCTCGTAGTGCTGTGACACGTTTGTTATGATTGGTATTCAAGAAATATATGAAACCAATAATTTGGTATCAATTCTTTGAGTCAGTTATTTTGTGCTGAAACTGTGCATAGAGACTCCATACCAGATGTTGTCTTCAGCCCTTTTGGATTGATATGGGGTTTCTGTTACACGTTGTATATATATCTCGTTAGAACACTCTCGACACCCCGTAGGCCATGGACATGTTGGGCCCCGTCGATGCTGCTGACTGCTTATTGAGGCGCGCGTGGAACACGACGCAACGCCAACCCGGGCCTGGTCCTAATCGGACAGTGAGCTACCTGTGCTTACTGGCGGTATCCCCGCGCCTAACGGTGCCCAGAGATCGACATGCGTTCCCCGATGCCCAGCCTATCAATACTAGGAGCATTGATAGGCCGGGCGTCGGTTATCTTTTGATAAACTCGGGGCTCCGATAAGCTTACCAAAAGCTCATAAGATCTAATTACACCGATTCTATTCTAAAGGTTCTGATAGATTTTTTTTTGGTGATGGTGTGGTTGAAGATGGGGCATGCTTACCTAAAAATAACCTATTCACTCTTGACTTAAAGACCTCTTGGTTATAGCTATCGGGAAACACAGATTTCGGCAGGGAATTCCACTCCTAAGCCGTACGCACAATGAAAGTATTTTCAAAACGTTTAGTGCGTATAAGTGGGATGTCCACCATGTAACGATGACGCATCGCCGTTTGTCTTGTAGTCCGATGATGGAACGGACTTGGCGGAATTAGATTGTGTAATTTCATCGCACACTCTCCGAAATGTAACTGATAGAAAACCAAATAAATTGTAATAATAATATTGTTAACATGGCGTTTGTCTGTTATGGCAATAAATACTTTTTCTTTCTTATTTCTCTTAGCTACTAAATATCGTGTTTACATGATTAATAATCAAATATTCACTACAGCATTAATTCTACTAAAAGATTAACTAATTAACGATAACAAATACTTGAAATTTCGTGTCTTATGTAGCAACAGCGTTAGTAAAATGGATTACATTATATTATGGTAAACTAGTATTGCCTGCGGCGATGCCCATGTAGGTTTACTGACTGATATTTTTATTTTTAATGTTATTTAAATAATGTTATAAATTATGTTATTTAATTCACGGCCATATTCTTTTAATTTTAATTAATTTATATTGTTTTAAGTTAGCTTAGTTGTTAATGTTACTGAGTATACCTTGGTTTCTTATAAGTGAAAGAGTACCTACATCTACAAAATAATTACTTTGTGTGACCTGTATCTATACGTATAAGTGGTGTATATCTTTTGTTGATTCTAAATAAATAACCACTGAGGCAAAGATCCACGATATTATTAGAGACTAGTTGTGTCTACGATTTAATACAAGTGGGAGGTTTTTATTGCGTAAATCCCGATCTTTTGGGAAAACCAGGATAAAAAGTAAGTTTTATATTGCCCTATAACATCTTCTATATTCTAGTGAAAATTCCATTAATACCGGTTTAGCTATTTCAGAGAAAGTGACGGACAGACAAAATTTTACAAATTTGTAATTAATGTTTTAGTATTGTCTGAATAAATAAACATTTGAAAAATCACAGTTATTTTAAAATCACATACAGACGCCTTAATTTTACTTATATATCGTCGCCTTGGAGTGAAAACCTCGGGAGTACATTTTTTGTCCAAATTTTTTTTATTGCGTTTCCTGAAAGCAATCCTTGCAATGCACATCCTGATCTCACTAATATAAAAGTAAAGTAAGTGAAAGTAAAGTAAGTGAGAACCTCGTAAACACTCGCATCGCGTCGTCAGTTTAGCGTAATCAGGCCATGGATTATGTATTTCTGAACTGTTCGATATTATGTATAATATTTTTCATATTATACATAATATCGAACAGTTCTGGATATAAAAACGGGTTAAATTTACATATAAATTAATATAAAAAAAAACTTAAAAAGAAACCGTACAAAAATTTTATAGCACGTAGATTTTTCTTCCTCCTGAAAAGTTACTCCTTTTTCACTTACGAGGTTTTCACTCCAAGGCGTCGATATGTAGTCGTATAGATACGATACAGGATTCGGGGAAGCGTTCTCTTGAGGAAGAATGAACAGCTCACAGTCAGGTGTCAGTTTCATAAGAAAATGTTATAACGTATCAAGTTGTTGAATTATCTCATCTTCTGTTTACTCAAAGCAAGGGTTTTCAAGGTAGAGGTGAAAGGATTCTATCGTAATTATTATTTGGTTTTCGTGTGAGACTATAACTTGAAGTTCTTGTGTTGCAAGTCTGAGATTAATTTTATCGAATATGTAAATTATTAACCGATATAGATTGCATCAAAATGTTATTTTTTGCATTCATATGGAGTATTTTAGAATACTAAAGCATCTTTCAAATCATACTATTTAATTTATTTACAGCAGATATAATGTATATTTTTTAAAGATAACTAGTAATGTAGATAGAATTCTTTCGCCGATAAATAGTCGTTTTCTCGCCGGCAGTAAAACAACTGGCTAACTATATTCAAAATCATACATCTGTTCTGCAATGGATGCAAATGGAAGAAGCCGGTGCGATACATAATATATTTTACAATCTTAGATTATATACTATATATAAAGCGTCAATGGCCTGCTGGCTAAGGTGTCAGACTTTTGATCGAGAGGTCACGGGTTCGAACCCCACCCATTAAACTATTGCTGTGCTGTATGTAGGTACCTGGAGTAGTCCAGACACAAGCATATTTAGCTTAGTTGGAGGGGTTAACAAGATTGTTAGTAATGAGCGCACTGTGACGATTTAGTGATTATGTGGAGGTTCTATTTAATTATTGAAATAATACGTATCTTTAGGACGAATCATCCCTCCCCGTTCCCAAAAGTTATATAATATAATAACCATATAAATGTTTCTAAAATTTTTTTTTTAGTTTACACTGACTCTTCCACAGAAATCAAAAATATAGGAGAAGTGGTAAGGGGGCGTATCGGTGTCCGCGCGACATGGCCACAGGGCTCATGTCACAGGCAAGTGGCCGTCTCTGCGAACTAGTGCGCTTTCGACGGCGATCGTGATAACATATATGAATGCCGAGTTGTTCTGTGGTATCTTGTAAAAACCGAAGCCAAAATCAAAACTATGTTAATCATGGAATCACTTACCATATGTAAGTACAAGTATTTTACAATATTTGTCTTTAAAATCATGAAAAACAATAAATCGTAAAATATTTCTCGGTTTTACTATGTTATTTTTGTTTTCAAATATCAGAACGACTGTACTACTTTTGCTATAAATACATTGCTTCTTAACCACTACCTGAGTTCGTCACTAAGTAACTGGACAAGCAATGTAAAAATAACATACGAAACTGTATTACGCGGATTCATCGCGTAGTGAAGCCGCCACTTCTTGCGACGAAATAGTGATGTGCTTGTGCAGATCCACTAACGTAGGCTATCGACAGCAATGTCGATTGTCGAATGAAATATTGCTATTATAGTTTAGGGGTTTTTCAACCGACGACAAAAAAAGGAGGAGGTTATCAATTCGACGCGTATATTATTTTTTTTTTTTATGTATGATCACCGATTACTCGGAGACGGCTGAACCGATTTGGAAAATTATTTTTTTTGTTTGAAAGGGTATACTTTGAAATTGGTCCCATTGTCACCAAGTCAGGATCTGATGATGGGATCCTGGAGAAATCGAGGGAACTCTTCAAATATTATAGGCACACCTATAGTGATTTGAGTATTTTTATAGTAACTTGTGTAGTTGCATTCGAAAAGCACCATTTGTGAAGTACACCTGATGATGTAGACCACCGATGGCCACTGGAACTACTCAATATATAAGTAGGAATAATAAGTAGTTCATGTGTTCCGCTTCGATTACTTGAATGTGGTTATTAAGCACAATATGCTCGTCATAATGCATATGGTGAAGTGAAGCTGATGGTGAACTACCAGGAGAACTCCTCAACAAATAACAGCCCAACATTGGGAAAAGCAATATTTTGTAAATGAATATAAGTAGTTGACATTTAGGCTCTTGTAACTAGGTAAATTAAAAATCGACCAACTAAAAAGAGTGAAATAAAAATTTTTTACCAAAAAATTAAACCGACTCCCAAAAAATACTGCAAAGTGAAAAATAACTTTAATTTCGGAAGTCAGTGCCAAAAACGAAAATACAAAACTAAAGACACCGACTACCGAGTCTGTTTAATTTTTTGGTAAAAGTTTTTTATAACATACGGAAACCTCTAAGAAAATATGTTTAACTTTTATTTTACATGAGATGACAGAAATAAAAATACGTTGAAATGTCAAGTGTACAAAAAAGTAAAAATAAAATAAACAATTTATTTTACGCCCACAGCATGCGTAAGGAGTTCCGACGTCGATGTCGCTACAATAGTTTATTTTTCAATCTGTCAACCGTTTTAGCCCGGTGTAAATAATGTTTTTTTTTCTTATTTTGATTTTTTTACAGAGTAGTAGAGAAATGCGTAACCAATATTCGTAAAGTAAGTTTAATTTTAGGTTAATAATCGGTGGTGTTTTTCGGTTTAGAATTATCGCATGCTATGCCTTATCCTATGTTGCTGTTTCTTTATTTTTTTATGGTTTTTGTATTTAACTTCCGTTGAAGCTTCGAATGCGTTATAATAATCGGCATGCTTCAGATAATATATTTGTGAATTTAGCTTAAAATAAGTCAATATATTCATGCTATTTATTTGTTAGGCATGGATGTGTGTTTGTTTTCATATATTTAACAATTTCTCTACTAACTAGGATTTTTCTTATAACAAAAACCTATTATAACCTACTAAACTATTACCTGCGGGGTAATTGCGTAACACACTTACAGTAGGAATCGGTTTCATTATGCTAAATCAACAACACTCACTGTGGTATTTACGTTGTTGAGCAGACCAATATTTCGAACATATGTAGCAATGGATTAGCAATATACGTCAAAATCATTCAGATCTTGATTTATAGTGTGTTACGTAATTATTGCGATGCTTATTATATGGTGACGTTTAGAAGTAGCTTAGGATGTATGTAAATGATAAATAAGTGGTTTTCGTACTTTTCAGCTTCCTAAAAGATGGTAATATAAAAAAGGAATGGATTGATGCCACAGGCATGCCACCTAACTGGTACCCTACAAAAAATAGCACCATAAATGCTCGGTTCACTTCAGCGCAGAAATGTTCCAGCCTGAATGGACAATTCCAAAATTAAGAGTACAACTGATTTTTGCAGAAGTGGGTTAAATTTTATTTTATTACTGAAAGCTATTCTCATGTTTTAGGGCATTCATAAAATCAGTCATTCAACTTTTCAGGATTCTATACAACCTATACGGCTGGTATTTTCCGATCAAGAGCGTAATGTAAGTTAACATCAACTTCTATTTGACCTATCACTATGATAATTAAATATTAAGATTTAAGTCGAAAGCGCCAGGGTAGCCCTTAATACTTAGTAGGTAGTACTTAATAATAATTATGTAATGTTATGTTCTTAATAATATGTTTATTGTTATTATAATATTTTCTGGACATGCCATTTTTTATTTGGTTCATTTTCAGGTGCCAAAAAAAAATGTACAATAACAAATGGATGAATCGATAACTTTCCGATTTAGTCAATCACTAGCGTATATGTAAAATAAATTGCTTTTGCACAGCACAACGATAGCGACCGATGTTTTTGTGTGGGTAAATTCTAAGGTGCATGGTAAATACACGCTGTGTTTGACGGAATAAGGTTTATTATTGATTGTATAGTACGTTCTGATTTAGGAAATGCGGGTGTGTGCGCGAGCGCGTATCTATTGATTTTATTAAACTGCATGTGTAGTTGTTGCCCCGCCCAGCGCCTAACTGGAGACACACGGTTCCGATATAATTTCTTCTGTTGACCACATCTACTTATTTATTAACCGACTTCTGAAAAAGGAGGAGGTTCTCAATTCGGATGTTTGTTTGTTTCTTTTTTTTTTTTTTTTTTTTTTTATGTTTGTTCGGGCATAGCTCCGTCGCTCGCCAACCGATTTGAAAAATTCTTTTTTTGTTGGAAAGGGTATACTTCCCAAATGGTCCCATGAAAATTTTATCGACATCGAACAAGCCATTTCTGAAAAATCAACAAAAGTCTAAAAAAAATATTTACATTGATGACCTTTTCGGTTACTCTATATTGTGTTTTTTGTTCGCGCGTTTTTAGTTTTTTGTAGTTGACATTTTGGCTTTTATAACTAGATTAATTACAAATTGACCCACTAAAAAGCGTGAAAATAAAAACTTTTTTGCAAAAAAATAAAACCGACTTCCATATCAAAACACTACAAAGCCAAAAATAATTTTAATTTCGGAAGGCGGTGTGAAAAAAAAGAAAATACAAAACCAATAACACCGACTACCGAAATTAAAATTATTTTTGGCTTTGTAGTGTTTTGATATGGAAGTCGGTTTTTTTTATCTATGGACACTTCCAAGAAAGGAAACCGTTCCTTGCCTTTTGTTTTCAAAATTTTTACCACTTTTTTAACTCATAAGGTCGGTCCTCCATATCGCACCTTCTATTTCGAAACGATACTAAACAAAAAGAAAAAAAAATTATAGGAGAGCTAATTTACGATTTTTGCATGACTATTTACCTTTTAATAAAAAAGTAATAAACACATATGAGATATTTAGACAGGCCTGTTGGTCTAGTGGTCAGTGGCCCTGACTGCTATGCACAAGGTCGTGGGTTCGATTCCCACCCAGGACAAATGTTTGTGTGATGAGCACGATCATTTGTTCTTTGTCTGGGTGTAATTTATCTATACTTATAATAAATCTGTAGAGAGGTCAATTCTGTACATGAAATATATTTACAAAATAACTATCAGGGGGTGATTAGGGATCGATACTGATGCCAAAAATGCAATCAGTAAAATTTTTGTCTGTCTGTCTGTCTGTCTGTATAACCGTTATAGAAACAAAAACTACTCGACGGATTTTAACGAAACTTGGTACAATTATTTTTTATACTCCTGAGCAGGTTATAGTATACTTTTCATCACGCTACAATCAATAGGAGCAGAGCAGTGAAGGGAAATGTTGGGAAAACGGGAGAAGTTACTCCATTTTTTAAGCTTCCGTCGCGTGTGCAACCTTAATGGTTAAAGCTACACAGAAATCATATATGACGGAAATGTTCTCCTTAAAATTATATAACAAATATACCACGACAGCATATATCTATCTTTTATGGTTGACTCACAATAACACGTGTAACTCCCGATAGCTTAGCAGTTCGAAGCTTTCTGATTATTATTCTGCTCCGAAATTTAAAACCACCACAACTTTACACTGGAACTCGGCTAAAAATAACCCAGTTGCAACAAAATATAATCGAGGCTCAAATTTTAACAGGTTGCGGTGCAGGAGAAACCGTCTTTATTCCCAGAATTCCCATAATACCAAGTAATTTTCCATTCCAATTTAAAAGAACGCGATTCCCAGTATCGGTGTGTTATTCAATGACAATTAATAAGGCTCAAGGGTAGACTTTTCGTGTTGCTGGAGTAGATCTCGGTGTCAGTTGTTTCTCGCATGGTCAGTTGTACGTCGCTCTTTCCCGGGTTAGCAGTTCTAGAAATCTTTATGTTCACGTGCCGGACGGGTCAACTTTCAACATAGTTTACCCGGAAGCTTTGCGCTGAAGTATTGTCGTTCTATAGGTACTTAAGCCTCACGTGAACGTGATCTAAACAATAGATAGATTATCTATACTTATAATAAATCTGTAGAGAGGTCAATTCTGTACATGAAATATATTTACAAAATAACTATCAGGGGGTGATTAGGGATCGATACTGATGCCAAAAATGCAATCAGTATAATTTTTGTCTGTCTGTCTGTCTGTCTGTATAACCGTTATAGAAACAAAAACTACTCGACGGACTTTAACGAAACTTGATACAATTAATATTCATACTCCTGAGCAGGTTATAGTATACTTTTCATCACGCTACAATCAATAGGAGCAGAGCAGTGAAGGGAAATGTTGGGAAAACGGGAGAAGTTACTCCATTTTTTAAGCTTCCGTTGCGTGGGCAACCTTAATGGTTAAAGCTACAGAGAAATCATATATGACGGAAATGTTCTCCTTAAAATTATATAACAAATATCCCACGACAGCATATATCTATCTTTTGTGGTTGACTCACAATAACACGTGTAACTCCCGATAGCTTAGCAGTTCGAAGCTTTCTGATTATTATTCTGCTCCGAAATTTAAATCCACCACAACTTTATACTGGAACTCGGCTAAAAGTAACCCAGTTGCAACAAAATATAATTGAGGCTCAAATTTTAACAGGTTGCGGTGCAGGAGAAACCGTCTTTATTCTCAGAATTCCCATAATACCAAATAATTTTCCATTCCAATTTAAAAGAACGCGATTCCCAGTATCGGTGTGTTATTCAATGACAATTATAAGGCTCAAGGGTAGACTTTTCGTGTTGCTGGACTAGATCTCGGTGTCAGTTGTTTCTCGCATGGTCAGTTGTACGTCGCTCTTTCCCGGGTTAACAGTTCTAGAAATCTTTATGTTCACGTGCCGGACGGGTCAACTTTCAACATAGTTTACCCGGAAGCTTTGCGCTGAAGTATTGTCGTTCTATAGGTACTTAAGCCTCATGTGAACGTGATCTAAACAATATTATCAATACATTAACTTAATAACACACAAGGAGTTACACGCTGATGGAGACGCGGGCACAGCTATTACCAATAATATGGTGAGGTTCCGTATTGCGATATTTTTCGACAGTATTATAGATTGACATATTATATTTCCCTACTAAATTACGAAAGTTAATCTGTGTGTTACATCAAAATCACTGAACCGTGAGGAAGGACATAGGCTACTTTTTTACGAAAAACGACGGAAACGTGGACGAAGTCGCGAGCAACAGCTATCTATGCTGAAGAGTTTGTTTGTTTGTTTGAACGCGATAATCTCAGGAACTACTGGTTCGAATTGAAAAAATATTTTAAATTAAATAGTCAATTTATAGAGAAAGGCTATAGGCTATATATCATTACGCTAAGGCCAATAGGAGCCGAGCACCAATGAAGAATGCTTCAAAATCGGGGTTAAATTTAACGTTAGCCCAAAGTAACTATTCTACGCGGACGAAGTCGCGGGCAAAAGCTAGTCTATAATATGTATGTATTTAGAAATATATATGTATATTTATCAGTTGTCTAGTACTCATAGCACAAGCTCTGCTTAGTTTGAGATTAGATGGCGTTGTGTGAAAGTTTTGGAATATTATTATTAAATTATTTCTGGCATTATCATTATTGGTTTCTTTTTAAGGTGTGTAGTCATATAATTTAATATTTTCTCTAATTATTTTTTTGTTTAGTAACGGTTTCGAAATGAAGGTGCGATATGTTCAGGTATCTTTGTATTATTTAGCGAAGTTAGATCTAAGTAACAAAGGGGTATATAAATAATAAGCAGTGGAGTAGATTTCCCCCGCGACGTCGCTCGTACGTGAGACACCGCGTGTCTTCTCGCTGTCGTGGTGGATGGAAATTTGGACGCGCGGGTGGAATTCTATTGTATTGTCTGGTCCCGATGTTCGGAATGTGTACTGGTAACTATAGGATTTCGTGTGCAGGCTTAAATTTCCGCTACAACTGAACCATATAAAAGAATGTATTTCTTAGTTCAGCAGATACTTATAAGAGTAATGTAATACGATTAGGTACAATATTGTAATCTGAGAAAAATTAGTTGTGTGTACATTTAGGTTAATGTAACGTAGTTGTAAATGTTTGCTGTAAGTTGCCAGTTGTTTTTACTCTAATACAATTGGCCAAGTGCGAGTCAGACTTGCCCATGAAGGGTTTCGTACTAACTACGCAAAATTACTTTGTTTTTCATAGTATTTGTATGAATTACAAAGTTATATTTACAGTTTTAGAAAATAATTATGCTATGTCTTAAAAACTGCTCACCCGATCTCATTCAAAATAATTTTCCTTGAATCTAAAAAAATGTATATGTTGTAGATCTTAATGTAAACTCATTAAGATCTACAACATATATATTTTTTTAGATTTTTCACTCTATTATTATAGAAGTTAGACGGGGGAGGGACACATATTTTCCACTTTGGAAGCGAATATCTTTTAAATTATTGACTTTATGAAAAAGTGGTTTCAGAAACCTCAAAGTCAGTTTTAAAGAACTTTATATAGATACTACACACGCATAGGTTTCACGAAAAAAATATTTTCAGTTTCAGTTCCTTGTATGGAGAGCCCCCCTTAATTTTTAATACTTTTTTCTTTTTTTTTTTTAATCGGAATTCGGTTCACAAATACATCTACTTATCATGTTTCACATGTACATTCTTAATAGTTTCGGAATAAAATGTCTGTGACATACGGACGGACGGACAAACAGACAGACAGACATGACGAAACTATAAGGGTTAAATTTTTTGCCATTCGGCTACGGAACCCTAATAAATACATGACTACTAAGCAATTTTTTTATATATTTGCATCCTTTTCATTTAGGCTGTACTTGATTTTCAATAACAGTTATCTAAAAAACACTTTTTTCTTAACCATGATTTGTGTAAATCAAACATTGCTATACAAAACAAGTCAATGGCGTTAATGAACGCCATTGACTTATTTTGTATAGCAATTCACTAGTTCAAGTAGCAAATTCACCGTGGCAATTCTGCCAGTATTCTGGGCCCTTGTTGCATTTTTTATGTCCAGTATATATTGTCCTTGCACCGCTTTATCCTATTGCCTGTATACATTGTACTCTTATTGGAGCGTGGTATGACATATTGCTTGATATATTTACATAGTGTAAAACAAAATGGCTCCTGGCGTCGTACGGACAGATGCAGGAGCCACTTTGTTTTATACTATGTAAATATTAAATACTTTAAACTCTGTAACAGATTATGCAGTTCTCAAAAATAGATGGAGTGATTCAAGAGGAAGGTTTATCTCTTTAATATATGCATATTATAGTACATTGCACGGAAGCAAAGCCAGATCAGGTCGTTAGTTAAATATAAGTGCAAGATGGCTGCCGATAGACTATTCATGTAGGTACTTGTTAGACTGTACTTTGGTCGTTTATGTATGTACAAGATATTGTTATAAGGCTCCTTTAAGAGAGTACGATTTCATGTTTAGACCGTAGTGATCGTAAACCAGGTTTATCAAAATGAGAGCTATAAAACTTGGTGGGCGAATACTTTATTTTAAAACTTAAATGGTGGTGTGGTGCTGCACTCTCAGCTAAGGTACAGAATAACCTGTGAAAGGAAGTACAGTGCAAGTTACCATTGTAATTTAATTATTTGTGTAATTACTATTGTCTAAAATAATAATCTTCTTAAATTGAAAACTTTCAACATCGGACTACAAGACGAATGGCGAAGTGCCATTTTTAAATGGTGGACATCCTATCCATATGCACAAGTTTTTTAGGAATATTTTCATTGTAAGGAGTGGTATTCTCTGCCTTCGACCACTTCATCGCATAACATCAAGTGAGATGGTGGTTACACTTCAGTAGTTAAGAAGTACATCAAAGACCGTCCTTACTTCTTTTGCTCTCGATTGTTCTCAGCTGAAAATGAAAAATATCGATGTATTCAAATTATTTCACCTTGAATGGAAATTTCACGTTTCATCTTCAGAAGCATTCACGAATACAATGTGGTTGCTCAAAGTCTGAATAAATATACAATTTCATAGCTGCCACATTTAGAATGTACATATTTTCTGTGTATTTCTCGTTCCTGCTACATAAATACATTATCTGGATTATAAATAAGGAAATAATAATATTTTGTACAACTACTAAACATAAAGTATTAGCCATTTCCCATGCGGGTAGTGGAATTGTTCAAAAGAGTTACCGCGGCCTCGGAACACGAAGGGCAAATTGAAATTCAAAACCATTTATCCGGTGATAAACACACACAAAAACAGAAATTTACAAACATAAAAAAAATAACACTAAGAATTTCGCTGAGCATGTCTACACCGAAAGGGTTACCAACTCAGCATTTGCTGGGCGAAAGACACCCAGCGCTGGTTTTCAGTTGGCACCCAGCAGTGACACATGGACGAGGGTAAATAAACTAATGTTAATGAATGTCTAGTGTATTAAATACATAAATAAAACAATATTGTAAGGCTTAATATCGTGCCAAAAATAAAAAATAAAAAATTGTAATTAGAAACTCGCCACCAAAAAGCGCGTTAGTTGCCCAGTATCAAACTGCCCGCCAGAGAAAAAAATAAATAATAATAAAAAACTCACAAAAAATAAAAAAAGTCATTATTTCAATAATGAATTATTAATTAACATTTCAAACTAGATAAAATAAAATTGATTAAATTTTACACGGATGGGTTTTAGTCAGTAAAAGTCTGACACACCCTCCTGCTTTGCCTAAGTACTAGTGTTTCACATGGAACTACTGCCTATCCACAACCCAGTAACTGAGTAACACTATAACCCTTGGCAAGATTGGTGTTAGATGTTCTAGCTGCTGACCCGAAATGACTGTCAAAGATGTACAGACGCCAGCACATGAAGCTACCCGAAACTGTCAAATTTTCCCAATCAACCTTGAACCTAATTTCTTTAGTAATAAAGTTAAAAATCTATTAAAGAAATTTGACAGATTGTTGTAGCTTGATGTGCTGGCGTCTATACTAATGATAGCCGTGACCAACGGTTTATCATGCTTTCCGAGGCAGGGACGAATCTTGATATTTATTTATTTATTTACATAGGAGACCATTAATCAAGTCTTAATTAGGGCATCGAGAACCGGCCCTATTTTAGGAACCGGTTCTTTCGGTTCTAAACTCAAGCCGGAACCGGGTACCCGGTTTTTTCGGTTCTTTTGGGTTTTTTCATAAATTCAAATTGAAAAGGCATGCTTTTCAAGGCTATCTTTTATATAGAATTCCTACTATCAAAACGAATGAAGGGAAAGGATCTAAATAAAACACACTTTATTGGTAAGCAATAAAGTATGGTAAATATTTTTTTAAATTATACTTAAATTACAAATTTACAACATCGTTTAAAGTATTTTTGGCAACAACAATCAGTTGTTTAAAATTCAGTATTTTCACAACCAGTTGACAATCAGTTGTTTATAATTCACTACACTACAGAGATCAAAATGTAGCTATGAAATAATAAAAATTAAACATTAAAAAAATTAACAATCTTACAAGCTAGAAATAGGAACTTTCACAAATCCACTCAAAATAAATCAAAAAGCACACAAAAGTCGTAAATAAATGATAAAAATAAAAAATAAATTATATTCCATATGGACTTAACAAAAACCAAACAATAAAATTAATTATTAAATTGAGCATTACGTATTGGGTTTCTTCATACCTAAATAAAAGGAACGTAAAAAATAAGTGCGTCTAAAGTTTTGTCGCTTAACGACGAACGGAGTCTATTGCGGAGACTATCCCGGCGGAAGAAAATATACGTTCCGGCTCCACACTAGTGGGTGGAATTGATAGTAAATGTTGGTAAGCCAGCGATAGGTATCACCCTCGCTGTCTCTGACCACCATTCTCAAACAGAGCCATTTCTACCCTTACAGCAATGTTGATGTCATTTGATGTCGATTCAGGAGCAGAAGCAGTAGCTTGACTTATTTCCTTATTAAGTTCTTCTTCATTTGTTAAAGAAGATACTTGTAAATCATCATGTCATGTTATTTATTAATTTAACAGTGAAATAACAGTATTTATTCTGTTTGGATAATAACTTGATATTTAGTATCAAGAGTATTATAGAGATAATATTATTTCTAAATTTATTTTAAGAGAGAACCGAAAGAACCGAAACGACCGGTTCTCCGTTCTACAGAACCGGTTCTTTCAAGGACCCTCAGAACCGGGATTTCCCGGTTCTTCTGGAACCGGGAAAAACCGGTTCCGATGCCCTAGTCTTAATCAAGAAACAGTGTGAAAATTTGACAGCCAATTACAGGTCTCCACGTATAGTTACATGTAAAATTAAGGAACACTGTGAACGACATAGTACTGTCAGCAGGAAAACGGCAAACTTAATAACATAATAATATGTAAAAACCTAAACACAACTAAATAAAATATATGATTACTTAAAAAAATTAAGGCTTAAGCACCTCCTCGCTGATGACACACTTGTTCTAAATGGATCAATGTCATGCTGCCTGCACACCTCATTAAAGCTCCTGCTTGCACGTGTTATATCTTTTAAAATTTTTAGTACAATATTTTGAATTGTTTAAATAATATTAAAACTCTTTGATCCCAGAAGTTGATTCGGTTGTGATTCTTATCATAAAATCATTGTTAAAACCACTGTTATACTATGTATATAGCAATATTTAAATGCATAATATTGATACATTAAAAACAGTCTAGTTAAGCAACATTGTAAACCTCGTTAGCAACAGTTTGGTGGCGCCACTCATAATTCCAAACACATGTCTTTTCCAAGTAAAACGGCTTAGTGACTCGCCTCAGACTTACTTAATTGGTTTTCGTAGAATCTTGTACAGAGTTCTCAGAAACTAATTACCCAGTCGTTAAGCCTCTAGGAATTTTCAACTGTTATTTTTTGTACTCACTACGACTTAGTTGATTTTCGTGGAAGTCTTGCGACGAATTCTGAGAACCTGGCCATTACGCATCAACGGTTATTTTTTATAGCAACAAAGTAACGACTGTACCTGTCTGTCACTGTCTATAAAAGGTGAACCGAACCTCTTGTAGATCATTCTAAGTCGAGCAGTCGGGCCGAGCAGATCCTCAGCTAAGTACCTTAACTATTATTTAAAATGTGTCTAAACTATGTATATTGTGTGATATTATGTGTATACTGTGTTTATGGATATAACACTATGACATAAATGAATATGTGTTATATCTATGTTGTGTCATCCCTAATAATGTTGTTTGAAGTAATATTTTCTTTAAAGTAATGATGATAAATCTAAGTAGTAATTCTAACGATATTTTTGATATGGTTATCTAAATATTTAATTGGTTCAATGTAATTTACTTTCCCGAATATTGTAAAATCAATTGTGGTGTATTAGTGTCTGTATCAATCCTTATGGATACAATGTAAACATGATATTTTGAAAAGAGTAACTGTGGAGTTTCTTGCCGGTTCTTCTCCACAGAAAACGACCCTATTTCGAACCGAGCAAAACTTCTGACAAGTACTAAGGTTTATGAGAAGTAAAATATTTTGAGTTGGGTTTAGTAAACTTATTATTGAAATGGTTTAAAGTAAAATAAATACTTGTCAGATTTGTTTCTTGTTTTTATAATAAATCTCCTATTACCCCACACCACATATATATATCTAAGTATCAATATCTAGGTACACACAAATATCTAGGTATCAAATATTATATAGTAAATCTAACATCAGAAGTGGGATACCAAGTACCATACTAATCACACTATATTTCCAGGTATTTTTCAACACCGTAATGGATCCAGAAATTCTCCAAGGACTGCTTACAGCCGGCGCGTTATCCAGCAAGAATCGTCGGGATGACGTGGCTCTCCCGATATTCGATCCATCGACCAGCAACAGCGGCGTCGGCCAGTGGCGTGGTGTGCAGATATTAACAAGCTTGGAGAATAATTTGGTTGGAGCGACTTGGCTAGTCGCTAAGGCAGGTAAGGCCTTTAAGGGCTTTGCTTTAGTATGGTACGAGACCTGGCAACCTGAAGGGTCTGGCCTGGAAGGTCAATCATGCGAACATTTCTGTGTCGTAATAATATCACTGTGTCCGAAAAAGAAAAATTACTATGAAAGGTTATACAAAAATATTACGAGTACGCAAGGTAGAAGATTATGTTATTAAGAAATACTAAATGTGTAGAAAATAATGTGAAAATTGCATCCTTCAACAATAGTGTCAAAACAACATCAGAATTAATAGCTTTGTCCTCTGCTTACGTGAAAACTAAAAAGCGACCATAAGATCGTTGAGACATTGGCTTATTTATAAGATTTTAACGTAACCTATATTTATAATAAATAATTAATTTATCGATCGCTTGACAATTTGCCTAGGCCAGGTAAATGTTTTAAACCAATACCAAAACTAGCGAACTAACTTATTCACTTTAGATAAAAAAAAATGTGGGTATTGTAGCAAGACATGATGCGAAAGTTTTGTTTAATCTTATAAATTCGAACAAACGGTAATTAAATCCTAAGAAAAATCAATGGCTAGGTACTCGAGTCAATATCTTATGAGCTATTACATAAATTTAATTGTGTCCATACAATAATTTGCTAATAGACATTAGAAATATAAGCTAAATAAATATATTCTTTCAATCTCATCAAATTTTCTAGAATACAAATAGAGTTTTATGGTTTAAGAACTTTATTTATTCCTCATAAAGAATTGCAATAATTCACTTATGAAAAACATTTTTATAATGTTTCAAGTGTAGGTAAGCATACAGAGATAATGGTTGAAACTACTTTGATACAAATTACAGATTCGTAAAATAAATAAATAAGTGGGTAAGCGATTATTTGAGCAGAGATCTAAAAGGTGATTCTTACTAGATGTGGTAAACATGGCAATGGCGATTATTTGAACAAAGATCTAAAAAGTGATTCTTACTAGATGTGGTAAATATGGCAATGTACTTTTATTGTGTTACATTTGTATTTTATTTATATTAATCTGACTTTTTAACGTGACTTTTCAATGTTTTTTTAAAAGTTGACATACTTTTTGTTTCTCATATTTCTACTGGAACTTTATTATATTCATACAAATATCCATCTAGCCTTGCAAACTTTCGCATTATAATATTAGTAAAATTTGTACCCTCGAAATTGGAAATAACGAATGTTATGGAAATCCATTAAGTTATTTTCCATTATGTTATTAAAATTGGAACGTTTTGAATGCCAAAATATGCAATCCCATCACGAAATAAAAAATAGGGTTGTTAAATAACTGTTCCTAGGCTGCATATTGCTGTTGCATGGTCATAAATAAATTTAAAATGCTTGCCTCACTGATAATCAAATCTAAACCATTTTCGAAATAGTTTTTTTTTCACTTCTGTTAACAAACTGGTCAACTAAAGACCAATGAATCCCGAGAAGGTTGAGGAAATTCTAAATACCCTCGAATAGTTTAATAAGAAATTGCTCATTGTCGTGTGTTGATTTTTAAGATGATAAATTGATTACAAATTTTAAGATGATAAATCGATTAAAAATTTTAAGATGATAAATCGTTTACAAAATAATTTTCTTAAATACATACAATAATATAGATACATAAATAAATCAATTGAAATTCATTAATATTCAAATTCGAATATTTTTACTCCATGTTACTCATGACTCATTAGTTAGCCTTAAAATATTTGAAAGGAAAATAGTTTAATCATTACTATTCTTTATTTATTTAAATGTTGTTTTGTATGTTTGAGTCGAGTTTTGTTTATGTATATTTTATTCTAATTGTAATTTCTGTTTTTGTTCTTGTACAGTGTTTTTGTATTATGTTATTGTAATTGGTTTTTGTAAGCCGTTATAACATAAACAAATACAAAATAAATAAGTTAGTAGCACTTATTCTATGTTAGTAAACAATAATACTAGTTTTGTCTTAACCCTAAATACACTACATTCGATCTAATAATTAATGATAAGTTTGAATTAGTACCTTAAAAAAAATTCATAATAATATATGATTGAGAAATTCGAATTTTAAGCCTACGATTGTTTTGTGGATACGGAAAAAGTTGTAGCACTATAACGGAATTTATTGACAAAAGCCTAAATTTTAAATTTTTACCATACGCGATATAGGTAACGGTAAATTCTAAAGATACACACCTCAATTGTAATCAATATGTTGGCTACTAGGTTTACTAACGTGTCAGATTGGCCGAACGAACTATGAAAAATTCAACAGTCCTTAAATACCATCATTTAAAAATGTACAGTTTTCCCAAATACGTCTACTAATTGGTAGCAATGAAATGAAATGAAATGAAATGAAGTATTTTATTTAGAAAATTGGTTATAAATTAAACACATTTACCCGCCATGTTTTTTTTTGCGTGTTAAGTTTAGTTTAGCTAGATGAGGCCGGTGTTTCCTAACTGACTACTCTGAGAAAAAATAACACCGAAACAAACTCAGAGGTCAACATCTCTTTTAAAGTCCATACAATTTGTGTTGGTCCAATCATATGAAAGACATGTAGGTTCATGTCTGTAGCACCACACATATACTATGCTATATACTATGCAAATATACCTTGTGTTCAGGCTCACTTAAACAAAATTTATGGTGATCACGCCGCAAACCAAGACTGACATTCAAGCAGATCGAGAACTCGCTAACAATAGTTTTAGGGTAGTCGCTCAAAATTTAAAGAACGTTTCGATTAAGTACGTCGTCAGTTTTTTTAGCGTCACGAAAATGTACTTAACGTCGTCAGTATTTTTTTAGGGGTATTTTTATGACCATAGACGTCACTAAAAGCTAAAACCAAAATTTAGGGGACCGTACGATATTTACGAGATTTTGAATAATGATCGTTATGGGTTGCGTGACGGAGGTCAAAAGAATCTCATTATTTCTAAAGACAAGCTAAATTCTTGGGCAAATGAAATGGTCGATGACGCTATTGTTGGGCATGCTATTTAAGTCTCTAAAATGTGTTAGTTGCTATTATTACTTAGTCATATTGAATTTATTATTTTGAAATAAAGAAAAAAAAAAAAAAAACACGAATTAACACGCTGTGCCTGTGGCTCTGCCTGTGGCTGTGCAACACACGTTGTGCCTGTGTCTGTGGCTGTGGCGATGCCTGTGCCTGTGACTGTGGCCAATTCATAATTACACACATAAATGCTGTGCCTGTGGGTTGCCTGTGGCTGTGCAAAACACGTTGTGCCTGTGTCTGTGGCTGTGGCGATGCCTGTGCCTGTGACTGTGGCCAATTCATAATTACACACATACATGCTGTGCCTGTGGGTTGCCTGTGGCTGTGCGAAACACGTGCCTGTGTCTGTGGCTGTGGCGATGCCTGTGCCTGTGACTGTGGCCAATACATCATTATACACATCATCACACAAATGAATAAATGACTTATGACTTATGACTTGTGACTTATGACTAAATGCTGTGCCTGTGGGTTACCTGTGGCTGTGCGAAACACGTTGTGCCTGTGTCTGTGGCTGTGGCGATGCCTGTGCCTGTGACTGTGGCCAATTCATCATTTCACACATCATTACACAAATGCCGTGTCTGTGTCTGTGGCTGTGGCGATGCCTGTGCCTGTGACTGTGACCAATTCATTATCATACACATCATCACACACATACACACAACATCACACATAAATATACACATACACACAGCATCACACACATACACACCTCATCATACACACATACACACACCCTCTCACACATACAGACATCATCATACACAACACTCATTCTCACATAAGTCTACAGAAAGATAATTAGTTGTTAAATTATATGCTATATGACAAATGTATAAAGTACAATGTGTTTAGGTACTGGAGTACCAAATACCATGTTATATCTATGTTATATTTTGTGAAAATGCACTTCGAGAACGAAGTACATATCAGAATGGCCGTGTTATATCTTTTAAAATTTTTAGTACAATATTTTGAATTGTTTAAATAATATTAAAACTCTTTGATCCCAGAAGTTGATTCGGTTGTGATTCTTATCATAAAATCATTGTTAAAACCACTGTTATACTATGTATATAGCAATATTTAAATGCATAATATTGATACATTAAAAACAGTCTAGTTAAGCAACATTGTAAACCTCGTTAGCAACAGTTTGGTGGCGCCACTCATAATTCCAAACACATGTCTTTTCCAAGTAAAACGGCTTAGTGACTCGCCTCAGACTTACTTAATTGGTTTTCGTAGAATCTTGTACAGAGTTCTCAGAAACTAATTACCCAGTCGTTAAGCCTCTAGGAATTTTCAACTGTTATTTTTTGTACTCACTACGACTTAGTTGATTTTCGTGGAAGTCTTGCGACGAATTCTGAGAACCTGGCCATTACGCATCAACGGTTATTTTTTATAGCAACAAAGTAACGACTGTACCTGTCTGTCACTGTCTATAAAAGGTGAACCGAACCTCTTGTAGATCATTCTAAGTCGAGCAGTCGGGCCGAGCAGATCCTCAGCTAAGTACCTTAACTATTATTTAAAATGTGTCTAAACTATGTATATTGTGTGATATTATGTGTATACTGTGTTTATGGATATATCACTATGACATAAATGAATATGTGTTATATCTATGTTGTGTCATCCCTAATAATGTTGTTTGAAGTAATATTTTCTTTAAAGTAATGATGATAAATCTAAGTAGTAATTCTAACGATATTTTTGATATGGTTATCTAAATATTTAATTGGTTCAATGTAATTTACTTTCCCGAATATTGTAAAATCAATTGTGGTGTATTAGTGTCTGTATCAATCCTTATGGATACAATGTAAACATGATATTTTGAAAAGAGTAACTGTGGAGTTTCTTGCCGGTTCTTCTCCACAGAAAACGACCCTATTTCGAACCGAGCAAAACTTCTGACAAGTACTAAGGTTTATGAGAAGTAAAATATTTTGAGTTGGGTTTAGTAAACTTATTATTGAAATGGTTTAAAGTAAAATAAATACTTGTCAGATTTGTTTCTTGTTTTTATAATAAATCTCCTATTACCCCACACCACATATATATATCTAGGTATCAATATCTAGGTACACACAAATATCTAGGTATCAAATATTATATAGTAAATCTAACACACGCAACACATACGAATTCTGTCTATATTTCGAAGTACAACATGTAACATAATTAATGCACATCCTGAAATTAGTTTGTTCAGAATCGTTTACTGAATCGATTTTTATCATTTTTAATATCGATATTTTTTATCCCAAAGCAATTAAATCTACGTCAATTACAAATTACACTTTCGCTGTATAGTAAAACAAACTAACTATGGACCGTAAATTAAAGTAGGTAGTAACTTTTTAAATGCAGATTTATATAAATTCCGGTGTGCGCTATTTTTTTTTTTAAAGATAACTAGTTATTTGGATAGAATTCACATTACTAGCAATCTTGTTAACCCCTCCAACTAAGCTAAATATGCTTGTGTCTGGAGTGGGTTCACGGCAATAGTGTAATGGGTGGGGTTCGAACTCGTGACCTCTCGCTCACAAGACCGACACCTTATCCATTAGGCTATTAACGCTTAATTACTATACATGTTGTATACAGATGGTAGGCAACCCATCTGCGGACCGATTTTAGCAAGCATTGCATGACCTTGTATATTGCGTCTGTTATTATTAAGCCATGCGGTACGATTTTAAAAGTTGTACATCCATACCTACTCAAAATATTTCTCTCTCAAAGCTGTGCTACGAGATTGTAGCTTTAGTAGCAAAGTGCTACGAATTGACTACGCCGTAGCAAATCATATCTCTTGCCAGGCGAACGTCTTTTCTACTCTGGATCACTCATGCTGCCCTAGTAATTAATATATCTTATTACACATGGTTATGTATACAAACCCAAGCCATTAAGTTAACAGCCGATAAATCACGAAAACAATAGATTTAGACAAACTATCCTCACTAACAATCAGGAGTCCTAGATAACAAACTATAGCCACGACTTACACGTATAGTGGTCCATTAACTAGACAAACTTCTGATTTGAAGCTTGTACAAAGAAGAGAGAGAAGCAGAAAAACCATCCAAATATAACTCTTATCAATAATATAATTTGGTATATTTTTCCACGAATAGAGAATGAACTTTGTTAGCTAAATGTTAACCAACTATTTAAAAGTCATAGCGAATTTGTTGCAAATTTTTGCATTGAGAATTCGTAGTTGAAAACTTAAGTACTTATATAATTTTGTTTTAAAACAATACCATACACTCGGAGTTTCTCCTGTATTTTGGGTGCATTTATAAACATTTAAATTCACTGCCACAAACACGCAAACCTGGAATTGCCTGTAGGCCATGCAATTAATGTTGCGGCATCAATCATAGGCTACTTTGTATTTAAATCTACGTCTAAGGGACTGAACTATGGAATGAAAGTTTTAATGAAAAATTGTGAGACCAAAATCGCAAGCAACTACTCACTCGTAAACTTAGGTTTAAAATTTTTATCTTAAAAAATAAAAGACTTAATTTCTTATTTAACAAATGACACAAATAAAAACCCCCATTGCTTTAAAATAATAAACTGAAAAAGGAACAACAAGTGTGTGTAACATGCCTATGTTACATTCGACGGAGTAATGTATAATTTACCATGCATTGTTTTCTAGATAGATAGATACAATACACTTTATTGTACTCCAATAATTGAAACGCACTTTAATAACAATACAAAAAAATTCTGTATGCGGTGATAAACGTAGTTTTGGTTGACCTTTCTGTGCATATACCACCTTAAAGTATTTAGTTTAATAAATTACAAAACAATGGATGGTAAAGTTTTACTCAATCAAATTTGCGGACGCCATTTTGAAAATTTATGTCACTGCCACAATTGTGATTATTTCAACAGCAACTTATATGTCAAAAACCATCCAGCCGTTTGAACTGTAGGGCGTGCCACAGAAACGGACATACATACGCTCGGAAAACATTACCTTCCTTCTGAAATTGTCGGGTAAAAATAGATATTGATATCAAGTGAGACTTAAACGTTTTATGGGGGAATAAACCACATATGGTACACTCGCACGATATCTAATCCACAAAATGATTCACATATGAATGTGGACAAAAGGTTTCAGGAATACTTTTATTGTGTTTACAGCTAAGGAGTCGAATTCCCTACCGGAATCGGTGTTTCCTGTTAGCTTATAACCTGGGTGTATTTAAGTCAAGAGTGAAAAGGTAACTTCTAGGCAAGTGTGCTTCATCTTCGTTCACATCATCACTTACTATAAGGTGATACATATGTAACGACACACTCATTTAAAACTCTCTATGCACACTGTATTAATAACGTTAACGTTTATTGTACCCTAATACTCAGCCACACGTTTGTTGTTATCTAGTCTATTAATTGTAAATCCGTTATTGGCTATAACGTGCTTCATCTTCGGCCACATCATCGCTTACCACGCAAGCTTATATACAATAAAAAAAACATGATTTCAAAACTTTGTTTAAGAGCTGTGAATATTGTTATAAATAAATAAATAGTGGTTTAACAAGAGCCTATCAAAAACAAAAACGTGCTAAGATAGCCTTCTGTTCATTTAAAGGTTGCCTGTGTTTTTAGCAAAGCGTCCAAATTGCCTGTTACGTGAGCGATTATCTGTGATCATGATGGTGGGTTTAGTTACGTCTTTTAGTAGATACGGCCGTGTGTTTTCTGCTCATTTCCCCTTTTAATTCATAAATGAGGAAAAAACCGACATTAAGGAGAGGAAACTAATTTACTTTCCTACTTAATTAGGGTTCCGAAATTCTCCATGAAAAATAACATTCTTTTTCTACAAAATCTTCAAATACAAAACTCGATACACTAAACATTTATCAAGGGAGACATATATTATGTATTTCGTAATAAATAAGCACAGTTTATGCATGGTTTAATAGCTTACTAACTTGAAAATATAAGTAGAAATAATTATTTTGACATTATAGAATTATTGTAGGACTATGCATCTTTTAATTTTTTTCCCAATCTCAACCTCTATCGCGCTTGATGTTAATGTGGAGGAGAAGCGCTTGGTACGACAAAACAGTATTTCAAGCAAGTGTGGATGGTACCCAGCATTGCGTCAATATTCAATTCATGTCCTATACTTATAAATTCTGGTAAAAATTACCATGCAACATAAAATTTCCTGGGTGTTTTGTGACCCCGAACTTCTGGTGAAGTCAATCCTGTCCGGCAAAGTCAAATCTATTGGAATTTGATAGCAAACCTTTAATACTTCTAAAATATGTGCTCTTTAAAACTGTAAAGAGACCATTCTAACTACCTAAATATCATCCATTAAAATACTAGTCACATACATAATCAGCCTATATCCAGGAACATTGCAGCTTGGGTATACGCCTTCTCTCTATGAGCCGGAATGGTGGATGTCCGGACTTTGGATGTTCGTTTAGGACCAACAACCAAAGTCCGGTTTCCTCACCATGATTCTTCACCGTTTTAAAAGCAGTGGTCATGATGAAAACTCAAAGTAATCTGCCTGCCTGAGTTCAAATCCATGTTCATGTAACAACTAGGCTATCACTTCTTTTCACATAATAATAACTTTCATGGATGCGTATAAATGAAACCATATATCAAATATTAACAACAATTTGTGCAACATTATTTTATTAGTTTAAATTCATATTTCATCACAGTGAATGACAGCATCAAAATTTATTAGTTATTCTTATAACATAGCAAATTAAATTAATATTTTGACGTATATATATTAAACTGCAGTACAGGTTGTGTATCACATACATAATAATATGTATCACAAACTCGATACAATATGCATCGTCATTAAATCTAAACTTCAAAAGATAATTCTATCAACATATTATATTTTACATTGTTACTACATAAAATGTCCACTATGGCTGTGAAAACTTCAAGCCGAGTAAATATAGTATTCTCAGTGTCACATCCTTTTCAAAGAAATTTCAAAGAGACTGGTTGACCTTTCCCGTGACCCAAGGACTTTTTTTCCTTAATATGTATTATAATGATATTTATTATAATAATTCTATTTAATATTCTATATAGTTAATCCTGACTACGAAACTACTGCGTCAAGTAAGCTTGCAAATAAATTAAATTCATTTGAAAGAAACTTTTCTAAATTAAATAATTCGCATTCAAAGCACTGTATGCTTCCTTGCAACTGCTTTAAAAAATATTTATAATTAAATTCTCAAGTCGTAATATGATATATCATATATTTAACGTGCAAACCACAAACATATGCAAATCTTAATATTAAACGAATAAAACAATGGCGTAGTTTGTGGAACATAATCACAATTAGAAGTTGAATAAATTTAACAAGAATAGCAGTGATAACGAATTTGCACAGACGAGGATAGTGGGATATTCCTCCGGTCCAAAGAGTAAAATTTCGCGAGTATTAGAGTAGTTAATATATAAGTCTCTAGAGTACATTATCAGCTGATACCGTTGACGACGAAATTTTTTATGTTAATTTTTAGATTGTATAATTATTTCATCTTATAGTAAGGAGGCCTTTGTCCCAGCAATTGGAACTTTATAAGCTGATTATATTATGTTATGTTTGAGATTGTATCGCTTTATGTCGCCATGACACGTCGTAGCGTCCATGTGTCACTGCAGTCGTCATTTCGAACCTGACTGTAGACGGCAACAGCAGATTCCAGCCAGTTGGTTTCGAGTGCTCCGTGAAACCATCAGACGTCTGGTTTCACGGAACACGTCACATTTTTAGGGTTTCCTAGCCGAATGGCAAAAACGGATCCCTTATAGATTCGTCATGTCTGTCTGTCCGTCCGTATGTCCGAGCCATGTCATTCCGAAGAAACTATTAGGACTACACATCATGTGAAACTTTGTAGGCAGATGTATTCTGTAATCCACTTTTCGATTTTATATTAAAAAAAATATATATTATGGGGGGCTCCCCATATATGGAACTGAAACTATTTTTTTTGCGTAGTTACTACGGAATCCTTTCTAGGCGAGTCTGGCTCACACTTGGCTAATTTTTTATTTTATTTCTGTTATAAGAACGTTGCTCCAGCGTCAGCGGCACTACTGATCTGTGGCTGCCACTAGATGGCGCGTCGCTAGCTTCGTGTCGCTAACTACGAAGAGAATTTCATAGAAATACATATAAACCAGTAGTGTCGCTGCGAGACTGCTGCAGCTTTATGCGGTCTCTTCTTCTTTTAAAAGATCCTGTTGACCCCTCCAACTAAGCTAAATATTGAGTGTGAATGTGAGTTCAAGGCAATAGTGTAATTGGTCTACTCCCTACTTGTACCTTTAGGTACTTTACCTTAAGGATAACAACATACAATGAAATATTGCAAATATCTCAGTATCATATAAAGGTATCATGTAAATCTGTAATTGAACTTAAATGAGACCCTTATATGAAGATTCTACATTATTATTATATGATGGGCAATACTAAATATAGGTATTGTATATTGTTTTTTATAAATTAGACATACAATATCATCCAATATACAACGTGTAACGGAAAGGTTATATAAATACCAAGGGCACGGCTTCTTTGGATGATATCAAACGATATTGGAAGGGTTTCAACTCAAAATAAAATACTCTAAAAATTGATACCAAATTTTCGGTTTCGTAAGTTTCTTAAATAGAAATCATAACAATCGTGTCACCGCACTACGTAGGTCAATAATTTTCCACGTTACTTGCAAATATCACGATAAATCTCTTCCGTAATTCTGTGCGCCTAGTACTGTAGTAGCCTAGCGTAAAGGCGGTGTTCTTTTGTCGGCGCGAGAAAGAAGATAGGATTAAAAAACCCTTCCAATAATCATTTGATATCACCCAAAGAAGCCGTGCCCTTGGTATGTATATAACCTTTCCGTTACACATTGTATACGAAGCTTTGTCGATTATTATATTTAAATAATTTTCAGTTTTGAGCCAAATTGATGTATTAAGCTTAACTTTAATATATTTTATAAAAGTTTTCAGCCTTTATTATAATTTTAGTAATATCTTGGCGAGAATATCGTCAGTTTATTTTTTCATATTTAATTTTTACTTTAACTTATTTAGGAGTTTATTAAAAAGTGAGTTTGCTCGAGACTTTTCGTAAATAATTCGCACCAGAGCGTTATGAAATAATTTATGTTATGAAACTTTTCACTTTTTTATGCTCATTATTAATTTATCATAAGAATTTATTGATGTGAGAATCATCTACAATGTCCATAAAACACACTTAGTGTGGCTTTTACTTCACACCTTTATTAAATAATAATATTCAGGAGTGATTTAATGCCTAAAAGTTTTGAAAAGTATTTTAATTTTCTTCATATTTTAGGTTGAAGATAGGTTCTATATGAACTATATATATACATCAGGTGCATAATCATCTCAACATAAAGCGATTCATTTGTGCCTGGTTCTGGACTTCAGCCATGTCAGTAGGTACCTAGCCCATATTTTAAACGGAATTAGACAACTAATGAAACAATCCTTAAGGTTATTTTTCGCTTTGTAGTGCAGTCATATGTTTTGTAAGTTTTGAAGTCGGTTCAATTTGTTGTAAAAATGTTTTATTTTATGCTTTTTAGTGTATCATTGTTTGTGTTACTTGAGATACCTATATACCGTTCGCACTTAATTTTTAAACCCACTAAAACCATATATTCGTGATTTTCTGTTATGGAAAGGTGTAAACAATATAAGAAGAGCTCGATGACGTTAACGGCTTAGCGCGTTCGGCCATGATTTGATGAGTAAAGCAGTGTTCGCAGTGGTCGGTCATAGAAGAGGTGATCAAAAACTTATTATCTCGAGTTTTTCTGTGCTTCGAAAGACACGTTAAGCCAATAGTCCACTAATTCGCATTGGGCTTACTTAGTGGGTACTGTCTAACCCATTTTCTATAGGTCCCTACGGTGTTTATCCATGGAAAAGGTCTGTGTCACAGCAGTGGTGTTATTAATAGGCTGGTTACGCTAAATAATACATAGCTGTACGAGGGCAGCAATCGCGGGAGATTTGCTGTTTTTCATTGAAGAGTTCCATCACTTATCTCCGAAGATCTTCATGAGAACCTGATGTGTTATATACTAAAACCTTTCTTGTAAAATATTGTTACGAGCTGGGGTTCGAGATAGAAATAATTTACACCAATTAAACCAAAATTAACACTTAAATAAACATCAAATAAAAATTACCACAGTTATTCACAGTACTCGTACAATACTTGTCACTTAAATTGCACCGAAATTCACATGTAAAGTTTCTATTATATCGCCTCGGATCTTCAAATAAGACTGCTCTCTGCGTTCCTCTGCAATCTATTTATACCCCGGTCTATGAATTCTAGAACATTCTTATAAAATCGACTCACTGTTTACACTGCCAAGAATATTCCAGAAGCTACTTGAGATACACAGTACTGCTACTTGCCGCTAGATGGCGTTGGTGTCTCGACTCGATATGCTCAGTACTGCTACTCGCCGCTAGATAGGGTTAGTGTCTCGAACATTCTAGATTTCTGTCGAAGTTTCTCGACGTACTTCGCTAAACGACTGGCGTAACAATATGCTTTTAAACAATGAGATCCGAAATCGGATGAGTAGTTTCTAAGAAAATCGCGGATATACAAACATACATACTTACATACATACATATATACATACTGGTCGAACACAGAACCTGCTTTTTTGAATTCGGTTAAAAAACTAGGCAGGTGGTAAAGGTTCTGTGTTATTTTTTTTGTACCTTAGATCTGGGTTTTGTTTGAACTTACTTGATTTCTATATTACCAATACCTACAGGTTCAAATATTGACAATTACTAACTAAACACAATATTTGATCTAGGTGCCAATGTCAATTTAAATAAATCAACATTGAAATTGCCGCTCAAATAATTGCGATCGCTCCTTTAATGGGTTTGAATGACCTGATAAACTCTAAATAGGCTTATAATACCTAGTAGCAGGTTCAACTGCAACCTGCTGGGGTTTGCGGGAAAGTTCTATCGAGATACCGCGGCCCCGGAACCTTAGGGCAGCTGAAAGAACAGGGTAAGTTTTTAGTCAGTAGAAATCTGACACTCCCTTCTACTTAACCCAGAGCGGAAGAAGTCATTCGATGATTTTCCCAAAAAAAAACAAGTTTCGACTGCAATGACAGTTGGTTGAGCACTCTCGGAATGGAATATATTCAGATTTATATTCACATAACTTTATTTGCCCAAACATGAGTGTACATACATCTTATAAACAACAAAAATGCATGCAAGGTGTTACAAGTACATGAAGTCGTGCTAACATGTTTACCATATTGTCATGGTGTGCAAATATTAACAAAAGTTTATGATTAAAAATAAATAAAATATTACAATATTCATTAAAATTGACAATTCTGACATAAGTAAACAGATTAAATTATACCAATTAACAAGTTCACAACAAACATTACCAAACTAAATTAACAAACATCAGATGGATTTAAATTGACAGCTGAAAAATGGTTTTTCATATCACATGGCTATTAAGGAGTTCGTGGCTAAATAATAACAGCAGCACGGGTCGATCTTGTTCAAGGCTAAGCAATGCTGGCTAAGCTCGGCCCATGAATGTTTGGACATCACATTTACCATCTAAATACAACGTGTAATTTAAAGGGTATATACATACCAAGTGTACGGCTTCTTTGGATGATAACAAACGATATGGCAAGGGTTTTGTAATCCTATGTCTATATGTGTGGAGCTTATTAGAATTTTCAATACATTGATACCAGAGACCGAATTTTTCAAATTAAGAAGAACGAAGAGAATTATCGTGTTAATGGCAAGTGACGTGGAAAGTTATTGACCCTCGTAGTGCTGTGACACGTTTGATATGATTGGTATTCAAGAAATATATGAAACCGATAATTTGGTATCAATTCTTTGAGTCAGTTATTTTGAGCTGAAACTGTGCATAGCGACTCCATACCAGATGTTGTCTTCAGCCCCTTTGGATAGATATGGGGTTTCCGTTGCGCGTTGTATATGAAGATATTTCAATGTTACCGAACTTATCAATAATATCAATGGATGCAAGTTAAGTTATATGAATCTGAAATTATCAACCCTCTTTGAGCATGTCTGATGTTTATTATTTACTAGGCGTACCTAATCAGCGCTATGATGTATATAAGATAATTTTTCACTAGATTTGTAAGTCCAAAAATCCTATCGCGCCTTCTCAAAATACTCTACCTAAATTTTCTCACAATCTCATTGATAATATAAGAACACATACAGGACAAAAATGTATTTTCTTTACAGTGAGGATATACCTATACTTTATTGTACACAAAGATCAAATAGTTGCAAAAAGGAAATTTCAGAATAAAATGGGTATGACATACGGACGGACAGACAAACATGACGAATCTATAAGGGTTCCGTTTTTTGCCGTACGGCTACGGCACCCCAAAAAAGGAAATAACGATAAAAAAAAACATACAACTGGCGTTCTTATTGCATTCTCGTTTACTACCAAGAATAATATAATTGAGAAAAAGAGACATAATACAAATAAAATAGACTTATTAGTTACACAAATACGTACTAACACATAGATAAGGAAAGAAGTAATATATGTTTGTAAATGATAATGTTTGTGTCTTCTACGAAGAAAACTTTCGGGACTGTTATATTCTTTTATCATAATAATATTAGGTATTTTGAAAAAACAAAACCCATTGTTTTTATTAAATACGTCTTATCCAATAACGTCTTAACTTATACGAGGCATGCCTTTTAAGTTCTGTCGTTTTCATATTTCCCGGCAATTTTGAATTTGGAACTGTTCTATATTCGAATGTGTTTAAATTTTGAATCTCAAAACAGTTGAAAGTATTAGGATTAATGCTATTGTTTAGTCACAGCGTCGATTGGAATCTATCAGGTTACGAGTAACCATATAGGTTAACTTCCCGTAGCCGGAAAAAAAGATAGACTTGAAGAAAAGTTCGGAACATAAAGTTATAAATATGTGACAACAAAATATAGTTTTGTAACTATTTTGTCACATATTTATACCACAATCTGATCTCCATACTAACGGTCTAGTTTTTCCATTCCTAACTAGGTTATTAATAGGTTTATTCTAGGTTCATTTTCAGACTGGAAACCGACCCCGAAACCGGCAGTTCAGAAAAAAACAATACATAGTCTTTGTTACCTGTGGTAGACTTCAAAATTAGAAATCATAGAGCAAGTATACTCTGTAGGGGTTACGGGAATGTTTTAAACAGATACAGCGGCCGCGGAATATAAGGGCAACTGAAAGAAAAGGATGGGTTTGGAGTTAGCAGGATTCTGATACTCCTTTCCACCAATAGTGAGGGGGGGGAGCCATTAGATAATTTTCCCAACGAAAAAAAGGAGCAAATATACTTACTACCAGGAGATCATAATTCCGTGCAGCTGTCAGCCACCAATCTCTCGCCTCGCTACCCGCACACACTCGGACCACACCTCGTCATCTAGTCGCCGTCGACTATTTAGCGAGTCGAGGGGAGTTCGTTACTCAATTAGGCGCCAGTTAATCAGCGCCTTCCAAACAGAATGTATTCAGAATGAATAATTTTGCCTGCACATCGTCTGAGTAGGAAACCGACCTGATCATTTGCATTTCCTTCTGCAGGCAACGATGGTTATATTTTGCAGATACCTGGTCCTGTGCTTGATTATTGTAAACTAGTTTGTTCCCGTGACTCCATGGAACTAACCCATAGAAGTAAGGGTGGCTTTCCAAAAGATAAGTGTTATGTAAGCTACGTTGCTATGGACACGTTACGAGCACGGTGAGTGAGCGTGTGTCCTCTCCGATTATATAGCAGTATATAGTATAGGTTACTAACATTTTATGGATTGTATGGTCCGAAATAAAAAGATTTATTATGGATTATTGGATGGATTATTAATTATTATGGATACGTTTGATAACCACCACTCACATTCATTGGTCCACATTACATAGTACTGGTGGAAACGCTCTCAACTAAGCTTACTGTATATACCTTTTTTATATTTTTTTTATATGGAAGCACGCCCACGTATAGATGCGGCCTACGGATGGTCACAAGTGGTGTTGTTATGTACAGGGCAGATTCCCTGCAGTAAGTGTGTTTGTAACGAATGAAAGAAGACATGCCATTTTGGAAGCAAAAAGTTACTTCTTAACTTGCAATGTCATCTTCCTCGTTCCGTTACATAGCTTAGCATCAGTGACTTTTTTATTCGGAATGAGCCCACTCTTGACCTCAATTTCGCCTGATGGTAAGCGATAGATGAGGTCTACGATGGGACGAGCGAGCCCAGAAGATGCCTGTTTACTCTAGCTTTAAAGGCTGAAAGGTCATAGGTGGCAGAGAACATAGAAGCCGGCAGAGAGTTCCACAACTTGGCTGTACGTACAATAAATGTGGAAGAAAAGCGCTTGGTGCGAAACGCCGATATATCAACCAAGTGTGGATAGTACCTAGCAGAGCGTCTGGTAGTCCGGTAATGAAAGGGAGATGGAGGGATTAGGTTCATAGTTCGGGTCATAGTTTCGTAGCTTAGATTTCTCATTCTCACCGCATGGCCGCATAATGCATATCTGGTGATTAGGGAACCCTTTTGCAATTTGGCCAAGATTACATGTAGCCAATAGCCCTGGACGTCTGTGTAGCTTCTACAAACATTAGGATAATACAAACAAAATTTTACCCACTTGTTTACATGTGTCGGAGTATTTTTGGGTATTTATTTGAGGACAACATAAGTCAGCAGTGACTTATTATTTAGCTAGTTTTTTATTCTAAGAAAATATTCTGGAATCCTTGAAATACCCTCGGGTAACGGAATCTAAAATTAGTTAATTAACGTATTTGTTTCCGAGTGAAGCCTTTAAGAAAAGGTTATTTAAAATTAAGCTAGCTCGCTGTAATATTCTCTGGTGTCTGATGTTCTTGTAAAACTAAATATGTAGTTGTAGGGTGGTACATGATAAAACTTAACCTATTTTTATTGATGATATACTCGCGTTAAACTATTATCTCACCTGATAGTTAGCGATGGTGTGTCAAAAATGAAGTACGCTTACATAGAAGTAATCTATTCAATCGTGACCTGTGTTGTATAATGTTACCTTCAAAAGTACTACTGATGATACTGACCTCCACATCCCAAGGTAGGTTGTTACTTGATATAAGAAATTTATGTAGCAAATTATAAAGAACACTTTTCCACGTCATTTATTCTTGTTTTAAAGTTGTTCTAGATAGTGTTTCCAACTTTGAGAAGCTGACAACCTTGAGACACCGAAGCAAACTGAGAGGTTAGTTAAACTTTCCTTTAAAGCCCATACAAAGTACTGTTCAACGCATGAGAACGATGTAGGTTCTGTAGGTGCCCTTATGAGGAAACACACAGACTTGACCTATTTAAACAGTGCAAGCATTAAAATTTGGACGGTTAAGGGATATTCAGGAAGAACTTCTCTGGAGTAATCCATCCATTCATTCTAATACATTATTATGAACTCGAAATTAGCTGACTTTTCATATGTTTCTTAAGTTTTACGTCTTAATTGCTAAACTGTTGGATGTCGCTTGGTATATAGGTCCTGTCATGGTATATGACATAGGACTTTTGATAGATAATACTCGACTTTCACGTGGACAGAACCGCTTACAAAAGCTAGTGATTTATAAATATGGTTTCATATATGTTATATTTGCCCATTACCAGAGATATAATTAGTGCCAAAACGCCAACTGATGAGGTTTGGCACATGGGTTGGTCAAAAGTTGGCAATACAGCACTCATACAGTTTGTCGATACATAAATAGCTTTTATCTGTAGATTTTCACGCATCGGTAAAAACTATGTTTTAATTATATTTTTGTTTTTGTTTCTCGGGTCTTTACCTGCCGGGTTGCAGGAATATTATAACGCGATACCACGGCTTCAGAACGCAAGAGTAACTGAAGAGTCGGGTGCGTTTTAATAAGGAGAGGACTGGAGCCGTTTGATGATTCTCCCAAGGAAAAAAAAATGTCTTTTAATCCAAATGACTGACTTATTATTGTTTTTAGTTTTTTAGTGCAGTTAATTTGTTTATATTTCTAATTATTATAATTGTTATTCAATCTGCCTCCTTTATGTTTAGAATTATGTATGTTAAAAAACTTTTTACGAAAAATTTAAACCGACTCCCAAAAAATACTGCAAAGTGAAAAATTACTTTAATTTGGGTAGTCGGTGTCTTTAGTTTTTTATTTTCGTTTTTGGCACCGACTTTCTAAATTAAAGTTATTTTTCACTTTGCAGTATTTTTGGGAGTCGGTTTAATTTATTGGTAAAAAGTTTTTATTTCACTCTTTTTAGTAGGTCGATTTTTAATTTACCTAGTTACAAGAGCCTAAATGTCAACTACTTATATTCATTTACAAAATATTGCTTTTCCCAATGTTGGGCCGTTAGAGAAGAGAGCCGCAAGAGCCGTATTGTTGAGGAGTTCTCCTGGTACTTCACCATCAGCCTCACTTCACCATATGCATTGTGACGAGCATATTGTGCTTAACAACCACATGCAAGTAATCGAAGCGGAACACATGAAATACTTTTTATTCGTACTTATACATATATTGAGTAGTTCCAGTGGCCATCTGTGGTCTTCATCATCAGGTCCACTTCACAAATGGTGCTTTTCGAATGCAACTACACAAGTTACTATACAAATACTCAAATCACTATAGGTGTGCCTATAATATTTGAAGAGTTCCCTCGATTTCTCCAGGATCCCATCATCAGATCCTGACTCGGTGACAATGGGACCAATTTCGATGTATGCCCCTTAAAACAAAAAAATAATTTTCCAAATCAGTTCAGCCATCTTCGAGTAATCGGTGATCATATATACATTAAAAAAAATACGCGTCGAATTGATAACCTCCTCCTTTTTTGTCGTCGGTTGATAATATTGATTTCTAACCTTAAGTAGTGCATGTGGTGTTAGCCTGTAATTAATTGTTGCACTTATAAATGTAATATGACTGTTTCATACAAATTTATAGTGTAAACAATTGTATGTTAACCTAAATAAATAAATAAAATAAAAAGAAACCGTTTCTCAAACGTACGTCAGATGTGATTATTAAAATGCGTTTTTGATAGCCAATTATATCACTTAAATGGGTATTTTTTATAAGCAATAGTTTAACTTTATAGGTATGTGCTGATTCAAAATTATTTGGATTAAAAATGTGAAAAAATACCATCGCAATCAGGAAAAATATTAGTAGCAATTTGGCGATGGCCACAGAAAAACCTCACTTTTCACAAAGCGCAATAATTCTTTTTACGAAGAGGAATGCGCGCACATGATATAATTATCCAGAAAGCAACCTCCGAAAGTCAAACTATATTTCATCTTTACTTCCCTTTGTTCATTGTTTATCTTCAAACAATGGCTATCATTTTCATTCAGGAAAATTGGTTGATATTTAATCCAACAATAAAGGAGAGAATAGTTAATTCAAAACCTCGCTGTTTTGCTAATTTTCTCATTATATTTTATAAAGGGGTAAATCGCTCACCGATCGTTTCGAGAAATTATCGTTGAATAATTAAATCTGGAAGCAGCGGCCATCTTGTGTTCAACGTTTTTGAGTAATCAATTCGAAAATAGAACAAATATTTGGAATCATTTAACCGTCTTCTAATTACGTGGAGTTTCGTGATTGGTGTTTAATTTAAGGTAGTTTGTTTTGAGAAATATAGCGTAATTTGCGTTGGAATATTGGTTGGGGTTCGAAACGTCATCTTTGTCAGTTTATTTAATATAAACCAGGGTAAGATTGGTCAAAATATATTTGGACATAAAGGAGCTACTTACAAAACTACTTATTGAGGAAACATTGGATATTATACGATTTATTTGTCCAATTTTCCTGAAAGATTCGACGATTTTATGAAACACAAAAGCAATAGTGTAGATAGATAGTAGGGTAGTGATAACGTCCTTACCATCAAGACTGACGGTATCCTCGAAATTTTTACCGAATAATATCAAATGAAAAACGAAAATGAGGAAAACGGTATATCAGTAACTATATTGTCCAAAAATAATCATGCGAACCCAATGTTCTCTGGAATTAGGGTTTAATTAATAGCAAATATTGAGTTGCTAAAATAATTAAATAATAGTACGTGATCATTTTAATTACCTATCTAAATATTTGCGGATAGTGGAAGTGAGATTTATTTATTTATTTATTTACACTTTATGCACATAGGTACAAAGGCGGACTTAATGCCGTAGGCATTCCCTATCAGTCAACCATGAGTGGTGAAGAGATAGAGTGGATGGTGCAATATGTACGTGAAAATTATATTGCAAAAAATAATGATAATAATAGTGATAACACAAAAAAACCTAATATCATAAAATAGAAATCTACATCTATACTTATAATAAATCTGTAGAGAGGTCAATTCTGTACATGAAATATATTTCCAAAATAACTATCAGGGGGTGATTAAGGATCGATACTCATGCCAAAAATGCAATCAGTTAAATTTTTGTCTGTCTGTCTGTCTGTATAACCGTTATAGAAACAAAAACTACTCGACGGATTTTAACTAAACTTGGTACAGTTATTTTTCATACTCCTGAGCGGGTTATAGTATACTTTTCATCACGCTACAATCAATAGGAGCAGAGCAGTGAAGGGAAATGTTGGGAAAACGGGAGAAGTTACTCCATTTTTTAAGCTTCCGTCGCGTGTGCAACCTTAATGGTTAAAGCTACACAAATCATTTCATGACAGAAATGTTCTCCTTAAAATTATATAAAAAATATCCCACGACAGCATATGTCTATCTTTTATGGTTGACTCACAATAACACGTGTAACTCCCGATAGCTTAGCAGTTCGAAGCTTTCTGATTATAATATTTGTCTACTCTTACGTTTATAACACTCTCAGTCACCCCTAATTGAAAAAGTTAACATTATTAACAATTCCATAAAAAAATTGGCCAAGTGCGAGTCAGACTCGCCCATGAAGGGTTCCGTAGTAACTATAATATAATATGCAAATTTATTTGACGAAAAAAAAACCTTACAAATTTCTTAAAACTAGCTTATTTACATTTTTTACAAATGCGCCAAATAAATTTGTTTTGAAAAAAAAACCTTACAAATTTCTTAATACTGGCTTTTTTACATTTTTTACAACTGCGCCGAATAAATTTGTTTTTCATAGTGTTTGTATGAATTACAAAGTTATATTTGCGGTTTTAGAAAATATGCTGTATCTCAAAAACTGCTGAACTGATTTCGTTCAAACTAATTTTGGTTGAAAGCTGAAAGTATATTAAGATCTACAGACATTTATTTTTTTTTAGATTTTTCACTCCATTATTATAGAAGTTAGAGGTTGTGTCCGCCACACACACATTTTACCACTTTGGAAGCTTATATCTTTTAAACGATTGACTTTATGGAAAAGTGGTTTTAGAAACCCCGATGTCATTTTTAAAGAACTGTCTATAGATACCACACATGCATCATCGACATCGATTTCATGAAAAAAAAATATTTTCAGGTTTAGTTCCATGTACGGGGAGCCCCCCTTTATTTTACATATTTTTTAATTTTTTTCTCAAAATCGGAAAGCGGTTTACAGAATACATCTACCTATCAAGTTTTACATGTATAGTCCTAATAGTTTCGGAATAAAATTGCTGTGACAGACGGACGGACGGACAGACAGACAGACAGACAGACGGACAGACATGTCGAAACTATAAAGATTCCGTTTTTTGCCATTCGGCTACGAAACCGTAAAAAGAATCATATAAATCGGTATAGAAACACCAAAGTTATACATGAAATACGCGTATAATAATAAGCCATCGCGCGTGAATACTGAATCATGCTATATGGATTATTTTTGAGAATCGGTCGCCGCGCTCGACGCGTCTCGCGGTCGAAGCTTTCTCTAGGTACTTAAGCCTCATGTGAACGTGATCTAAACAATATTACCAATACATTAACTTACGCTGACGGAGTCGCGGGCACAGCTATATTGTATCATTACGTTAAGGCCAATAGGAGCGGAGCGCCAATGAAGAATGCTTCAAAATCGGGGTTAAATTTAACGTTAGCCCAAAGTAACTATTCCACGCGGACGAAGTCGCGGGCAAAAGCTAGTAAATAATATATGTGAATAAATACTTATATTAATACATACACATACATAATGTTGAAATTCTGCTTATTGGTGAAGAAAGTGGATCTGCAATTTCTTTTTAAATGCGTAGCGATTGTCAGCCGTCCTGAGCTCAAGAGGGAGCGCATTCCAGAGGAGAATCGACTGGATATGAAAAGAAGAATGAACAAAGTATGAGAAGGACAGAGTAAGAAAAGATTATTGGATGAACGTAGATTCTTAATGTGTGAAGAACATAGAAATTGAAAGTGAGACGTTAGATAAGAAGGTGGGCTGGGAGAGTTGAGTAGGGAGAAAAGTGTGGTCAAAGCGCACAATAGTCTTTGTCTTAACAGGCAAAATGTTCCTCAGATGATACAAGGAACGCAAAGTGCCATTGGCCCTTTGGCTGACACTAGATACTTGACTTTGCCAGCCAAGTTTCGAGTCAAGATGCAAACCGGGATCTTTTACGCTGGGGCTAATGGGAATGACGACACCATTAAAAATAATAGGAGGTAGAGACATAGCCGCCACTCTACCCATCATACGTGAACTACCAATAACAATGGCCTGACATTTTGAGGGATTTACTGACACTCCAAATCTATCAGACCAGTCATTGATAGCCTCCAAAGCCCGGTTTACATCCCCTATAGCGTCCGACAAACCTTCTACCCGTACAGCTGAATATAATTGAAGATCATCGGCATAAAGATGATACGAACACCGAAGACAGTGAGTAATAAAGTTAATGAAGACAGAGAATAATAATGGAGAAAGATTACCGCCTTGCGGAACACCAGCATCCAGGCCATGCCAACTCGAAGATCTCTCATCAACGCGTACCGACTGCTGACGTCCCCGAAGATAAGAAGAGAACCATTCCAGCGCCTCGGAAGAAACCATAAGATGGGAGAGGATAGCAAGGAGTATATTGTGACTGACCGCGTTAAAGGCTTTGGAAAAATCACTAAGTACTAATACTGTAACTTTAGTATCCTCCATAGCTTCTCTAATGTCACCAGTCACTTTAAGAAGAGCAGATGATGTACTGTGCCCGGGTCTGAATCCAGACCGGACTGAGGTTACAAGGTTATTACGGTAAACAAACGCAGAAAACTGTTTGTGAACGCAGGCCTCGAGCACTTTTGACAGGAAAGGGAGAATGGATATAGGACGAAAATGATTAGACAGGGAAGGATTTGATATTTTAGGAAGTGGACGGACATAGGCCATGCGCCATAAGGACGGAAATTGCCCGGAATCTAAGGAAAAGTTGATGATGTGGGTAATTGGCGGGAGAAAAGACAGTCAAAGATCAAGGTAACCATAACTCAACTGATGTTATCATGGCCTACAGCTTTGGATTTAATAGACAGGATAATCTTTTTAATTTCTTCCAAGGTGGCTGGTGAAAACTTAAATGGCTCAATGATTGGACCAAGCAAACTAGTGATGAAATCAACCATCTGAGATAAAATAAGGGGGTCTAAATTACAGGTGGTAGTGAAATGACGGTTGATATCATCCAAAATGATTGCTTTAGGAAAATCAACATGACTTGGCCTGCCAATACCGAGAGTTCCAAGGAATTTACAGATATCAGCAGGCGAAGAAGATGAAATGTTTTCAAGAATATGGCGGCGTTTAGCGTTGCGTATTATCTGATTACACCGATTCCTTGCAATTTTGTAGGAGTTTTTATTCTCTTCACTGCGATTCTTTTTAAACTTCCGAAAGGCTCGATCCCTGCACCTCCTCGCTAAACGAACCCCTGGTGACATCCAAGGGGCTGGTGCTCGCCTGAGTTTAACCCTACGAACAGGAGCATGTTCATCGAAGAGAACAAGGACGGCCTTATTGAAGATACGAAGTTTGTCATCAATTGTCGTTGCCGCTGTAAGCTGGTCCCTATCAATTTCTGACGTATCTTGATGCAGCTGTTTAGCTGTGAAATTACTATTTTAAATGATAGCAAGAAATCGAACCTGCAAGGTTTAAACCAGTTCCAAGCCAATTCATAATAATCTAAGCCATACATAGTTAAAATACCGATTATCATATTTTCATTTTAAATTTGTAATGAATAATGAAAGATTTAAAGTTCAAATAAAGAGTTGGGTATTCCATATTTAAACTAAGAATATGAATAAAAGGTTTTATATGACACATTAGAATTACTTTGTACGTACTAATTAAAATGTCTCATATTCAAAGTAAACTGGGAAGATATTATAGCTTAAAATAAAATGGTACCAAAGCTTCTGTTTCAGACAATTTACATGTAAGTTTGCAGCTTAAACATTACTAGCGAGCAATCCTCTCTGAGTATTAATTACTGCAGAATATTTGCTATATCCACAGAGACATCTACTATTTTGTGCGTTAAAATAAATATTTTTTCATAACACGAGATAGATTCTTACATTTCCATTCACCGTATATTTATGTCTTTAAATATTTGACCATTTAGCAAACGCTTTGAGGCCAAAGCATGTGTTCCATTGACAAGTTTATTGATATCGCAATGCGGGCTGGAGGACTGAGAACGTTTTGTGATGGAGCTTTATACTGCGTATAATAAACTTAAGTAGTATAGTTTTGTTGGCAGTAAGGAAGAAAATAGTGTTAAATTTTAAGTTTAAAAAAAAGTTATTTAAAAAGTCTAAAAAAACCCGACTGCTCAACTGAAATGCAAGAAACAAGCACATTTTTATTTTAAAAAGCGACAAGCAGGCGGACATACCATACCATTAAAAAAATGTATACATTGTTCAATTGGGTCCCGTCTGCTTGTCACTTTTCAGTTGAGCAGTCGGATTTTTTTAGACTTTTTAAATATTTTTTTTTCAGTTTTCCCGGTCGTGTCACATTGGCACCCTACAACTTTTTGCTAGTATTATACTAATGATAAACATGATATGCCTTTTTCGGGTTCCGTAGCTGAATGGCACCCTTATAGTTTCGTCATGTCTGTCTGTCTGTCTGTCTGTCCGTTCGTCCGTATGTCACAGCCATTTTATTCCGAAACTATTTGGTAGGTAGATGTATTCTGTGAACCGCTTTCCGATTTTAAGAAAAGTTATTAGTTATTTTCATGAAACCTATGCGTGTGTGGTATTTATAGACAGGTCTTTAAAAATGATATTGAGATTTCTAAAATCACTTTTTCATAAAGTTAGTCGTAAAGATATACGTTTCCAAAGTGGTAAAATGTGTCTGTTCCCCCTCTAACTTCTATAATAATGGAATAAAAAATAAAAAAAAAATATGCTGTAGATCTTAATGTAAACTTTCAACCAAAATTAATTTGAACGAGATCAGGTTAGCAGTTTTTGAGATACAGCATATTTTCTAAAAGAATCTTCTTAGAAAATATGCTGTATCTCAAAAAAGAAGTTATCTTTGTAATTCATACAAACACAAAGTTATTTGGCGTAGTTACTGCAGAACCTTTCATGGGCGAGTTTGTCTCGCACTTCTGATATGAGGTAATAAAGAATATTACATACATACAAGATACGCGTGAAGAACATAACTCTTCCTTTGCAGTTGGGTAAAAAAGAAAATCCCAACTAAATTTTGGTTTTTTAATCAACTTGAACCAACAGTTAAACTGACTTAAAAACAATAAAGTAGAAAAAAGGGTATCGCATGCACCCATGAAGGGTTCCGTGGTAGCAAGCATAGATTAAGGATATAATTATGTATCAGGACGTTTGTGTTGTAATTTTGACTAATGACAATAATTTATGTTTTTCATAGTGTTGAAATGACAAAATGCTGTAAATTAATATAGTTCTGCACATTCCACTCAAACAAACTCAATGGCTCATCGTTTACGGTGCAAGCTATTCGTTTGTGGAATGCATTGCCGGTGTCAGTAAGACAAGCTCAGTCACTGGCTACTTTTAAAAGCTTGGTTGCTAATTATTTTCTTTCCAATTTATGATTATTCTTTTGCTTTCTCTCCACATGATGTTAAAGAATACATTATATGTATTTTATTATTTAATTACCTATGTATTGTATATCTGCATAATTATATATTTATTTTATTTTTTTTTTCCCCCGTTTTTATGAGTAATGTAGTAAGTACACTAATTTAGCCCTCCCCACTTTAATTAAAGTTTTTAATGTCCATCCAAAGGTTGTCTGGAAGATATCGCTTTCAGCGATAAGACCGCCATTGTCACCATGGAATGAGCAATATTGTTAAATAGGTGTGTTTAAATTTTGGTGTACAATAAAGTATATTATTCTATCTATTTATCTATCTATAGTTTACCGAACAAACATAAAAACATAATTCTAGTCGATTTTCTTAATACTTATTTTTTTTCGTAGAGGTGTTACTTAATTGTGATAATTGTAAACACGCCAACCGATCCCAAAGTAGTTGCGAAAAAGCTAAGCAAGTGATGAGTTACAACAATGGAGCCTGTTGAAAAAATAATATCTTGAATTGTTTCCTCTGAGGCCACTTTGCTACATCAAGAAGTTTCCTTGTACATTCTGGAGTTTGAAACAAAGTTGAACGTTCTAAGAAATAACCATTTTGTTTAGATACAAAAAGTCGGTATGGAGTAAGTTTGCAAGTAAAAACATAGCTTACAACAAAAGGTTACAAGCTTTTTCCCGCGACTTCGTCCGCGTGGGAGGGTTTTACCGCGTAAATTCCGAGCCCGTGGGAAATTCCAAAAATCCTCCCTTAGTGCTCCCCTGCACACCGCAAGGAACATACAAATACATGCCAAATTTCAGCTTCTTGCGCCCAGTAGTTTCAGCTGTGTGTTGTCTGTCAGTCAGTCAGTAACGGAAGCGTTCAGTAGTTTCTGCGTGAAAGAGCAACAAACATACATACATCCTCACAAACGTAAGTAGGATTATAATATTAGTAGGAATAACTTCTACTTGCTTCTTCAATCGGGTAGAAACGCCTATTTTAGGCAAAACTAAAGTAGCCTATGTCACTATTCTGCCCTTCAACTATCTTCATACCAGACAACACATCTAACTGTTGCTCCGTTTAGACTTGAAAGAAGATCAAACAAATAAAAACTCTTTCGAATGCATAATATTCGTACCAATGAATTTGCTTATAATAATCTTGCTAGTTTTACCTAAAACAAGAACTAACTATGCCAAAAAATCTAACTTTTGAGGGAGCACAACTCTACAACGTGTAATTTAAAGGGTATATACATACCAAGTGCACAGCTTTTTTTTTTTTTTTTTTTAATAATATTCCTCAACTTTCACACAACGCCATCTAGTCCCAAACTAAGCAGAGCTTGTGGTATGAGTACTAGACAACTGATAAACATACATATATATTTCTAAATACATACATATTATAGATAAATTACACCCAGACAAAGAACAAATGATCGCGCTCATCACACAAACATTTGTTCTGGGTGGGATTCGAACCCACGACCTTGAGTATAGCAGTCAGGGCCACTGACCACTAGACCAACAGGCCTGTCGCATTTGGATGATAACAAACGATATGGCAAGGGTTTTGTAGTCTACATGTGTGGAGCTTATTAGAAATTTCAATACACTGATACCAGAGACCGAATTTTTCGAAGAGAATTATCATTTTATTGGTAAGTGACGTGGAAAGTGATGATCCTCATAGTGCTGTGACACGTTTGTTATTATTGGTATTCAAGAAACATATGAAACCGATAATTTGGGGTCAGTTCTGTGAGTCACTTATTTTGAGCCGAAACTTTGCATAGAGACTCCATACCATATGTTGTCTTCAGAAGATCTTTTGGATAGATATAGGGATTCCGTTACACGTTGTATAATAAACTACTTTCCTGTGTAAGAAATCTACACTCATTCAATGCATTCAAAACTCAATTTAGCTAGAACATAATTGTGGATTGATCACTTCTAGAAAAATGTATGCATTGGATGGATTATTAACGTAACGTATTATACTGATGACAAACCTTTTGTAATATTTATAATTATGTATGTTTTTAATATTGTTCTCATGCAAGTGACTAATGTCTTTATTGGAAATAATGTTTCATTAAATCTAATACGCAAATTGTTTCAACATTCTTGTCAAAGATGAATAAATCACCAATATCGTTTTTACGTAACTTTATTTAAAAAAATATTTCTTTCAAGTAATTTAAAACTACTGATGCTGATTCCCAAACTACGCTAGAGCTTGTGTTTTGGGAGACAATGTTCAGTCATATATGATACAAAATGAATAAAGAAGTCAATGTCACCGCAATTTACATTTTTTTTTATTGAAAATAGGTTCGCATTTGACCACTATCTCACCTGATGATAAGTGATGATGTGATCGAAGATGGAGCACGCTTACCTAAAAGTAACCTATTCACTCTAGACTTAAAGACTCCCAGGTAGTAGTTTAGTTATTAATTATTTAGTTTATTATACGTTGTTGTAATTTACTCTTAATATTTTGTCATACACTTCTGAGCTAGACAGCAGGCTTATGCAAATTTGTTTTACACGACTATTTAACGTTTTACTTTATAATTTGAAATGACGTTAGGTGCACGTGGCTAAATAGTAACAGATTGACCTTCTAGGTTTTAAACTTAAACTTAAGGGCAAACTTACGATAAATATCGAGTCCCGCTAACAGTCACGTGCCCGCATGTGACGTCAATTTACAACGCTCCGCTTAGTAGCAAGTCGCCTTTGGTGGTTGTATTTGTACATTTCGGCACAACACATGATTTACTAGTATTTGGATTTTTGTTTGTTTGATTGGAACATTTTTGAAAGTATTCATAATTTCTAATGAAACGTAAGACGATACCATGCTAAAAGCGCGAACGGACTGAGCGAGTGTTGTGAGATGACGTCACACCGTCACACGCATCGAGTACGAGTCCGCGACGCACGTTTAAAATCGGAAACTAATTGACGTATCGAAGTAATTCTTTCACTTGTATTTTATATTTTTGACAGAGAATATGGAGAGCTAATATTCAAAAAGCAAACATGAATCCTTTCCCTTTGTAATAATTATATATATCTTTATTTTCCAAGTGACTAAACACCGAAGTGGACCGCATGCAGCAGCGATTCACATCTATAATTATGTGAATTGCTGTGCAAATAATGCCTATAATAAATAAATAAATAAAATTCATTTATTGCAGGCACGCAGGCCCATAAAAAGTAAAAATATTAGTAATTCGATTCAATGCAATTCAATAATAATAATTAATTTCATTTATAATTAATTAACCACGAAAAATGATCAAACATGAATAATTTAATAAAATGCATTATCGACTCAATTATAAAATTTACCAACTAAGTAATCAGTACGTGACAGTCATGTCCGGGTGATATCCCCGATAATGGTGACAAATCACTATACGATTGCGTGCAGCCGTATCCAGCGAGCCAGTATCGGAGAGTATAATATATAAAAGGTTGGGAATGCCACGCACGCGGCGAACAAGGGAAGCGCATCGTTTTCTGCTAATCTATACTCAAAATAATAATAATATATAATATAACATTATAAAGAGGAACCATTTGTGTTTTTGTATGTTTGTAACGTTTTCACACAAAAATTACTGGACCGATTTCAAAAATTCTTTCACCATTAGAAAGTCGCATCTTCATTGAGTGACATAGGCTATATTATATTTAAAAAAAAATAGGGATCCCTAATAAAAATGTAATAATGTAACCCAAGGTGTGAAAAAATTAGTCATAAAAAATCTGTCATCGCGTGCACTGCGGAAACTATTAATGATAGAATAAAAAAATGTTCTACAGTATTATAGAACGGATCAATTTCTACAAAAAAAATTATAATACCATACGTCCAACTACTGTAGTTATGCCACTATAACTACTTTTTTACATTTTAAAAGATGATAAAAGTGCCGACAATAATCAAACCATATTATTCATACCTCTGTATTAATCCTTATCCCATTAAATATTTTATTAAAGACCGTTTCAATACGTGTAAAATACTTTTTAAATTATTAAAATCGGACATTCCATTCAAAAGATATAACGAATTTAAAAATGTCAATCTGAAGAAAATAGTGCAATAATAAAATAATGCGGTGTGGGTGGCCCCGCGCAGCGTAGCGGGTGACGCTGCGGGGGTGGGGGGAAAGAGGCATCGATATCTATGATATAGGTAGTCCTACTATCTTATTTCTTACTCTTACTAATACTAACTTACTAATTACTAATATTATAAATGCGAAAGTTTGTGAGGCTGGATGGATATTTGTTACCCTTTCACGCGAAAACTACTGAACGGATCTGAATGAAATTTGGTAAGTAGATAGTTGACATTCTGGAATAACACATAGGCTACCTTTTATGCTGAAATTCCCACGGGATCGGGATTTTCGCGAGAAAATCTTCCCACGCGTACGAAGTCGCGGGCAGAAGCTAGCTGTGTAATAACAACGTATAACAATAGTACTATAGATTGGCTAAACTAAGGGACAAAAAGCAAATCCCTTAAATTAAACATCTAATCGCTGACACTATACCAGCGTTGGTTCGGTAAAGAGACAAATCCGAGAGATTGTCGATCAAACGCACGATGTAACCGCTCGTCAGCTCAGCTGCGACACGCGACAAAGGTGCGCGATATAATCGCTTAATGCGCGATTTGCATGACAAAGGTGACGAGAGGCGAGAATGTGAGGAATAAGGCTCTGAACCTTCCGCTTTGATAGTAGAGAAAAAGACATTAGTATTCAGTTGTCTGTTTAAGTAAACCATTCTTTTGGTATCATCAGCATACCATCAGGCGAAATCGAGGTCCAGAGTGGGCCCATAAGTAATAAAAAAAATATATATTTCTTATACATATTAAAGTTTACAATGTTTTATCGATCGTCTCAAATTAATAATGTTACAAAATAATGCAAATTTTACACAAAATTAAAAAAAGAATATGCAGTTTCGAGCAGTGGTACCCCACACACGACTACTATGGGTTTTAAGGTCGTGGCCTCGTGGGTTAGAACCTAGCTATATCACTTGGTGTAATTTTCATCAACACCGTTGCTTTCATAATGGTGAAAGAAAACACTGTAAGCAAACTGGCATGTCCATAGACTAAAAAACATTGGCCAAGTGCGACTCAGACTCGCCCATGAAGGGTTCCGTAGTAACTACGCCAAATAACTTTGTTGTTCATAGTGTTTGTATGAATTACAAAGTTATATTTACCGTTTTAGAAAATATGCTGTATCTCAAAAATGGCTAACTCGATCTCATTCGATCTAACTTTGTTTGAAATTTTACATTAAGATCTACAGCATATATTTTTTTCTTTTATTTTTCACTTCATTATTATAGAAGTTAGAGGCGGGGTTGGACACACACACACATTTTACCACTTTGGAAGCGTTTATCTTTTAAACGATTAACTTTATGAAAAAGTGGTTTTAGAAACATCAATGTCATTTTTAAAGATCTGTCTATAAATATCAGACACGCATAGGTTTCATGAAAAAAAATATTTTCAGTTTCAGTTCCATGTATGGGAAGCCCCCTTTATTATAAATATTTTTAAATTATTTTCTTAAAATCAGAAAGCAGTTCACAGAATATATCTACCCACCAAATTTCATATGTATCGTTTTAATAGTTTCGGAATAAAATGGCTGTGACATACGGACGGACGGACAGAGACAGACATGACGGAACTATAAGGGTTCCGTTTTTTGCCATTCGGCTGCGGAACCCTAAAAAGCTGAAGATATGTAACATCCACCACACTGAGTATGCTTCGTGGATTACATACAGTCCATTTCCTCTCATAGTGAGGACGCCTACGTATCCTAGAAGTGGTAACAATATAAGCTAATTGTGTTTACAGAAAGCATTGCAACTTATTATTCGTTTTATTTATCAAATATTCGTAATTTGCGAATTCACTAATTACCTTTCATATTTATATAAATAATCGTTACGAAAGTAATTTGCGTTGACGATTATAAATTATACAGTGATTTGCAAAATAAGTGTGAGAGACAGAGGAAAATCTGTCTAGGGAATAATAATATGTCGAGTGGTGCAAAATTTAATATCAATTAAATTGTGGTTACATTACGGTCTGAGCAGGTCCCTACAGTTTAATATAAGTTAACATAGGTAATCTTACGGCTCGCTATGGGACCTGGAACCGAGAGCACTTACGTCACTATATCAGTAGCTCGACGAATGCGACGGGGCATGTCTCTGGTGTAGCAGCCGACCTCAATGCGCGGCCACAGCTCCATCAGGTCCTTTTAGCCAAATGGCGGTACAGGCTAATGCGCCCATAAGCCGGCTTCGTTACCATTGAGGTGTTCCAGCTAAAGCTTGATAGGTAACTGGAGGTACAGCTCCTACGATTTTAATCTTTTCGGGCTACGCAGGCCCTCTCGGGGAGAATAAAGAGGAACGCTTGGTTTCCCTATAGCAGTTTGATGAAGAGTTTTACTGGTTCATTGCAGCAGTAGCTTGCAAATTATAACATGCCTAAGAAAGCTTTTAGCCGCTTTTAGCTTGAATATACATTACATATACAACATTTAGATAGTTTTTGGACACAATATCAGGGGATAGCTACGATGATGAATTATTTTACGCCATATTTTAATTTTAATTTAAGTTTATTGTGGTTATAAAGTGTGTTAATTGTATAGAAAAGTCATAGCCGAGTGGTTACATCCACAACACATATAGGATATATATAGATTGATCGATGGGGTCGGATCGAATTACTGCAATTTTTCCAAAAAAAATAAAAGACAAATCTGTAGTATTGGGTTCGTACCTAGAGCTCTTAAAATTATGAAGAAATCATCGAGAGGAAACCTACACGTTCTACGACCTAAAATCCGAAGACATTTGTTATAGCCAAGTCAATATTCAAATAATAGTAACAAAAATATATTTTAAAATGTAACTGACACGCAGAGGGCATATAGTGACCTGCGCGTCCAATATAATAACACGTTCCGGGCGATGTTGGGGCTGCCGCGGTTTTGTAGTGCGTCCGGCATGTTTGCTGACGCGAATGTAGACGGTTTTGCGGCCATCATGCGCAAGAGATGTACCTTTTTACAGCGCCGCGTAAGCGCCAGCCCCAACACCATTCTGAGAACGCTAGCTGATAGGTGGGACTCTCCGATCTTGGGGCGATGGATACGACTGCATGCAGTCAAATAAACATACCCCAGGGTCGGCGTGTCCCACACGGCTTAAATTTATAATTTAATTTAGTTATAAGTTGTTAATAGGCTAATACTACCACTAGGTTATAAGTTCACATGTTACAAACAAACAAATATGGAAACACCTGAAATAAATATATTGAATTGAATTGAATTGAATAGGTGTTTAACATGTTACCATGTAGGTTCATTTAACTTTAAAGTAATATTCTATCACGAGTAAATTTTCATAAAATATCCAAGCTAATTCTCAAATAATATTAAATATTACCGTGTTTTTGTTATGAAGAGTACTTCGACGCCTAAGGGTAATTTGTTTTTGAATTCATGTACGTAGTTAGGTTTAGTAGATATAAATAGCTAGTTAGTATTGCAGTTGATTTATGTTGGTTGAACTGAAAAAATATTCTTTAATAATATTATAGAGGTAAAATTGTTTGTAAGTTTGTATGTAAGGGGTAATCTTCGGAACTAATAATCCAATTCTGAAAATACTTTCTTTGGTACTAAGGTGCATTGGTGGCTATAAATTGTTTTGAAATCCATGCAGACAAAGTCGCGGGTAAAGTGCTAGTTATTGATAAACGTATATAGGTATTTTACATAGTTTAATGTTTGTTTTACGGTAATTAAGTGTATAAGCTACCTATCTGTATAGATAGGAAGCAGAGAATGCAATGCACACTCCAAAGCACTCCTCAATCGTTCACTGCACTGGGTACTCACGGTTATAGCCTCGTCATCATCATCTTCACCGACGTGGTCGGGTCGCGGTGAAATACTGGGTTGTAGTTACACCGCGGCCACTGGCGAAGCAGATGAGACACGGCTGCACCGTGATTCGAGGCGTAGTCTATCAAGTACGGCGTCATCCAACATACCGTTACGCTGGATGACCCGCACCTGATCCGACAGTCGTTGGGCCGAAATGTTCACAGCTGGTTCAAGTACCTGAAACAGAGAGAGCATCCGAACACGGTACGCAGTCAGGTTAGTTGTTGTTGTTGTTGCCCATAGTATGAGCGCATGACGTTCTCATTAATGGATTGAGTCCATCGCATGCGCTGCACACTTCCACCGGCAGCAGGGACCCTATCAGAGGCCGGCGGGCCTCGAAGTCCCATGCTGGCCGGAGGGTGGCCTCTTCCTATTCCTCCTGATCAGCACCAATGACTTTGATAATGACAACACACAAATAATTAAGATATTATAATTCAGTTTATGATTGTTTATGATAGATATATAAATAAGGACTACTACATGACCTGATCCCTCCATCTCCCTTTCACTACCGGTCTACCAGACGCATGGCTGGGTACCACCCACACTTGGTTGATATACCGTCTTGTACCAAGCGCTTCTCTTCCACATTTATTGTGCGCAATTTCAAGCTGTGGAATTCTCTGCCGGCTTCTGTGTTCTCTGCCACTTATGACCTTTCAACCTTTAAAGCAAGAGTAAACAGGCATCTTCTGGGCTCGCTCGTTCCATCGTAGACCTCATCTATCGCTTACCATCAGGCGAGATCGAGGTCAAAAGCTCATTCCGAATAAAAAAAACTTTTTTTTTTCTAAGAACTCATGTTTACTCGAGCTATAAACTTAAATATAAAGTAGTCAGTCACAATATTTTTAGTAGGAATTTTTTATTATATACCTACATTTTTCGGTTACGAACTTTCTAACTGATACAAATATCACACAATAACACAGTTGCCTTCTTTTGCATATTGGCTGTAGTCTAGTCAATTAATAAAACATAGGATCGACCTTCGCAAGTGTTGTTTAATCTTGAAAATCACCCTGTACAACTACTATTAAGCCATGAGCTCCTCTACACTCAATACAACATACAGAATACATATAAAATATATACTATGCAATATTATAAACATTTATGTAGAATGGACTATCGAACTCCGAACATCGATTCGGAAGCGAGCCGACGATTTGATTTACATAAGAGCGATGTAAAGGTGCGCAACGATGTGAATTTCAGTTTTCAGAGTACTTCAGACGGGTGTTATTAATGCTGGTTTCATGCGATGGTTGGTCCAGAAATATTCTCAACTCTTTCATGTTTGTCATACTCTTAGTTGGCATAGCGGTTAAGCAATTCGCCAGTCGGGAACTGCATTGAAGAATACAAATTTGTAAGTGCTCTCGCAACCCCCGGCGAAAATTATATATCTATAAAAGCGACTGTCTACATACCAAAGTATAAGGGATTGACATCGTGACGACTTTTTAGGGTTCCGTAGCCGAATGGCAAAAAACGGAACCCTTATAGTTTCGATATGTCTGTCCGTCTGTCTGTCTGTCTGTCTGTCCGTCCGTCCGTATGTCACAGCCATTTTATTCAGAAACTATTAAGACTGTACATGTGAAACTTAGTAAGTATATGTAATCTGTGAACCGCTTTCCGATTTTAAGACAAAAATTAAAAAATATTTAAAATAAAGGGGGGTCCCCATATATGGAATAGAACTGAAAATATTTTTTTCATGAAACCTATGTGTGTGTGGTATCTATAGACAGGTCTTTAAAATTATATAAGGGTTTCCAAAACCACTTTTTCATAAAGTCAATCGTTTAAAAGATATAAGCTTCCAAAGTGGTAAAATGTGTGTCCCCCCCTCTAACTTCTAGAATAATGAAGTGAAAAATCTAAAACAAATACATATCTGTAGATCTTAATGTAAACTTTTAACCAAAATTGGTTTGAACGAAATCGGGTTTCGGGGAATCGAGTTTTTGAGATACAGCATATTTTCTAAAACCGCAAATATAACTTTGTAATTCATACAAACACTATGAAAAACAAAGTTATTTAGCGTAGTTGTTAAAATGTAAATAAGCTAGTCTTAAAAATTTTTTAAGGTTTTTTTTTATTCGTCATTTAGATATACATATTATATTAAATTATTATAGTTACTGCGGAACCCTTCATGGGCGAGTCTGACTCGCACTTGGCCAGTTTTTTCAATCAAGAGCCGCTACGCTTCGGCTAATGGCTAGGGAAAATCATGAAATGATACCTCTCGCTCTGGTTGGAACTTAAAAAAGTGTCAAACTTCTACTGAATAAAACTTCCTGGGCGGTATCTCGTTATAAGAATTCCCGTTTCTCTAGAGGCCCAAAATGATTTTTCATCATCCTAAGTTTTTTCATAACAAAGTAAGCCCTGTTTCGTTTCTTTAAGCCTCCATTCTATTGTAATACGTCCAGAACATCAAGAAAGCACCACTAGCGCTCCACAAAGAGCAGTGATTTTTATTCTCCAAGTTCAAATGCGAAGTTCAATTGTTGATCGTTTTGTGCGATTGTCGCCGTTTGATCGGCTCTTATTAACATAACAACGACAGTGTTGCCAACTGTGCGACGTGACAGATGAGGTGCAGAGATTGTTGCCACATGCTGGGTGGAGTAAGATGGGGGGAATGTGAATAGGGACTGGTTTAAGATTTTTCTGTTACTGGATGAATGTTGGTGGTAAGCATTAAGCGACGTGTTAATTCTAAATTGTTTGTAAATGAGAGCGTCAATAGCCTATATGGCTATTGGTTCGAACCCCACTCACTTTAGACAAGTATATATAGCTTAGTTGGAGGGGTTAACAAGGTTGCTAGTAACGTGAATTCTACTTACATTACTAGTTCTATTTTTTTAATTAATACGCTTGCGGTCACTAATGAGATGCGGAAGTTTATACAACGTGTAACGGAAACCCCATATCTATCCAAAAGGACTGAAGACAACATCTGATATGGAGTCTCTATGCAAAGTTTCAGCTCGAAATAAGTGACTTCGCAGAATTGACCCCAAATTATATTGGTTTCATATATTTCTTGAATACCAGTAATAACAAACGTGGGCACGACCCTCAGTAATGAGGAACACGACACGAGGAGGAGATGTGGCCAGTATTTCCTAACCGAAAAATACAGACTCTTTTAAAGTCCAAATAAATCATATGAAAAACATGTAGTGTTGTCTGTGGTGCAACTAATTATTTAGTGCCACATGTGGTAACATAATCATTATAGCGGAAAGACATTCTATACTAAAGATGTCCTTCCCGACCGTCGCCATATCAACAGTCCTGAGTTGTATGTGTGTTATATAACAGAAACATGTGACCTTTCTCAAATTTCTGGTCTATCATTTTTAGTCCTTTCATGTCTCGAAACTAAACTTTTAATCAAGCCCGGCCTTTATCAGAACGAATTGGCCTCCAAAACCAATTTGCAGATTGAGCCCTATGCTGATTAAGAAATCACTACATAGTATAAAACAAAGTCGCTTCCCGCTGTCTGTCCCTATGTATGCTTAGATCTTTTAAACTACACAACGGATTTTTATGCGAGTTTTTTTTAATAGATAGAATGATTCCTGAGGAAGGTTTTAGTGTATAATAAGTTAAGGTTTTGTTTAAATTGGATGAAATACGACGATATTAGTTCAACAAGTCGGAATAAATTAAACCAATCGGAAACTTTAATCGAAAACGCTGCCAAAACCTTTTTAGTTGTGTCAAAATAATGTATGATGGTATTGTTCCTCCTTTATAGATCTACAAAAAAGTCCGAATGGCATATTATGTCTATCTCCCAAGGATAACCCATAATAAACATTATTTTCTTTTACAAATGACAATAAAATGATGGGTTATTTATGAAGCTATTGTTAACAGTACGGTATTATTTATTATCCAATTAAAGACTTTAGATACGTTGAGCATTTAATGTAGCTCAAAATTGCTGTTTACACTATATCAATAAAATGAATATCTCCTGAGTTATCGCAAAATAAAAATTACCAGACGAGAAATTAAATAGTTAAAAACTTTTTTGCAAAAAAATAAAACCGACTTCCATATCAAAACACTACAAAGCCAAAAATAATTTTAATTTCGGTAGTCGGTGTTATTGGTTTTGTATTTTCTTTTTTTTCACACCGCCTTCCGAAATTAAAATTATTTTTGGCTTTGTAGTGTTTTGATATGGAAGTCGGTTTTATTTTTTTGCAAAAAAGTTTTTATTTTCGTGCTTTTTAGTGGGTCAATTTGTAATTAATCTAGTTATAAAAGCCAAAATGTCAACTGCAAAAAAATAAAAACGCGCGAGCAAAAAACACAATGCAGAGTAAACGAAAAGATCATCAATGTAAATATTTTTTTTAGACTTTTGTTGATTTTTCAGAAACGGCTTGTCCGATTTTGATAAAATTTTCATGGGACCATTTGGGAAGTATACCCTTTCCAACAAAAAAAGAATTTTTGAAATCGGTTGGCAAGCGACGGAGCTATGCCCGAACAAACATAAAAAAAAAAAAAAAAAAAAACAAACAAACATCCGAATTGAGAACCTCCTCCTTTTTCAGAAGTCGGTTAAAAATATCGATGAAGCGAAGCGAAGACGTCGCTCACAATTTAAGCAAATATAAACTCTATTACCCGAGCGAAACCGGGCCGGGTCGCTAGTAAAATATAAGTAAAAAAAATTGGCCAAGTGCGAGTCGGACTCGCCCATGAAGGGTTTCGTAATAACTATAATAAATATAATATACTTAATATATTTATTTGAAAAAAAAAAAAAACAAAAACCTTACAAATTTCTTAAAACTAGCTTATTTACAATTTTTACAACTACGCCAAATAACTTTGTTTTTCATAGTATTTGTATGAATTAAAAAGTTATATTTGCGGTTTTAGAAAATATACTGTATCTCAAAAACTACTGACTCGATCTCGTTCAAACCAATTTTGGTTGAAAGTTTACATTAAGATCTACAACATATGGTTTTCTTAGATTTTTCACTTCATTATTATAGAAGTTAGAGGGGGGGGGACACATTTTACCACTTTGGAAGCGTATAACTTTTAAACGATTAACTTTTTGAAAAAGCCATTTTAGAAACCTTTGTGACATTTTTAAAGACCTGTCTATACCACACACGTATAGGTTTCATGAAAGAAAATATTTTCAGTTTCAGTTCCATGTATGGAGAGCCCCCTTTATTTTAAATATTTTTTTTAAATATTCTCTTATAATGGGAAAGCGGTTTACAGAATACATCTATCTACCAAGTTTTACATGTATAGTCCTAAAAGTTTCGGAATAAAATGGCTGTGACATACGGACGGACGGATAGACAGACAGACAGACAGACAGACGGACAGACATGTCGAAACTATAAGCGTTCCGTTTTTTGCCATTCGGCTACGGAACCCTAAAAACTAGCTTTGTACTAACGATAAAGTTCATAATATAACTTAAGAGTATTCTTAAGTTATATTATGAACTTTTTAAAGCCCACTCTGTTATTTCAGCTGCCCTTACGTTACGAAGTTTAATATAATATAAAGCTTTTTTGTGAATGGGAGAACACTGTAGACTCTTAGATTTGTTTAAAAATTTATTATTTGTAATTCCATTGTGCTGTATTAATTGGTATATACTGTCCTCTCATACCTAATTAACCTCTATTATGGATACATTGTAAGAATGATATTTTAAAAGAGTAACTGTGGAGTTTCTCTCCGGTTCTTCTCCGTAGAAAACGACCAATTTCGAACCGTGCCTTAACTTCTGACATTTTCTAAGTGCCCATGTAGTCCTATGTAAAATATAACATTTTAAGTTTGAGTTTGAATTTGAAGCTGCCGCATCTCATTAGATCCCGAAATACTGGCAAACATTGACCCAATGGAAGCCCGTTAATGCTAGAATAAAAGTTTTATTAACATTCTACTTTATAACCTATCAGAAAATAGAACATCTAACAAAATCATAGCAATTACAACCAGTAACCACATCTGCTCAACTATTCATCCCACGAGACTCCAACAAACTTAATAAGTCCTCCGCCACCAGGCCAATCGATCAAAATGGCCTGATCTAATCGCGCTATCAACGACCGAGCCAAATGGCGCTCCGATTTACATAACAACGGGCTCGAACGACACTACTCCTACTGAAATAGACAGCCACACTCCAGAGCCAATGACTTCTGTCATGTTCTTGGACAATGGATAAGTTCCTGAAATATAGCTGTGGATTTGTTAGGAAATTATTATTCTAATGATTTTTTTATACTTACTTTTCAACATCTATACTAATATTATAAAGCTGAAGAGTTTGTTTGTTTGTTTATTTGTTTGCTTGAACGCGCTAATCTCAGGAACTACGGTTCTAATTTGAAAAATTATTTCAGTGTTAGATAGCCCATTTATCGAGGAAGGCTATATATCATCACGCTAAGACCAATAGGAGCGGAGCACTAATGAAGAATGTTTCAAAATCGGGGGATGTTTTTTCCACGCGGACGAAGTCGCGGGCGGAAGCTAGTAGTTGATAAAAGTAATAGGTTAGTTAGTAGTGATTGACACATTTTAAAATTTGTCAATAACTAATAATTAAATAAATATTAAAAGTATCTGAATCAGTCGGGAGCCACGTTATGTTTTTTTTTTTAAGATAACACAAGAAAAGCAATGTGGGTAGAATTCACAATACTAGCAATCTCGTTAAATCCTCCAACTAAGCTAAATAAATGTTTGTCTCTGGATTGGGTTCACAGCAATAGTGTAATCTGTAAGTTTCAAACCCACGTCTTCTCGATCATAAGGTCGACAACTTAGACTATTGGCGCTTCTATATACCTAAGTGTCCATTTTCATGATATTTTTTTTAACATTATAGTGAAAATGTTATGTAGCAATAACAACACACTTCTGAACGTGGTGTCGAATAGAGTAGACATCTAAATTCTGAAGCATTGGTTGATCATGAATAGCTAAAATAACAATTGAAAATTTTACAGATACGTACTTTATTTTCTGATTAATGTGGTATAAATATTTTAATTTCATGCCAGTAAATTCGAATATCGAAGCACTTGCTGCCACGATAGTTCAATAACACGTGATAGTAATGCTCATATCAAGTACATAATCACAAACATCAAAGACGACAGGCGTAAACATAGTAATTAATAAATTAATACTAACAGATGATTAACTCCAACACGATTATATCCATTTAATCAGATTAATTAATTATCTTCGCTCGATGAACCTGTACAGATATAACCTATGGACTTAAGGACAACAAATAAATATATATATAAATATATATCAAGGTCGTGGGTTCGATTCCCACCTAGGACAAATGTTTGTGTGATGAGCACGGCCATTTGTTCTTTGTCTGGGTGTAATTTATCTATAATATGTATGTATTTAAAAATATATATGTATGTTTATCAGTTGTCTAGTATCCATATCACAAGCTCTGCTTAGTTTGGGACTAGATGGCGTTGTGTGAAAAGTTGTGGGATTATTATGATTATTATTATTATTATTATATAAGCATTTTATTTTCTTGAAGGCCAGGATCTTCATAGTACTCATAGTGTCCTAGTACTTTTTTTAAAAGATTACTAGCAATTTGGGTAGCATTCACATTACAAGCATTCTTGTTAACCCCTGCTACTAAGTTAAAATGGTTGTGTCTTTTCTTACTGTGTAATTTATAACTACCGTGTTGCTGTATGCTGTAATTCCTCCATAAGCTAAATAAATAAATAATATTAGTAGGGACACGGATTATTTGTTTTTCTTTTAATTTTTTGGTTGTAATATCTTTGTTTTTTTTTTAGTTTACAAAGCAACTATTTTTGTCGTTTTTTTTCTAATTATGTATAATATTTGTTTGGAAATAAATTTGTTAGATTTAATATGTAGATAATTACTTAGTTTCTTTCAATAACACCTTCATACCTTTAGTAGTGAAGAACCGGGGAATACACATTGACGACACCCTTTTTTGGACTAAACAGTTACAGGAAGTTAGTCGTAAAGTATTTGCTTCTAGCCTGCAGAAGCAAATACTTTACGACTAACTTCCTGTGAACTCCTTGAGACGCCTTCGTAATTTTATTCCCATATCTACTAAAATTGCAATAGCACAAACTCTCCTTCTCCCTATTCTGGACTATCTGATGCCAGCTATCTCGACTTGACCCAAGACCAATTAGACTAGCTAGAGTGACTTCAAAATCTATGTATCAGGTTTATATTTGGCTTGCGCAAGTATGACCACGTTTCTGATTTCCGCGCTCAGCTCAAATGGCTTCCTATTAGGTTTCGCCGGAATTTTCACTTACTTTCTCTCTTAAGAAAAATCCGACGAAAAATTCCAACGCATGGGGGTTCATAATCATGTACCGAATCCGTGGTAAGCGTTTGTGCGTCGATGTCCCTGCCACCCTGTAATGCGGAAGTTTGTTTGAACGCCCTAATCTTCGAAAGTGCTGGGTGTGGGGAAGGTTATAGGCTTTCTAATGGACTGCAAAAGAAGGAGGTTATGTTTATAAAGTGGTAAAGTAAACAAGAGCGAAACTCCACGTGACTGCAAGTATAATATATTTTGACTTGCAAGCGAACGATGTCGTATCTGTACAGTCGAATACACAACACTAAGCAGGAACTTATATAATAATATGTATATCTTTAACTACAGTCAAACTTCATTGCACCATTTCCTTGCAAAGCAACCGATACAAAGTCCATATTATACTTCCCAAGTACAAACAAACTTACATGACCAGTAATAGTAGCGCTCATTATTCTTAAGCCCCCAAACGACGTTGTAGCGTAGTGTACCGGTGATGTCTCGGCCAAGGTGACTACACTCACCGTTGTTGCCTCAATCAGTGGTGTTCAATGTTTGAGAGCCGATTTTAGATCGAATTGTGGCCCAAGTTGTAAGCGATTTAGAACAAAAAAAAAAAACAACAAAATCAATTCGTAGTTATTGAATAAATTACTGTTTTACAAATAAACTTTTTCGTAGCTTAAAATTTAAATCTGTCGTCAAAATTTCCAAACTCGTCCGACTTTACTTATGGCAATAGTTCAAACCACATCCATTACACTATTGCCCACTCCAGATACAAGCATAATTTAGTTTAGTTGGAGGGGTTAACAAGATTGCTAGTAATGTGTTTCCCTACCGTAAAAGTATTTTTTTTACCAAATGTTTCAAGTGAGCGAAACTGCCATCACGCAATAGGCACTGAGATTCCATCTTTCTGATGATAATTCCGCCAAAAAAGCTCACGCGAAGTCATCTCTAAACGATTGATGAAATCGTCAGCGTCGGGTTCCCCCGAAACCCCAAGTACCCTTAGGAAATAGTAAGTGAAACTAGAGCTTAAATCACCTTTCTGGAAGAGCTGGGGGATTAATCTAATATTTGCTCTACAAGTACGCAAAATACGCGCTTAGTCGTGTTGTCGTGACTTACCCGACATACATACCCTTAATGACTGTCAAAAGTGTACATATAACAGTTGGGATCAACTGATTAACGACACGTGTTTTCCGAGGCATGGGACCACCCGTTATACACCAAACTCAGCAAGAGTCGCCTTTCTATGTGGCTATTATTATTCAGCCACAAACTCCTCAGAAGCATCTCTAAATATATTTTTTTATTCATAAGAGGCTCGCGTTTGACCACTATCTCACCTGATGTAAGTGACGATGTGGTCGAAGATGGAGCACGCCTACCTAGAAGAAACCTATTCACTCTTGACTTAAAGACTCACAGTTTATAGCTATCGGGAAACACAGACTCCGGCAGGCAATTCCACTCCTTAGCCGTACGCACAATGAAAGTAGTCCCAAAACGTTTTGTGCGTATGGGTGGGATGTCCACCATTTAATGATGGTGCATCGCCGTTTGTCTTGTAGTCCGATGATGGAACGGGCTTGGCGGAATTAGATTGTGTAATTCCATCGCACACTCCCCGAAATGTAACCGATAGAAAACCTATAAATAATAATTCAGCCTATTAGGTTCCCAGTAATGGGACACATGCCTCATTTCTGTGTGAGGGAATGGACCATAATCCACCACGCTGGCTCATCTAGATTGATAATTTTTAAATTTATTCCTCGCCGTCAAAACGACGGCAATTAAAAATAAAATTGTAGATTTATCGAATAAGTCACTGAATTTCCATCTCCCAGCTTATGTCATGAACCAACTACGTAGTGTATTTGCCATATTAGTAGTGATAGTGACCCGCGGGACTAGCAAACTGACCGTTAATTAATGAAATTGCAAGTTACGGTACGAATAGCTGCTTAGTTTGTTATCAAATGTCCATTAATTTCACGCGATCGCGTTACTGCTTATATAAATAGTAATTTTCCAGCGTAGGTACTTATGGCGAATTAATGATAATTAAATTTCAGTAATATTGAAATTAATGTGTGCCCTTAGGCTGGTATTTGTGGCTGCTCTTAGATTTTAATTTCATGTATAGGATGATCACTTTTATAAACTTTTCAAATAATGTCTTGTATCACACAAGACATTATTTGAAAAGATTAACTCCACCAATTTCATAAGTTGTTTGTAAACTGTCCAAATAGATTCTGTCCAAAATAAAATTATTTATTTATTTATATGCTTATCGTGGAAAAGGAAATTCATAATGGTGACTGTGTCATCTATATTTTTTCCGGTTGGGAAAAGCATCAAATGACTCCAACCGCTCTAAGTAGAACGGAAAATAGTATCAGACTCGTACTGACTTAAAACCCACCCTGTTCATGCCGGGTCCGGGGCTTCGGTATCGTCTATATACTGTAGAAGAACTCTAAGTTATTGGTGTATAATTGTGTTACTTTCTGTTGGATTTTATTCATTAATTTAGCTGCAAATTTTATAATTGTTATTTTAATTTATTCTGACATTATTTGCTAATTTATGTGTAATGAATGTTTTTATTGTAATTTATTTTAAATTTTATGGTTTGAGCCTGTTTAATTTTTTGATGACATTTAAATTTATTATTTTTAAATTGTTCACATACTGTAGCGTAAAACCGCTACGGTTAAAACATCCTCCAATTCTAATACAAACTTTTCAATAAAATTTTTTCTTCATAGCTGTTATTCACATTTGAACAAGGAATCGTGAAAAATATCCTCGGATGTTTTGCCTTTTGACGGCGTCATTACATTTTTGGGACCCGATATGTGATGGTCGACCTTATTTTTTGATTCATATCGAAATTATGAAGTGAAAGTTTTTTTCTGTTGGTGTTAAGCCAATAAAAAATATAAAGTGTCCTAGCAAAAGGATAGTCTGTGGGTGATTTTCTGGTTAATTTGGTATGTATTGTCGCCTTTTTTCTTTTCGATCCATTTCGCACTAGTTTCATAATTAATCAAAGATTCAGCTTGCATCGGTGGTCTGAAGTTTCTTTTTTGTTTAGATCCCGTTACAAGCCAATTTTTGGCTCCACCCTACGGGCAAGCGACGTCGGTTATCGACGACGGAGGTCGGGGCGCTCTCGCCCGGTATCCGAGCACATCCTGTGCCTGAGACGTCCATCTCACAAGGCCTGAAGAGGGTACGAGGTAGATGCGGACCCCGCAGCGCAGTGGCTCCGTGATTTCTACGTTACTTCCCACAGTCGTGTCCAGCCGTCCAGGAATTACCGAGTTTTCGCAGCAGGAGTTTTATTTTAAATAGTGCACCTAATTTGTATATTTTTAATCTAAAAATTATCACGTCAAAAACTCTTTCTAACCTAAGGCCTATCAAGACGCGTTGGATGCTCTTAGTGTTTTTTTTGTAACTAAAATTACTAATATTGCGTATTCGCCTAGCTATAACCGATTGCAATCGATTTTTTGTTAGGTAAGTTAAAAATATTTTGCATAATACCTTCGATAATATTCTTTTCTTTCCGCTAAGTTAACCCACGCCATCACTGAAAGGTTCCCAATAATAACTAATATTTAACTTTTTTATATTTTTTAATTAAGTACTTGTTTTCTACCTTTTTCCTTTTAATCAAAATTAAACGTGTAAAGTAGCGGTTTGTGTTTTACTGTGCACTTAATTTTATTTACGCTACAATATGGCGCCCGAATTAAAGTAAGTTTGCATATTAATTATTAGTAAAATACCTTTTTTTTTGTTATCTCGTGTGTGGTTGCTCTTGAGAGCAATCTTTAATTTTCATCTTTCTTGTTGTGAGTTTCAGGTTTTAGAATTGGTCAGATACCCGTATGGAAGTTAAAAGGATTACCTGTCTTGAATATTTTCCCGATTCATACGACTGGACTACAGAATTGCTAACTGAATTTATGTTCTTTGCTAAATTGTGTGATGTTTGTGAAATTCAATTTTAAAGATTAACTTTGTAACTATACCCAATTTCCAATTCTTTTATTTTCTCCCAAAATATACGTATCTATCCCGAGTTTTATTTTATCCCAGTAGGTAGCGGTAGTTAGTTTCCCGTAGAGTGTGTTTGATGTGTGGATGGTTAGGCATCGTGACCAAAGGTAAGCTTTTTGAATGGTCGTGTGCTAGTGTCTACCTTTCTTATTTTTTTTAGCCCGTCTGTTTGCTTTTCTGCTATTTGCTAGTATCTGTTTTTGTTGGATTCTTAGCCCAGCCGATTCCTTTGACGTTCATGTTGTCGTCTTCTTCCCGCATCGATATTACGGCACGATATCTAACGATTTCCTGCTAAGTCCCGCTCTTTCATTTAACCTATTTCTATTTTGTGTTTAAAAATGTCCGAAGAAGGTTCTATCGTTGAGACTCCTTTACACGGAAGTATTATTATTTCTAGACCTCCTCCCATTCCACCTAGGCCCACTCCGGGTACTAGTCGTTCTACACGTTTGATATCATTCATCGCAAAGGGTCGCAACACGTCGTTCCAGACGCTTTATCTAGAATGTACGCGAGTCCGGTTACATTCGATCAAGGACCTGACCATACCAATGATAGATGGTATAAAAAGGTGTATTTAGGGGCTCGTGACTCCCCTCAAACGTTTCCAGCTTACGCCATTCGGAACGGTGTTCTGTTAAGACGCATGCCAATCACTAACCCATTGTGCTCTGATCCTTGGCGCATAGTTTTACCCGTTGAAAAGGTTAAATCCGCTATATGGGAAGCTCATAATAATCCTCTCTCTATACATCCTGGAGTTTCAAAGACTTATTTTAAGCTCAAGGATAACTTTTACTGGCCAAATATGTTTCGAGATGTTTCTGAGACTTTAAGGCAATGTGAGGTTTGTAAAGCTTATAAGATCGCGAATTCCCAACCACGTGGTCATATGTGTTATCCAAAGGAAGTCTCTTTACCTTTACAAATGATTTCTATCGACGTTATTGGACCGCTTCCAATCGCTTATTATGGGTTCAAATACATTTTATCTATGGTCGATGTTTTTTCTAAATATGTTTGGTTAGTCCCCCTTAAAAGGATTGACGCCAATTCAGTTATAAAAGCTTTGGAATCTGAAATATTTTTTAACTTCGGAGTTCCACGGTCTATTCTCTGTGATAATGCTACCGTTTTTCGTAGTAATCAGTTTTTAAATTTTCTTAGATCGTTTCGCATTGAATCCCCTACGTATACCCCTTATTACACTCCACAAGCAAACACGGTAGAACGTTATAACCAAAGTGTCGTTACTTGTTTGAGCATATTGGTTGGCGAGAACCAAAGGAATTGGGCTAAATTGTTACCCAAGGTCAAACTTTACCTCAATTCATGTATTAATTTAGCCACAGGGTTTACGCCAAACTTTCTCATATTCGGTAGAGAAGTCTGTATGGATTCATCGCGTGCGAATATCCAGACTCTAAGCACTAATTTAGCTGAAAGTCGGGAACAACACGCGAGTAATCTGACTTCGCTCGCCGAGATTTACGCAAAAGTAGCGGACAATCTTTCTTCTGCTTTTCTCCGTAATTCACGAAATTACAATACGAACCGCACGGCTATTACACTCAATGCCGGCGACATTGTATGGAGGCGTAATTTTTCAAAATCGTCAGCTGCTGAATACTTTACAGGGAAGCTTGCTCCTCGTTTCATTAAATGTCGTGTGATCAGAGTCATCTCCATGACTACATATGTCCTACAAGACTGTGATTCTCATCATATTGGACAATATCATATAAAAGACATACTTAAATGAATTAATTTGTTCCATATTCTTAACTTAATCAGCATTACTTATGTTAGGCCATTAGTTTTCAATTAACGACACCTCTTTTATTATTTCGACCCTCATTCCTCCCTGGAGTTAATATTTATTCATAACCATTTCCTCTCATTAAGCGTCGTATTTTTGATTTTGATTTAAGGTCCACCCTCTTCAACTTAACCCTCTCTCTTTAACTTAACCTTCTAACTTATCCCTCTATAACTTAAGCTCTTGACTTTGAGTCGTGTTAGACTTTGAGTCGTGTTTCACTTTGAGTCGTGTTTGACTTTGAGTCGTGTTTGACTTTGAGTCGTGTTGGACTTTGTGTCGTGTCTCACTTCGAGTTATTATCTGACTTCGAGCTTTTGTGTTCGACTTCGAGTTTTTGTTTGACTTCCTTTGAAGTTATTTTTAGGTTATTTCTTAATCTCAACTCTTATTTGTTTCGTCTTGAATATTGTTCTTTGTTCCTATTTATTTAAGAATATTATTCTAGTTCTATCGTTTGTTTTTCTATTCTAATGTAGGTTTAGGAGACGCATCTGAAGCTCGCACTGTTAACGTCTAAACTGGAGGCCGGCTTTCAATTTTATTCAGTATCAGCTTTTTCTTTTCGATCCATTTCGCACTAGTTTCATAATTAATCAAAGATTCAGCTTGCATCGGTGGTCTGAAGTTTCTTTTTTGTTTAGATCCCGTTACAAGCCAATTTTTGGCTCCACCCTACGGGCAAGCGACGTCGGTTATCGACGACGGAGGTCGGGGCGCTCTCGCCCGGTATCCGAGCACATCCTGTGCCTGAGACGTCCATCTCAAAGGCCTGAAGAGGGTACGAGGTAGATGCGGACCCCGCAGCGCAGTGGCTCCGTGATTTCTACGTTACTTCCCACAGTCGTGTCCAGCCGTCCAGGAATTACCGAGTTTTCGCAGCAGGAGTTTTATTTTAAATAGTGCACCTAATTTGTATATTTTTAATCTAAAAATTATCACGTCAAAAACTCTTTCTAACCTAAGGCCTATCAAGACGCGTTGGATGCTCTTAGTGTTTTTTTTGTAACAAAAATTACTAATATTGCGTATTCGCCTAGCTATAACCGATTGCAATCGATTTTTTGTTAGGTAAGTTAAAAATATTTGCATAATACTTTCGATAACATTCTTTTTCTTTCCGCTAAGTTAACCCACGCCATCACTGAAAGGTTCCCAATAATAACTAATATTTAACTTTTTTATATTTTTTAATTAAGTACATGTTTTCTATCTTTTTCCTTTTAATCAAAATTAAACGTGTTAAGTAGCGGTTTGTGTTTTACTGTGCACTTAATTTTATTTACGCTACAATACATAGAAAAATACAAATTTACTTATTTTATTTTATTGTGAAATTGTAATATTGTAATTTATTTATGTGTGTAAATTCAGATACAAATTACTTGTTTATGAATAAATGACTACTACTACTACTTACTGCAACCCCGGCTAGCTTCGTAGAAACTTCTAAGGCGTTAAACTCCTCTCTATTTAGATTTGCATAAAATATTAAATTAATGAATAGGTATCGCACATCACTTACAAGTTTGCACCCTGTAGGCATAATTTTAATGAGGATTCAAAATACAATCTGTATTTTCGTAATGTATGTATAATTTGCTATTAGCATTTTGGAGCTATTGCCAAGGTTGTATTCAAATAATGTGAATAGATTCACAATGTATTTCTAAGGTATATTATTAGTATATTGTTGTCCCAGTTCAAAGTGCATTAAAGGGAGCAGCACATATCAGTTTAATGGACATAAAAGTGAAGCTTGATTAACATTAATTCGATTATCTTTCCAAAAGATAACTAAGCAATGTGGGTAGAATTTACATCACTAGCAATCTTGTTAACCTCTCCAACTAAGCTAAATATGCTGCAACTATGACCAGCAACTCGCAAGATGGGCCGGTAATCACTTATTTCTTTTCTTTTTTTCTGGGTTGGATAATCATCAAATGACTGCCCCCACTGTAGGTGGAACGGGAGGGAGTATGTTGCTGACTTCTCTTTCAGTCACGCGTAGAACACGGCGCGCAGCCAACTTAGGCCTGGTCCTTACCGGACGGTGAGGGTACCCCTGCTCGCCGTCGGCAAACCCGCGTCGGCCCGTAACCACTGCGTCACACTGGTTATATCTACTGATAAATCGTCAATAATACTATAGCGACAGGTAATGCGTACAGTATGTTATGTAGCTAAATGTAGCAATCGCTATATATTTATATACAAACTGAAAGTACTAACTAGACAATACAACCAGTTATATTACAAATACATGTCATTCCACAGTTACGAGCTCGCATATAAAATATAATTTCACGAGCACGGCCACCGAGTGCTGCGGAGTACACCCAGCATCAAATGCAATGCCATACTAACAAAACATTCAAACAAGAATCGATCCTAAATACTGACAGTTAAGAACCAAAACCCCGTCAAGGTTTTTAGTAAACGATTGATATAGGTGTGGTGAACCGTGCAGTGCAAATGGAACGATGTACAAGTATTACATTTGGTCAAATTGCAGACGTTTACCAGAAGTTTTACTTTTAATGTATTTCAAAGTAAATCTTCATCAACTGGTTAGCTTTTTTGCCAACTATGTGGGATCTAGTTGAGTAAGTATTTTAAAGAGATTTGTTGCGACTACGTACATAATGAAGAATGTTACTAGGTATGCTAAAATCGGTTGAAAGTTAGTTACAGTAAAGCTTTTATGTATAGAAATACAGTAGTTTTTGTTGTATTCAAAACTACCAATTAGTTTTGATTTTACAGGCATTTTAACTTACGATAAATATCGAGTCCGTTAATTTACAACGCTCCCCTTAGTAGCAAGTCGAAATTGGTGGTTGTATTTGCACATTTCGGCACAACACGTGATTTCCTAGTATTTGGATTGGACATTTTTGAAAGTATATATAATTTCTAATGAAACCACACCGTGCTGAGAGAGAGAGAGAGAGAGAGAGAGAGAGAGAGAGAGAGAGAGAGAGAGAGAGATATATTTTTATTTGTTTAAACATGGTATACATACAAAAGCATGCAAGATATTATTATGTTTGAGACCATCATGTTTAGCCGTCAGTATCGGCGTACAAATATTTCATATAGGTGATTAGAGTAGACAAATAATCAAAAGGTTAAATAAAATAGGCAATAACAAAGTAAAAAAAAAAATAGAAATATTATAAATTTAAAATCATTCTCGGTCAAAATTCCTTCTTCTTGTCAGTTTAGTATTACAGTCAAATTTAGTTTAGTTTTAATGTCCAGATTCCATATTAAATAGTTATACACATTGATATTCAATAGTATTTATGTCAACAAAAAATAATATAATATGTCAGAAAAAGGATTCAGTAAATCAGTCGATCAGTCAAAAGAAAACACCTTTTCGTTTACAAATTCAGAGACACCATAATATGCCTTTTGCAAAAGAAACATATTAAGTTGATGCTTGAACGCCTTACTATTAAGCTCCTTCCAACGTTTAGGCAAAATGTTAAATATAGTGGGCGCCATGCAGACGATGCTTTTGCGCATGAGTTTCGTTTTAGCTGGATAGACTCGAAGAATGGTCATATCCCATCTGTTACGCGGTACCCCGTCCTGGAGACGTGGAAACAAATTGGGATTTGTTTTAACAAATATTGCTGTTTCGAGAATGTACAGGCAAGGAAGAGTTAGTAGCTTGTACTTTTTAAAATATGGTCTACATGAATTGTCCGACTTTAGCCCAAACATGGATCTGATGCATCTCTTTTGGACCTTAAATACCGTGCTAGCATTGGTAGAATTTCCCCAAAATATGATACCGTATCTTAGGAGAGACGCAACTAAACCATGGTAGGCCGTAATCAAGGTATCCACATTCACAACTGCAGCTAGAGAGTGTAATGCAAATGCAGAACTACATAATTTTGTACAAAGATTCTTTGATTTGTGCCTTCCAGTCAAGCCTTTTATCAATTGTGAGTCCAAGGAATTTTGTATTATTTACGGTTTCAATGGTTTTATTGTCTATATTTATGTCCATATTTTCTATTGTCAATCGTTGGCTAAAGTGTATGTATGATTTTAGTTTTATCTAAGTTAATCTTTAAATTATTATTGTTTAGCCATTCTATTATTGATGTCAAGGTATTGTGTATGTCTTGTTTATATTGGATCATGTCATTATTGCTACTAGAAATTATCACCGTACTGAGCGCGATTGGACTGAGCGAGTGTTGTGAGATGACGTCACACCGTCACAAGCCCGCGTCACACGTTTAATTCTATAAATCGGAAACTAATTGACGTATCGAAGTAATTCTTTCAATTGTATTTTTATTTTCGACAGAGAATATGAAGAGCTAATGTTCAAAATTAGTTAACATTCTTCATTATCTCAAATCAAAAACATGGTCAAAGATCTCTATCTCTCTCTTTAACTTGTTACTATTTTTTATATATCCTAGCTTTTATATGTATATATATATATAAATAATAGGTTGGGGAAAAAGTTTCTTCGCAATTTTTAAGAAAATTCAAAATGTTTTTAATATAGTTTATTTACATTTAACTAAAGTATGTAGGTACCACTTTGTTTGATAACTTTTTGGCATTATAAGTCATTTATTTCGGAATCTTGTAGGTAGGGACATGATCCCATTGCTATAGAAATTTTGGGACTTCTGATCAAAACACCGCGACAAGTGGTTTTGGCAGTCCTCTCGTGATGTTAACCTGACACTGCCTAAAGAATTCTAAAGAGACCGAAACAGGTAGAAATCTGAAGGTGCAAGGTCAGGACTTTACGGCGGATGCATTAACACCTCCCAGCCAAACTCTTAATTTTTGCTGAGTGTCTAAAGATGTGTGAGGTCTAGCATTATCATGATGAAAGACCACACCCCTTCTGTTAATTAATTCCGGCCGCTTTCTCTCAACTTCTTGCTTTAATCTCATCAGTTGTTTGCAGTAGAGTTCAGAATCGATAGTCCTGCCTGGTGGTAACAGCTCATAATGCATAATGCCCTTCCAATCCCACCACACACACAGCATCACCTTTTTGCGAGTTACCCCGGGTTTCGCCACAGTCTTTGAAGCCTGACCGGCTTTTGACCACGACTTTTTTCACAGGTTCTTATCGTTTATCAGCTTCTTCAAAAATGGTTCAGTTTCATTACGTCGTAATAAAGAATCACAAATGAGTACACGGTTCGTTAGGTTTCTTTCAGTGAGCTCGTGAGGTACCCAAATATCGAGCTTTTTTGTGTATCCAGTTTTTTTTTCAAATGCGCCAAAACTGTTTTGTGGTCAATTCTCAGTTCTTCAGCTACGTCGTAACTACTGATATGCCGATCATGCTCCACTTTTTCAAAAATGGCATCCATTTTATCCGTAATAGGGCGACCAGAACGACGTGCATCTTTGACATCAAAATTTCCGGATTGAAAACGCTTAAACCAAATTTGTGCTACTCTTACAGACACTGCACTAGGTCCATAAATATCGCAATTTTTTTTTCGCGGCTTGCATTGCATTTTTACCTTATTTTGTAGTAAAATTTTAAAATGTATCGAATTTCTTCATTAGATTCACTCATCTTGATAGTACGAAAAACAAATGAAAATCACACATTTTCCTAATTTGAATTTGGAATTATGTTTTTTAAAAATTAAACTTTCAATGATACCAAGATACAAATAGTATAGCCAAAGAGATTTTATTACAAGTTCATGCATACTATAATCCGAAAAGACTTTTTCCCCAACCTTATATGTGTATTGTGTATGTAGGTATAAGTGAATAGACTGACATGACATGGACTACCCGCGTATTTATTTTCTCCTGTTTTGTCAAATCCATTCAAAAGTGGTTTGTAAAAGATCGCTTTTAGCGATAAGACCGCCCATTGTAACAAACACCCTTTGTAGTTTTTAAGTCCTCATTTAATTCTGTTACGGTGTACAATAAAGAGTATATCTATCAATCTATAAAAAAAAAATTTTTCACGTAGGCCTACATGGGCACTCATAAAACGTCAAAAGTTAGTGCACGGTTCGAAATTGGTTGTTTCCTATGGAAGAACCGGCAAGAAACGCCACGGCTTAGAACAATGACGCATAGAAGGATAGTACGAGTGCAAAAAGTGAGGCAACTAAAACTTAGCCATTTTGGCTAACTTTGCTCGACGAGCCGTCAGTACTCAAGGTCACATTCTGCCGAACAGAGCTCGCGAGTAAATAATTTAAAACGACAGTTTGTAGCGTAAAGGGAAGTCATAGTCCTTCAAGAAAACAAAAAACGTGTAATCAAATTACATTTCACAAGTAAATACTTACATTTTATACATTATATTTACGTAAATCGACTATCAAACAAAAATTCAAATAACCTAACTTAGCACAATTCAATGTTGCTATCCGTGAGGAAAAAAGTACCCATATTGATTTCTTTTGTGCTTATTTTTGTTTAAAAAAATATAGTTTTGGCGGCAATTATGTATGCGTCAAACTAAACTATATTTATTTACAGCTACTACCTACAGTGTCTTATAACTAAAAGTTACTGTTAGTTCGAAGAGTGGCATCATAAAGATGACAATTTTATTGATTAAGATTTTTTCATTTAAGTAATGTTCTCAATAATATTTTTCTATTTCATAAATACAACACCTACTTTTAATTGATTTCAAACGAGATTTTTCAAGCAATTAATACATTTCTATAATATCATTATAATAATAATACAATACAATATAGAATGTTTGATGTGTAATGTACATCAAACATTCTAAACGCAATGAACGATATCTCATTTCGTTTACCTTCCGTAAATATATGTCATATAAGTCATATTACATGAAAAAACATCATCTTATCTAGTTTCATAACATAAAATACTTGATTTGATCCAGCAACATAATACTGCGTTTTCCCTTTTTTTGTGGGTAATGGTCTGGTAATGGTATCACTGAAAGCTATATTTGTGTGCGTTTGAAGAACGTAGACACATTACTACACACAGGTTACTCTTTTAAAAAAAAATCTTGTTTGTCACATGTTTTGCATAATAGATACAATTTTTTTTGTATGATGCTAATTGACATAATAAAATGTAATATAACTAATCAGAAATTAATCTCAGAGTCTATAGTGTTCTCGCTAGAATTAATTTTAACAAGCGTAATAAGATCTGACCTCCACAAGTCAAAAGTTGGGTAACATGATACCCCTTGGTAAGACTGGCGTCATGTTTTCTGGTTACTGACTACCATTCGATCGTGGGTCTTATCTCAAGATCGGCGGCTTAAGAGACGATGCAGACATTGAGAGGGAGCGGAGGGCTCTAGCGGTCCGGAGCATTATGCTGGCCCGTAGGTTTGCGCGGTGTACAGACCTTTTTTTTTTTTAACGTGGTAAAATTATCAAATAAGTCCTCCCACTCCGGGCAGGGTGGGAGGGACTGTCAGACTTTTACTGACTAAAATCCACGGTGTTCCTTCAATAACCCTTTACATACCGGGGCCACGGTAACGGGATGAGTCCCACGACCCCGGCGGGCTTCGGCCCTCTGCAGAGGGGGCCTCGTCATGTTGCTGACGCTCTTTGAGGCGCGCGTGGAACACGACGCGCCGTCGACCCGGGCATGGTCCATGGTCGGACAGCGAGTTGCCCTTTACTCGCTGTCCGCATGCCCGCGCCTACGGTGGCCGGAGATCGTCGGCCGACGTCCGACTCCGTGGGCGTCTACCACTGCGGCTGGGCTGGAGGGAGGACGCCATCCTCTCCCTCACGCGGCCCGCCTCCTCCTTCGGAAGCATGACTGCTTCGCAGAAGGAGGCGACCGCTTCCCACTCCCTCTCGCCCCGCAGCATGGCCTCGACCAAGGCCGGGCGCGGGAGGTCTCCGCCTATTGTCGCCGTGAGGACACGTCGGTGCTCTGCCCAAGCTGGGCAGTCCTGCACCGTGTGCTCGACTGTGTCCTCAGGGCGACCCTCGCAGTGGTGACACCCAGGCGTCTCTTCCTTACCCATCAGACACAGGTACCTCCCGAAACTTCCGTGTCCGGTGAGGACCTGCGTCATGCGGTAGGTCAGGACGCCGTGACGCCGATCTAGCCACTCCTCAAAGAGGGGTCTTACCGCCGCAATTGCGGCGTGCCCGGCGGTGTACAGACCTAGTGAAAATTATTCTTTTTAAGGCTTTTTGCCTCCTTTTTTGAGTCTGTACACGGGCAATCTATGGGTTAGTTACGCCAAAACATCGCTGGATGTGCTCCGCGTCCAATATAATTTAAAGCGATATATAATAAAAAGTTTCAAGCGATTATACGCAAGAAAACGGCTTCACTTCTGAGGAGAGTAGGGGACAGTCCTAACAGCATCCTGAGAACGGTGAGTGAGTGTGTGGCCTCTCCTATTATGAAGCAGTTTGTGCGGAGAGTGATGGGTACTAACACTAGATAATAAGCTATTAGCGATAAGTTACTAACATTTTATGGATGTTGTGGTCCAAAATAAAAAGATTATATTCTATTCTATTGTTAACATGCTCCATCTCCTCCTATTTACAAACTGACCCTGGTAAGGGTTGAAGGTGATCGACTCGTGAGGCCGTTACTATGCTAATTACTACATGCATATCGTAAATAAATTATGTAACTGTTTAGCAATGCAATCTTATTTGTGCAACAGATGGCATGGCTTCAACGTTTTCAACTTGCTTTAGGACACCTTAAGTGACTCTAATTTACTTGTTTAATATTTAGTTCTACTAAATCTAAATATGAGGTCATTTCTATAACTATAATTAATTCTATTCAAATAGTTTCTATAAGTTGGTATCTGAAGTTATATGGTTCGCGCGCCATGACGATCGCGCTTTGGGATTCGCCAAACCTAGCGACACCAGCACCATAGTTTTGGTTTCCGCTCACAGAGCGTTGACCAATCGAGGGGGTTCGAGAAAATTCTCAGCGGGGCTGCACGCGTGTTTTTTGTCTGGTGGAATTAATTATCTTTTCACCGTGATGGACAGCTAAAAGTTTCAAGAAACTTGTTATAAATGCCCAGCAGTGATCTAACAATCTGTTTCGTGATAGTGTTTCACGGTGTGAGCTGCAGATGGTAGCTGGTGAGGCGTTCCTGAGCTGAGGTCTGAACGTTAGTGGGCCAAAAGTTTTCGGTGCTGACGTCGAAACCATTTCTTATTCTTCAGTTCACAGGGTGGATTTTATAGGAATCAAATATAATTCGTCTCAAAACATATTTTTTCATAATTGAGCTCCCGCGTGGTGTCGGCTATTTACACGCCGCACCACCAATGGTATTTTTAATTTTGGTGAACTTCTATAAGTACCTAATTAGACTTTAATATTCCCCCGCTGAGACACAGACCTCCACTCTCACAGAGAAAATTTGCAGTGCAGTTCCACCACTTGGGCTTGCTACAATACAGGCAGGCACGTTATTTTGTGTAATTATTATCATCCCTACTTCTCTCAAAACGGTGATGGAAAACATCGTAACATCGGGAGGAAACCGACATGTTCTATCTACAAAAATCTGAGGACATACGACACCGATCCGCACTGAGCCTACGTGGTAGATTACAGCTCACATAGAGAGGAAGTCTGTTTCCCTGCAGTTGGAACGTTATGTATCCATTTCCACTGATTTTATTTACCTATTTAATTATTATAATATACTAGCTGACCCGCCACAACTTCGTTCGCGTGGTATCCTACCGAACCCAACGGATACCACTACCCCTATCCTACCGATACCCTACCCATACCTTACTCTAACACTACCCTAACCCTACCCTACCCCTACCCTACCCTACCAATACCCTACCCCTATCCTACCATACCGTACCGTACCGATAAAATTTGGAATGAGAATATGTGAAGATACAGGGTCAAACATAGGCTTTTTTTCAAACATCAACTCTTAAAGAGTGATGAATGAAAATTTTTATCATTGAGATGTTGATTAACGGGGGTGAAACCGCGGCGCGAAGTTAGCTGTTATAATAAAGATAAATATATGTATATTTTTATTAAATTTTCCTGCATTATTGAAGTAGGCTTATAATTATATTTTACTTGCCAAACTTCACAGTTTGTTGGCAAGAATCATTCGTAACTTTCATTAAACAAAATAGGTAGATAAACTTACTAACTACTTACTTACTACTCACATTTATGTTTACATGACATAATTGTGCATTCTACAAGTAGGTATTTACAACATTACAACAAAGATTATATTTTATTACACATATGATATCTAGGCTAAGAAAACCATCCCTCGACAACGATAGACCGGCGCTGAATTTGCAATAGACAGCGACTTCCAGAGCAGAGTGGCCAGCGGGTGCTGATCATCAGCACTGCCCACTGCCCATCACAGCCCGACGTCGTGCCTCCGTCACCGAGAAACAGTTTTCTCAGCCTAGATATCAACACTCTGTCATTAAAAACTTTTGGCAACAAATACTTAGACGTTCTTTTCCCATAGAACTTTGCTATTTTTGGTTGAACTAGTCTTTTCTCTCTCACACTCCTTGTATTAATTTTATTTTTAACACTCATTTTGTACTCATCACTATAATATTGTTTCAACCCTATTAGATAATTGAGTTTCATATCTATTGGCAAGATTTTACAAATGGTAAATAATTTTTCATAATCTTTGTTACATTTTTTATTAATCTCTTTACTAATTAGGTATTTCAGCAGTCTTATTTTTAAATAATTTACTTAGTGAAACTTCTAACAATCCCCTGCATAACAGTATGTTACACAAATGTAACAATAGAACAGTAACAAAGTGCATTCCATATTTGACATAGCTATGTTTCTATTAAAATACATTTCAGTTTCTATGCGTTCACAAAGAAATGATGTTTGTTTTTATGCACGGTAGGGAAGCTGCCAAGTTCTCATAGGTGAACGATAGTGCGCTTGCCAAGTTTGTGGGGTAATCTAGGATTGTATTTTACTGAAAACTATTTTGCATGAAGTGTGCCGGAAGCTTTTATTTTATAGTCTTCACATTAGTATTTAACTAGCGGTGCGGCCCGGCTTGGATGGGTGAAGTATAAATTATGTATAATGTGCCAATTATAAAAGAATGTAGTTTTACAAATTTAATTAAATATCTGAACTTTAAATTCTGTCTTGCGTTATTTTTAATTTATACACAATTACGATTAAAAATATACGGTAAAAAAACAATTGTATTTAAATTTAATATTCAAGATAACATATATTTTTACGAAAAAATGTGTTTAAAAAAGCTGGAGCTTCGCACGTCTACTGTTTTAAACTATTTTTTTTCAATATAAATGTGGTTACTGTGGTTTGGTTTGGTAGGAACGACATGCGCGAAGGTCGACTTTTTTTTTTTTTTTAATTGATTATTAATTGATAGACACCCTTTTTGAGCCCGTCGTTAAATAACAACCACCGTTCGAGTCAATTTTCAGGGTTAAGCAATGCTACCTGAGACAGATAGATAGAATATACTTTACTGTACACCAAAATTTAAACACATCTATTTAACAATATTGCTTATTCTATGGTAACAATGGCGGTCTTATCGCTAAGAGCGACATCTTCTAGACAACCTTAGGAAGGACTTTAAAATTTTTAATTAAAGTGGGGAGGGCTAAATTATTGTACTTACTACATTAGTCATAAAAACAGAAAAAGAGATATATATTAAAATAAATATATATACAGGATTATTGGAAATATGTCCCGATCCTGTTAAGGGCGTGTAGATGAGGTCATTAACTAACAAATCAACCCTAAGTTTCTAGGCCTAAAGTATACCATTATCGAGATTTTTTTTTTAATTTAAATATTAAAATAAAATAGGACTTTATCTCTTTTAAAAATTTATAAAAAGAAAACAAAAGCACGTTTTAACATTCTTATTTATTAAATAGCTAAATAATTAAGTTGCGCATAATAAAAAACAAAACAATTAAAAACTCCGTACTTTTGAAAAAAGAGATCCGATACTTATTTTATTTTTATGATTTTTGCAACGTCTTATGAAATAAATTTTTTTTTTCTCCTAAAATCACTAGGTAATCTATTTTGACGGTGGAACATTTTATTTCTTAGTTAATGACCTCATCTACACACCCTTAACAGGATCGGGACATATTTCCAATACCCTGTGTATGCAGATATATATATAAATACAATACATAGGTAATTAAATAACACAATACATATAGTGTGTTCTTTAACATCATGTGGAGAGAAAACAAAAGAATAATCATAAATTGGAAAGAAAATAATTAGCAACCGAGCTTTTGTTTTTAGAATTCCGTAGCCGAATGGCAAAAAACGGAATCCTTATAGTTTCGACATGTCTGTCCGTCTGTCTGTCTGTCCGTCCGTCCGTATGTCACAGCCATTTTATTCCGAAACTGTTAGGACTATACATGTAAAACTTGGTAGGTAGATGTATTATGTGAACCGCTTTCCGATTTTAAGAGAAAATTTAAAAAATATTTAAAATAAAGGGGGCTTCCACATACATGGAACTGAAACTGAATTTTTTTTTTTCATGAAACCTATACGTGTGTGGTATTTATAGACAGGTCTTTAAAAATGACATTATGGTGTCTAAAATGACTTTTTCATAAAGTTAATCGTTTAAAAGATATACGGTTCCAAAGTGGTAAAATGTGTGTCCCTCTAACTTCTATAATAATGAAGTGAAAAATCATGAAAGCGGAGCGGGAAGAAGTGTCAGACTTCTACTGACTAAAAACCACCCTGCTTCTTCAGTTGCCCTTACGTTGCGAGGCGGGGGTATCTCTTTAGAATACACCCGCGATACCGACAGGAAATTGCCCTTTCGGACTCCATCATTACTGCTGTTTGTTCTTTGAATTAACTTTTTAAACTTAACTAAGGCCGTGCGCGCACTGCCTTGCGGTGGCCGCAATTGCGGTAGTTCTACCGCACCGGTAGAATGACCGGGGCCACCGGTGACTCTACCGCACGCGTTTATTCCACCGCAGTGCGCGCACTTCTATGACACTCCATACTTCACAGATTTTGCGTTTCCAAAACGCAACGCAGTGCGCGCACGGCCTAAGTTCTAGAATTTATAGGTAACAAAATTAATAAAATACTCTCACTATACAAACTTAATAAATATAACTTGAAAATTAAACTAACTAATTGGCTTAAGTCCTTAAATTACGAAGAGACAGAAAAGCTCATGTTAATTGATAAATAAAATAGACAGTGAATAGAATATAATATAATAGTTTTAAAAAATAGTTAAGTAAGTATAAATAAGTTTAATTAGGGGATTTCAATGTTGCAAATGTTTGGGTCATAATTATTGTAATGACATTAGAGTGGAGAGCCACCGAATACCGAAATACGAGTTCGTCTCAGTTTGGGAATCAGTGTGCTATGTTTGGTTGCTACACTGTACAATGATTTAACCATATACTGTATACTACTGTTGAGGCGCGCGTGGTGATGTGCCGTTGACACAACGAAAGAATTTAAGACCTAAACGTGTGACTTGCGCATTTTACCTGAATAAGAGAAAGTTGACTCACACGCAGTCCTCCAAACTAATAATATTTCCATTAGTTAAGTAAAAGAGATTTACAAATAAATCATTCTGATTCCGATTTAAATATTGTTTAGTTTAGTACCCTCAAACGCATTTATAATGATTTTAATTTACGATGCAGAAACTAGATCGACACATTGTATTCTAGCGTGGAGTTTAAAGTTAGTTTATTTCTGTCAGGGTTGCGGGGATGTTCTAACGAGATACCGCGGCCCCGGAATGGCAGCTGAATGAACAGGGAGGGTTTTTAGTCAGTAGAAGTCTGACACTCCCTTCCGTTCCACACAGAGCGGGAAAAGTCGTTTAATTAATTTCCCACCCAAAAAAACAAGAGTCTACTAGTGTGGAGTTTAGGGTCAGTTTATTGCACTATAAATATTGTTGTATTGTGATGTCTTGAAAATATATTTTTTTCATGTTATTGTGTTTCCAGAAAGGGTTGTAATATATTTTTTTATAGTTTGAACTGCAAACTTTTGAAAGGCCTTGCTGTAATGTGTTAGTAAGTTTTTCATTTGCTTTGGAAATAATTGTCAATGGGCATGAGTGTGAGGAACAAAAATTCGGGTCAAAGAATATGTACCAAATTTTACGAGATCGGTCCCGCACATTTGGAGAAAATTGGCTTAGAAAGACGGTAAGACACATGAGTAATCTCACAAAAGTTCGGATTTTTATTCGGAAGAACATTGAAACGCTAGCCTATACTTATGTGTGTGTTTCAAATATATTTTGACATTATCTCCCAGCCAAATTGTTACTAAGAAGACTACCAGTATTGCATGGAGCGTCTCCCTATCTTATCTCTACAAACCAGTAACGGCATAACACGATACTCATCCCGTAGAAAAACTGGTGCTAGATTTCAGGCTTTCTATCAAAGGCGGCCGGGACCAACCTCAGCTCAAAACAAAAAATTGGCCCATGAAGGGTTCCTTAGTAACTATAATAAATATAACATACTTAATATATTTATTTGAAAAAAAAAAATAACCTTCCAAATTTCTTAAAACTAGCTTATTTACAATTTTTACAACTACGCCAAATAACTTTGTTTTTCATAGTATTTGTATGAATTACAAAGTTATATTTGCGGTTTTTGAAAATATACTGTATCTCAAAAACTGCTAACTCAATCTCGTTCAAACTAAATTTGGTTGAAAGTTTACATTAAGATCTACAAGTAATGGTTTTTTTAGATTTTTCACTTCATTATTATAGATAACTTCTATAATAATGAAGTGAAAAATCTAAAAAAACCATAACTTGTGGGATCTCTTTTTTCTCTTTTTTAAAGTCCTATTTTATTTTAATATTTAAATAAAATAGGACTTTATAAAAAAAAACGAAAGCACGTTTTAGCATTCTTATTTATTAAATAGCTAAAGAATTAAGTTGCGCATAATAAAAAACAAAACAATTAAAAACCTCCGTACTTTTGAAAAAAGAAATCCGATACTTATTTTATTTTTATGATTTTTGCAACGTCTTATGAAATATTTTTTTTTTTTTCTCCTAAAATCACTAGGTAATCTATTTTGACGGCGGAACATTTTATTTCTTAGTTAATGACCTCATCTACACACCCTTAACAGGATCGGGACATATTTCCAATAACCCTGTATATGCAGATATATATATAAATACAATACATAGGTAATTAAATAACACAATACATATAGTGTGTTCTTTAACATCATGTGGAGAGAAAACAAAAGAATAATCATAAATTGGAAAGAAAATAATTAGCAACCGAGCTTTTGTTTTTAGGGTTCCGTAGCCGAATGGCAAAAAACGGAATCCTTATAGTTTCGACATGTCTGTCCGTCTGTCTGTCTGTCCGTCCGTCCGTATGTCACAGCCATTTTATTCCGAAACTGTTAGGACTATACATGTAAAACTTGGTAGGTAGATGTATTATGTGAACCGCTTTCCGATTTTAAGAGAAAATTTAAAAAATATTTAAAATAAAGGGGGCTTCCCCATACATGGAACTAAAAATGATTTTTTTTTTTCATGAAACCTATACGTGTGTGGTATTTATAGACAGGTCTTTAAAAATGACATTATGGTGTCTAAAATGACTTTTTCATAAAGTTAATCGTTTAAAAGATATACGGTTCCAAAGTGGTAAAATGTGTGTCCTCCCCCTCTAACTTCTATAATAATGAAGTGAAAAATCTAAAAAAAACCATAACTTGTAGATCTTAATGTAAACTTTCAACTAAATTTGGTTTGAACGAGATTGAGTTAGCAGTTTTTGAGATACAGTATATTTTCAAAAACCGCAAATATAACTTTGTAATTCATACAAATACTATGAAAAACAAAGTTATTTGGCGTAGTTGTAAAAATTGTAAATAAGCTAGTTTTAAGAAATTTGGAAGGTTATTTATTTTTTTTCAAAGAAATATATTAAGTATGTTATATTTATTATAGTTACTAAGGAACCCTTCATGGGCGAGTCCGACTCGCACTTGGCCAATTTTTTGTTTTGAGCTGAGGTTGGTCCCGGCCGTCTTTGATAGAAAGCCTGAAATCTAGGACCAGTTTTTCTACGGGATGAGTATCGTGTTATGCCGTTACTGGTTTGTAGAGATAAGATAGGGAGACGCTCCATGCAATACTGGTAGTCTTCTTAGTAACAATTTGGCTGGGAGATAATGTCAAAATATATTTGAAACACACACATAAGTATAGGCTAGCGTTTCAATGTTCTTCCGAATAAAAATCCGAACTTTTGTGAGATTACTCATGTGTCTTACCGTCTTTCTAAGCCAATTTTCTCCAAATGTGCGGGACCGATCTCGTAAAATTTGGTACATATTCTTTGACCCGAATTTTTGTTCCTCACACTCATGCCCATTCACAATTATTTCCAAAGCAAATGAAAAACTTACTAACACATTACAGCAAGGCCTTTCAAAAGTTTGCAGTTCAAACTATAAAAAAATATATTACAACCCTTTCTGGAAACACAATAATGTAGGATAAAATGTATAAATACAATACATAGGTAATTAAATAACACAATACATATAGTGTGTTCTTTAACATCATGTGGAGAGAAAACAAAAGAATAATCATAAATTGGAAAGAAAATAATTAGCAACCGAGCTTTTGTTTTTAGAATTCCGTAGCCGAATGGCAAAAAACGGAATCCTTATAGTTTCGACATGTCTGTCCGTCTGTCTGTCTGTCCGTCCGTCCGTATGTTACAGCCATTTTATTCCGAAACTGTTAGGACTATACATGTAAAACTTGGTAGGTAGATGTATTATGTGAACCGCTTTCCGATTTTAAGAGAAAATTTAAAAAATATTTAAAATAAAGGGGGCTTCCCTATACATGGAACTGAAACTGAATTTTTTTTTTCATGAAACCTATACGTGTGTGGTATTTATAGACAGGTCTTTAAAAATGACATTATGGTGTCTAAAATGACTTTTTCATAAAGTTAATCGTTTAAAAGATATACGTTTCCAAAGTGGTAAAATGTGTGTCCCTCTAACTTCTATAATAATGAAGTGAAAAATCATGAAAGCGGAGCGGGAAGAAGTGTCAGACTTCTACTGACTAAAAACCACCCTGCTTCTTCAGTTGCCCTTACGTTGCGAGGCGGGGGTATCTCTTTAGAATACACCCGCGATACCGACAGGAAATTGCCCTTTCGGACTCCATCATTACTGCTGTTTGTTCTTTGAATTAACTTTTTAAACTTAACTAAGGCCGTGCGCGCACTGCCTTGCGGTGGCCCCAATTGCGGTAGTTCTACCGCACCGGTAGAATGACCGGGGCCACCGGTGACTCTACCGCACGCGTTTATTCGACCGCAGTGCGCGCACTTCTATGACACTCCATACTTCACAGATTTTGCGTTTCCAAAACGCAACGCAGTGCGCGCACGGCCTAAGTTCTAGAATTTATAGGTAACAAAATTAATAAAATACTCTCACTATACAAACCTAATAAATATAACTTGAAAATTAAACTAACTAATTGGCTTAAGTCCTTAAATTACGAAGAGACAGAAAAGCTCATGTTAATTGATAAATAAAATAGACAGTGAATAGAATATAATATAATAGTTTTAAAAAATAGTTATGTAAGTATAAATAAGTTTAATTAGGGGATTTCAATGTTGCAAATGTTTGGGTCATAATTATTGTAATGACATTAGAGTGGAGAGCCACCGAATACCGAAATACGAGTTCGTCTCAGTTTGGGAATCAGTGTGCTATGTTTGGTTGCTACACTGTACAATGATTTAACCATATACTGTATACTACTGTTGAGGCGCGCGTGGTGATGTGCCGTTGACACAACGAAAGAATTTAAGACCTAAACGTGTGACTTGCGCATTTTACCTGAATAAGAGAAAGTTGACTCACACGCAGTCCTCCAAACTAATAATATTTCCATTAGTTAAGTAAAAGAGATTTACAAATAAATCATTCTGATTCCGATTTAAATATTGTTTAGTTTAGTACCCTCAAACGCATTTATAATGATTTTAATTTACGATGCAGAAACTAGATCGACACATTGTATTCTAGCGTGGAGTTTAAAGTTAGTTTATTTCTGTCAGGGTTGCGGGGATGTTCTAACGAGATACCGCGGCCCCGGAATGGCAGCTGAATGAACAGGGAGGGTTTTTAGTCAGTAGAAGTCTGACACTCCCTTCCGCTCCACACAGAGCGGGAAAAGTCGTTTAATTAATTTCCCACCCAAAAAAACAAGAGTCTACTAGTGAGGAGTTTAGGGTCAGTTTATTGCACTATAAATATTGTTAGTAAGTAAAATAGGACTTTATCTCTTTTAAAAATTTATAAAAAAAAACGAAAGCACGTTTTAGCATTCTTATTTATTAAATAGCTAAAGAATTAAGTTGCGCATAATAAAAAACAAAACAATTAAAAACCTCCGTACTTTTGAAAAAAGAGATCCGATACTTATTTTATTTTTATGATTTTTGCAACGTCTTATGAAATAAATTTTTTTTTTTTCTCCTAAAATCACTAGGTAATCTATTTTGACGGCGGAACATTTTATTTCTTAGTTAATGACCTCATCTACACACCCTTAACAGGATCGGGACATATTTCCAATAACCCTGTATATGCAGATATATATATAAATACAATACATAGGTAATCAAATAACACAATACATATAGTGTGTTCTTTAACATCATGTGGAGAGAAAACAAAAGAATAATCATAAATTGGAAAGAAAATAATTAGCAACCGAGCTTTTGTTTTTAGGGTTCCGTAGCCGAATGGCAAAAAACGGAATCCTTATAGTTTCGACATGTCTGTCCGTCTGTCTGTCTGTCCGTCCGTCCGTATGTCACAGCCATTTTATTCCGAAACTGTTAAGACTATACATGTAAAACTTGGTAGGTAGATGTATTATGTGAACCGCTTTCCAATTTTAAGAGAAAATTTAAAAAAGATATTTAAAATAAAGGGGGCTTCCCCATACATGGAACTGAAACTGAATTTTTTTTTTTTCATAAACCTATACGTGTGTGGTATTTATGGACAGGTCTTTAAAAATGACATTATGGTGTCTAAAATGACTTTTTCATAAAGTTAATCGTTTAAAAGATATACGGTTCCAAAATGGTAAAATGTGTGTCCCCCCCCTCTAACTTCTATAATAATGAAGTGAAAAATCTAAGAAAACCATAACTTGTAGATCTTAATGTAAACTTTCAACCAAATTTGGTTTGAACGAGATTGAGTTAGCAGTTTTTGAGATACAGTATATTTTCAAAAAACCGCAAATAAAACTTTGTAATTCATACAAATACTATGAAAAACAAAGTTATTTGGCGTAGTTGTAAAAATTGTAAATAAGCTAGTTTTAAGAAATTTGGAAGGTTATTTTTTTTTTTTTCAAATAATTTTTGTTCCTCACACTCATGCCCATTGACAATTATTTCCAAAGCAAATGAAAAACTTACTAACACGGCCTTTCAAAAGTTTGCAGTTCAAACTATAAAAAAATATATTAGAACCCTTTCTGGAAACACAATAACATGAAAAAAATATATTTTCAAGACATCACAATACAACAATATTTATAGTACAATAAACTGACCCTAAACTCCTCACTAGTAGACTCTTGTTTTTTTGGGTGGGAAATTAATTAAACGACTTTTCCCGCTCTGTGTGGAGCGAAGGGAGTGTCAGACTTCTACTGACTAAAAACCCTCCCTGTTCATTCAGCTGCCATTCCGGGGCCGCGGTATCTCGTTAGAACATCCCCGCAACCCTGACAGAAATAAACTAACTTTAAACTCCACGCTAGAATACAATGTGTCGATCTAGTTTCTGCATCGTAAATTAAAATCATTATAAATGCGTTTGAGGGTACTAAACTAAACAATATTTAAATCGGAATCAGAATGATTTATTTGTAAATCTCTTTTACTTAACTAATGGAAATATTATTAGTTTGGAGGACTGCGTATGAGTCAACTTTCTCTTATTCAGGTAAAATGCGCAAGTCACACGTTTAGGTCTTAAATTCTTTCGTTGTGTCAACGGCACATCACCACGCGCGCCTCAACAGTAGTATACAGTATATGGTTAAATCATTGTACAGTGTAGCAACCAAACATAGCACACTGATTCCCAAACTGAGACGAACTCGTATTTCGGTATTCGGTGGCTCTCCACTCTAATGTCATTACAATAATTATGACCCAAACATTTGCAACATTGAAATCCCCTAATTAAACTTATTTATACTTACTTAACTATTTTTTAAAACTATTATATTATATTCTATTCACTGTCTATTTTATTTATCAATTAACATGAGCTTTTCTGTCTCGTCGTAATTTAAGGACTTAAGCCAATTAGTTAGTTTAATTTTCAAGTTATATTTATTTAGTTTATATAGTGAGAGTATTTTATTAATTTTGTTATAAATTCTAGAAATTATTTAAGTTTAAAAAGTTAATTCAAAGAACAAACAGCAGTAATGATGGAGTCCGAAAGGGCAATTTCCTGTCGGTATCGCGGGTGTATTCTAAAGAGATACTCCCGCCTCGCAACGTAAGGGCAACTGAAGAAGCAGGGTGGTTTTTAGTCAGTAGAAGTCTGACACTCTTTCCAGCTCCGCTTTCATGATTTTCTCCCCGAATAAAAAAGGTCTTAATCGTTACTGATGAGGGAGATATCTATCTGTAAGTACTTCAGTCTAGCTCTTTTGGGAATAACAGCGTGTGTTATTTTAGGTTACAATATTATGTTGTAAATAATATAAAATATTGTTACTTCGGTAAAATATCCACTGGGATTAGCATTTATTGGTTATTTTAGTTTGATATCGTCAAAACTTAAAAGCTTAAAGTTTTAGTGTCCCTAGACGCGAAAGAGCCATTTTCATTAAAATAAATAGCTAAAGTTTTAAGCCTCGGATAAGCATGAGTTTCTGTTCAATATTTAAATATTTTGTTTTGATATGCTTAACGATTAAATTTTAGTAAGTACCAGTGTTTATAAAGTTTTTTTTGGGTTTTCTTGGTTAATTTTTTAAATAGTAATGTGGGTGGAGTTTACGTTACTGGCAATATTCTTAACCTCTCCCCTAAGCTAAATATGCTTGTATCTTGAATGGGTTCACGGCAATAGTGGTTGGGTTTCGAATCGGCGACCTTTCCATTACAAGGCCGAGCTTAGCTAGTAGGTTATTGCTGCTATATATGGAGTTCTGTTTATGTGAGGAACTTTTTTTTAATTATTTTTCAGGGTGGGAAAATCATCAAATGACTTCTCCCGCTCTGGGTGGAGCGGAAGGGAGTGTCAGACTTCTACTGACTAAAAACCCACACTGTTCCTACAGCTGCCCTTAAGTTTCGGGGCCGCGGTATTACCTTAGAACATTCCCGCAACCCCGGCAAGATGTGAGGAACTTGTGGCTCAACAAAAAACAGCAGCACGATTCAATACTCAGGGTTACGCAATTTTTTATGCGATTTTGCTAATGTTACACGTTGCTTATGCCACTGGACAGTTGTGTAGCTTTCTTTTTTATTGATAATAGGTTCGGGTTTGACCACCATCTCACCTGATGGTAAGTGATGATGTGGTCGAAGATGGAGGACACTTACCTAGAAGTAACCTATTCACTCTTGACTTAAATACTCCCAGGTTATAGCTATCGGGAAACATTGACTCCGGCAGGGAATTCCACAAACACAAAACACAATATTAATCCCCCTTCAACATTTTTATTCATGCGTTAGTGTATCTTTGGTATTCACTTAAGGAAGAAATAAGTCAGAAATGACTTATTACGTTACTAGTTTTTTGTTCTAAGGAAAATGTCCGGGTTTATTGCAACACCCACTGGATAAATAAAAACAGGCCAAGTGCGATTTAGACTCGCGCATGAAGGGTTCCGTCCCATTATCTATAAAAGCGGCAAAAAAAATCATGTCTGTTGTAGGTATGGGAGCCCACCTTAAATATTTGTTTTATTTTGATTTAATTATTTATTTTTAAAGTGAATCTACAATTAAATATTTTGTGAATATTTCAAGCATGTATTGTCGTTATCAATATCGAGCAAAAAAATCACGTTTGTTTTATGGGAGCCCGCATAAATATTTATTTTATTCTATTTTTAAGTAATTGTTGTTATAGCGGCAATAGAAATACATCATCTGTGAAAATCACAACAGTCTATCACGGTTCATGAGATACAGCCTGGTGACAGATTGACAGACGGATGGACAGCGGAGTCTTAGTAATAGGGCCCCGTTTTACTCTTTGGGTACGGAATCCTAAAAACTAGGGTGTGTTTATTTTAACGTAGGATAGTATTAATTACAATCTCTAGGCTAAATAATCATAGCCACATGGGTTGATCTTCTAGGTTAAACAACGCTTACTGAGGTCAGCCCATAGATGGGTGACGATGATGAAGGACTGATTTTAACTTATCGAGATTGAATAATCTCGATAAGTAAACCAATAGCTTTTCCGAGGCATAGAATTATGCCTCGGAAAAGCTATTGGTCACGTTTTATTTATACATCGGCAACGAGAAACTGGTCGAGACCAAGCTCCAGAGCCTAGAGCATCGGGGACGTGTTGCAAGCCTATCAGTTTTCTATCGGTTACATTTCGGGGAGTGTGCGATGTAATTGCACAAGACAAACGGCGATGCGCCATCGTTACATGGTGGACATCCCACACATACACACGAAACGTTTTAGGAATACTTTCATTGTGCGTTCGGCTAAGGAGTGGAATTCCCTGCCGGAGTCAGTGTTTCCTGATAGCTATAACCTGGGAGTCTTTAAGTCAAGAGTGAATAGGTTGCGTCTAGGCAAGCGTGCTTCATCTTCGACCAAATCATCGCTTAACATCAGGTGAGATTGTGGTCAAACGCAAGTCTATCAACTATAAAAAAGAACATCTTTGACAGTTGTTAGAGCTATTCGCAAGCCAGGAAAATTAACACAAGACTTGCTAAAGGATTTCGAGTTATCCTTTTACTTAGTCGTCAGTGAGGTCTGTACTCAGTTGCGTCCGGTTAGACTGTGAGATAACGCCGACATAGTTAAGAAACTGCTAAGCTACATTGCAAGACGCTTCCGTATCAGCAATGGATTCAGTTTGGAGATCTTGAAGCGTCCACTATTCCTAAATAGTTAGAAGGCAGAAATCCTGGTACCAAGTTACTGTATTGTGGAGACCAGACTTTAACATTCTCATGTCTGTTACATCATCTGCTTCGTCTTTTCTCAATTATATTAGGGTTGTTTTCCAGTCTAACCTAAAAGTCTAAGTCCAAGTCTAAGTCCAAGTCTAAGTCCAAGTCTAAGTCCAAGTCTAAGTCTAAGTCCACGTCTAAGTCCAAGTCTAAGTCCAAGTCTAAGTCGTAAGTAGTTGAGTATTAGTGTTTCACATGGAGCATCTGCCTATCTGACCTCCACAACCCAGTAGCTGGGTAACACGATACCCTAGCTTATATCAACGATAAAAAAATATGAAAATAATTCTTATATTTTTAGCCAAAGCGGATTGCTTAGAGAATGTCTGTAAAGAGAAAGTCTTTGCCAAGAAGTGAGTCAGTTCAGACAGAATAAAAAAAAACATCCTGCGTTATTATTATATTTCTATCGTTTCTTTCTCATTTATACTCTCAACTGACCACGTCAAAACATCAAGGAAATCTCTCAAGTCTTCAGCGTTTTCCACTTGCTCATAGTTCAAAGTTAAAAGCAAATTGTTTCAGTGAAAATGTTAGTTAATTCAACCGACAGACGTAATCAGTGGACGGACAGCATCTTGTTAAATTCTAATTAGCGTCCCCTTTGACAATCTGTGTAGTTAAGTAAGAAATTAAGTACGGACTAGGACTTGGTTGGACAACAGGGTAAATTCAACTTTAATGTTGAAGTCGTAAGGTTGAATTTTAAGTAGTTAGGTGTTAAGCTTGGAAGTTAAAGTCCATGCTTATTAGGTTTTTGGTTTATGTGTCCGAGTTTTAATTTCTGAGGTCTAGGCACGGAATTTGTTAAGTATCTAGGACGGCTTATGCTAGCTTGGTTTCTTTAATGAGTGAAGTCTAGACAGGAAGGATGGAATTATGAATATGTTAATAGAAAGTTGTTGCTCATTGACTACAATTCTACCAGGTTATTCCTATCAATACCAGACGCACGGCTGGATACCATCTACACTTGGTTGATATACCGTCTTGTTCTACCAAGCGCTTCTCCTCCACATTTATTGTGCACACTTCCAAGCTGTGGAATTCTCTGCCTGCTTCTGTGTTCCCTGGCACTTATGACCTTTCAACCTTTAAAGCAAAAGTAAATAGGCATCTTCTGGGCTCGCTCGTTCTATCGTAGACCTCATCTATCGCTTACCATCAGGCGAGATCGAGGTCAAGTGTGAGCTCATTCTGAATAAAAACAAAAATCTGTTCAATGGATAATCTGGTAAATGAACGGTTAATAAATTAAAACTAGTTGTAACCGCGACTTCTGGATTCTGAAGATCAGCTAGGCAGTCTCCTCTCTCTTTCTCCGTCTCTCTCTCTCTCTCTACATTAGTACTCAACTACAGCCGGTTAGACTGGTTGCTGAGACCAACATACTCGTAGTTAAGAATAAGGTTTACAAAAAAGACATGGAGCACTTGTATGTTCTCCTGTTCAATGTAGGACCAAATTCGCACTACGTCAATATACCGCACTAAGTTCTAGAATGTATAACAATATTAATAAAAAAAAAAACTTTTTAGCAAAAAATAGAACATACTTCCATATAAAACACTACAAAGGCAAAAATAACTTTAATTTCGGAAGGCGGTGTCAAAACCAAAATATATACAAAACTAAAGACACCGCCTTCCGAAATTTCATCCAAAATCAAAATCCTTTTACAAAATATTGCTTCTCCCTGTGCATAGCCGTTAATTTTTGAGGAGTTCTCCTGGTACATCACCATCAGCTCTACTTCACCATATGCATTGTGACGAGCATAAAGTACTCAACATCCATATTCAAGTAATCTAATCGCAATCAACGAAATACTTATTATTGAGTAGTTTCGTTGGCCATCTGGGGTCTTCATCATCAGTTCCACTTCCTCAAATGGTGCTTTTCGAGAGCAACTGCACAAGGTACTATAAGAAATACCCAAAACGCTATAGGTGTGCCTATAATATTTGAAGAGTTCCCTCGATTTCTCCATGATCCCATCATCAGATCCAAACATGACGACAATGGGACCAACTAGAAAGTATACCCTTTCAAACTCAAAAAGAATTTTCCAAATCGGTTCAGCCATATCCGAGTTATGAGATAACATACATAAAAAAAAAAAAAAAAGTTCAAGACGAATTGTAAACCTCCTTTTTTTGAAGTCGGTTAACAATCTCACTATACAACGTGTAATTTAAAGGGTATATACATACCGAGTGCACGGCTTCTTTGGATGATAACAAACGATATGGCAAGGGTTTTCTAATCCTATGTCTACATGACTGTGTGGAGCATATTAGAAATTTCAATACATTGATACCAGAGGCCGAATGTTTCAAATTAAGAAGAACGAAGAGAATTATCGTTTTATTGGCAAGTGACGTGGAAAGTGATGACCCTCATAGCGCTGTGACACGTTTGTTATTACTGGTATTCAAGAAACATGAAACCAATAATTTGGGGTCAATTCTGTGAGTTACTTATTTTGAGCTGAAACTTTGCATAGAGACTCCATACCAGATGTTGTCTTCAGTACTTTTGGATAGATATAGGGTTTTCGTTACACGTTGTATAAACTAAATAAATATAACTTGAAAATTAAACTAACAAATTGGCTTAAGTCCATAAAAGTCATAAAATGGACAGTGTATAGAATAGAATATAGTAGTTTTAAGAAATAGTTAAGTAAGTATAAACAAGTTTAATTAAAGGAACTCAATGTTGCAAATGTTTGAGTAATAATTATTGTAATGACACTAGAGTGAAGAGCCACCGAATCCCGAAATACGGGCTCGTCTCAGTTTGGGAATCAGTGTGCTATGTTTGGTTGCTACACTGTACAATCATGTAACCATATACTGTTTGTCAAATAATTTAGTTACATACCTACTTTTTGTACTTTTGATGAAATAAAATGTATTATTATATATACATCTGTTTAGCATCATCATTATAATATCATATCATCATGATCTGCTCACAATAAACCCGGGAATTTGAAAAAGAACAAAAGTATAAGGAGATATGGTAATGTAAACTATCGTATCGTAATGTTTCTTCGTATCTTAATCTATATATATAAAAACGAAATATCACTCACTGATTAATCACGAAATCTCAGAAACTACAAGTAGTAGGGCTCTCAAAATTAGCACGGGGGTTCCTTTTAGTACGTAGATGCTCGCTAAGACGGGATTTTGGGAAATTCCCACGGGATCGGGATTTACACGGGAAAAACTTCCCACGCGAACGAAGTCGCGAGCAACTGCAAGTAATATTATAAATACGTACGTTCATCAGGATGGATGTATGTTACGCAAAATCTACTAAAAGGAACCGAATTAAATTTGGTACCTATGTGTAGATAGCTGAAATAATGGAATAACATAAAGGCTAGTTTTTTATTCCGTAACTCTCTTGGGATCGCGAGTGCGAAAAAATTTCCCACGCAAACAAAGTCGGTGACTAAACTAGTTATTAACTGAAAACAACAACCAAACGTAATATGCGCCAATAGTCTAATGGCTAAGGTGTCGACCTTGCGATCAAGAAGTTACAGGTTCGAACCCCACCCATTACACTACTGCCGTAAACCCATTTCAGACACAAGCGTATTTAGCTTAGTCGGCGGGGCTTACAAGATTGCTAGTACTCTTTAAAAAAACAAAATAATCAAAATTTACCTTACTTTGTTTAATTGTTATCATCACCACTGTTTGCAAAACGGTGAAAGAAAACATTGTGATTAAACCTGCCTGTCCTAGGACCGACCGCCACCATCCCATTACCGTCCATTGCCTCTCACAGAGAGTGTCACAATTAATAATAAAATATATATATGACGGAGAGGGCACATTAACGTTATCCTTAGGCAAGCCTTCCTCCTCGTACATCTTCAGCAAACAGGAAATAATACCACGAACAGATAGTATTGATCTTCTTTAATGATTTCACAAACTTTTATAACCGAAATAATCACGAATTCTTGCGATGGAAACGGATGAAGATTGTGAGGTTATCTGCTCACGCACACGTTCTATGGCAGACTGACTGACACCATGCTACCCCGCTCTCACTTGTCAACCAATGACACTTTGTTATCAAAATGACACTACCCCCGACACTGACAGTGACAGCTGATAGACAAAGGCAGATGGAATGACGTCACTACCGCCATTTGACATCAGTGTCACATCAGCGTCAGTGTCAGCGTCAGTTGTCAATGTCAGCAGTGACAACCGACAGACATTGGCAGATAGAATAACCTCACTACCGCCACCTTGTAACCATTGTTAGAAGTCTCTTAATATCTACGCCTTGCTGCGACACGGCCGTCCTGCGCTTCACACGTCCTCGTGTGGCTCATCTGAAATAGAAAGTTCTGTGTACATTACATTGTTTCGGCCATGCCTGACCAAGATAGGTCAGCTTAACCAGTATATCGCTTAACCAGCGGCATCACTTAACCAGCGGCATCGCTTAACCAGCGGCATCACTTAACCAGCGGCATCACTTAACCAGTGGCATCACTTAACCAGCGGCATCGCTTAACCAGCGGCATCGCTTAACCAGCGGCATCACTTAACCAGCGGCATCACTTAACCAGCGGCATCGCTTAACCAGCGGCATCACTTAACCAGCGGCATCGCTTAACCAGCGGTATTGCTTAACCAGCAGCATCACTTAACCAGCGGCATCGCTTAACCAGCGGCATCACCTAACTGGTGGCAAATCCATAGCGAATAACATGGCAAATTATGTACTTACACACTTTTTTTCAAATTACCTTAATGACGTCAAATCAAATTAAATCAGTGTTAGCCGTCAAGTTCACAATTATCCTCGAATAAATCCTCAGGAATTTCACTACTGGGCATTTTACGCATGGGCCATGGGCGTATTTGTACGTCCGGTTACCATTAAATGCTTTGAGTACATATCCGTCACTATGTAAGACCTCAATAACGCGGAAGGGTCCCTTAAATTTAGGGTCCAGCTTGCTCTGATTGCGTTCATCATTTTACAGAAGAACGAAGTCGCCTACAGTATAGTTTTGGACTTTTGCCTTTGTACTGTTAAATCTGGCTTAATAGCATTGCCTACTTACGCTCTGTATCAAAGTCCACTCCGAGCTCGTAATCTTTAGCACTAGAGAACATTTTGTTAGCACATGAGTTATAGAGGCCTAGCTACCTTCCCAAGGAACAGTTCAAGAGGAATCGATCTAGTGACCCTATTAATGGTGCAGTTGAGAGCTAGTTGAACTTTCGGGAGAGCATCTTGCCACGACTTTTTCACTAGCCTCAACTGCAGTGAGCATATTTTGGAGCGTACTCATAACCCGCTCAACTGGATCGTTAGCACAGGAACTTTCTGTAGAAGTCAGATGCAAGTCGATACAATAGGTTTGCTTGAAATCTGCACTAGCAAAGCAGCGGCCCTGATGAACGATGAGTCGCTTAGGGGTGCCGAACAAGGAAATACTGCTCTTTAAAGCTTTTATGCTACTCACAGAATCAATACGCCAAGTATAACGTAACAAAACGATCTACGTTCTCGCTCCACCTTTTTAACAGGTGTAGCCGGAAGGAAATACCTGGATAAAATATCCGCATGACACATACGCTTCCCATCCTTGTATACAATCTGAAAGTCGTAAACTTGTAGAAATGCCCACCTTTTAGGTACGCGCGGGGTCAGATCAACCTTTTTGCGGGATGACTTTAAAGAGTCCGTTACGACTGTGAACTTATTGTCGTGAAGGTAATGCCCGAAATGCTTAATGGCGTTCACAACAGCCAGTCTCTAACTCATACAAGTGATATTTGGACTTTGCGGCTGTGGTACGCTTACTTAAGTAAGCCACTATGAATTGTTTGCAATCTTTTGTTTGTAACAAAATGGCACAATAACCGATTGCACTGGCGTCTGTATGAAGCTCAATTGGACAGTCAGGATCAAAATCATTAAGACCGGCTCGGATCCCTATGATCATTTGCCTGATGCCTTCATGTTTGGGCTTGCATTCAACGTTGCCCTTACTGGAGCTGGTGAGAGCGTGAAGAGGAGCCATTATTTATGCAAAACTGGGGATAAATTTTCTTAAATAGGACGCTAGTTCTATGAACTGACGTAATTGCATGACCGATTTAGGAGGAGGCAGGGCAATTCGATCAGAGATAAGTGGAAAACGGTTTGGTACGGTATTATCGTTTAACTCTCGATAATCTACGCACATGCGATCAGTGTCGTCCTTCTTTTAACTAAAAGAATAGGACTGGCAAACGGAGACAAACGTGGACGTATGATTTTACATGCGAGTAACTCATTCGCCTTATCACGAGCAAGACTACGTTCCTGGGGGCTAAGACGACAAGGTCGTCGATAAACGGTTTTAGAAAGGTCAATAAGGCGAATTTTTACAGGGTCAGTATTAGCTTGGCCTGATGAAGTGCTGCAAACGAAGTAGTCCTTAAACTCAATTAAAATATTTAGCGAACTGGGCTTGCACTCTAAGGGAATGCTACTGTCGATATTTTCACAACTAACATCACTATTATTATCATGGACAGTACATGCAATTATTGAGGATTTAATTTTGGTAAAAATCACTCGGTCAAAAGTAACATGAATTTCTAATTCTTGAGTAAACACTTCCTGCCCAATCACAACGTCATGTAACAAAAATTCATCAGGCAAGGCGTGAAATAGAATATTGAAAACAATGTCGTTGATAATATCTGATGCCCTAATCTGCGTGGTACTGTAAAAACTACTGTACCCAATACCGGTCACCTTTACTAAATTATTTTGGCATTTACCATGAAATTTTATTGACACTATTTCCTTAATAAGTGAACACTCTGCTCCCGAATCGAAACGAAATGAAAAGAACTCACCGAAGTGTTCTACAACTCCCATTGGTACACTGACTGCGCAGACTTCAACACGCCGCTCCACCGGCTTGCTGGTTGTATTGACAGCGGTCGTCTTCGCTTCTATACTGGCAGCTCGAGGGCATTTTGACGCATAGTGTCCAACGCCCCAACAATTGTAACACGTGATGTCCGTAGTTGTAAACTTCGAAGTGGCTGCAAGTTTGTTTGCTTCTGCGTGCGGCGCTCCAGTGCTACGATTATCTCTATCTTTTCTGAGACGACACGCAGAAATATGGTGGCCCAATCTTCCACAATGTGCACATTTAACCGGAGTCGACATCAGCTTGCGTTGTTTTAGATCAGAGTTATAATTGTTGTAGTCACTAGTTGGTGCCTTTCTTTTAATGTATGATAGTGCTTTTAACACCTGCTGCATTTTTATCCTAGTTTAGTAAAGCAACACGGTTGACGCGGGGTTCTATTTGAGCTATGTGTGCCATTACAGTAGAGATAGCGATTTGCTCTGTACTCAGGTTCTTCCAGCGTGACATCAAATTATTCAGCTGAGTAGCAGCGTAATTTGCAAGGCACTCACCTTCGTTAGGCTTGCTGTTATAAAGATTGATGAGTGATGAAGCAGCAGTCTCCGAAACATCATAACGAGCGGTGAAGGCTTCTTGAGAATCCTTCCATGTCATGCCGGGAAAAGATACTTGGGACAGCCAAGCCGACGCCTGACCTTTTAGCGCTTCACTCAGAGCTATCATCAATGGAGCTCCAGATAACGATTGGTCCACCATGCACATGTCTGCCGTCGATAACCAAGCACGTGCGTCCACTGATGTCTTCTCGGGGTCGAATGTAGGTAGACAAACCCTGCCACTCGTTGTCGGTCCTTTCATAGCTCTGATTATGGCTAAAAAATTCTGATTTTGTTGCTCTAATAACAATTTCCATCTTTCCTCACTATTGTTCATCGTGGGCTGCAGTGCAGAACGTGGATCACATCCCACTTCTGATGACGGAGAGGGCACATTAACGTTATCCTTAGGCAAGCCTTCCTCCTCGTACATCTTCAGCAAACAGGAAATAATACCACGAACAGATAGTGTTGATCTTCTTTAATGATTTCACAAACTTTTATAACCGAAATAATCACGAATTCTTGCGATGGAAACGGATGAAGATTGTGAGGTTATCTGCTCACGCACACGTTCTATGGCAGACTGACTGACACCATGCTACCCCGCTCTCACTTGTCAACCAATGACACTTTGTTATCAAAATGACACTACCCCCGACACTGACAGTGACAGCTGATAGACAAAGGCAGATGGAATGACGTCACTACCGCCATTTGACATCAGTGTCACATCAGCGTCAGTGTCAGCGTCAGTTGTCAATGTCAGCAGTGACAAGCGACAGACATTGGCAGATAGAATAACCTCACTACCGCCACCTTGTAACCATTGTTAGAAGTCTCTTAATATCTACGCCTTGCTGCGACATATATATATACGTGTAATTTAAATGGTATATACATACCAAGTGCACGGCTTCTTTGGATGATAACAAACGATATGGCAAGGGTTTTGTAATCCTAAGTCTACGTGTGTAGAACTTACTACAAATTACTTAATACAAATACCAGAGACCGAATTTTTCAAATTAAGAAGAACGAAAAGATTTTTTGTGTTTTTGGCAGGTGACGTGGAAAGTTATTGACCCTCGTAGTGCTGTGACACGTTTATCATTATTGGTATTCAAGAAATATATGAAACCAATAATTTGGTATCAATTCTTTGAGTCAGTTATTTTGTGCTGAAACTGTGTATAGAGACTCCATACCAGATGTTGTTTTCAGCCCTTTCGGATAGATATGGGGTTTCCGTTACACGTTGTATATAAATATATATTTATTTATCAGCCAAAAAATATCCTTGAACTTGTTAGTAGGTGCACTTAATGTTAATAATGTTAATCTTAATTAATGTTAGTATCTTAAGTTTAATTAACACACACAACGCAACACAAAATTATTTTACACGAATTAATCATAATAATAATTAGGTTGAATTAATTAAAAATAAATAATTTTAATTACAATGTCAATGGTTCAAGTTGATGTCAAGTGGTTTTTTTTAAACTAAATAATTATAGCAATAAAAAAAATGAAATACAATAATGTCACTTTAATTTAACAAGATCCTTGTAACACTTTTCCTCCCTCCGCCCAGCGATGAAAGCTAAAATTATGACGGGAATAATCGGGTTTCACACAAAATTCGTTCAATTGACAAATTTCATTAATCCAACCCGTTTATGCGGATACGGCTTAATCCGTTTAGCGTAATAGCGTTAGTCATGGGTGTCAATACAGTTGGTTGCTCAGGTATATACATATATAATTATTTATATGAGCGTATGTACTTACTTACATACGATAAACCGTTGGACCCAGCCATAATTTTTTCAACTCTCTGCCGGAGTCTGTGTTTCCCGATGGCTATAACCTAGGAGTCTTTAAGTCAAGAGTGAATAGGTTACTTTTAGGTAAGCGTGCTCCATCTTCGATCACATCATTACTTACCATCAGGTGAGATGGTGGTCAAACGCGAACCTATTATCAATAAAAAAAAAACGTCATGGACAGCCGCTTTTTTGCTCAACTTGACGGGGGCACTGCCGTGCCCCCAGATTTTGATTTGATTTGATGTGTGAATCTCACAAATTCCGAAATATATGCGTTTATTTATTTTATTAAGCACGCCTTTGTTCCTTTGTGTTGCATAAAGTTTTAATAATTCCGAGCAAAAAGCTTTATATCATGAAATATTATCGCATGACGAGACCTTCGCTTCACAAAAATTACATAAAATAATTAATCAGCCGTTGAAACGTTCTCTCTTCTCTATGATAGGGAATGTATTTTAATTATTTGTATATGGTGTACAATAAAGTATATAATAATAATTGGTTGTAATCCACCAGGCGGAGTCAGTGATCGACAAACCCATTGTAGATATTGCATATCTCCGAAAATGTTCAGTCCTAGAACATGCTGACTTCCTCACGAAGTTTTCCTTCACCGTTTTGAAGGCAGCGGTGATGACAAAGAGGACAAAAAGTAATGTGCCTACCTGGGATCGACCCCACGATCTACAAATTTAAATTATTGTAAAAAAAAAAAAAAATATAAAGATTTTCTGCAGGTGCAGAAAATCAGAAACGGCGCAAATACAAAAACCTAATTGGATGCTGTATGTTTGAGCCGTTTGGGGTTGAAACGTTAGGATCATGGGATCCGAGTGCGCATCGACTCTTTCGCAACATCGGCAAACGATTAGTCAACTCCACAAGTGACCAGAGGGCTGGCCTTTTCTTTTGACAGAGAATCAGCATTGCCATTCAACGTGGCAATGCGGCCAGTGTTCTGGGCACTTTTCCCATTGATAGCGATGTTGACGAATTTTTCGATGCCCAATATTTTTTTTTTTATTTTCACCGGTATATACTTTATTTGAATAAATATTTAAAAATTATTGAATTACTTTTATAATGTTCTACAAGGGAAAACCATCAAATAACTCCTCCCGCTCTGGAGAGAATGGAAGGGAGTGTCAGACTTCTACTGATTTAAAACCCACTTTGTTCCTTCAGTACCCCTTGCCCTCCAGGGCCGCAGTATTACCGATGTTCTAAGACAGTAAAGACAACGTTATTTCGGGCATACTGCCAGTCTTTTTATACATGTAGTTTGTGGACTAAATACACACAGCGAGCCGTCAGTGTCCTGCGGATCCAATATAACAATGCTTTTTGCGGGATTGCCTCGTTACTGTAGTGCGTCAGCAATGTTTGCTGAAGCTCAAGTGGACGGCTTTCACGCCATTATTCGTCAAAGAGTAGCAGCACTGGTGCGAAGGTTGAGGGACAGTCCCCGCAGTTACCTGAAGGTCATTTCTGAAAACATCTATAGTCCAATATGGAGGCAACGGATGAAAGTTCATATTAGGTAGGCGGACTCTAATTTTTTATTTGTTTTTTTTTTGGTACGTGTATGTGTATAATTTACTAACATAGTTTTAAGTTCCTTTAATGTAATACTACCATTTTATGGACGTAAGTCTGAAATAAATGTTTTGAAATTGAAATTATACAAACATTCCTGCAGCTCTGGCTGGATTTAACCCTATCCTACCCCGCAAAGATGCTGACTGCTCTTTAAATCTCGTATGATTTCAAGCCTGTATTATCGTTACCCGCGGTGCAAACTGAAGTTTCCTAATATATTTTTTCAGCGATAAATCGCTGGAATTGGATGCAACGGAGCAGTATATTGTTGTTTAGAAAGATTTATGTCGTTACCCTGAGCTCTGGCGCAGTATTAAACCGCATACAACTAGATACACGTTGTACATAAAATTTGTGTTGATTTTTAAATATAAGTAAGGAAGATCGGAGGTTATTGATGTACGTTTATGTATATACTAGCTTTTGTCCACGACTTCGTTCGCGTGGGAGGTTATTCCTGCATAAATACCGACCCCGTTGGAATTCCGGGATAAAAAAGCATGTCAACTATCTATTTACCAAATTTCCTTGAGATCCGGTCAGTAGTTTTTGCGTGAAAGACCAACAAACTTACTTACCCTCACAAACTTTCACATTTATAATATTAGTAGGATAATGTAGCTGTTGCCCCCGACTTTGCTCGTGTGAAAATATTGTACAATTTATTTTATTAAAATTGGTCTCGCTTTTGAACTCGATCTCGCTTAATGGTAAGCGATTGGCGAGGTCTACGATGGAACGAGCAAACTCAGAAGATGCCTATTCACTCTTGCCTTAAAGTCTGACGGGTAATGCGTGGTAGAGAACACAGGAGCCGATAGAGGGTTGTACACAAAAAGTAACTTAACCTTCCTTTTCAGTCAATATTTTACAATCTTTGCCTTTCATGCAGATTTTTTCTACCAATTTGACATTCATGACTGAGTAACAAACATGCATTTAAACTTTCTTTTTGTAATTGCTGTATACATATTACAAGAATTATGTTATTATTTATGTTACAAGTATATCAACAAACACAAATCACTAACTAAAAGGAAAAAATATCTAAAAGACAACTGATAATAAATTTACCCGACCTGAGCATTGAACACTGATCCCTTGTTGAGAACGGCGTCATGGTTAGCACAATGGTTGACTGATTCGCTGCTGTGCTGCACGTCCCGGGGTCGATACCCGCATCGAGACATATTATTGTATTTTTTTAAAGAAGCGCTGGCCCTATTTGCATTATTTAATATAATAATTATATGATTATTTATTTAACATCTCTTAAACCTATGCCTGGTATGGCTTATGGATAGCAGTTAAGGGGTTTGTGCAAGTGACATGATATGTTTGTAAACGCACGCACACAAAACGAAAAATCTTAGTGTACAACACTTTTTGAAACGACTTATAAATTCTCTCTCTGCCGGCTTCTGTGTTCCCTGCCACATATGACCCGTCAGCCTTTAAAACAAGAGTGAATAGGCATTTTCTGGGCTCGCTCGTTCGATCGTAGACCTCATCTTACACTTACCATCAGGTGTGATCGAGGTCAGGAGGCGGGCTCATTCGTAACAACAAAAAAGCATGTGTGAGAGTTATACGAACAAAATGATTGGTTATAATTTGTCATCATCATAAATTCACAAAAAGATCTTAAAAATAATTAAACTGTAGAATAAATACAACATAAAACTCAAAAACGTTTACAGTAATAATAGAAGAACAACTATATAGTTACTAAAGCTAATTTAAATTTAATTCTTCATTCATACCACACCCCAAAATATTCAGCGTTCTGAAACAGTCAGTTCAGTTCTGTTCATGAATTTTTAACACTACAATATCCCGCAGAGTCTACCGAGCTGTGGTTATTCTTCATAAGTCGAACTTTATTTTACTTTAGAACTAGCCACGGGGTGCGAACAAAGATACAAAATTATTACATAATGCACCTGACATGCTTATTAGGGTTCCTTAGTCGAATGGCAAAAAAACTTAGCACTTAGACGTATTCCGTGAACCGCTTTCCGACTTTTATATCTAGACTATACAATTAAGGGGATTCCCGATACATGGAATTGAAACTATTTTTTTTCATCTATACCTGTAAGGTGTCTATGGATCGAACCTAAACACGCGGCTCAACGACCTCCAAGAGGAAGTTACGAAAGGAGTGCAAGAAATGAAGCTTGAGTGTAATGAATGCGGCGCCGACATCCTCGACAAGGTCTTCGACAAGTTCGACGAGGTCGATCTGAAGACCGACGAGGTCGGTTTGAAGATCGACGCCGTCCAGGCGAGCATGGACCACACGACGGAGGGGGTGAGGACCCTCGGTTGTGTTGCGGCCAGGCTCGAGGACCAAGTCGGTGATCTTGCCGGGGATGTCGCCGCCAGGATAGAAAGGTTAAAGGAGGTCATGCGGGAGGTTGTGGTCAAACCCAAAACCAACCCGCCGACATACGCCAGCGTCACGGCAGTTAAACCCTGGCACCGACCGGCACTTCATTCGATGGCGGTCACCTTGGAAGGCAGTCAGCAGACTGCGGACGAGGTGCTCGCCAGGGTGAAGAAGGTGGTCGACGCCAGGGTAACTGGCCTAAAAATCAATAAGGTAAGGAAGGCGAAAAACCAGACCATAATACTGGGGTGCGACTCAGAGGAGGAGTTCAAGAAAGTTAAGAATAGGATCGAGAGCCGAGGCGGAGGGCTAGTAGTAGCGCCCATGCAAAATAAAAACCCACTCGTCGTCCTCAAAGACGTCTTTTTGGACAGTGAGGACGACGAGATGGAGAAGGCGCTCTACTCACAAAATGAGCACATATTTAGGGATTTAGACGTAGAAGAAAAAGAAATTAGGATTAAATACAAGAAGAGGACCAGAAACCCCAGGACGGCGCACGTTGTCGTCCAAGTCAGGCCCAAAGTATGGCAGAGGATGACGGAGGCTGGGGCCCTCTACCTTGACCTGCAAAGGGTCAGGGTCGAGGACCAGTCTCCGCTCATCCAATGCACAAAGTGCTTGGCATTCGGACACGGCCGGAAATTTTGTACCGAGAGTGCAGACAGGTGCAGTCACTGCGGGGGTCCACATCTTCGTGAGAAGTGTGTGGACTTTATTGCGGGCAATGAACCGCGGTGCTGCAACTGCCTGCACTCGAAGTTCCAGGGGACCGGCCACAACGCCTTTAGCGTGGAGTGTCCGGTGCGTAAGAAGTGGGACTACCTGGCTCGGACGACAACGGCGTATGCCTGAGCCGTTTCTTGGGACGTACACCACACACGATACATACATAACACGCACATTAACACACAAGATATACAAAACATATATTAAATATATAGTAATATATCTAAACACGCACAAAACACAAGACATGTACTGCATAATACACCTAGGAACACAAACACAAATACAGATATATAATATATATTATAAATATATAAGCATATATCAAAACACGCACGTAACACTTAACACGCACTACACACAAACTGAGAACACATACAGATTACACAAAATACAGATTAAGAAAATGGTAATAGATATTGTATTATAAGAATATAAATATATTATTGCCGTAAAATTGAAGTAAATAAACAAATACAAAAACGCATAAATAATTCAAGTGGTATGTACCCTACACAAACCAAAGTACCTAATCAATTGATACCAACTAGAAAGGAAAATACTAAGTTATAAAACCTGAAACTAAATTACTATGTAGTAAATTGCTGTGTAAAGCCCCTTCTTGTTCTTGAATATGTACTATCTTGCTAAAAAGTAAAATATAGGTAGAACATTAGGATATACACTGTAATACATAGATATAGCTTAAGTAAATAAACATGTAAGTAATAAAATAGGTACTTTATGTTAAACCCTTCTTGTATTTGAACTATTGTGACTAACCTTAATAAATAAGAGACAAGATATACATTGAATTAAATAGATGTTATATAATTAATTTAGAATAAACACATGTATAGCATATTAATAGCATATAGAAGTATAGTTAATAAATAGTCATAAGAAAACAATGTAAAAATAAAAATAAAATTTGTGTCCTAAATACCCTAAATAAAGAAAACTAGAAAAAGTAGATTAGCATAGCGGGAGTCCCACCCGGCTTAGAATGAAAGGTTGTATGAAAGAAAGATAAAGTATGAGGAATGACAGTACGAGAGGAATAAATGATAGAACTGGAATGAATGAGGAACATAGAATAATAAGGTCCTGGTGGTCTCATGACCGGGGAAAAGCAAAAAAAAAAAAAAAAAAAAAAAAAATAAAAAAAGGTGTCTATGGACAGATCCTTAAAAATGGCATTGAGGTATCTAAAACCATTTTATCAAGTTAATCATTTAAAAGATAGACACTTCCAAAGTGGTAAATTGTGTCCCCCCCTCAACTTATATAATAATAGAGTGAAAAATCTAAAAATATATAATTATGTTGTAGTTCTTAATGAAAACATTCAAAGAAAATTTTCTAAAACCGCAAATTTATAACTTTGTATTTCATACAATCACTATGAACAACAAAGTTATTTTTTGTAGTTACTACGAACCGCCCATGGGCGAGTCTGACTCGCACTTGGCAATCCAAATCCATGTTTGGTTAATATAGAAAAAGTTTGTGCATAAAGATACCATACCATTAATTAGGTCATGTGAAAGTGTGTTTTTTTGTTTATCGTTCAAAATTGAGCACTGGTTGATGTGATTTTTGGTATGGAGATTTAGTTGACGGGTTGAAGAGTGATACAGGTTAGGCTTTTTTGCTAGTTGAAGATTTATTTATTTATCAAAATAGAATGGCCGAAACCAATCACACTATTTAATATAATAATTTATATAACACATTCAAGCATTCTTCTCACAATACTTCAAATATTTTATACAACACTCCATAATAACGATGATATGAAGATAATATTATGTACCTATAACGTCAAAAAGATATGCACCACTTCTATTTTTGAAGTAAAAACTTCTTTAGCGGCGTTGAGCACTTTTTCGTAATGGGTAAAAAATGTTAAACTCGCGTCAGGACACGTGACCTGATCGAAAATTCGTAAGACGGACGGAGAGTTGAAAACTTCTTTATTTTTTCAATTTAGTATGTTAATTAGTTTTTCCTGATTGTTTTGTTGGTGTAGTGGTCACAAGCGATACTACTTGCTCAGCATGAGGTCTCGAATTCGATTCCCGGGTCGGGCAAAAAGTAATATGGAGTCTTTGTATAAGATTTTTTATATCTATACTAATATTATAAAGCGGAAAAGTTTGTTTGTTTGTTTGCTTGAACGCACTAATCTTCGAAAGTACTGAGTGGATTTGGATGCAATTTGGTATGGAAGTAGCTTGAAGCTTGAGGAAGGTTATAGGCTACATTTTACGCGACTGCATAAAAGGAGAGTTATGTTTTTACCGTGATAGAATCCACGGGAGCGAAGCCCCGCGTGAGTACTAGTATAACATAAATAATATTTATATTATATATAAATTATATATAATTATTATATATTATATATATTATTTTATATATATATAATGGACTAAACTTAAAGACGAGAAGCTAAGCTTGTATCTGGAATAGGTTCACGGCAATAAGGCACAGGGCCATCAGGGCAACCCTTAGCCATAAATAAGGCTATTCTCGCTTATTAAAATAAAGTAAGCATCCTAATCTATACTAATATTATAAAGCTGAAGAGTTTGTTTGTTTGTTTGCTTGAACGCGCTAATCTCAGGAACTACGGTTCGGATTTGAAAAATTCTTTCAGTGTTAGATATCCCATTTATCGAGGAAGGCTATAGGCTATATATCATCACGCTAAGACCAATAGGAGCGGAGCACTAATGAAGAATGTTTCAAAATCGGGGGATTTTTTTTCCACGCGGACGAAGTCGCGGGTGGAAGCTAGTATTATATATTAAAGAATCGTTTCCAAAAATCTAACTATTACAAATCAGTTTAATGGTCGTATCAAATACGTATTTTAACGAAACCAAATTCCAAATGTCTTTAATATCGACCACCTTCTTACATAATTTTACATAATCTACAAGTAAAACATACGCAACAAAGTTATTTCTCCCACCAACTGGCCAAGAGGGGTGAAATGTAATGAAAAGTTAATAAGTTCCATTATTACTAGACGGGTAGGGGTGCGAGTAGAGTGGGGAACGTCAAACCACACCTAATTTATACACTGGAGCGTGGTTTAAACATTTTTTCTAAATTGATGTCCCATTTAGATATCTCTTTTTTCCTGTAGAAAAATCCCTAAATGGATACTCCCATTTCGGGTGATGTGGGAGGGAGTGTCAGACTTCTACTGACGTCCCTGAACCCACCTTGTTCCTTCAATTCGCTATCAATGCATCATCACTCATCACATCAGCGAGAGTGGAATGAACTCCTCCGAAATGGCCTAACATATTGATATGATTGTTTGTGGGTCTGAGAATAGGTTGTAGGGATTGTTTTTCACTAGAAATATGTTATATGGATGCAATTTGGTATGGAAGTAGCTTGAAGCTTGAGGAAGGTTATAGGCTACAATTTACGCGACTGCAAAAAAGGAGAGTTATGTTTTTATCGTGATAGAATCCACGGGAGCGAAGCCCCGCGTGAGTACTAGTATGTTATATAGCAAAAGACGTTATCTTCTATAGAAAAGTTATGGTGTATCACGAAATAAATAGTCTACAATACAACATATTCGATGACACGGTTGAGCTAATATTTGATTGGATGGCTGCTGCTATGTTTCGCGTCGCGGGTTCGTTTCCCGCAACGGAACAAATATTTGCATGGCCTACCGATAGCCGATGCAGGTTTGGGTGCTCAGAAAAAACATTTCACAAATTCATAGTGAGTTTAAAATATATTGACGGGCAGTTTTACCTCAATTTATGTTCGGAATTTTCGCAAATTTTCTCGAGATACAAAATAATTTCTGACTATAATCAGGGTTCGCGATCGGGTCGGATATAGGTGCTCCCACCTTCTTCCGCGACAATGTCTGTGAATACGCTAAAATTAATTTTAATAATATAAATATTGACAAATCATTTATTTAGTTACAATATGCTATAGGTAATTCTATACTAATAAGATAATTAATTACTCAATTTTATTTGACAAACTTAGTATTAGGGCAGTTATTTGAAATCTCAACACAATTTTATTTTATCTAGTTTTAATAAAAAATCGTATTTCATTAATAACTTTTCTTGTCACTTTTTTGTTATTATTTATTTTTTTTCCCTTGGCGGGCAGTTTGATACTAGGCAACTAACGCGCTTTTTGGTGGCGAGTTTCAAATTACAGTTTAAAGGTTTTTATCTATTTATTTTTTATTTTTAGCACGTAGCACGATATTAAACGTTACAATTTTTGTTTTATTTATGTATTTAATACACTACACATTAATTAATATTAGTTTATTTACCCTCGTCCGTGTGTCGCTGCGGGGTGCCAACTGAAAACCAGCGCTGGGTGTCTTTCGCCCAGCAAATGCTGAGTTGGTAACCCTTTCGGTGTAGACATGCTCAGCGAAATTCTTAATGTAATTTTTTATTTTTATTTTTATGTTTGTAATTTTCTGTTGTTGTGTGTGTTTATAACCGAATAAATGGTTTTCAATTCAATTCAATTCAATTGATGGACAATGAAAGCCTCATAAGAATCTGTGATACGGCTTTCACTGTGGACGAAGTTGATAGTGCTAAAGAGTTGCTATTTAGTTCAATAAAGACTAACAAGAAGAAAGTGACGAGACGCAAAGAAGGAAAAAAAGGAAGAGACTTAGAGGATATAATAAGTGTGTTCAAAGTCACGGAACCAGATCTTATACCAATATTCGTGGCGCGTGACTTACAAAAACTACCGCCAGTTACTTTTGATCATGTAGATGTGACCAAACTGTTAAAAGATCTAGTAATCATGCGGGCAGAAATCAGTGACATAAAAAGTGAATATGTAACGATTAATCAATTAGACCAGTTGAAGATGGAATTGGGATCCAACAGGCCCCCATTATCGTTATTAACTTGCAATATTAATGCGAAAAAAAGAGGAGGGTATTTGCTTGATAGCGGGCCGGTAGGTCTATCGCCGGCACCCGCGTATGATGATGATACGATGACGCGGTTCGCGAGTGCTGAGCGCCTTGAGTCACCTAAATATCGCTCTCTCGCTTGCACGTATACCGAACCGCACAAGACAAGCGCGCATGTACCGCGTAACTCAACGCTGTTGGAAAATGAAGCATATACGGAGAATGCCGAGTCAGCTGTTCGTCCTACAGAGACAAATCATTTTGAAACTCAAACTAAACGACCCACTATGGCGGAGATCGCAAAGAATGGCGAATGGAAAACACCTAAGAAACCAACCGATAATTGGGTATTAGTACAAAAAAGAAGGTATAGAAACCGATTTTTACGGTAAAATGGGCAAAGCTGCTACGGACGTGTCGGAAAAATTTAAAGCCGCCGAAGTTAAAATCCCGTTGTTTATTTCAAACGTAAACAAACAGACAGCGGTGGATGATATCTGTAAATATATCGAAAAGAAAACTGCGGAGGTGTTTACCCTTGAGAAAATTACAATGAAGAAGGAAAAGCCATATAATGCATTCAAGCTGCTTGTTAATAAAAATAAGCTGGATATCTTTCTAGATGATCAGATGTGGCCGGACGGTGTCACATTTAGGCGGTTTATTCATTTCAAGAACAGAATAGAACACAAAAATAATACTATTTTTGTGAACGATGAAAAATCAACACCGTGTAATGGATAGTTTCTCAAAAATGAACATAATATCATATAATTGCAAAAATGTTAAAAAGTCGGTAAACTGTGTGCGTACACTCTGCAAAACAGCTGATATTATTTTGTTACAAGAAACATGGCTATACCCACATGATCTAGCATTTCTTGATACGATTGATCAGGAATTCAGTTGTACGGGAAAGTCCTCAGTGGACACCTCAGCCGGCATTTGTAAAGGGAGACCCTATGGAGGGCTTGCTATATTATGGCGAAAGACCGCCTTTAACTATGTGAGTGTAGTGTAATGTGTTAGTAACCGGTTATGTGCAGTGAATGTAGTGGTAAATAACGGCCGATCATTTATGGTTATAAATATATACATGCCAACAGACTGTATTGACAATTTGCCTCTGTTTACAGAATGCTTAAGTAAAATGTATTCTATAATACAAAATAATAATGTACAATCAGTGTACATGTTGGGCGATTTCAACGCGCACCCAGGTGAGTCATTTTGTAACGAACTTATTAGCTTTTGTAGTGAGCAAGAGTTATTATGTGCAGACCTAAATTATTTAGGCATGCAGTCGCAAACGTACACGTTTATCAGTGACTCACATGGGTGTAAGCGTTGGCTCGACCACTGTCTTGTTACACAGGCGGCGGGAAAATCAATAGTAAATATTGAGGTGATTTATGATACGTTTTGGTCAGATCACTTTCCTTTGAAAATCGAATGTGATGTTAATGTTATTAGATTAAAGTCCAGCGTAATTAAATCGTCACTTGACAATGTTCGCTGGGGGGAAAGGAACACAGATGAAATAAATGAGTATTTATCTTTATGTAATAACAAATTAAAGAATTTAGATTTTCCTGCGGATTTTGAAAAATGTGCTGATCATTATTGTAATAATTTCGAACATCGATTATTGTTGGATTCGATGTATAATTGTATCGTAATCAATTTAAGTGAAGCAGCTAAAATAAACAGAGTCTCGAGGGACATAATAAGAAGAAGGGGTATCAAGGGCTGGAATAAACATGTAAAAGAATATCACGCTCAAGCTAGGTACAAGTATAAACTGTGGGTTTGGTATGGTCATCCCAGTTCTGGCCCTGTGTATGAAGACATGATAATTAGTCGTAAATTATTTAAATCCAAATTGAAATGGGTTATAAAACATCAAGAAAAGATTGAAATGGATATTTTAGCCTCACTTCATTATGAAAAACGATTTTCATCTTTCTGGAAGGGCACTAAAAAGCTGAATTGTTCTCCAAGCTTACCAGTGAGTGTGGACGGTAAGAGTGACCTTACTGATATAGCCAATATGTTTAGGGAACAGTTTATGGTGAGCTCACCTCTGGATTCTGTGGTGGAGTTGACCGGTGAGGAGTGCCATGGCTCAGAAATACCCCTTCGATTTACGTGTAAGGAAATAAAAACCGTAATCCAATCCATGAAAAGGGGGAAATCTCCTGGGCATGATGGGCTCAGCATCGAGCATCTTCAAAATGCTGGTGTGCACTTGCCAAGAGTGTTGGCGATGTTTTTTAATCTGTGTGTAGGACACTCTTACTGGCCACAAAAGATGCTGGATACTTTAGTGGTCCCTATAGTAAAGAATCGGACAGGAGATATATCGGACAAGGGCAATTATAGGCCAATCTCACTGGCCACGGTGATAGCCAAAGTATTTGACAGTGTGCTTGACACGCACCTCAGTAAATACATGAAATTACATGACACACAGTTTGGTTTTCGTGCTGGGTTGTCTACTGAGAGTGCAATATTTACGCTGAAGCACACTGTCAAATACTACACCGACAGAAAAACACCAGTTTATGCTTGTTTCCTGGACCTTTCCAAAGCCTTTGACCTTGTTTCTTATAATGTCTTATGGGGGAAGCTTCGGGAAGCGGGAGTACCAGATACATTAGTGTCAATATTATCTTTTTGGTATGAAAAGCAGAGGAACTTTCTCAAATGGTCCAATACGTTGTCAGAGCCTTATAAGCTCGAATGTGGTGTTAGGCAGGGAGGTCTTACTTCCCCGAGACTATTTAATATATACATGAATAACTTGCTTGTTGAGCTCAGTAGCACACATGTCGGATGTCATATAGACGGATTAAGTGTAAATAATTTAAGTTACGCCGACGATATGGTGCTGCTGAGTCCTACAATCAATGGATTAAGGAAGTTGCTTGCTATTTGTGAAGGTTACGCCGAGCAACATGGTCTAAAGTATAATCCTACAAAGAGTGAACTGTTGGTTTTTAGGGGTAAAAATAAAAGTCCGTCAAGTGTCCCTCCAGTAGAGCTAAACGGTTTACCTCTAAAGAGGGTCACTCAATTTAGGTATTTGGGTCATGTTGTTACGGAGGACCTGAAAGATGATCTCGATATGGAGAGAGAGCGCAGGGCGATGGCCGTGAGGGGAAACATGTTGGCTCGCAGGTTTGCTGGTTGTTCTGTACCGGTTAAAATCACCCTTTTTAAAGCATTTTCTCAAACGTTTTACACCAGCAGCCTGTGGGCTAACCATACCCAAAAAACTGCCAAGACCCTGCGAATTCAGTATAATAATGCTTTCAGGGCGCTGTTGAGGCTTCCTCCTTATTGTAGTGCGTCTGGGATGTTCGCGGATGCACATACTGACGATTACTTCGCGATCATGCGCAAGAAAGTCGCATCTATAATACGCAGAGTGAGAGGAAGCAACAATAGCGTTCTGAAGGTTTTCGCAGATAGGCTAGAAGGGCCTACAATGGACAGGTTTATCAAGCTACATGTTGGACATGGGGCTTGATAAACCTTCCGCTGAATGTGAGTTGTTTGTTACTTTTTTAATAATTGTCTGTTGTGTGTATGTTATAATTGTGTGCCTAATTGTTCTTACTAACATAGTTTTTTAAGTAATTTGTTGTTATACTAACTCTATGGGCCTTAGAAGCCTGACAATAAAAGATTTTTATTTTTATTTTTATTTATTTTTTATTTATAATCTACCTATGTGCCAAATTTTATCTCAATATTTTTTTTAAGCTATTGCATAGCTTTTATCGTGGGCTTTGAGCGCGGCGACCGAATCAAGAAATTCCGTAACGAAAATAAAACCTAATACGGTCGAATACTGTCAGTTATTTCAATTCGCTTTACTAACGTTATGTTAGCGTGTTTAGTAAAGAATCGGATTGGTAACCGTCAGTATTCATTTTTTATTTCTTTTTTTATTGAAAGTATTTTTATATTATATTTAGATATTTTTGTAAATATTTTTTTTTAATAAAATAGGAAACATTTACATTTTTTAACCGACTTTTAAAAAAGGAGGAGGTTCTCAATTCGGATGTTTGTATTTTTTTTTATGTTTGTCCGTGCATAACTCCGTCGCTTGCCAACCGATTTGAAAAATTCTTATCTTGTTAGAAAGGGTATACTTTCCAAATGGTCCCATGAAAATTTTATCGAAACCGGACAAGCCGTTTCTGAAAAATCAACAAAAGTCTAAAAAAAATATTTACATTGATGATCTTTTCATTTACTCTGCATTGCGTTTTTTGTTCGCGCATAACTCCGTCATTTACGAACCGATTTGGAAAATTCACTGACCCACTAAAAAGTACAAAAATAAAAACTTTTTTGCAAAAAATAAAACCGACTTCAGCCTTCCATATCAAAACACTACAAAGCCAAAAATAATTTAAATTTCGGAAGGCGGTGTGAAAAAAAAAAGAAAATACAAAACCAATAACACCGACTAGGTACCGAAATTAAAATTATTTTTGGCTTTGTAGTGTTTTGATATGGAAGGCGGTTTTATTTTTTGCAAAACAGTTTTTATTATAGGAGAAAGAAAGTCCAAAATGTCAACGCCGCGATAAATATCTTAAAACAAAAAATGTGGTATAATTGACCCGTGGAAAAAAACTTAAAACTAAATTTGCTATTATGTCCCTCAGACCAAGAAAAAGAAATAACCTACATGTATTGTAATAATTAATAAAATATTTTAAAGCATATTAACTTCTCAAGAAAAAAAATTGTTTTCTTATCGGTCACCACGCTCAAAAAGTGTAACTTGAATTAATATCAAAGAAAAAAAAATACTGCATAAATAAAAAATAAATAAATAATTATAATTGCATAAGTTGATAAAAAATGCTATGCAATAGCTTTACCGCGGCAGTCCCCGAGTGCCACACGTGTTTTTTTTTGTTTTAATTTTATCTAATAGGTATAATAAAATATTAGAGCACTAATTTTACAAATGGACAAGTACCAGGCGAGCATAAGTTACTTAGTAGTTAATATTCACCAAACATCGAACTACATAAACACAGTTACGGATAGTAATTAAGTATCATTCTACTATAAAAGCTCTCTCCTGTCCGACATCATCTGCCATTGCACCATTATTAAAACGACTACTGAGCCTTTGCGTCATGACTCGGAAAATATTGCCTGCCGTAAAATTTATTGCACCAAAAAATATTAAAATTAAGGGATTATACCGCCAGTTGCATGAATATCATTTTTCATTAAGTTGCAACGGGGTATTGTTGACTCACTCGTTATTACGTCGTTCACGGAATATCGTAGAATTAAATTATATTATGAGCTGTCATATCGCAGAGATTTTTTAAATAATTAGCATCAAGCCTTATTTTGTAAATATTAGTTATTCTGGAAAAGCTTATTCTATAATACTGTATAAAAAATCGTTAGTTTATTTTTTAGAATATGAATAAAATCATATCCAGTTTTTATGACTTATAAAGGAGAACTTAATTAGCAAAATTATATTACATTAGAAAATAGAATTCAAAACATTAAAAAACTTCACTCCGGTTTATTTTATTTATATTAAAGTTTAAATGCATTCAAGTACACAAAAAAATAATCTGCCAGTTCCTTCTTCTGTGTTCATACTTAGATTCTGTAATTTATCTAAAAAAAATAATTATCGTATTACGAAATAGATACACGCTCACATACATTTTGACGATTTATTTTAATCATACTTTGCTGTAAGACAAATAATAAAATGAGTGTAAAATGGGCGATCTTATCACACAGGGCAATCTTTCACAGACAAGCTTTGGATGGATAGAACTAACAGAAGATAAACTTCGATCAACAATTGTACTATAATTGATCGAAGGAGATAACTAGATTTCACTTTATTGAACACCCGGCATTGAACATCCCACTTTCAACCATAGCCAGTTTTTGTGGCCACCTCATTTGAAGAACCCTTATTAATCCACTAGCAAACGCGCGGGCCTTCGCTCCCATAGACTTTAACACGATAAAAATATAACCTCTCTATAATTTTCCTTAAGCATCAAGCTACTTCCTTGCCCTGGTTCAATCCATAGTCCGGAGCGAGGAGGCATGGGAAGCAGTCACCTCTTTCTGTGAAGCAGTTATGCAAGCGAAGGAGGTGTCGGGACGCGCGAGGAAGAGGTGAGTCCCAAGGCTCTCACAGCCCTTGCACCCCGGCCGCCACAGGAGACACAGGGTGACTCCCAGCCACCGTAGCCACGGGCCTGTGGGCTGCGAGCAATGGGTAGCTCGCCGCCCGACTGAAATCAGGCCCGTATAGACAGTGCGTAGTGTTCCACGCGCGCCAAAGAGTGTCAGCAAAATTGTCTGGGCCCACGAGGGAGCCGTTGCCTGCCGGGGTTGCGGAATTGTTCGAAACACGTAGGGCATATGATGGAACATGGATGGGTTTGAGTCAGTAAAAATCTGACACTCCCTCTCGCTTCACCCAGATCGGGAGGCAGTCATTGGATAATATACCATCCCTAAAAAAAAGCTACTTCCTTACTAAGTTTCATTTAAAATCCACCCGGCACTTTAGAAGATTACCGCCTTCAAACAAACAAACTTTTCCGCTTTACGTATATAATATTAGCTAGTTCTGTGGCCACCTCGTTCGAAGAAGCCTTATCAATCCATTTACCTGATGATCTATGGCATTGTGTGGCCTGTCCTCTTCCATTTCTACAGCCACCAGTGTGCGGCCATACAATGAATGACAATGTCCTCACACACACATAAGTACTTACTTATACGTAAGTACTTACTTACGTACGAAAATTTCATTCAAATCCCGGTCGTGAGTGCACTTGCATTTATTGTATGTGAAGCGTGCCTGTTTGCGTGCGTTTTTACTCGTTGCTATCACCGTGAATATGTATGATGTGTATTTTGTATTATGAAGATACTAGCTGTGCCCGTGACTTCGTCTGCGCGGAATAGTGACTATCGGTAGCATTTTTTATTTTTTAGGATAATTATTTTGAAAATAAAACTCGTACATAATTTTAATCTCGTATTTATTAATATCTAATCAAAAGTCTTAAAAATAAGTTTCAAGCTTTTAGCTTTAAAAATTACGTAATATTCATACAAACTCGTCTCCTATTTCAACCTCTTACAGCCCTTTTTTCGCATTAAAAAGCAGCCTTGTGTCCTTTCTCAGACTCTAGACTATGTCTGTACCGAATTTCATTAAAATTGGTTTAGTAGTATAGGCAGAGTTACTTTCGCATTTATAATATTAGTAAGGATTATGAAGACTTTGCCACCAGCTCGTGGCCAAATAATAACAAACGTACGGGTCAATATTTAAGAGGAGGCTCCCTAAATTTAATTGTGTGTAACTTTGCATTCATATTCTGAAACAATCACGCATACGATCAAAATGGAACTTTGGTATATGATTTATTAGATTGGATTCAGTTACGTAATTGGAACATTTTCGCTAGATTAATTTTTTTATCGAACATCATGTGTTTTTTAAAGATTATTCAGAATTTAATCAAGATTACTCGGCTTTTTTGTCTAAAATTAGTATTGACAGTAAGAAAATATAGTTTATTATCCAAGTGTAAGATTTTTTTTCTCTTGATCAATTATTACTTTAGTTATAAACGAAATAAGAATTCAGCCTTACGACGTTTAGTTTCGAGCATGGTGAAAGAGCGCACGTGATATTCAACTTTATTACTGCTCCGTTAGTATTTAACACACAACGGCCATATCGAGGGGGCATGGGGGCAGAGCTTGCGTGAAATAGTACACTGTTCACCGAGAGGAGAAAGTGACCGATTACCGTCGAGGGTGTCGTTTGAAGCCCGAGCCGTAAGCGAGGGCTTTAAAATACCCGAGATCGGGAATCGCACTTTCTCTCGAGTGATACATAGTGCTTTATACTACACCTACGAGGAAAATAAATAGTACTTTTCAACATTGGGTACATAGACCATAACGTACTTGGTTTGTATTTTTGCGCTTTTTCACTGAAATAAGCTAGCAAAACAGTTTCAGAAAAAGATGCCGCATTTTTTTCACTTTTCCATTGCAAAAAATCGTCATAAGTTTTATTATATTTTTTAATTGATTTCTGTGGTAATCAATCAGTATTTTTGCTGTTTCCTTCAACTGCGGCGGAGATAAAAATCTTCATCATCACTATCACTACTTATCATTTTGATAGTTTTATTTTACTTTCTACGAAAACTGAATCCTCAAACACACAAATTGAAAATGGCGCCAATGGCGTCTGCAATTTTCACATGTTCTTTTTTCAAATTGTTTATCCTGCCGCCGCAGGGTCGCACTGCCAGCCCGACACCATCCAACATACAGCTAGTGGCCAGTGTCATTTTGCGAACTTGGAGATAAAAACTCACTGTAAAAACTTTTTGGATTTTGATATTTAGGTTACCGGCGCATAGTCTTACCCAAAATTAAAAAAGAAAAACCACGTAAGAAATGGATTTTCATACACTTTTCTCTCCCGCTCAGATGCGTTTTCACCCCGCATATTTGTTTGATATGCAATGACGTACTTTCTACCTTAAATTTGATAAAGTATCAAGGTACTTTCCAAGCAGGTGTAGTATAAAGTATTTTAGAGTGCCTGGTCTTAAGGTTACGCAACGCTTGCCTCTGAAAGCACGTTAAGACTTGGGTTCCGGCTGGCATTTGACAGTCGTAATGGGTAGTCAGAAACCTGAAAATCTGACACCAGTCTAGTCAAGTGGTATCGTACCTACTGTCGTATTGTACCCAGCCACTTGTGGAGGTCAGATACACAGTAACTCAATGCAAAACAGTAGTAAGTACTCAACTGCATTCGGTTAGACTGTAAACCGACCCCGAAATATTTGAGAAAAGGTTTAACAGATGACGAGCCTTCACTGTACCAAGTTGTAGTGACTTCAACAATGTAGTTTTAATCGAGACAGAGCCTTGATATTAAACGTAATTGTCTTCTTTTTTTAGATTGAGAGCAGTATCCACATACCCTTTTAGGTACCAGGGTATCATGAGTTGGTAGGTAGTGAAGATTTAATTGGTATCTGTGTAAGCACGACGTAAAAAGGTTGAAAGGGTCATAAATTTGAGATGAACATCACAAAGCATGATTAAATAGACCATTTTTGTTCAAACGGGTTCCGCATTTTAATACACAATTTTTTTATTTTTGTCAAGTCGTATTGTTTAAGGTGCTGTTAATCTCGGTATATTTTTCAACAGTGAGACATTGAAGGACAAACAAAATAAATTGCAGAAATGTAAGTGTATGTTTGTAAGATTTTACAAACTTACAAAAAATATCTTTATTATAAGTAAATATATCGAGTTCTTTGAAAATAGGCACTTATTAACAGCGATGACAGACACATAGTTAATTCGGACGCTGCCATATTCAGACCAAATTGACACGTAAATACTTGTGATGAATTACGGTATAATATTTTCAAATTATAATATGCGTCGACAAAAGTGACGCAGTAAATATTCATTTATTTTATTTTTTGTACGAACAAAAGTTGAGCTGACAAAATTGAATTTTAATGTTATGTACGAGATTTTAAAGTAATGTAATAGCTTGGCTTGCTGATGCAAATTTTTACTCATAGTATTCGAGTGCATATCCTGATTTTTCGAATACTCACGCTCTCTGTTTATCTAGGTTTTTTAATTTTTTTACCACAAGTTAAAGTTGATCGAGTCATTATGTTAAAAAAATGGAAACAAATGATTTTAGACTTCAGGGATTATGCATATTTTTTATTTTTTATTGAAAATAGGTTCGCGTTTGACTACCATCTCACCTGATGGTAAGTGATGATGTGGTCGAAGATGGAGCACGCTTACCTAAAAGTAACCTATTCACTCTTGACTTAAAGACCCCTAGATTATAGCAATCGGAAAACACAGACTTCGGTAGGGGATTCCACTCCTTAGCCGTATGTACAATGAAAGTATTCCCAAAACGTTTTGTACGCATGGGTGGATGCATATGCATATTAATTAAATGTTACAAAAGCATATTTAGCCTGTAACGTTCCCACTGATGGGACACCACACGGACCCAGTGGGGGTTGGTGAATGTCGCATATCTTCGGATTTTTTGGCCCTACGACATACCGCTTTCCTTTCCCACCCTCGGCAAGGTACAGCTCTTTGTGGGAATTCTTTAGGCGAAGAATTGGCAAGTTCTTTGCTGTCAACGTGATGTCCACATAATTAATTAATACGAGTATAGATATTGGGTTTTCTGCACAGTGTACTGTAGATTCATTTCTCTAGTTTAGTTACAAAAGCCATAATGTCAACAACTTATCACCTTTTACAATGTGGCGTAGTGGTTTAGGTGGTAGAATAAAAACTAATAGACCACAGGTTTACAGCATTTATTTGAAGGGGGGTGGGTTCAGTTCACAGGGGTTCTTTCACTGGTCGAAGGTATTGGATGGTACTGCCCTGAGCTCAGGCCGCGACGCACGCAGACCGGCGGGCCGATCCCGAAGCCGGCAGCGACCACGTGTCCGAAGCAGAGGATAGGCAGGGCAGGCCACGGGAGAGGAGGTCTCTCCTCCTCACCCAACTCGCACGTGGCAGGCGCAGAGGTTGGCAGGTAGACCACGCGACAGCGCGTCTCTCCGGCAGTAGTACGCGGAGGCAGCAACACCCGTCGCGTGGCAGACGTTGAGGTAGTTGAAATTCGAGACCGAAGGCAGTAAAGAAAAACGAAGAAGAAAAAACCTGGAATCACACGAAGGGTGCTTCCGTAAGCGTGGTGCCAGGAATCGTGAGCGCCAGCGATGCGTGCGTCTCCCAGCCGTGAACCCAAAGAACAGTACCCGGAAAACGAAAGGGGAAACTCACCATCGCGGCGGTTCACAAAGGTTATAGGTAAGCGCAAGCATGCCGCGTGCAACGATATAGAAGGTAACCGCGTGACAAAGCGTTTAAGCTCGTAGCTGCTATGACACAGCAGGAAAGGGATGCTGCGGCCTGCTTACGCTTCACAAATTTAGCAACACTAGTGGAAAACAGATGACAATGAAATAACACAGTTATGTTCCAGACGGAAGCCATCATGACAACCGGGCAATTATATTAATTTACAAACGCTGCAGATTATGGTGAAATAAGCGGATTACGATTTGGCAAGATGGAGAGAAAATGGCAGATACGACGAGCACTTACCCTTGGGCACAGAGGGATTTCTATATTAGTTACTTGCAACTGTAGGCGGTGAAATAGAACTCAGCGAACCGGAGGTTAGAATTTATAGCCGGTCACCGCATAAGTGTTGTCACTCCGTGAAACCATAGACATTAGGGATGAGCGTGGTAATTCGATTTTAGTTTAATCGACTATCACGCTACAACAAAATATTGTTTTTCCCGATGCATTGCCGTTAATTTTTAAGGAGTTTTCCTGGTACTTGACCATCAGCTCTACATCACCATAATTATGTATTGTAACGAGCATAAAGTGTTTAACATACGTACTCATGTAGTCGAATCGCAATCTACGAAATACTTATTATTGAGGAGATTCAGTGCCCATCTGTGGTCTTCATCATCAGTTCAACTTCCCCAAATGCTACTTTTCGGAAGCAACTGCTCAAGGTACTATAAGAAATACCCAAAACGCTATAAGTGTGTCTATAATATTTTATTATATTTTGTTATATTTTATTATTATAGAGTTCCCTCGATTTCTCCAGGATCCGATCATCAGATCCTGATTTCGTAACAATGGGACCAACTAGAAAGTATACCCATTCAAACGCAAAAAGAATTTTTCAAATCGGTCCAGCCGTCTCCGAGTTATGAGGAATACATAAAAAAAAGTTCAAGACGAATTGAGAACCTCTTTTTTTGAAGTCGGTTAAAAATTAAATGTTAGTCTGTGATTTTAAAATAATTGTGTTTTCTCAAGTGCTTATTAACCTCTCAAGGACCGCCATTATTACGTCAACCATCCGTCAAGCACCGCGAGCGGGCTCTTATCGTAAGAAAGCGGGGCTCAACTAATCCTGGTTTACTGGCACGTTTTTGTGCCCCTGGGGCTCTAGAGGTTAAATAGTTACTTACACGATACTAAAATACTTTCATCTGTCTGTCCGGGATAATCTCTGAAACGGCTGAACCAATTTTCTACCCTGAAACGTAATGGCGACTGAAGGCACACGGTGGGTTTTTAGTCAGTAGAAGTCTGACACTCCCTTCCGCTCAACTCAGAGCGGGAGAGGCCATTAAATGGTTTTCCCACCTGAAAAAAATGAGTCGATGTTCAAGGTTTATGAACTCTTACTAAGATTGCTTGAAAAATATATACATGTGTAGGATAATTTTTAAATATCACGTGGGCGAAATCGCTATCTAAAGTTTATGTACGAAAATAAACGAAAAATTATTGTAACCAATAAAATGTAGATTAAATTAGTTCCAACAGCGTTATCGGTTCCCGTAAAATAAAACATCTGCCACAGATACAACTAAATGTGAAATAAAAATCCCCATATCAAAATCAGCTGGTACCATTCAATGTTTAATATCGTCCACAGTGGGATATATTTATCTGTAACGTGTATTGTTTCCAATAACTATTCAGGTACCTTTTCTTTTTCTTTCGGTGGGAAAATCAATTAATGACTCCTCCCGCACTGGGTGGAGTGGAAGGAAGTGTCAGACTTCTACTGATTAATAACCCATTCTGTTCCATTGGGCCCTGTCAATGCTGCTGATGGGTCTTAGAGGCGCGCGTGGGACACGACGCGCTGTCGTAGGTATATAGGTACCTAGCTAGCTAGGTTATTATTGTATATACTACTATTAGGTATTTTCCTATAAGACCTACAAACAGTTGGTTCTGTGTTTACTCATTGTCAAAAATATCTCAATATTACCAATGAAATGGAACAAGCAAATTGAACGCTGACCAATTCAATTGTAACATATTTTAATCATCGGTACTACGATCTCTGCAAATAATTATTATTAATTACCACTTTATTCAACCACTTTTACAATATTTCTTAATGCTACTTAATATTACCTACATGGATTATGTAACAAGATAAGCATAAAATAGAATTGCACAGTGGTCCCCGAACTAGGCAGCGCCTGTATCTCGGGAGCCGGGGTTGCGTCATCGTTAATGTACATTTCAATAAATATTAAATTAAGGCGATAAGTAAGGTAAGTACAAAGTGGTCAATATTATGAGAACATAAATCCAATTTGACACTAGGTAAGAAAGAGTACATTTTTAATTAAAACTAAAACTAAAATAAACGAAAGCACAATAAAAAATAAGATAATATAATAACAAAATAAAAATATATTCTAATTCGAGTGTGGTGTGAGGGTTGTGTGTTGTTGTTAGTGTTGTGTGTGTGTAGTTTGTAAGTGTTGCGTAGTGAGTTTTTATCAAAACAAAGAGTTAAGATTGAATCAAAAACAATTGTCGATTTGAGTAGGAACTTATCATTTGAGAATTTCCTCTGTTTCATCATATGATAGTGAGATGAGTAATTTTTTGGTCATTTTCTTGCATGCACTGTAGTTAAGGCTTTTGATGTCACAGCGTTTGTTTACTTTATTGTAGACATGTGTATGGGAATAGGAAGGGCACCGTCGGGCTAGAAGACTTTTTGCAGCGGGAAGAGGGGCATGAAAAACACGTTTTGAGATAAGATTTAGGTAGTCAGGTCTATTTTTTATTGCCTTGTGAGCATGTAAACTAGCACTCAGAATATATAATTGCCGTACTCGGAGAACCGGGAATTCGGTGTAGAGAAGATCCGTCGAAAACCTGTACGGTTTTTTTAACATCACTTTAATGATGGCCCTTTGAGCTCTTTCTATATCTATAAATGTGCTTTTGCCGGCGCTTCCCCAGACCGAGATACCATACTGTAAGACTGACTGACATAGACCTAGGTATATTTTACGTAAAATTTCTATTGGTGTGCAGTCCCTTAATCTTTTCATGATATAAATAAGTTTTCTGGCACGAGCGGCGAGCAGATATATATGTGGTTTATATGATAGGTATTCGTCTATTATTATTCCAAGGTATCTAATGGATGGAGTGCTGTCTATACAGACACAAGTGCAGTCTATGGGAGGATGTTTGCCGCATGTGTGTAATTTAAGCGTTAAGTGTTGTTGAGGGCCGGAAGCTATGGTTTTGAAAAAAGTGACGTACTTTGTTTTTTTCACATTTATTGTGAGAAGGTTTCTACTTAGAGTCTCAGTAATAGTCAGCAATCCATTCTCAGCGACTTGATAAACTTGATCCCAAGTCTTGGCATGGAATATGATTGCTGTGTCGTCGGCATAAGATATAATTTCAGCTTTACCTATTGAAACATTTAGGATGTCATTCATATAAAAAGAAAAGAGGGTCGGGCCGAGAGTACTACCCTGAGGAATTCCGAAGCTGATTGGAAGCAAGCCACTTGACGCGTTACCTACTTTTACCAGTTGCTGACGATTTGACAAATAGGACTTGAACCAGTCTAGTGCGACTCCTCGTATTCCTATTCCATTTAGTTTAGACAAGAGAAGGTCTATTGAAATAGTATCGAATGCCTTAGCTAAGTCTAAGAAGACTCCTAGAACTTGCTCTCCATTTTCGATAAATGATGCAACAGAGTTGGATAAAAGCATTGCAGCGTCTTCTGTTGACTTACCTCTTCTAAAACCGAACTGTCGTTCTGATATCAGATTATTTTTTTCAAAATAGTTAACTAGGCGGTGGTTAACAACTTTTTCCAGCAGTTTGGATATAATGCTTAAGAGAGCAATTGGACGGTAGTTCTCCACTAAATCTGTTGGTCCACTTTTGTAAATGGGGCGAACACAGGCAATCTTCCAACAGTCTGGGAATATTCCGTTTTCTAACGATAGGTTGAATATATGAGCGAGTGGCTTAAGTAACGATTTTTTGAGTATTATAATTAATCTCGCACTGATTCCATCAAGTCCGGGGGCGCTATCGATTTTAAGTTGGTCTATCAGTTTCTCTATTTCTGATTCTTCAGTAGGTTGGAAGAAAAACGAATGAGGAGGAGTTCCACTCATTCTGTATTTACAAGCTAATGATTCTTGCGTTTCGGACAGTCTCGTCAAAATGACGTCTGAAAGTCTTTTTCCCAACGAGGCGAAGTACGCGTTACATGTGTTTAAAGAATCATCTGCGTCTTGTGCTTTAGATATTAGTTGGTTGGAATCTTTATTTTGTTTATTTGGGTTGTAGATGGACTTGAGTGTGTTCCAGAGCTTTTTCGGGTTGCTACTATTTTTATTTATGAGGTTGCTGTTGTAATCTGTTTTTAGTTTATGTAATAAATTATTGCAATAATTCTTGTACCTAGTATAAATTAAGCGTCGCATGTCGTCTTTTGGATGAGACCTTAAATCTAGGTGTAGTTTGTCGCGGTGCCTTATACATCTAATTAGGCCTGGAGTTATCCAGGGTTTGATATTGTATTTTCTACGACTTACATTTACTTTGCGGGAGTTTTTGGCGATTGAATTTGAAACTGTCTTGATTAAAAGGTTTACCGAGGAGTTGGTGCAATTAGTGCTTACTACTTCAGACCAAACCGTATAATTTAATTCTTTAGCAACCGCTTCTTCTTTAATTATGTATTTATATCGGGGCCTAGAAGTATTGTTGTGAGTTTTTCTGAGTGATACGGCAGCCATAACAACATCATGATCCGTTATAGAGGCTCTACCTATGATACCTACTGATTTGTTGCTTGATTTTATGAAAATATGGTCGAGACAAGTACGTTGTCTGGTGGGTTCGGTGATCGCAGGTAGTAGACCGTGGGTGGCCATGAGGTACAAGTATTCGTTGTTCTTCTTATTATTGGTTTTGTTGCAGATGTCAATGTTAATGTCTCCGGCTACTATTGCTGTTGGGTACTTTTCTAATTGTACTAGCGCAGTGTCTAAAGATATTGTAAAATTATCTATATTTGGAGATGCTGGTGAACGATAGATTCCTAAGATTGCAATGTTATCATCTAATACCAAGAAAAGGCTGTCCCCTTCTATGTCGGTTTCTATTACAGAAATGTTCCAAGTGGTTTTGGTATAAATAATTACACCACCGTTTTTATTTAATTGGGAATGAGTTCGGGTTGCGGTGTACCCTGGTAATGGTTCTATTACAGTCGCATCATTTAACCAACATTCTGTTAAAATAATAACATCAAATTCAGTTTTGAGGCGTTGCAGAGCTATGTAAAAATTATCAAAATTATGTTGATAACTCCTTATGTTCATTGAAAGAATCTTTAAGTGATCGGTGTTGGGTAGCAGTTTCCTACATTCTTCTAGTTGTTCACAAGTATGACATTGTATAGTAACGTTTTCGTCGATATCTTTAACAATTTCAAGTAACGCCATAGATGTGACAAATGCGGGTGTTACAGTTAATCAACATGAATGTGAATAATGTCGTTGTTACTATACAAGTATCGTTAAAATGAAGATGTAGGTAAACATGTATGCCTAAGTGTGTATGTAAGTGTGTGTATGTTGTAGTTTTTGTGTGACAGATTGAGATATGTGTAGAGGTGTACGTATACCATTTGTATATAAAAATCAAAAATATAAATAACATTAATGTAAAAATCAAAAATAAAGTAATTGAAAGAGAATTAAATGCAAAATATAATAAAATAATAATGTAAGACATAACAATGACGTTGAATTTAAAGTTCTTAGGCCTAAAAATAATTAAATAATTGTACTGTACTTCATCGGGTAGATGAGTCGTTTCATTGGCAGTCGTTTGATGCAAATATGTGACGTCACACTGAGGTTGTTGGACCCAGGTAGCGTTCCAGGTCTTCAGGGGTCCGTATGTGGGTGGATGGGTTACCTTCCTGCTTACGTATAAGGATTGCACCATTTTTAATCCAGCAATATTTGTATCCATGTTCCTTCGCGGCATGTTTGGTCGCACGAAATAACTGCCTGTTTCCTTGGGTAAGTCGCTCATTAACGTAAATATTTCTTTTCGCACCAGATATCTCGATGTCGGTGGAAGTGAGATTCCTTCTAGATTTTGCAGCATTCAGAAATTCGTCACGTTTCAATCGGCGTACAAAACGGACGGCAAGTATGCGAGGTAGATTTTCAGTTGAGTCTTCAATTTGCTGACGGCGTGGTCCCACTCTGGTCACGTGATCTATGTCATGTTCTTCTATGGAGACCCCTATTTTGTGAGCTAAAACTTGCACAAAATGGAGCGGGCTTTCATTTTTGAACTCGTTAATACCAGATATCTCTAAATCATTTTTCAGAGATGATTGCGCTTGTGTGTTGAGCTGTTCACGTAAGTTAATTATGGTGTTGTTCAGGGAAATAATTTCTTCTTCGCGCTTCTCAAGCGATTTTATTCTTGTGTCGTATTCGTCGAGGCGGGAGTAACATTGTATGAGGTGATCGGTTAGGGATGTAATATGAGACTTAATATGTACTACATCACCTCGAAGTAGCTTTATTTCGGAGCTAAGACTACGTAGAATCTCCGAGTCAGTAGGCGCAGTGGAGGTAGAGTCTAGTGATGGGGCAGAGAGGTCATCATGTGTTGAGTTAGGCGTCGTGGCGTCAGGTGAAATCGGTATTTCGGGGGCTGGAGTGCTTGAAGGGGTAATGGCCCTTTTTGCTGTATTAATTTGGCAGGATGAGCAAATCCAGCTCGACTTGTTATTATCTCCTTTCAACTTGTTCTGGGTTCCAGCATTAGCACATGCAATGTGGAATAGCAGCTCGCATTTAATTGTTGCAATTAATTGTACTATTGTTGTTTCTACTGATTATGACCCGTTGTTTTACTTTGTTGTTGTTATTTACTATTTAATATGTTCATATATTACACTTTAGATTATTATATTAATTATTTGATTGCAATTCGTATGTTGTTGTTAAATTGGTACAAGCCATAGGTAGTTGCTATTTCTATACATCAAAACTAATCAGCTATAATCGATATTTTGATGATTTTTTTTTTTGCGTTTGCCCAGCATCTCACCTGATGGTAAGTGACGATGTGGTCGAAGATGGAGCACGCTTGCCTAGAAGTAACTTATTCACTCTTGACTTAAAGACCCCCACGTTACAGCGATCAGAAAACATAAACTCCGGCAGGGAATTCCACTATTTAGCCGTACGCACAATGAAAGTATTCCCAAAACGTATTGTGCGCATGGGTAGGATGTCCACCATACTCAATACATTTATTTGCATTCCAGAATGTGAACGATGGCGCATCGCCGTTTGTCTTGTAGTCCGATGATGGAACGGGCTTGGCGGAATTAGATTGTGTAATTGCATCGCACACTCCCCGAAATGTAACCGATAGAAAATCGATAGACTAGCAACTCGTCGTCGATGTTCATCGTTGCCAATGAGTTTCTTGGCCTGTTTCTCGATAGACTCAAGCGCATCCAGTTGGTATTTGGCAGATCCATCCCAAAGATGAGAGCAGTACTCCCTACACGACCGAACCTGGGTTTGATATAGATTGAGCAACTGTTCGGGTGTGAAATATCGTCTCACCTGTGCTAGGATTCCCAACCTTTTTCCTGTTGCTGAGTTTACATAGAACTAATCTTATCAGCCATATTTGGTTAGACTAGAAGTCGACCCTTGCCGAAGCCGATGTTGATGACTTTATTATTTTACGAATATTATAAATGCGAAAGTTTGTAAGAATAGAAGTATGGAGGGATGTTTGTTACTAGTTCACGTAGAATTTACTAAACGGATCTGAATGAAATTTGGTATATAAGTAGTTAAAATCCTGAATTCTTCATCTTAGTCGTTTCACTCTTGACAGAGTAGTCGTGTTCGTCAATCAGGAACAGTTTGAGTGACAAGTTCTGTCATACGGCGCCATTCTTGTCAGACCGCAGCCTTTCTGGTACACTGATGAACAGGGCAGTTTGTTGCCGCCTTTATTTGGTCTGTCCAAGGCATCGGGGATCTACCGTGCGCTCTGGTACCTTCAACTTTTCCCTGCACTAACAGACGGTCCACGAAATCATTGTTGCGTCGTGATACATGGCCAAAGAAAGTTAGGATGCGTGTTTGTACTATAGAATAAAGGCGTTGTATGATGCCGAGTTCAAATAACACATAGGATAAGCTTTTTTCCGGAATCCCTACGGAACCGGGATTTATGCAAGAAAACCCTAGCATGTAAATGTAGTCCCAGCTAGAAGCTAGTTAGTTACAAATAACACTTTTACATGCCTTTACTGGTTTCCTATTTTCTGACTTTTAGACAAGTTACCTAAAAGCTCCAGAGCTTTGAACATCGACGACGAGTTGCAAGTATATTGGTTTTCGATCGGTTACATTTCGGGGAGTGTGCGATGGAGTTACATAATCGAATTCTGCCAAGCCCGTTCCATCATCGGACTCGAAAAACGGAATAATTTTATTGTGCGTAAGGAGTGGAATTTTCTGCTGGAGTCTGTGTTTCTGTAAACGTGCTCCATCTTCGACTTACCATCAGGTAAGATGGTGGTAAAACGCAAGCGAGCCTATTACAAATAATAAAAAAGAAACTACTACAACCGGGGCTGCGGGACTATACTTAAGAGATACCGCGGCCCCGGAGCGTAAGGGTAATAGAAGGTACAGGGTGAGTTTTTAGTCAGTAGAAGTCTGACACTCCCTTCAGCTCCACCTAGACCTTTATCGTAGATGATAATTACACTCAAAAATAACAAGTTATCTTCTAAGAAAGATCTACCAATAACAACCGTTAGCAGCGGTATTGCATGATCACTTATACAGGCAGGATTCAAAGAGTAGACACGATCAGAGTTGTTTAAAATTCGATCGATGCGAGCAATCAGATAAAAGTTTGACTTCCAAACTTCCAAAGTTCTCGCTGCAGCGCTGTAATATGAAACCAAACCTGATCGAAGCTAAACAAGTTTTAATGAGAACGTCTCTATTGCCATCGTTTAGTTTATACTAAGTTTATCTTAAGTAGAAGCACGTTGGAATCGGAAAGCGCAATGCATCTATATCTATAAGTATAAGTATATAAGTATATTTATTCAAAAAGTAAAATTCAGAAATAACAAAGTAACTCTTAGAAATAATGTAGGTAATACAATGTTTGATGCCTGTACTAGGTTAATTAAAACCTGTACCACAGGCGATATGGGTTCTATTTCCAATTGGTCAACAGAATTCTTAACAATACTTCATTTTTAATAGAATTAAAATACAAATTTATTATTCTAAACCTAATTTAATTAAACTTTGAAATTACACACTGAAATACCTGGTTGTTGTTATGATTGTGTCAACATTTCTAAAGTTAGAGTGATATTACATAAATAGGCAATCAAATATGCGATCGATAATTACTTTAACAAATGTAAAGTAATTATCGATCGCATATTTGATTGCCTGTTTATGTAATATCACTATCTAATTAACACCCCAATGAAAATATTTATTTATATACACTTCATGCACATAGATCCAAAGGCGGACTTAATGCTCTACCAGTTAACCATGAATGGTGAAGATATAGCGTGGGGGGACAATACGTACGTGACAAGTGATAATAAAATGTAGTTACATAAAAGGTTATACAAATCTACATAAATTATAAAATACATACTGATTTATTTATATGTATAGATATTATTAGACAAGTATCACATGAAAACTATATTTAAAAATTCTGCTCATTGGTGTAGAAAGTAGATCCGCAATTTTTTGTATGCATATCGACTGTTAGCCGTCTTGATCTCGAGAGGGAGCGCATTTCAGAGGAGAATCGACTGAATATGAAAAAGAATCAACAAACTCAAAATATGAGAAGGGCAGAGTAAGAGAAGATTGTTGTTGGAGGAGCGTAGATTCCTATTGTGCGAAGAACAAAGAAACTGAAATGCATGAGACATTAGATAAAAAGGTGGGCTGGGAAACTCAAGTAGAGAGAAAAGCGTTATCAAAACGCGCAAACTTCTCCTCTGATTGGACATCCATTTTAGTTCAGACCTGATACTATAAACATGGTCATATTTCCTTTAATTAAAATATATGAACCAAATGCAGTTATTACGGATACGATCAAGCTTATCTAGCTAGACCGCACTTATAACATCTTTTTCGTAATATAAACTTGTTCAAATGACGCTTAGTCGACACTTCGCGTGACCCTTTTTTTTTTTGTTAACGTGGACAAAATTATCAAATAAGTCCTCCCACTCCGGGCAGGGTGGGAGGGACTGTCAGACTTTTACTGACTAAAATCCACGGTGTTCCTTCAATAACCCTTTACATACCGGGGCCACGGTAACGGGATGAGTCCCACGACCCCGGCAGGCTTCGGCCCTCTGCAGAGGGGGCCTCCTCATGTTGCTGACGCTCTTTGAGGCGCGCGTGGAACACGACGCGCCGTCGACCCGGGCATGGTCCATGGTCGGACAGCGAGTTGCCCTTTACTCGCTGTCCGCATGCCCGCGCCTACGGTGGCCGGAGATCGTCGGCCGACGTCCGACGCCGTGGGCGTCTACCACTGCGGCTGGGCTGGAGGGAGGACGCCATCCTCTCCCTCACGCGGCCCGCCTCCTCCTTCGGAAGCATGACTGCTTCGCAGAAGGAGGCGACCGCTTCCCACTCCCTCTCGCCCCGCAGCATGGCCTCGACCAATGCTGGGCGCGAGAGGTCTCCGCCTATCGCCGCCGTGAGGACACGTCGGTGCTCTGCCCAAGCGGGGCAGTCTTGCACCGTGTGCTCTACGGTGTCCTCAGGGCGACCCTCGCAGTGGTGACACCCAGGCGTTTCCTCCTTTCCCATCAGACACAGGTACCTCCCGAAACTTCCGTGTCCGGTGAGGACCTGCGTCATGCGGTAGGTCAGGACACCGTGACGCCGATCTAGCCACTCCTCAAAGAGGGGTCTTACCGCCGCAATTGGGGCGTGCCCGGCCGTCGGTTGAGACAGTCGTTCCCTCCATACTACCCTGAGATCGCGCCGGAGCTCTTCCCGCCGCGCCTCGACTTATCGAGGCAGCGGGGATACGCCCCGGAGCTGCACCTCCACGCGCCATTCATAGACGCGCTGGAGGGCAGTCGCCTCCGCAATCCGGCAAGGAGGTTGGCCGATTCGCCGGCGATCGTGCGGTATCCCCGGATCATTCGGATAGCCATGACCCTCTGGCATGCGACCAACTTTTAGTGGTCGCGTCCGGATGCACAGGGCCCACACTGGGGAGCCGTAGAGGGCCATGGACCGCACGACGCCGGCGTACAGCCTTCGGCAGGAGGCGTTTGGCGCGCTGAGATTAGGCAGGAGTCGCCTGAAGGCAGCTGCTGCCCGGTTCAGCTTTGGGGCCAAACTCAGGAAGTGCTCCCTGAAGTTCCACCGGCTGTCGAGGACGAGTCCCAGGTACTTCATCGTCCTCCCGACGCCGATACGAACCCCCTCCACCGTTATGTGGGACTCGGACCGTGGCGCGTTCCGACCGCCATGAAAGCACATGGCCTCGGTCTTGTGTGCAGCGCCACGTCGAGTCCCAACTGCCGGATCCTATGAACGACTGTCGCAACCGCTTGCGTCACCAGGTCGGCCGCCGCCTGGTGCGACTCTCCCTGCGCCAGGACGAGCGTGTCGTCAGCGTAACATACTACGCTGACGCCGTCAGGGAGGTCGCCGCGCAGCACCCAGTCGTATCCGATGTTCCACAGGGGCGGCCCCAAGACCGATCCCTGTGGGACACCGCACGACATCTCTCGCCGGTTCCACTCTCCCCGGTGACCGGGGTAGATGACGGCTCTGTCCGTCGTGTTCTGTCTGTGTTGTCCGTCAGGTAGTCCTCGACTATGCGACGGAGGTAGGTCGGCACCCGGTGATACCAGAGTGCCTCCCTGATGCAACTCCAGGGCAGGGTGTTAAAGGCGTTGGTGATGTCCAAAGACACCGCCAAGACGACCCTGCCCCGGGATACCGCGTCCCCCGTCGTGAGAGCTCTCACGCGCATGATGGCATCCACCGTCGAGCGCCCCCTGCGGAAGCCAAACTGGCACTCCGCAAGATCCGGGCCCACCCGATTCAGGTGCCCGAAGAGGCGGTCTGCAATTACTCTTTCCAAGAGCTTGCCCACCTCGTCGAGCAGCACGATGGGCCGGAATGCGGACGGAGAGTCCGCAGGGCGCCCGGCTTTCTGGATCAGGACCAGCTTTCCCGTCTTCCAGCGAAGCGGAAACTGGCCCCTCTCCAGGCATGCGCTAAAGAGCCCCCCTAGTCGAGGCCCGAGAGTCTCCGAGGCCAGGACCCAGGCTTTCCCTGGCAAGCCGTCGGGTTCTGGGGCGGTATTTTTGGCCTTGAGCCGTTGTACCGCCACTCTCAAGTCTACCTCGGTCACCTCTGGAGCGTTGTAGACGTCGTCGTCGCTGTGGTCCGCGTTTGCGCCAGCTTCAGGTTCCATCGGAGACGGAGCCATGGGCGGGGGAGCGTGCTCCCCTCGCGATGGGAACAGGGCGCTCACCACGTCCTCCAAGAACTTAGGCTGGAGACTCTGCGTCAACGGGGGAGCCCAGGGGCGGAGCTTCTCTCGCACCCACTTGTAGGGGCGGCTCCATGGGTCCCCGTCCAGAGTCGCCAGCATCTCCTCCCGGGCCAGTTCCTTGGCCCGCCAGATCTCGTCTCGGAGGACGGCCTTCGCAGCCCTGTAGCCCTCGCAGCTCCGCCTCTACAGTCGCCGCATCTGAAGGTCGGGTGCAGCGCCTGCGGAACCTGGTGTACCGGCGTCGCGCCGCAACGCACGCTTCGCGCAGCGCTGCTAGCTCGCTCGACTACCAGTACAGCTGACGCCGGGCGCGTCCTTGCCGGACCCGGGGCATGGCCACGTCGCAGATCTCCGACATGGCCTCCCGGAACCACTCCGCCTCGTCGTTTATGTCGGCAGGCCTGTCCGGGGGTGACCCCCAAGCCTGCACGATCGAGGCTTCCAGGAATAGCTCCCGGTCCATCTGCTTCAGCGCCCATCGCGGACCACTCAGGTCCCGTCGGACCGGCGCGTCTGGGATCTGGGCGGAGACATTGAACCGGATATACCGGTGGTCGGAATAGGTCTCCACCTCCTCCACAACGCGCCAGTCGGTGACTCGCGGTGACAGGCTGGGGGTGGCGAACGTAACGTCCACCACCGACTCGCCCGTAAACCGCACGCACGTGGGGACAGAACCCCGGTTCTCGATCACCTGGCCCTGCGCACGGGCCCAGTGCTCGAGCATCCTGCCCCGCCTATAGTCCGTGGACCGGGAACCCCAAGCCGGAATTTTGGCGTTGAAGTCCCCGAGGACGAGGGCGGGGAGGGAACCGAGGGCGACGACGACGTCTCCCAGCTCCGTTAGGGAGTTCTGGAACTCGGCGAGAGTTCGGTTCGGGGAGAAATAAACGCCTACCACAGCGATCTCCCCGAACCGTGCTGCGACGATCCCACGCCCTCTCTTGACGCGATCGAGGGGCGGGGTACCGGCGGCGGCCGACGAAACGAGGGTCACCGAGCCGTCTAAGTCCGCCACCCAGTCATTCCTGGGCAGGACAAAATACGGCTCGGCGACCACGGCGACGTTGATCAACTACTGCGCCATGCTCTGGAGCAAAAGTTCCTGAGCAGCGGCGCAGTGGTTGGTGTTCGCCTGGAGGAAGCGCAATGGGGCCATTAATCGGGATCCATTGCAGCCTCCTCCAGGGACCCTCGCGGGGGTTCGGCCGCGACGGCGGCGGCGGCGGCAGTAGCGGCGACGGCGGCGGCGGCGGTGGCAGTGACGGCGGCGGTGGCGGCGGCGGCAGAGGGCCTACCTCTGCGCCTGGCCTTGGTGGGTGGGGCGCAGGACTTGCCCCCAGCCCGGTGATCGGCCGGCTTGCCAACCGCCTCACATGCGAAGCAGTGAGGCGAGGCGGAGCACGAGCCGGCCTTGTGACCGGGCTGACCGCAGCGGAAGCACCTATCACTGCGGTCTACCTCCGAGGTGCATGCGCATGCCGCATGGTTGCCCACTTGGCAGCGGAAGCACCTCAGGGGTCTGGGGTCCAGGACATTCACCTGCGCTGACACCCAACCAACCAGGAGCCTTCGGCCCTCCTGGATCTTTTTGGCCGCCGGGACGGGGCAGCTAACCGTAATGGTTTGCGTCTCCGTGAAGCCAGGACGCAGGGCGCCCGCCCTCACCTGATCGGGAGGGCACCCCCCAGTCCTGGCTACGGCGGCCACCACTTCCTCGGCCATCACGGAGTCATCCAGACCCAATATGCGGATGTCTGCGCGCTTGGTGGGTCTGGAGACTCGGGCCTCCTCCGCATTTAAGGACGCTCTGAGCCGTTCGTCCAGAGCGTCAGCGGTAGGGCCACTGTCCGCACCGGGGATCTCCAACATCCGAGCCCCCATCGCAGTGACCCGGTGACGGAGGCCACCGGTGATGCCGAGCTCCGTGATATCTATCACCTGCCGCGCCTTCGCGAGCACGTCGCGTTACGACACGCCCCTCTTCACCGCGTCCGGCTGCAGTGTGATCACTACAGCCGCGGTCTTGGGGGCGCGCAATCGCGCCGCGGCGTCTCGCCGCCGCCGTCTCTCCCTACGCCGCGAGGACCTGGCTGCGCCAGCAGCCTTCCTCTTCTCCCCGGCCACTTGCCAGTCGGCGCTGGCCGGAGGAGTCTTTGGAGGAGGCTGCTGGGACGGCTGGTTCCCGGCCTGGGCTTTCTTCTTTTTGGCCGCCTGCTTCGGCCCCGCAGGTGTCGGGGTCGGAGGCGGCTTTGATGGGCCCGATTTCGGCTTGGCCGGGGCCGTCTTTGCCTTCGCAGGGGCCGCCGTCACTGGTGCCGTCCGCACCGTGGCCGTCTTCGCCTGAGGCGGCCTCGTCGTCATCTGGGGAGGCTTGGACGCGGCCGCAGCCGCGTACGAAGTCGCCGCCAGCGGGGGTCGCAGCACGCGGCTCTCCAATACGGTCCCTATCTCCCATTTCCCCTCCCCTTGTTCACTTCACGGTTACGTCTAAAGATTAGACGCATACCGGAAGTGAACATTTCCTCCCCCTTGACCCGATCTCTGAGACCAGGCCCCGCGCCGTCCAGAAGCTCGAGCTAGCTGCTCGATCCTCCAGGCGGCGCGCCTTTCCCCCGGTGTGTCCCTCTTGGTCTGGTTTCTCCCTCTGGGCCCATCCGGCATGAGTGCCTCTACCGGCATGGCCCCAGAGATCATCGAAACACGCAAGCCCCACCACGACGACAACATGGGGACACAGTTGGTGGGGTTCGCGTGACCCTAGGGTTGGCTTTTACCTTGGACAGAGGATAACCATTGTCACACAACGTGGCAATGCAGCCAGTCTCTCATTATCAGTGGACAACGATGCTCACGAATTTCTGGACGCTATATTTTAGATAACTTTTAGATATATGTACACATTTCAGGGTATTTATTTAAGAATATATTTTCAGATTTGAACTAAAATAAATAAAGCACCTTGTTCAATCATCTTCATACTTTTATTTTCTGTATTTCTCTCTTCCTTATTCAGTGCAATGGAAGAAGAATGTGGAAAATGGAGAGTAAAATATATTGAAGAAGTGAAGGATGACGGAGTCCAAGGATAAAGTAATTTTTGAGTAGACAAACAATATTTATGAAATATTGCATCATATTAGTATCATATTTATTTACATATTAATCAACACAATAACTTTATTAGACCATAGCACCATAGCCAAAATAGATACAATGTCTTTTTGTACCACATAAGGTACTTAGACTTAGTTGGAGAGCGGGAGAAAAATCATCAAATAACTCAATTGAATGGTTTTCCTACAGAAAAAGAAAAGGTTAGTTTTCGTATTGAAACCACTGTTGCCTGATTTACTGCAATTAATGAAATCCAGTAATTGCACATAATAATATATTGATAATTATTACTACAGTCATTTTATGGGGCAATAGTACAGACGCACTCACACTATTTACTCTACAAAAAAAAAAACTAATTAGAATCTTAGTTAATGTAGAAGCCGATGGTAACTGTAAACCCTACTTTCTGGAACTTAAAATTTTGTCCCTACCCTGTCTCTATATATATTGTTACGGCAGTCGTTTAATGAAGTACGTCGAAAAACTTCGACAGAAGTCTAGAATGTTCGAGACACTAACGCCATCTAGCGGCGAGTAGCAGTACTCTGTATCTCAAGTAGCTTCTGGAATATTCTTGGCAGTATAAACAGTGAGTCGATTTTACAAAAAAATTCTAGAACTCATAGACCGGGGTTTAAATAGATTGCAGAGGAGCGCAGAGAGCAGTCTTATTTCAAGATACGACGCGATATAATCGAAGCTTTACAAGTGAATTTCGGTGCGATTTAAGTGCTTAGTGACGAGTATTGCAGTGCGAATAACTGTGTTAATTTTTATTTGGTGTTTATTTAAGTAAAGCGTTAATTTTGGTTTAATTGGTGTTACTTATTTCTATCCCGAACTCCAGCTCGTAACGATATTTTTGAAGTTTATAAGTTCGTGCGCAAGTACCCCGTATTCTTTACAAAAAGAGAAGACGTACAAACGAAAATTACCTTAAGACATACAAATAGATTAAACTTACCATCATCGCGTCTAAAAATACATTCTAATAGTACCTTTGTCATGCCCATAAAAATTATAATAAGTCACCCGAAACAATAAAGAATATTAGTAAATATAACATATTTATGAATAAATTGAAGCTTTTCCTTGTAACGAAATGCTGCTATAGTAGGTATAAGCGAATACTTTAATGATAAATTTCCTACTTTATAAGTAACAATGTATGTATATGTATTTATACGTGCTATAAAGAATATGCCAAAATATAAATAAAAATACTGTACGGACACAATTGATACAGTAAATACATGTAAATATATAAAATAAAAATAAAAAAAATATATACATTTATTTACGCAAAATACGCGCTTGGTCGTGGAGTTGCGGATACCTGCCCGACATACATACATATAAATATTAATAATTAAATAAATAGTTAATAATACTTTATAAAATAAATGGTTTTAAGAATGTTATTTAGTAAATAAATATACATACATAATAAATATTTAAACTCAATGATGTATAAGCAACATACCTTACTAATTACTATAATTAATAAATAAATAATTTAAAAAAAGTATCACATTAAACACGCAGTGTTCTTTCTCCTCTCTCCTACATTGGTTTTTGCTGTGCCCGACAGGGTCCATAATTGTGACTTATATAACTGTGCATAACAACTATGTAACATTATGTTACGCAATAAAGAATTCAGAATTGAGAATATTTACATAGATACGCAATATAACAGTTAATGGGCACACAATGATTAATCATCCCAATAAAGCATTATGATATATTCAAATGAAATGTGTCGGATTTAATTAATTGATATACATAATTATGTTCAACAAGCTTATTGTAATGATGCTGAACGAATATTTATAAATCGAGGATTTATATTATAACAAATGGTTACTTGCAAATGATCGTAGAGGCTACGAGAGAAGTACATTTATTTGCTCACACTCATGAACGAACAGTATGAAGTAAAATGGCGAACTGTAGTCGGTGCTCTGTAGAAAGTGTCATATTTAATTAAAAAAGAATTCTGGGCTGTCGTTTAGATCCACTCGTAAACTTGATATGTATTTATTAATGTTCTTATTTAGTTTTTTTTTTTGTGGGATAATCATCAAACTCCCGCTCTAGGTGGAGTGGAGGGAGTGTTTCAGACTTCTACTGACTCCATCATACCCCGTTAAAGTTCCTATCTGCTCTATGAGGCACGCGCGGAACACGACTCACCGCCAAGCCAATCAATCAATCAAACACACACACGCAAATTTACTCTCCCATAAACACACACAAACAAATTTACTCAAACATGCGCACGCGCGCGAGCGCTTTCAAACTGACACACACACGCACATACAAATATCAGACGCACACTCAGAGTGACATATATACATATATACCATTGCTTAATTTTTAATTTTATTATTTAATGTATTAGTGTACTTTGTTCGCCCACTGCACGCGCCGATATTTTTGTGAATTGTGTAACACCAATTAGACCCATTATAAGGGCTCTCTTTCCTAAGATACAGACAGGTTTTTTTGCCTAGTTTAGGAAAGGGAGGCCAATGACTCATCTTATTATTTTCTATATGATTTCTAAGTATAAGACAACTCTGTACTTACATTGATCTTATATGTACAAATAATTTGCACGCTTGTTACAAGCAAAACATGTTGTACCAATTTAGAATTTTTGTATCACCTATTATACCTACCATGTTTTTAGCAAAAATAAATATTATATTATATATTATTATATTATATTATTATTAAGCCGGATTCTTTACTAGCTAACTAGAAGTGTCACACTCCCTTCTACTCAACCCAGAGCAGAAGGAGCAATTTGACGATTTTTCCCCTGATAAAAAGAACTAGTATTATTACAGCAGACACGTTTAATTCAAATGTCATGAGTAGCTTTAACTTCATTTATACCTTAAACGTGGAGCAAGATAAGCGAGGCTTTGTCTCCTGGTACCATCTTATTGTGGCTTATCTTTATTTATAGAACGTTCTTAAACCACGGAAGTGGTTTGAAATTTATTTTATGATTTAACTTTTTACTAATATTATAGGAGAGAAAGTCTAATTGAATGTTTGTTAAATAAAACACAGACCAACGGCTCCTTTAATTTGATGAAACTTGATACATGAAACCTCGATAGGATGCTGAAAATTATACTTTCTACTTTAACACACGACTTTCAATTTGGTTATTATACCTAACTCTACATTGGTTTTATAAAATTTTGGAGAGCCTCAGAAAGTGGTCCAATTTATTGAAACCTTTTTTCTGTCCGGGATTTTAATTACATGAAAAGATTTGTCATAAATTTTCGTGAATAGTATACTATGTACTTTTTTTTTTGTTCTTTATTTATTACAAATAGTACAGTTCTGATAGAAAGTACCATTAAACCTGGATTGGTTTGTCTTGGCACTCATTCGCATTAGTAACACTACTTACACACTAATACTTAATAACGAATTCTACACAACTACTCTAACATAACATAAGCTTAACTATGATATAAATATATGTATAATTATACAATGTAAGTTAATTAACTACTACGACTAAGTCGTAAACATCTATTAGCATTTAAAACCAACTTGTAGGGTATGCGAGCAAATTTTTAAGTGACTGTGCGCTAACAGCGTGCTATTGTGCCACTCATTAGAAACCAGTTCTAATGAGTATGTACAGGTTGCTTCATTTTAAAATACTTAAATTAACTGATGTATTAATTAAGATTATTTAAGCAGTCGAAATATTTCTTTTTATTTAGCTTTATAATTTTTTATATTTATTTGTTTTTTTTTTTAAGTCACGTGCGGGTTAATTAATTGATTATTAGAGATACGTATTGTAGTTATTTTATGAGATATAGGTTTTTGTATGCTTTTATTATAAAATTGTTCTATTAGGCCATATTGAATCTACTCTGTACGGGTAAAATTTTACAGTATTTGAAAAGATGCATGTTTTCTTTGCTTGCATCCTTAACTTTTCTGGGTACTATTAGTTTTAAAAGTCTAACTTGAATTTTAAAAATTCTTTCATTATACGAATTAAACGTTCGGCCGTAACTCGTGATTCCGTATGCTATTATTGACTCCACTAATGCATTGTACATGTTAAGAAATATGCACCAATGGCTCGCAACTTATCACACACTGAATCCACGATTGACTTACATAGCATACTATTTTTACTTATCACACACTGAATCCACGATTGACTTACATAGCATATATTTTTTGAGGAAAGGAAAGTTATGTATCTCTTTGCGAAAAATTTATCAAAACCGGTTTAGTAGTTTAAATATAAAAGAGTAATGGACAGAAAAAATATACATGATGAATTACCAGGGTATGAGAATAACGTCCGTTCCTAATTTGAACGGGTGTCAAACTTAAAACCAAATCTGATGTTATGGTTTTTATTTTTGAGTTTATGGAATACGTAAGTAAGTAATTAGTAATGATAAATTCCCAAATGATAAAATAAGATTATAATAATGAAAGGGATATTTTAATCTTTTCACGAATACTCGTATCCATTTTTTCTTGGCAGAGGTACCTACTGCAGTGCCTGCAGTATCAGCAATATTTGCGGAGCCGCGGAGGCTACCATTGATAATATTATTAGTACTTACACATATTCCATAAATTTGAAAATAAAAATCTTCAATCTAAGTTCAAGGTAAGCAAGATCCAAGCTACCACAAATACTGTCCTAGCAAACTTGATGTACAAGATCGACAGTCGTTTTACAGTGTAATGAGAAGGATACTCAGAAATAGAACAAATTTTCTAAATTATTGTGGATAACTAAGTCTTGTTATTTATTTGAATATGCTAACTTTAATTTATTTTTAGTAATGTACTGTACTATCGGTTTCTTTGGTATAGCTAGTATATTATTATGGCCTTAGTCTGAAAAATGAATTATTTATTACTCCTTATTCTTAGCACATATTCAAACTCATCCCTTTAAAAAAGCATTGTCATACAAAATCTCTTAAATCAATTTATACAGTCTCTTCTCGGTCCTGATGAAACATGTTTATTTACTTCAAAATTAACGAAAAAAACACACAACTCACCACTCAGGTAATTCAACTCCGTTTTCTCAAAGGCATTTCCACCTTTCTGCGAATATTATCAATTATTGAACATCGTTTATTGTAAGCAAACAGAGAAAAGCTTTTACCTCGGCGACCGTATTTGAGAACTCAGTTAAATTAAACTCTGCTCAGTTTTGGAAGGGCTTTTTTTAAGAAACAACGTAAATATAGCCCCTGGCTAATTGGTTTGTTTACGGTGTACTGGGATTTCGTTTTAGTAAATATTACTGGGGTATTAGCGATAAGGCGGTAGGTAACACGGAAAAATGTTTTTTGGTGCGTAAAAATTTAAATATCTAGCACTACTATGAGTGCTTGATCTTGAACGTAGTCGTGTCTTGTCTGCTATCTGAGTCGATGTTCATATATCCAAGAACAATATGCAGCCATTAGCACAGTTCTTACTTTGTCCTCTACTATACTTGCGTTAAAATCCTGCAAAATTCCATCATCGGACTACAAGACAAACGGCGATGCGCCATCGTTACATGGTGGACATCCCACCTATACACACAAAACGTTTTGGGAATACCTTCATTATGCGTACGGCTAAGGAGTGGAATTCCCTGCCGGAGTCTGTGTTTCCCGATAGCTATAACCTAAGGGTCTTTAAGTCAAGAGTGAATAGGTTACTTTTAGGTAAGCGTGCTCAATCTTCGACCACATCATCACTTACCATCAGGTGAGATGGTGGTCAAACGCGAGCCTATTATCAATAAAAAAAAGTGCAGGTGGCCGTGCAAGATGGACATGTCAAGAGGCCCACCATATCCTGAAAGGCTCACTGACATTGCGATTGCGATGGGTCAAGGACCACATTTGGCCAGATGATATTTGTAATGGTCAACTATTTTGTTTGTGTTTTCCAGTTGCTCTTTTGGCCCGGGGCCGCGGTAACTCGTAAGGACTTTCCCGCAATCAGCAACAGCAAGCAGTGGCCCTGTCGGGCCCCGACAATGCTGATGACTGCTCTTTGAGGCGCACGTGAAACACGACGCGCTGTCGACTCGGGCCTGGTACAGTCAACGTAGACCCGTAATTGGTTAATTGATTTCTAGATTGGCCACTGCAGTTTGTGTCTTGCAAAATAATCGGATAATTGGAAAAACAAAATATTGCTTTTCCCTTTAACATAAAATATACTTAGTTTAAATGGTGATTCCCAGATTTTTATTTAAAAGTTCTTTAGATCTGTTAAATTTTGAATCTACTTAAACTAAAAGAATTTCAGCTAAGCAGATAGATCAATCATTGTTTTTCATTGAGAATAGGCTCACGTCTGACCGCCATCTTACCTGACCGTAAGGTATTATGTGGTCAAAGATGAAGCACGCTTACCTATAAGTAACCTATTCAAACTTGGTTTAAAGACCCCCAGGTTAAACCATCAGGAAACATAGACTCCGGCAGGGAATATTCCACTCCTTAGATTATATTCCTTAAAGGTTTTGTGCATGTGGGTGAGATGTCTAGCATGTAACGATGGCGCATTGCAGTTCGTCTTATAGTAAAATGATGGAACGGACTTGATGGAATTAGATTGCGTAATTCCATCGCACACTCCTCGAAATGTAACCAATAGAAAACTGATAGGCTTGTAACACATCATCAAGTTCAAGGCTCTGGAACTTTATCTCGACCAGTCGAATGTTACGAATGCTATATGGCCTTACCTACTTATATTTTTTATAGGTAAGTACTTATTATAACTCTCTCACTCGCTATTCGATATTTTGTACAGGAGGTAGAAAATGAACTGAAGTGACAAGCAGTTGGTCATAATCATTATGATCATTATGATTAAGTCAGCTTTAAGGGCACTAGACGGAGCCCAATATGAACTAACGTTTACGAGATTATGTCCTCGATTTGTTCGGTAAAATCGAAAAGCGTCCTCTACTGGCACGACGAAGAAATCTGGCTTGCCAAAACTAAAACGGCGACGATTGTACATTCGTGTTTGTATTAGCCCAACGCCTGAGAATATCAGCACACGCCATTGTAGTAAAGGAGTTCAAACATAACAGCAGTTTCACAAAACAAACACAGCATAAGCTTTCCATATGAATAGGATTATGAACGACTAAGTCTAATGCACGGTTACACTAGCTAGGAATTAATCCCGCTGAACTTAATACCTGCTATAAAGGAGCTTACGCACTGGGTTTTATAGGAAGCGCATGGTGTGCTTTGGCCGCGTGGTTTTAGCGAGGCAGTCTCTTCTCAATTTCTGTTTGCCTAGTACTTTGAGAAGTTTAGTTTTTAAGATTTGTAGTCTAGTAATAGGTAGATTGTATTACTGATTTTTTTATAAATATGAAAAACATTGGTTTTTATTAATTACATTAATTTATACTTAATTTATATTATTATTCTATATACTCTACTATATCTCATAACAAATATCAAATAACTTCCAATTTATATTCAAAACTATTTTCATTTAACATTTTTCAAACAAATGGCGACAATAAGTGCTAGTTTTTGTTTTCTAAAAACGCCAGATTTTTCACAGATATTTGTGACGCAGTATTAATAAGTAATTAGGTTATGTTAGTAATATTATTAATAAATAAAAAAGTCATAAATATAATTGAAGTGTCAGTCTGGATTTCAAAATAACTGTGTTTTCTCAAGTGCTTATAGTTATTAATGGAATACTAAAACACAAATAAATTATATTCTTATTCTTTCTCTTTGTCCGAGCTAATCTCTGAAACGACTGAACTGATTTCAGTGGGAGATAGAGTAGGTTATAGGTCAAAATGAACGCCACTTTTTATCCCGGAATTCCCATGAGATCACTATTTCGCGGGAAAAACGCGTAAGTAATATTCTATGTGAAAATCATGGGCACATCTAGTAGAATAAAACATATTATGCTAAAGACATTACTTAGAAGCTTAAATTTAAATGCATAAGTTTAAAAATATAATGAGTAGCACTTTGCTAGATTCGAGAGTGGATATCATTTTAAAATTCACTACTTTACGTGTGCAGAAACACGTAACAAATTTTCTCCTAACGTTATAAAGAGTAAGACATGCATACCAAGTCGTTTTCAAAATAAACTTTGTATTTATTTACATAATTTGAAGTTGTACTTGGTAAGAATGTAATTCTTCTTCTTATTGGGTAGTAAGGTCTAGCGACCCCATACACCCTAGTGTCAGAGTTTCTAGACCGCCTCAAGGGCCTCTGATGTGGTCTATTTTGACGACCGCCATTTGGCGACCGGGACCACCAGCTTATACGTGCCTTCCGAAGCACGGAACCATCTTTTTATCAGACAATCAGGTGATTCAGGCCTGCAATTTTCTAGCTAAACTGGAAACAACTTAACAAAGTATGCTTACCGCGGGAATCGAAATAGAATGTAACGCATACTCATCATCTGGTTAGCCTTTTTAGGGTTCCGTAGCCGAATGGCAAAAAACGGAACCCTTATAGTTTCGTCATGTCTGTCCGTCCATCTGTCTGTCTGTCCGTCCGTCCGTCCGTATGTCACAGCCATTTTTTTCCGAAACTATTAAGACTATACATGTGAAACTTGGTAGGTAGATGTATTCTGTGAACCGCTTTCCGATTTTAAGAAAAAAATTTTTTTTCTTGACATACATGGAACTGAAAATATATTTTTTTTCATGAAACCTATGCGTGTGTGGTATCTATAGACAGGTATTTAAAAATTATATTAAGATTTCTAAAACCACTTTTTCATAAAAATAATCGTTTAAAAGATATACGCTTCCAAAGTGGTAAAATGTGTCTCTAACTTCTATAATAAAGGAGTGAAATTTTTTGAAAAAATATATGCTGTAGATCTTAATGTAAAACTTTCAACCAAAATTGGTTCAAACGAAATCGGGTCAGCAGTTTTTGAGATACAGCATATTTTCTAAAACCGCAAATATAAAATAATGTAGTAAATAATGTAAATAAGCTAGTTTTAAGAAATTTGTAAGGTTTTTTTTTCGTCAAATACATATACATATTATATTATTGTTATAGGTTACTACGGAACCCTTCATGGGCGAGTCTGACTCGCACTTGGCCAATTTTTTACTATGTTGGGGTCAGTTTTCAGTCGAACTAGATACAGCTAAGTATTAGTGTTTTACTTTAAGCGACTGCCTGTCTGACCGCCATAACCCAGTAGTAAGATACTCCTTGGTAAGACCAGTATCAGATTTTCTGGCTTCTGACTCCCCGTAACGACTGTCAAAGTTCTACAAATAACAGCCGGGACAAGCGGCTTAAGGGCCTATACTACCTCAGCGCTTCTCACTCTTTATCTCGCTCGCACACTACAGGTCGCGGTCACGCGAGCAAGCGAGACAGGGTGGCAGGGAAAAGACTCCAAGACACCGATAATTTAGTTAAAAATAATTTAAAAAAGTAAATAATATAAGACCTGCTTTATAGTTAGTTCACTTAATATGCAGTTTCATTATCTAATTTGAAGTTATTTTTGAATACCAGCCGCTTATTGTTCGGTTTGGAGGTAACTTTGGATTTTTTTTTTCTATCAAGAAAATTTTATGTAATCGTGTTTTCGTCAAACAAAGTTCCTAACATTAATCCTCAACTTTACTATATATTTAGTTCAAAATTATTGCTGCAGTATTTTCGACATAACGGAGGATCATGTTGAGCTATTTGAGGTAGTATAGACCCTTAACGTGTTTTCGAAGGCACAGACGAATCTCGATATGGATGGTCACTTATCCACGGTCTGACCTCGGCGAGCGTTGCTTAACGTCCTCGTCGTCCTTTCTTTTCCTGTGTGGGAATATCATCAAATGACTTCTCTCGCTCTGGGTTAAGCGGAAGGAAAAATATATATGCTTAGCAAAGCTTTCAGTATGAGATCATCCCGAGCGATGAAACTACACTTATAAGACTTGTGTATAAATTCTTTGCTTTTAGGTGTACCGACAATTAAGTATACTATTGCTCCTCCCACTGAATAATATCGTAATGTAATATAACGATACTTTGCGTTTTGTTGCATATTTGTCATATAGACACTCTTTTACACCTTGTCAATTTTTTTAAATTTTACTTTGAGTATTTTAGAAACTAGCATTTTCATAATAACCATAGTCTCATTATTCCTTTTCAGATTTTAGGAGGACACGGTGGAGCATGCAGTGCAGGTATGCCCTATACCTGCTCTGTATGCTCCACCGTGTCCTTCAGATGGTGAAGATCGACCCCTGCATCTGTTATTATTTAACCACGAGCAATGTAATACTCAAATGATACATGCATACTGATTGTATCTGTTATTGTAACTAAACGTATTTTGTAAATTATATGAAACTTGCTGCTGCCAACGACTTCATTCACGGGGAATTTTTGCACATTTACAATTAGATGTAGCATATTTGCCATTCCAGACTATAATTTTTATTATTATAATTTGCTTTTGACGGGGTCTGGCACGATAGCCTTATTGCTAAGCTTCCTTCTTTCGGTTTAACTGCGTTTAGATTGAAGAGTTTCTGAGAGATCGATCTTTTGATTGGTCATTGAAGGCTGCTCGTCTAGCCAGTTGGCAATTAATGCAGTGATCCCTCAGGGGTCGGTTCACTCAGTAACTTGATTCTTGCTGCATATTAATGATCTGCTAATGCCCGGTACCTTTGGGTATGCAGACGACAGCACAGTTGCTGAGAGATAGGTGTCCAGCGCGCGTGCTGGTGGGTCACAGGTCTAATCTCTCCGTGAAGACATGGTTGGGTGCTTGAACTTGTCCTTGAAGGCTGTCTTCAAATGGTGTGATGCCAACTTGGTCAAATTTAATGCAGCTAAGACCCAGGCGTGTATTTTCTCCGCAAAAAGGAGCCAATTCGAACCGGCTCCTACTTTCCGTGGTTTAACCGTGCCGACAACCGATTGTATTGAGCTTCTTGGGGTAACACTAACTTCCACCCTCAATTTTGGTCCGTTTATCGAGGCTAAGGCTCAATTAGCTTAAAAAAAGTTGTGAATTTTGACAAAAGTGAGACGGTAATTTACACCGGAATAGCTGCTCTATCTGTATCAAGCCAATGTTCGGTCGTGTAAGGAGTACTGCTCTCATCTTTGGGTTAGATCTGCCAAATACCAACTAGACGCGCTTGAGTCTATTGAGAAATGGACTAAGAAAAATTTACCTCTTTTCCGTTTCTGATTCGTTCAGTCATTTCGGCGTGCTTTATTTACTGGTTTAATCTGGTAGTAACTACCAATAAATTTCAAGTGGGTGCAAATATTGAGACGAGCTTGTCCTATAAAAATGGACTCAAAGATAAAACCTAGGTTCTCGATAAGGTGATTTTTTTCAGTATCGAAAACGGTCATCGTTAATCGTCATATTAACGATAGCGATCGGAAACTTGAAACTAACACTAATTTCTGCCGGGTGTGTTTTCCCGCGTAATTCGCGATCCCGTGGTAATTCTGGGATAAAAGTAGCGTATGTATTTTTCCAGGATATCTATACTAATATGATAAAGCGGAAAAGTTTGTTTGTTTGTTTGCTTGAACGCGCTAATCTTCGAAAGTACTGGGTGGATTTGGATGAAATTTGGTATGGAAGTAGCTTGAAGCTTGAGAAAGGTTATAGGCTACTTTCTACGCGACTACAAAAAAGGAGAGTTATGTTTTTACCGTGATAGAATCCACGGGAGTGAAGCCCCGCGTGAGTACTAGTCAACTATACACTTACCAAATTTCATTCAGTTCCGTTCAGTAGTTTTTGCGTGAAAGAGTAACAAACATTCATCTATACTCTTCAAGCTTTCAGCTTTATAATATTAGTAAAACATGGTTAATATCCCGTTTTAAGTTCCAATTATATACCAGAGTCCAAAATGGAATCGACAAGTGTAAAGACGTGGCTGATAACTTAAATCTTCGAATTTTGACAGTTTTCATAGCATTCTATATAAGGCAAGCACAACATACACAAAGCCAGTCTATACCTTCTTACCCTCTCGACTTTCAAAGGTCTAAAATTGCCATTTATTTCTCATAAGAACATTATGGTTCACTTAAAATGAGATACAAAGTATTGATATATTTGAATACTAGCTTTTGCCAGCGACTTCGTCCGCGTGGAATAGTTACTTTGGGCTAACGTTAAATTTAACCCCGATTTTGAAGCATTCTTCATTGGCGCTCCGCTCCTATTGGCCTTAGCGTAAAAATATATAGCCTATAGCCTTTCTCTATAAATTTACTATTTAATTAAAAAATATGTTTTCAATTCGAACCAGTAGTTCCTGAGATTATCGCGTTCAAACAAACAAACAAACTCTTCAGCCTTATATTATTAGTATAGCGTGGCGACCGATTCTCAAAAATAATCCTTATAGCATGATTCAGTATTCACGCGCGATGGCTTATTATTAGCGAATTTCATGTATAACTTTGGTGTTTCTATACCGATTTATATGATTCTTTTTATGGAATAGTTAATAATGTTAACTTTTTCAATTAGGGGTGACTGAGAGTGTTATAAACGTAAGAGTAGACAAATATTATAATCAGAAAGCTTCGAACTGCTAAGCTATCGGGAGTTACACATGTTATTGTGAGTCAACCATAAAAGATAGACATATGCAGTCGTGGGATATTTTTTATATAATTTTAAGGAGAACATTTCCGTCATGAATTGATTTCTGTGTAGCTTTAACCATTAAGGTTGCACACGCGACGAAAGCTTAAAAAATGGAGTAACTTCTCCCGTTTTCCCAACATTTCCCTTCACTGCTCTGCTCCTATTGATGGTAGCGTGATGAAAAGTATACTATAACCAGCTCAGGAGTATGAAAAATAATTGTACAAAGTTTCGTTAAAATCCGTCGAGTAGTTTTTGTTTCTATAACGGTTATACAGACAGACAGACAGACAAAAATTTTACTGATTGCATTTTTGGCATCAGTATCGATCCCTAATCACCCCCTGATAGTTATTTTGGAAATATATTTCATGTACAGAATTGACCTCTCTACAGATTTATTATACCACTGTGCAGCTCTATGCCGACAGCAAAGTGCTCACAGTCAGACAACTTTACGTATTCCTGTGTGCCTTACACAAACACTCTGCACGCCCCTCTACGCAACCCAGCGGCAGACGTAAACATAATGTTTTTGCCCAGGAACGTCACAGAACTGCCTTTGCTAGACGCCAGTTCTTTGTCAATAGCAATACCATCTACAACTCTTTAAACAAAAAATTAAATATATATTCGACCACAAGATTTCAATGTAAAAAAGTTATCAGAAATTATCTCCAATCACTCACCTTTGAAGGTACTGAGGATCTTCTGCGTGGTAATTTGCAGTAAACTGTTACTCATACGCTTTAAATACTTGCAATATCACACATGCCTTACACGCACAATTACACGCGCGCATACATACACACGCACACACACTCGCTTAAATACCCACACTCTCTCACACATGCACACACTCTCTCTCACATACATACTCACGTACACACACACTACACTAACACTCTTCACCGCTAAGTTTATAAGTAGTGTGTAAAGTTTTTGTTTTTCTTTTTATTTAGTTTTTTGTATTACATTTCTCTTTTTTGTACAAGTTATTGGTATCTCTCACCATTTGCTTTGTATTTAACGTCCTAACTGAAAGAAGCATAATTATTTTGCTGTTATAGTTTTTGAGGAATCACTGACTCCTAAGTAACAGGAACTTACACCTAGTTTAGGAGTCAGGGTATTTCCATCTCTTTGGACCTCATAGAATAAGCCTTTTGTTCAAACTTTTTTTTTGTGGTTATTTTATTATTATTGTAATGGCTTTTGTGAAAATAAAGGATTAAATAAAAAATAAATTTTATTAAAACAAATAAGTATAGATTAATTATTAAGTAGCAGGCGTTATGTTACATTGTTCGGACAGGTTTCTAAAGTTTATTTTTGAAGATATTGACACTATTAATTCGTTTAAATCCTCCGGCAGACCATTGTACATTGTAAATATGTAATCAATACTCCTCACTCCTCAACATGATAGATGTATATGCAATGCAGTTAGAATTACTGACAGCTTCATTCTACCATCGAATTATTACCCCACACGGAAACAGACGTGTATTTCAAAAACCCCTTTTATTGAAATACGACGTCAAATTTGAATCGCTAGCATTCCCCATTCAGTCCATATTGACGCTCAGTTGATTCTCTTTTCACCCGCTGAATCATTCCGTACACAGTTTTTGGGGTTCAAGGGGTTGTTGGGACTTTTAATATTCATAGATCTATTTGCGAATTTTTTACTTTTAAAACGATATATTTTTTAAGGTCCCTGCACCTTAATTTATATACAGCTGTTTTTGGATGAACAAATAAAAGGAAAAATAATTAATATGTTCGATGATAAGTATCTTTAACCGACTTCAAGAAAAGGTTGAGGTTCTCAATTCGACTGTATTTTTTTTAATGTTCGAATTGTTGTGAATCGATTTTGAAGATACTTTTTTTTATTTGAAATCTGGTGTTGTACCATTGTCAGGATTTGATGATTGGATCCTGGAGAAATCGAGACAACTCTTCAAATACTATGGGCACTCCTATAGTGATTTGAGTATTTAATATAGTAACTTGTGCAGTTGTATTTAAAAAGTACCATTTGATGAATTGGAACTGATGATGAAGGCTACAGATGGCCACCGGAACTACTCAATAATAAGTATTTCATGGGTTCCACTTCGGAACCGGTGGCTGGGAGTCACCCTGTGATTCCCGGCGCCCGGAGCGTCTCCTGCGGCGGCTGGGGTACAAGGGCTGTGAGGGCCTTGAGACCTGCCCCTGCCTCGCGCGACCCGCCACCTCCTTCACTTGCATAACTGCTTCGCAGAAAGAGGTGATTGCTTCCCATGCCTCTTCGCTCCAGACCATGGATTGAACCAGGGCGGGAGCGAGAGGTTGCCGCCTATCGCCCCTACGAGGACACGGCGGAGTTCTGCCCAAGCAGGGCAAACCTCCACTGTGTGTTCCACCGTGTCCTCAGGGTGATCCTCGCAGTGGTGACACCCGGGCGTTTCCTCCCGCCGAATCCGACACAGGTAACTCCCGAAACAACCATGTCCGGTGAGGATCTACGTCAGGTGGAAGGTGAGGACGCCATGACGCCTTGTTAACCACTCCTCAAAGAGGGGACTTACCGCCGCTATTGTGGCGTGCCCAGCGCTGGGTTGCGATAGTCGCTCTTCCCATGTCGCCATGATCCGGCGCCGAAGCTCCGTCCGCCGTGGCGCAGCAAGTTGCGGTAGCACAGTTTCACCCCGGTGAAGGCTCTTGCTTCTAGATCCCATGGTGGCAACCCGGCAAAGAGGATCGCCGCCTCGCCGGAGACCATGCGGTATCCCTGGATCATCCGGATGGCTATCACCCAGGGTTTGGTTAGCCACCGGACTTGACGCCTCCGTAATATAGGCGCCCACACCGGGGACCCATAAAGGGCCATCGACCGCACGACCCCCGCGTAGAGCCTCCGGCAGGAGGCGTTTGGCCCCCTCAGATTGGGCAGGAGCCGCTTAAAGCCAGCCCCAGCGCTCTCCAGTTTCGGGGCCAAACGGTGGAAGTGCTCCGCGAAATTCCACTGGCTATCGAGAACGAGTCCCTGGTACTTCGGGTCGACCCGATGCCGACGCGAACCCCTCCCACCGTTATTTGGGATCCCGACGGTGGCGCGTTCCGAGGATAATTTTGGAAGTCGGTGTCTTTGGTTTGGTATTTTTGTTTTTGGCACCGACTTCCGAAATTATCCTCGAAAGTTATTTTTCACTTTCTAGTGTTTTTTGGAAGCCGGTATATGTTTTTAGATTAAGAAAAATTTGTATATTGAGATATAAAATAAACACATCAGGTATGTAACGAAGTTAAAAGGGACACTATCACAGCTGAGACGATTTTACAAGTTAACGAGTATACGTCCAACTTATAAAATGTTATTTCTATGATTTTCGGGGGATTCACCATCACAAAATAATCTCAAAATAATCTAGAAGTTAATGCAGCAAGCGTATTATTTAGTTAACGCTTTTTTTTTTCAAGGGATTGTTATAATTTTCATGGCTACTACAGATCTCTTTGCTATACGTAGCTCGGCTCACACTTGGCCGGTTTTTTGTATATCGGTTCACTGAACAGGTTAATGTCGTTTCATAAATTTATTGTTAGCACGGGGTTAGGTGGCCGGAAGTTTTGGTGCGTGCTCAATTTGGGCGGATCACCTAATTGTTAGTTGATGCTAATTTATGGTTTTACATTGATACTGGATCATGGTAAGTTAACAATAGAATATGATAACAATGTGTCATTTTGATGTAAAGATTTATTTTTAATTTTTACGTTCTTGTTGGGAGATTGAGGTCCTTGAATATTTTGCAGGACATAGGCAATCCAAATAAAATAAAAGTCCATAAAAAAAGCTTGGCGTCTACAGCTCAGGTAAGTGGTTAGTGTTAAATTGTGTAAAGTAATATTATATTGACTGGCCTAAGGCCATTGGTTAAGCAACGTTTAGAGCTCCACGTACCGTGGACTGTTCGGACACACCAGTATCGTTGCGCTGGCTTCTTGTAGTCTTGAACAATTTGGTAAAACTTTTTTTACCACATTATTATAAGTTATGTTAAAATACGCAAAACCTATTCTTTTTAATACCATTATAAGCTTATTTTATTGCCTCTGCTTGGGTGACTGCTTCGTGGCATTCTCCTAAATCTATCGCTATGAAACGTGATTCTATTTGATTCCATTCTATTGAAACGTCCGCAACTTGGGTAAATATACATTTTTTATTTTTTAAAAAGGTCCTCATAAGGAAATTCTCCACAATGGCCGATAGTTCAATTCCTGCACCAATCGTGTGATTGATATCTTGCTACCTCTTTCTTTCACTTACTTTCCGCAGAGTATAGTTAAGATTCGCGTCACGACAGAGACAAACGACCAAGACAAGAGACTGAGACGGGAGACCGCGACTGTTGCTGTCTGATCAGTTCAATCAGCTTTTCACAGTCTTCGTCAGAAAAAGTAGTAATTTTTTGCAATAAACACATGAGCTTTTCGTGACGCGAACCGCCACTGTTGCGTCCCAAATGTATTTTTGAACGATCTTTGGTGTGGCAACATTCTATTGTCTTTTTGATGTTGACACTTGACATAACTTTTTCACTTGACAGATAGACTTTGTTTCCTTGTTGAAAAATGTCCGCTTGGGACCTGTTGAGTTAATTGTAATTGGAAAAATATCGTTTGGAATCGCCGTTTGCAACCGATAATTGGGTCGCGATTAACTATCCCCACTAGTTGTAATCCCCATTTGACGAAAACCCTGGATATTTTTGGATTTATCGCCGGGTTGATGCCACCGTGTGGCACGCGCATTTGTTGGAAATAAAGGTGTAGCAAAAATCAGCTATACTAACTCCACTCTCTACCGCAGACATAAGATCATCAATATGCGGTCGGTGGCAGGGCGTGAACGATAGAAGGTGGGCCATTTTCTTTGGAGACACACCGCATACACACTTGAGATGTGAGCTGTCCGTTAAATGTATACTTAGATAGATAGATAGATAGATAGATAGAATATACTTTATTGTACACCAAAAATTGGAACACACTTACATAACCTTATTTCTATAACTTTGGTTACAATGGCGGTCTTATCGCTGAGAGCGATATCTTCCAGACAACCTTTGGAAGGACTTTAAAAGCTTTAATTGAAATTGGGGAGGGCTAAATTAGTGTACTACAAATACTCATAACGGAAAAAAAAACTAATTGAAATATATAAGTATATATATATATATATATATATACAATACATAATTATAAAAAATATATAAATGTAATGTGTTCTTTATCATCGTGTGGAGAAAAACAAAGAAATAATCATAAATTTGAAAGAAAATGATTGGCAACCGAGCTTTTAAAAGCAGCGAGTGACTGTGCTTGTCTTACTGACACCGGCAATGCATTCCACAACCGAATAGCCTGCACCGTAAAAGAATGGTCGTAAAATTTAGTGGAATGCGTAGGCATCAAAAGTCTCAAATTTTCCGATGATCTCAAATCTCTACCATGTGTGTCACGAAGGAACTTAAATCGTTCTTTGAGATAAAAGGGAGTCGTTGGATTGAAAAGAATACTGTAGAGTAATGATAAAATATGTGTATTCCGGCGAAGGCGGATAGGCAGCCACTTGAGTTTAATGCGAAACTCAGAAACATGATCATACTTGCGCAAACCAAATATGAATCTGATACAAAAATTTTGGAGTCGCTCAAGCTTATCTAACTGCACTTCAGTGAGATCTGGATAACTTGCATCAGCATAGTCGAGGATAGGGAGAAGAAGAGATTGGGCAAGCGCAGTTTTAGTGGCAGTCGGCAGGAAATTGCGTAATCTGCGTAAAGACCCCGCAGAGGCAAACAGTTTGCGGCTCACTTCCTGCAACTGGGGACCCCAAGACAAATCCTTATCAATATAAATACCAAGGTCTCTTACTGAGTCACAGTAAGGTATAACAGCTCCATCAAAAACGATTTGGGGAAGGGTCGTCCAGTCTATTTTGGAACGTAGCCTAGGGCTGCCAACAATAATGACTTTAGTCTTCGCAGGATTAACCCTCAAACCATGATCCAAACTCCAGTCAGAAATACGCGCTAAGTCTTTATTCACTATCTTCACCGCCTCAGACAATTCCTCAACGGGAGCTTGTGAATAAATTTGCAGATCATCAGCATAAAGGTGGTAGGATGAGAGAAGTTCATTAGAAATTGAATTAATAAATATGGCGAAAAGAAGAGGAGAGAGTACGCCCCCCTGCGGTACGCCAGCAGTAGTATTGCACCATGAAGACAATGAACCTTCAATGCAAATACGTTGTCGGCGGCCACACAGGTAACTACGAAACCAATCAATAGCTGTTGGAGATATGTTAAGAGAGCACAGTATCCCGAGCAAGACATCAAAATCAACAGTGTTAAAAGCATTACTGAAATCAAGTAAGGAAAGGACTGTCAGTTTACCACAGTCCATTCCTGATCTTATATCGTCAGTAATGTTAACAAGAGCTGTGGTAGTGCTATGCCCTGGACGAAACCCGGATTGGTAAAAATTAAGGAGTCTGTTTCTACAGAGGAAAGCACTAAGCTGGCTATGGATAAGGCGTTCTAGGACTTTGGAGAGGAACGGTAAAATGGAGATAGGACGGAATTCAGAAAAAGAAACAGGATTCCTTTTTTTTGGAAGAGGGGTTATTTGAGCTTCTTTCCATAGAGATGGAAAGACACCAGAGGATAAGGAATAATTTAGGATATGACAAATGACAGGAAGGATTTCGTCAAGTATAGGGAGTATCATCTTGCGACTAACACAGTCACTACCAACAGCATTTGATGTAATTGATAAAATACTCTTCTTAACATCACAACTAGCAAATTGATTAAAAACAAAAGGAGAATAATCGGGAGTGGGAAGAGACGAAAGATTATCTAGAGTTTTAGCTTTAACAGCTCCATTGAAACTACAAGAGGTGGAAAAATGATGATTGAGTGATTCAAGATCTATATCTTTAGGGATAGATTCTTGACGTGACTTCCCAATTCCCATTGATCTGAGAAATTTCCAGACTTTAGCTTGATCACCGTTTTCAACAGACTCATGAATGTGGCGGCGTTGGGCATCCCTACAAACCAAGTTGCTGCGATTTCGGATAGCAACGTATTTCTCACGATTTAAGGAGCTAGGTCTGCACTTGTATCTAGACTTTGCTGCTGCCTTTTTTTGCAAAATTCCTTTCACGTCATCTAATAGCCACGGAGCAGGCAGATGCTTGATCTTGACCAACCTAACAGGTGCATGGACATCATACAGCTTGATCAGATTGGAATTAAAGAGGTTAATTTTGTCATCAATCGACTCCGCATGAACAAGCTCAGACCAGTCAATATTGCTAGCATCTTCCCGAAGACCTTCCAAATTCATTCCACCAAAACTGCGCTGAAGAATACTTTTAGGTTTAGGCTTAGGCGGGCGAATTTTGTAGGAAAGGAAAATTAAGTCATGGTAGGAGAAAGCGTCGGCTGAACATTGCCCATGCTTAGCGACGTGTTGTGTGGAAGAAACAAAAATGAGGTCAAGAAGTGAAGGAGTACAGTTAGGAAAATGGTGAGTTGCGCTTAATGGAAGGAGAGACAAGTTGCAGGATTGGGAAATAGATTGGAGTGAGGAAGAGCGCGAATCATTTTTGAGAAGGCAAGTGTTAAAGTCTCCCATAATGATTGTATGCCTGTAAGAGGGCATAAGGTTGATTATAAGACTTCTTACATTAACATCTTCTGGGCTCACTCGTTCCATCATAGACCTCATCTATCGCTTACCATCAGATGAGATCGAGGTCTAGAGTGGGCTCATCCGTAATTTTAAAAAAAGTACAGACAAGTTGCTGTAAAAAAAATAGTATACTAACCACATTAAGAGATCGTTACCATTCTTCCCGTTTTAAAGTTTTTAAAGCCCCTCGTAATAAATGTATTCAACAAAAAGAAGCGTCCGCAACAAAGCACTATGAATACAGACGTTAATTTATTTATTTAACACGAATATTTTTCCATAGAGTTTCCAACTCAAACATATTTATTACCCCAGAGATACGGACGCGTTGTGCATAGACATTTTACTCTGATAGTACTACCAAAAGCATAGAAGAATGGATTGATTTTCATATAAAGCTGTGAAGTGAATTCAGTCGAAAAATATGAAAGAGAAAAAGCGATCGTACACTCACATTTTTTTTTAGAACTCTTATAGATATTTAGAGAGATCTTGTTTCATTTGAAAAATTTACTATAATATCCAAAAGTAGCTCTGTCTGTCTGTCGCCTCTTCTTTTTTTACTTCTGAACAGATTGAGATGATAAGATTTAGTATAGGGGTGGAGTATATTCTAGACTCGTTAAGAGTACATTCCCTTGAGATAATTTTGGAAAACTTATCTCGTGGTTGAAGTCGTCGGTAGAAGCTAGTTCTGAATAAAAAGACATTTAACTGAACTTCAAGTAAATGAGATAGCAGTAGTATAGCTGTCAAGCCATTAAAAGTCTCATTAATCATGTAGAAATAATTCATTCATTTAAATATTATATCCAAATCTATTCGCAAGGAATTCTTTTATATATTTTTACTCATTTACAGTCTATATTACAGCTTACAGTGTCAAAAAGAGACAGGTATAGGCCGCATAGTAGCTTTGACTTTTCTAAAGAGTAGTAAATTTTGATACTTTACTATTCAGTCCATTCTTCTGTGTCTTTGAATACTATAAATCATATTTTTTATACACAAACAAGTTACGTAACAGATTAAATGCGGTGCCTCGTAAATTACCTAGATGTAGATTTCTGACGGCTGAATATTTAAGCTTTGTTAACATAAGGCAGTAAAAGGGTATTTATGTACTGACTGACGGATTTGTGACATTCTAGACTTATGTCTTTTGAAATAATATATCAATGATCAATGTTGATCTATGTAGATCCTCGTTTGAGGAAACTGCGTTTTGAAGGGACGGATTACATAATACTCTGTAAACTGTTTGAGTTGCTGCCGAGAACTGAATTTTAATATTTTGAATAACGCTGTGTTGCACATAATGTATGTTTGTTATAAGTTATTCCATATTGGTAGTGTTCAACTTTAAGTCTCTTTAAATTATACTATATAAAGCTAAATTACCACTCACTGACTGACTGACTCACTCATTGACATAATTGTTCTCCCAGATGGTGGATGGGGAGGTGGGTATATTTTGACAGATTCGTAAACAAGTAACTCTCAAACCTACGGGAAAAGTGCCAAACCTCCCCTTTTCCCCCCCCTTCTCCCCCCCTCTATCGTATCTCGGAAACTACGAGAACCGTATTTTTTGTTTTTTACGGATTCGTATAGAGGAGGCTCGGTAAAGTAAAAACCATTTTTCAAAGTCCCCCCCCCCGCCCCCCTTCTCCCCCCCTTTAGGCGGATCTCGGAATCTAAGAGACTTGGAACATTTTTTTTTTCAGATTCATTTAGAGGGGCAATGCTTTAGTCGAAATACTTGTGCAACCCCCCCCCCATCACCCCCCCCTCTCTTTTTTTTTTTTTTTTTTTTTTTTCACAATCTCGCGAGGTGCTTGCACCTCGCGCAACACGCAAATACTAAACCCCGCCATCACCCCCCTTTTTTTTTTTTCACAAGCACGCGAGGTGCTTGCACCTCGCGCAACACGCAAATACTAAACCCCCCCATTTTTTTTTTTTTTTCACAAGCACGCGAGGTGCTTGCACCTCGCGCAACACGCAAATACTAGTTATATTATATAAAGCTAGATTACCACTCACTGACTCACTCACTGACATAATTGTTCTCCCAGATGGTGGATGGGGAGGTGGGTATATTTTGACAGATTCGTAAACAAGTAACTCTCAAACCTACGGGAAAAGTGCCAAACCTCCCCTTTTCACCCCCCTTCTCCCCCCTCCCTATCGTATCTCGGAAACTACGAGACCCGTATTTTTTGTTTTTTACGGATTCGTATAGAGGAGGCTCGGTAAAGTAAAAACCATTTTTCAAAGTCCCCCCCCCCCCCGCCCCCCTTCTCCCCCCCTTTAGGCGGATCTCGGAATCTAAGAGACTTGGAACATTTTTTTTTTCAGATTCATTTAGAGGGGCAATGCTTTAGTCGAAATACTTGTGCAACCCCCCCCCCATCACCCCCCCCCCCTCTTTTTTTTTTTTCACAAGCACGCGAGGTGCTTGCACCTCGCGCAACACGCAAATACTAAACCCCCCCATCAATCCCCCCCATTTTTTTTTTTCACAAGCACGCGAGGTGCTTGCACCTCGCGCAACACGCAAATTCTAGTTATACTATATAAAGCTAAATTACCACTGACTGACTGACTCACTCATTGACATAATTGTTCTCCCAGATGGTGGATGGGGAGGTGGGTATATTTTGACAGATTCGTAAACAAGTAACTCTCAAACCTACGGGAAAAGTGCCAAACCTCCCCTTTTCCCCCCCTTCTCCCCCCCCCCCTATCGTATCTCGGAAACTACGAGACCCGTATTTTTTGTTTTTTACGGATTCGTATAGAGGAGGCTCGGTAAAGTAAAAACCATTTTTCAAAGTCCCCCCCCCGCCCCCCTTCTCCCCCCCCTTTAGGCGGATCTCGGAATCTAAGAGACTTGGAACATTTTTTTTTCAGATTCATTTAGAGGGGCAATGCTTTAGTCGAAATACTTGTGCAACCCCCCCCCCCCATCACCCCCCCTCTTTTTTTTTTTTTTTTTTTTTTCACAAGCTCGCGAGGTGCTTGCACCTCGCGCAACACGCAAATACTTGATTTAGAGGGGCAATGCTTTAGTTTTTTTCACAAGCACGCGAGGTGCTTGCACCTCGCGCAAGACGCAAATACTAGTTATACTATATAAAGCTAAATTACCACTGACTGACTGACTGACTGACTGACTCACTCATTGACATAATTGTTCTCCCAGATGGTGGATGGGGAGGTGGGTATATTTTGACAGATTCGTAAACAAGTAACTCTCAAACCTACGGGAAAAGTGCCAAACCTCCCCTTTTCCCCCCCCTTCTCCCCCCCCCTATCGAATCTCGGAAACTACGAGACCCGTATTTTTTTCTTTTTACGGATTCGTATAGAGGAGGCTAGGTAAAGTAAAAACCATTTTTCAAAGTCCCCCCCCCGCCCCCCTTCTCCCCCCCTTTAGGCGGATCTCGGAATCTAAGAGACTTGGAACATTTTTTTTTTCAGATTCATTTAGAGGGGCAATGCTTTAGTCGAAATACTTGTGCAACCCCCCCCCCCATCACCCCCCCCCTCTTTTTTTTTTTTTTTTTTTCACAAGCTCGCGAGGTGCTTGCACCTCGCGCTACACGCAAATACTAAACCCCCCATCTCCCCCCCATTTTTTTTTTTATAAAAAGCACGCGAGGTGCTTGCACCTCGCGCAACACGCAAATACTAGTTATACTATATAAAGCTAGATTACCACTCACTCACTCACTCATTGACATAATTGTTCTCCCAGATGGTGGATGGGGAGGTGGGTATATTTTGACAGATTCGTAAACAAGTAACTCTCAAACCTACGGGAAAAGTGCCAAACCTCCCCTTTTCCCCCCCCTTCTCCCCCCCCATCGAATCTCGGAAACTACGAGACCCGTATTTTTTTCTTTTTACGGATTCGTATAGAGGAGGCTAGGTAAAGTAAAAACCATTTTTCAAAGTCCCCCCCTCCGCCCCCCTTCTCCCCCCTTTAGGCGGATCTCGGAATCTAAGAGACTTGGAACATTTTTTTTTTCAGATTCATTTAGAGGGGCAATGCTTTAGTCGAAATACTTGTGCAACCCCCCCCCCCCATCAACCCCCCCACTCTTTTTTTTTTTTTTTTTTTCACAAGCTCGCGAGGTGCTTGCACCTCGCGCAACACCCAAATACTAAACCCCCCCCATCACCCCCCCATTTTTTTTTTTAATAAAAAGCACGCGAGGTGCTTGCACCTCGCGCAACACGCAAATACTTGATTTAGAGGGGCAACGCTTTAGTTTTTTTCACAAGCACGCGAGGTGCTTGCACCTCGCGCAACACGCAAATACTAGTTATACTATATAAAGCTAGATTACCACTCACTCACTCACTCATTGACATAATTGTTCTCCCAGATGGTGGATGGGGAGGTGGGTATATTTTGACAGATTCGTAAACAAGTAACTCTCAAACCTACGGGAAAAGTGCCAAACCTCCCCTTTTCCCCCCCCTTCTCCCCCCCCATCGTATCTCGGAAACTACGAGACCCGTATTTTTTTCTTTTTACGGATTCGTATAGAGGAGGCTCGGTAAAGTAAAAACCATTTTTCAAAGTCTTCCCCCCCCGCCCCCCTTCTCCCCCCTTTAGGCGGATCTCGGAATCTAAGAGACTTGGAACATTTTTTTTTCAGATTCATTTAGAGGGGCAATGCTTTAGTCGAAATACTTGTGCAACCCCCCCCCCCCATCACCCCCCCTCTTTTTTTTTTTTTTTTCACAAGCACGCGAGGTGCTTGCACCTCGCGCAACACGCAAATACTAAACCCCCCCATCAATCCCCCCCATTTTTTTTTTTCACAAGCACGCGAGGTGCTTGCACCTCGCGCAACACGCAAATTCTAGTTATACTATATAAAGCTAAATTACCACTGACTGACTGACTCACTCATTGACATAATTGTTCTCCCAGATGGTGGATGGGGAGGTGGGTATATTTTGACAGATTCGTAAACAAGTAACTCTCAAACCTACGGGAAAAGTGCCAAACCTCCCCTTTTCCCCCCCTTCTCCCCCCCCCCTATCGTATCTCGGAAACTACGAGACCCGTATTTTTTGTTTTTTACGGATTCGTATAGAGGAGGCTCGGTAAAGTAAAAACCATTTTTCAAAGTCCCCCCCCCCGCCCCCCTTCTCCCCCCCCTTTAGGCGGATCTCGGAATCTAAGAGACTTGGAACATTTTTTTTTCAGATTCATTTAGAGGGGCAATGCTTTAGTCGAAATACTTGTGCAACCCCCCCCCCCATCACCCCCCCTCTTTTTTTTTTTTTTTTTTTTTTCACAAGCTCGCGAGGTGCTTGCACCTCGCGCAACACGCAAATACTTGATTTAGAGGGGCAATGCTTTAGTTTTTTTCACAAGCACGCGAGGTGCTTGCACCTCGCGCAACACGCAAATACTTCATTTAGAGGGGCAATGCTTTAGTTTTTTTCACAAGCACGCGAGGTGCTTGCACCTCGCGCAACACGCAAATACTAGTTATATTATATAAAGCTAAATTACCACTCACTGACTGACTGACTGACTCACTCATTGACATAATTGTTCTGCCAGAGTGTGGATGGGGAGGTGGGTATATTTTGACCGATTCGTAAACAAGTAACTCTCAAACCTACGGGAAAAGTGCCAAACCTCCCCTTTTCCCCCCCCTTCTCCCCCCCCCTATCGTATCTCGGAAACTACGAGACCCGTATTTTTTTCTTTTTACGGATTCGTATAGAGGAGGCTCGGTAAAGTAAAAACCATTTTTCAAAGTCCCCCCCCCCCCGCCCCCCTTCTCCCCCCCTTTAGGCGGATCTCGGAATCTAAGAGACTTGTAACATTTTTTTTTCAGATTCATTTAGAGGGGCAATGCTTTAGTCAAAATACTTCTGCAACCCCCACCCCCCATTACACCCCTCCTACTTTTTTTTTTTTTTTCACAAGCACGCGAGGTGCTTGTACCTCGCGCAACACGCAAATACTAAACCCCCCCCCATCTCACCCATCACCCCCCCCCATTCTTTTTTTTTTCACAAGCACGCGAGGTGCTTGCACCTCGCGCAACACGCAAATACTAGTTATACTATATAAAGCTAGATTACCACTGACTGACTCACTCACTCACTCACTCATTGACATAATTGTTCTCCCAGATGGTGGATGGGGAGGTGGGTATATTTTGACAGATTCGTAAACAAGTAACTCTCAAACCTACGGGAAAAGTGCCAAACCTCCCCTTTTCCCCCCCCTTCTCTCCCCCCCCTATCGTATCTCGGAAACTACGAGACCCGTATTTTTTTCTTTTTACGGATTCGTATAGAGGAGGCTCGGTAAAGTAAAAACCATTTTTCAAAGTTCCCCCCCCCCGCCCCCCTTCTCCTCCCCTTTAGGCGGATCTCGGAATCTAAGAGACTTGGAACATTTTTTTTTTCAGATTCATTTAGAGGGGCAATGCTTTAGTCGAAATACTTGTGCAACCCCCACCCCATCACCCCCCCCCCCTCTTTTCTTTTTGTTTGTTTTTTTTTCACAAGCACGCGAGGTGCTTGCACCTCGCGCAACACGCAAATACTAAACCCCCCCATCTCCCCCCCCCCTTTTTTTTTTCACAAGCACGCGAGGTGCTTGCACCCCGCGCAACACGCAAATACTAAACCCCCCATCTCCCCCCCCCTGTTTTTATTTCACAAGCAAGCGAGGAGCTTGCACCTCGCGCAACACGCAAATACTCCCCTTTTCCCTCCCTTCTCCCCCCCCCTATCGTATCTCGGAAACTACGAGACCCGTATTTTTTTCTTTTTACGGATTCGTATAGAGGAGGCTCGGTAAAGTAAAAACCATTTTTCAAAGTCCCCCCCCCATCACCCCCCCCCCTCTTTTTTTTTGTTTGTTTTTTATTCACAAGTACGCGAGGTGCTTGCACCTCGCGCTACACGCAAATACTAAACCCCCCATCTCCCCCCCCACTTTTTTTTTTCACAAGCACGCGAGGTGCTTGCAGTTCGCGCAACATGCAAATACTAGTTATACTATATAAAGCTAGATTACCACTGACTGACTCACTCACTCACTCACTCATTGACATAATTGTTCTCCCAGATGGTGGATGGGGAGGTGGGTATATTTTGACAGATTCGTAAACAAGTAACTCTCAAACCTACGGGAAAAGTGCCAAACCTCCCCTTTTTCCCCCCCTTCTCTCCCCCCCCCCTATCGTATCTCGGAAACTACGAGACCCGTATTTTTTTCTTTTTACGGATTCGTATAGAGGAGGCTCGGTAAAGTAAAAACCATTTTTCAAAGTCCCCCCCCCCCCGCCCCCCTTCTCCTCCCCTTTAGGCGGATCTCGGAATCTAAGAGACTTGGAACATTTTTTTTTTCAGATTCATTTAGAGGGGCAATGCTTTAGTCGAAATACTTGTGCAACCCCCCCCATCACCCCCCCCCCCTCTTTTTTTTTTGTTTGTTTTTTTTTCACAAGCACGCGAGGTGCTTGCACCTCGCGCAACACGCAAATACTAAACCCCCCCCATCACCCCCCCCCCCCACTTTTTTTTTTTTTCATCGCACAACACGCAAATACTTGATTTAGAGGGGCAATGCTTTAGTTTTTTTCACAAGCACGCGAGGTGCTTGCACCTCGCGCAACACGCAAATACTAGTTATACTATATAAAGCTAAATTACCACTCACTCACTGACTCATTGACATAATTGTTCTCCCAGATGGTGGATGGGGAGGTGGGTATATTTTGACAGATTCGTAAACAAGTAACTCTCAAACCTACGGGAAAAGTGCCAAACCTCCTCTTTTCGCCCCCCCTTCTTCCCCCTCCCTATCGTATCTCGGAAACTACGAGACCCGTATTTTTTTTTTTACGGATCGTATAGAGGAAGCTCGGTAAAGTAAAAACCATTTTTCAGTTGCCCCCCCCCGCCCCCCTTCTCACCCCCTTTAGGCGGATCTCGGAAATTAAGAGACTTGGAATTTTTTTTTCAGATTCATTTAGAGGGGCAATGCTTTAGTCGAAATAATTGTGCAACACCCCCCCCCCCCACTTTTTTTTTTTTTCACAAGCCCGCGAGGTGCTTGCACCTCGCGCAACACGCAAATACTATTTTCTTTACTACATTTTGAGTGTACAAAAAACAATATTTTTTAAATGGGTCATGGTTGTATATGAACTGCAGAAAAATGAGTACAAAAGTGATAGAAATTAATCTTTTTTTTTTCTGTTGTTGCTGAAGTACATAAAGGATAATTCACCCAAATATAAGACACTTCTTAAATCAGTTGTATAAAGTTTGTATCCAAAAGAAAATTACAAGGATTATGATCCATTCCCTCTCACAGAGGGGAAGCCTATGTCCTAGTAGTAGAAACGTTAAAGACAGGATATACAACGTGTAATTTAAAGGGTATATACATACCGAGTGCACGGCTTCTTTGGATGATAACAAACGATATGACCAGGGTTTTGTAATCCTATGTCTACATGTGTGGAGCATATTAGAAATTTCAATACGTTGATACCAGAGGCCGAATTTTTCAAATTAAGAAGAACGAAGAGAATTATCGTTTTATTGGCAAGTGACGTGGAAAGTGATGACCCTCATAGTGCTGCGACACGTTTGTTATTACTGGTAATCAAGAAACATATGAAACTAATAATTTGGGGTCAATTCTGTGAGTCACGTATTTTGAGCTGAAACTTTGCATTGAGACTCCATACCAGATGTTGTCTTCGGCCTTTTTGGATAGATATGGGGTGTCCATTACACGTTATATAATGCTTCTAGAGGATATAAAGTCTATCTCATATATACTTAACGGTTTACTCGAGGGCATTAGAGAAGCAAGTAATATTAAAAAATTCAAATCTAAATTAAAAAAACTATTTACTTGGCACCCTGCCTTAATGTTATTATTGTATTTTTAAGTTAATTAATTATACATATAATATATTTATTAATTATATAAAGTGGAGCAGGACGATTAACATTCCTTTGAACCACGTAAAGAGTGGTATGCTCTTTACCCGTATACAAAAAATCAATCAAATCCAATGAATACTTTAGCCACAGGAAATTATTTTTCATTTTCTCATTTTTCAACATGATGTAGATCTGAGTCCGTAATAATAGGTAAACATTGTAAGGTCAGGAACCTTTGCAAGGCACCGCCGCTGCCCGCTGCACCCCGCACCACGCCGCGCAATAGGTCAGTGACTTTTCGTAGATAAAGCGTTTTTACTTTTTATGCAGCTGATTCGTCTATTTATTTTGTTTGAAAATTGCAATTTTTTTATTTTACATTAACTACTAATCTTCGTATTTTAAAATGTTTTGATGGACTAGTACTGTGCTCGTTTTAATTTAATGTCGTAATTCCAGATCCACATTGTATAAAATGTTAAAAATAGATTTGATCCCACAGTCAAACTGTCTGTTCAGTTTTGTGGGACATCGTTGTACATTATAAGAAATACCTTGTACCTTGTAAACAATAAATAATAATAATAAATTCTTTTGGTTTTATAAGTCTTCTGCTGTATTATGATTATGCCAATGCGCGCAACTTGATCTTGACGGGATTATGATTCGCATTTCTGATAACAGGCGCCGCGGCCTCTCTCTATGAGAGGATTATCCAATGTTTTGGAAAACTTGGATTACGCCGATGACCTATGCCTACTAAGTCACACTCACGCCGACATGCAAGCTAAATTGGATGACTTACGACAGTAGGCTTCGAAAACTGGTCTGTAAATTAACATCGGAAAGACCAAAGAGATGCGTACTGCTGTTGTGAAGAACATCGCACCGTTTTTGATTGGCGCAGAGGCTATGGAACGGATCCACAACTTTACTAACCTCAGGAGCCTCGTTTCAGAGACTGGAGGGACCGAAAAGGACATCAGTACACGGATCGCCTAGGCTCGAATTACCTGCGCTACAACTTTGACCTGTATGGCAGTCGCGGAAGCTGACCCGGAGGTAAAAACTAAAAATCTTCGGGTCCAATGTAAAATCCGTACTGCTCTACGGGTGAAAAACGTGGAAGGTAACAAAGGACATTTCACGCCAACTCTAAGTCTTCGTCAACCGCTGTCTCCGTCACATTCTCGGAATAGGCCCGAGACCATTTCCGACGAGGAACTGCTGGGAAGATGCCACGAGAGTTCGATCGACCGCCAGATCAAGCGTCGCATGTGGAAATAGGTCGGCCACACGCACTGGAGGGATTCCGATCACATACCTAAACAGGCAATGGATTGGAATCCTCAGGGTAAAAGGAAACGTAGCCGTCCCCGACAAACCTAGCGCCGCACCGTGGTGGCAGAAGCGGTGAGCATCGGGATGACGTAGAGCGAAGTGAAGCTGGAAGCTCAAGACCGATCGCGATGGAGGACTACTGTGGACGCGCTCTGCCCCATCTAGGATTCATACGATGTCCGGTAAGGACCAGGCCCGGGTCGGCTCGTGTCGTGTTCCACGCGCGCTGCAAAGAGCTGTCAGCAATAGTGACGGGGTCAGTAGAATTCTGACACTCTCTTCCGCTCCACCCAGAGCGGGAGAAGTCATTCGATGATTTTCCCACCCAGAGAAAAAAAAGGGTTCATACGATATTAAGTCAAGTAAGTCGATGAGCGCGACATTGTTCGCGTGGGAGGGTTTTCCAGCGTAAATTCCGACCCTGTGGATAAAATTTAGCCTATGTTTTATTCCAGGATGTCAACTAGCTTTAATTCTGATCCGTTCCGTAGTTTTTGCGTGAAAGGGTAACAAACATCCATATATCTACAACGTGTAATTTAAAGGGTATATACATACCAAGTGCATGGCTTCTTTGGATGATAACAAACGATATGGCAAGGGTTTTGTAATCCTAAGTCTACGTGTGTAGAACTTATTACAAATTCCAATACACTGATACCAGAGACCAAATTTTTCAAATTAAGAAGAAAGAAAAGAATTATCGTGTTATTGGCAAGTGACGTGGAAATTTATTGACCCTCGTAGTGCTGTGACACGTTTGTTATGATTGGTATTCAAGAAATATATGAAACCAGTAATTTGGTATCAATTCTTTGAGTCAGTTATTTAGTGCTTAAATTGTGCATAGAGACTCCATACCAGATGTTGTCTTCAGCCCTTTTGGATAGATATGGGGTTTCCGTTACACGTTGTATACATCCATCCTCACTCACTTACGCATTTAAAATATTAGAAAGAATATAATTGAATGTATTGATAATGGATGAAGAGTATCTATCATCATGTAAGGCGATGAGCAGTATAAAATCCTATGTTGGTAAACCCGAAATATATCTAAGCTACCTTCAGATACCTACTAACACACTTTATACCATAGTGTATACCATACCATTAGTATCTAATATAGGAATAAACCAGTTCAGGTTTAGATAAATTTATTTTTCAAAAAAACATACAAAGTTCACTTAAATATGAGAAACTTAACATAAAACTATCGTAAATACAAAAACTGACATTCGATTTATTGAATACATTATGTAGGTAGTAGGTAGGTTATTACTGTAAGTTAGCCAAATACAACTTAGAAGTCCTAATACAATTAACGATTAAACTTACCAGTATATTGACTATATAAACCGTAGCGAAATTCACTTTTGTATTCATTTTGTGAAATATGTGACTGAAAATCTCCCAGAACATAAGCTCTAGTTTGGAATTTCAGCATCAGTTTTTAGATTAATGCATTTGAATGAGCTAATTCAATTAAAAATATATTACTTAACTTTTAGCTGTGTATGTCGTTTTGCTTTTGTTATTTAATGGTTTTCTCTGGTTGCATCGGGTTTCTTTGATTGGAGTTTAATAGCAAACCAACCAATTACATATGTTACAAATGTACCGATGTTCCGATAGCATATTAGTAGAGGGTACAAAGCAGAGGTAATGTACAACTATCAGATCCTTAATTGTCCTTGCTCTAGTTTCCCCGAACAAATACACGAGAACACTGACAAACTGTCGGAAAACATGACGACATATAACAGAAGTCCCAATTAACTACTCCGTATCCAAGGTTACCAACTTTACTAATTGCCTTTGGAAAAACTTACAGATCCACCATCCCCATTAATTGTCCCAGCATTGTTTGTCCAAAGATTTCAGCAAAGTGCAATCTTTCTGTTTTTCGACTTCTTTATATCTCACAAGATAAAATACGGGTTTCCGTACGTACGATCTGATAAGTTCAGAAGGTTAACTCAGTAAAAAAGTTAATGTTCCAGAGATGGCGAATTTGGGGACGTTCACCAGCCTCTTAGAATCGTGAGGAGAACCAAACACCTCACTCCCCTGCTTGAACAGACGGAGCCTACAAAGGCGGGCCAGCACCAGTCGGGGACGGCATGGCTTTGAACAGCTCCCGCATTTCTCTTGCCGTATTTAAAGCTCCCGCAGCCATTTGACATGTGTTTCGCCCCTCAGCGGAGCATCCTCAGCAGGAAATGTAAATCTAAATACAACAATGAAAACTGAATGTTCTAAACGTGATTAAGATATGCGACAAAGTGTAAGCCCGCCTGTATTTGCGAATTGTACGGATCCAACCTTCTGAATATATCTGTTTCGTGGCTGTGGTAAGGAAACAATACAAAGAAAAACTCGTTCAAGTTTAAAACTGTTGTGATTTATTTTCGGGACTGTATTCAGGGTGTCGGATTTAAAACGAATAGGAATGGGAAACGTTGGGATTTCGGAATGCAAAATCGTGTGTAAGAGGCTTTAGGGTTTAAACTGTTGTTTTAGTTGTTGTAAGTCTTACTGCTGTTCAGAGTTTTAAAGTCTGTCACTTGTTTCAAATGAGGACCTTAATTAATTAACTTGCTTTTACGGCTGAAAGAATACACACTGCTTTGGGTATTTATATTAATATGCCTTGGGTATTTTTGCTGTATGTGTTATATTTTAAAAATGGTATTTTAAAAGACTACATCAAGTTGAAATTGTTTGTCATTCTCAATTTTCAAAACAGGTAAAGCCGTCTAAATTTACATTGACAATGGTTTAAAACTTTTTAACCTGGTATTGAAAATTAGAACTTTTTGGATCGGTTGTCTACAAAAAGATATTTAATAAGGAACGGACAATAACCAATACTTGAGAGTTTCAACAATAGGTACATTGTTTGCGCTTTCCTTGCATACTTACGTCACCCATAGCCCGTCGCCAACACACGACTAATTTATTCTTCTATAATTTTCTTTACATATCTCTACTTAATAAGTGATATCATCGATGTAGGTTGTATCATTTTATTTATATGTACGTACTAGCTGACCCGCCACGACTTCGTTCGCGTGGTATCCTACCCCTACCCTACCGATACCACTACCCCTATCCTACCCATACCCTACCCCTACCCTACCCCTACCCTACCCCTACCCTACCCCTACCCTACCCCTACCCTACCCCTACCCTACCCCTACCCTACCCCTACCCTACCCCTACCCTACCCCTACCCTACCCCTACCCTACCCCTACCCTACCCCTACCCTACCCCTACCCTACCCCTACCCTACCCCTACCCTACCCCTACCCTACCCCTACCCTACCCCTACCCTACCCCTACCCTACCCCTACCCTACCCCTACCCTACCCCTACCCTACCCCTACCCTACCCCTACCCTACCCCTACCCTACCCCTACCCTACCCCTACCCTACCCCTACCCTACCCCTACCCTACCCCTACCCTACCCCTACCCTACCCCTACCCTACCCCTACCCTACCCCTACCCTACCCCTACCCTACCCTACCCCTACCCTACCCCTACCCTACCCCTACCCTACCCCTACCCTACGCCTACCCTACCCCTACCCTACCCCTACCCTACCCCTACCCTACCCCTACCCTACCCCTACCCTACCCCTACCCTACCCCTACCCTACCCCTACCCTACCCCTACCCTACCCCTACCCTACCCCTACCCTACCCCTACCCTACCCCTACCCTACCCCTACCCTACCCCTACCCTACCCCTACCCTACCCCTACCCTACCCCTACCCTACCATACATACATAAATATAAATAAAATTAAAATTTATGTCTGTAATTGTAAAATGATTCTGTTTTCTCACTCATTTAATCAACTCCTTGCCGTGGTCGTGGGAAAGTTCTACCGAGATACCACGGCCTCGTGACGTAAGAGCAACGGAAGGAACAGGTTGGGTTTCTAGTCTGCCGAAGTTTGACACTCTCTTCTGATCCACCCAAAGCAGGGGAGAATACATTAGATGATTTTCCACGAAAAAAGTTAATATGGACTCCAATACGAACGAAGACGCGGGTCCCAACGAGCACATTAGTAGAAATAGCAGCCTATTTTGTTACTTTGGGCTGTAGAATAGTGGTTTAAGGGTTCAAAAAGCAGTTCAAAGTTGCATATCTGCATCCGTAAACGTCTATAGCTATAAAAGTTACTTAAGGTGCTATAAGCTGAATCAAATACTACCCTAGCCTTCACAGTAGTCCACGGTAGAACTCATTTACCACTTACACCTTTATATGAGAGTTACGAAGGTCATTCTGCCACTCACAGCTGCACAGTGGTTTCCATTGTAACTTTTATAGGTTATAGTTATAGTAACCACTATTATACTACTATAAGTTTCATTATAGAAATAATAGAAACTCTTATGCATACTATAGTTACAAAAAAGTCATCAGTGTAACTAAGGCCTTTAGTAGCAATAGTCATTCCTTGCAGGCTCAATCCATTCGCCATTTTACAGCCGCTTTTGTAACTATTATAAAACACTGGTACTCACGCGGGGCTTCGCTCCCGTGGATATTATCACGGTAAAAACATAACTCTCATTTTTTGCAGCCTATAACCTTCCTCAAGCTTCAAGCTACTTCCATACTAAATTTCATCCAAATCCACCCTGTACTTTCGAAAATTAGCGCGTTCAAGCAAACAAACAAACAAACAAACTTTTTCGCTTTATAATATTAGTATAGATTTAATAAAAATGGATGCTAAACGAATAAGTACGTAATTAGATCTTTTAACCTCAAAAACAGGAAAATAGGAGCTTTTTGTGGCTGTGAGTTGCACTAGGGGAACAAAAATCACTGGAAGCGTTAGAAGGGTGAAAATTAGCGCTATGATTCTCAAAAGGGAGTTATTGGAGCTAAAACTGCAGGTTATGACTACATTACAATGACGCCATGATTTTTTAAGAAAACTTATAATTCACTTGCAAAATTGAGTTGATATACATTGGTTTTTCAGTTAAATGTGCATTAAATGTACCGGTAAACAATCGGCCACTTGCGAATAGTAAGTTATCGACACGTAAAAATACGGAAATCAAATTTATTCTGTATAACAAATAAAAAATATCACATATCTTTTGTTAATTTTTTAAATATCATAAAAGCGCGTTAAAATTACTCGAAAATTATCTTATATATCTACAGTAAACTGGACAGCGTTTTAAGTATCTTTATATATCTTGCTAATACAGAATACAAACTTTTACTTCTTTTTGTTTGATTTTCATGATGGCGACGAAAACACTTTACCAAAATATTACAAATAATGTCAACTGAAGATATACAATAAAGAACTATAATCAATTCATTCGTTCAAAGTAGTTCAAAATCATTCAAAAGTAGCGCTACGAGAGCTTTAGTATAGCGTTAATAAATTGTTATAGCTATTAAGGAAGCTTTATGCAACTGTTGTGCAGGTTAAATGGAACTTTAGGTTGCATAAATTGGCGCCCAAATAGCGCTAAAGCGGCTGCTTTAAGTCTGTAGTAGACGCTCTAGCGCTTACGTCTATTACCATAAGTAATAATCGGATACGCTCCAAAGCCCTAATGCAGCCCATTTGTGCTAGTTGGGGTGTATCTAGTAACAAGTATGGCCTATTGTGTACACGCCACGTTGCCAGTCATCACAATTTCACCAGCAGGTGCTATTAGTCTCATCTGAACTCCTCATGATACACTATGTCTTGCAAATTGTTTGGCGTCATTTTCAATTAAAAGTTTTTGACGAGGGTATATTGTGTGCGAACGAGAAACTACATCGATTTGTAAGCTATTGTCGGAATAATGCGATTTAGAATACATATATGTACGTACATGTATCGTTATCGTGGTATACAACATTTTATGTACTTATAAATATACTAGCTGTGTCCGCGACTTCGTCCGCGCGGAAGAGTGACTTACGGCAGCATTTTTTATTTTTTAGACTAATTATTTTGAAAATAAAACTCATACATAAATAAGCTATTAACAATATTTTACTGCTAATAGCTTAATTAAGTACATTTTTCTAATCAAAATTCTAAAATATAAGTTTCAAGCTTCTAGCTTTAAAAATGACGTAATTTCCATACAAACTTTCATCTCCTATTTCAACCCCTTACAGCCCTGTTTTCGCATTAAAAAGTAGCCTATGTCCTTTTTCAGGCTCTAGAATATCTCAGTACCAAATTTCACTTAAATCGGTTCAATAGTTTAGGCGTGATTGCGTAACACACAGACAGACACAGCTACTTTCGCATTTATAATTTTAGTAAGGATTTTTGGTGAATTGAGGGTGCTGGCCAACGGTCAAGTGAGACGTAAAAGCATAGTCTCGTCATCTGTTAGCCTTTTCTCAACTATTTTGGGGTAGGCTTTTAATCTACAGCCCAGTAGCTGGATAGCTGAGTTCCTTTGACAAGAATGGTGTCATATTTCCTAGTTTCTGTCTACTCGTAATGACTGTCAAAGATGTACAAATGATAACCGGAACCAACGGCTTATATACAGGGCCGGATTAACCATTAGGCGGAATAGGCAACTGCCTAGGGGCCCCGCATCAACTAGGGGCCCAGGCCCAGTGCACGCTCCAAGAAAACTCTTCGAACGAGAAATTGATGTGCGTGTGAACTTAGGGGCCTCACTGTTATCTCACAAAATACAAATCGTTAGATTTAGTAGTAGAATTAAAACTATTTTAGAACAAATCTGGAAATAAGTAAACAAATATATTAAAAACCACAGCCTTTAATGTGCGTTTCCTCAGTTCACACACGATTTGGTCAGTCAAAGTAAGAAAAGGGGCCCCAAGAATGCCATTGCCTTAGGGCCTCTGACAGGGTTAATCCGGCTCTGCTTATATGTTATCGGTACGACATGTTAAGATTGTCACTCATCCTCAGATCGTCCTCAGTGAGGGTTGCTTAACCGTGAAAACCGACCCGTGCCACTTTTATTATTTAGCCACAAGCTCCTCAAAACACACTCACGTAAAAGCGTACTCTCTATGCAAATAAACAGCTGCAAAGTATAATATTACAGATCAATATGGCTCACACAGAATGGTTTATGCTGTTGGTAGTGTTTTGTATCTTTACGTTTTAAAAATCTCAGCCAGCGTGGAAAGGTGTCTTACATTGTGGATTGATGAAGTCGTGCAGGCCGCAGTATTCCGTTAGTTGCAAGATGCATAGGACTTTTCTAGGTAGTGAATCTTGAGAAAGGTCCATTATCTATGACAAGAAAGCGTTTTTAGGCTGAAATTATGGTTATAGGGACAATTATGATAGATATATAGATAGAATATACTTTATTGTACACCAAAATTTAAACACACCTATTTGACATTTGGTTACAATGGCGGTCTTATCGCTACAATCACGGCGGCACAATGGCGGTTGTATCTTCCAGACACCTTTGGAAGGACTTTCAAAACTTTAATTGATGATGCCAAAAACTATTACATAATTGAAATACGCAGACTCTTTTTTTCGTGGGAATAGCAACATATCAACAAATGATTCTTCCCACTCTGGGTGGCACGGAAGGGAGTGTCAAGTATCTATAGAACCTACAGAATAAAAACCCATCATGATCTTTGAGTAGCCCTAGCGTTCCAGGGTCATCGTATTTCTTTAAACTTTCCTCCATCCCAGCAGGGATTGGACCTAACCCCGCCAATGCTGATGAGTCCTCTTTGAGGCGTGCGTGGAATAAGAGGTGATATCGACCCAGGCCTGATACTTACCAGACGGTGAGCTACGGCTTCTCGTCGTTCGTAAGTCCGCACTTATGGTGGCTGGAGATTGGCTCGCGATCCCAGACGCCCATCCGTCACAGCGGCTGGCGCGTTAGGAAGATCTCTCTCTCTCCTGCGTTCAGTATCTTCCTTCGCTAGCATGACTGTCTCGCAAGAAGCAACTCCGTCATATTCTCGCTCTCCACCATGGTTAAGACCAGAGCCGAGTGGAAGAGCCGCCAGTCTATCATACACCCCAGTTCAGTGTATTCTGTCAGAACAAACATAGGCGAGCAAAATAAATCATCGTAAAGTTTTGCGGCAGTATAGACACAAGACCCAAAATAATGTAACACCTAATTTAACACGCTCCTCACGTAATCACAGAATCTAGTCTGGACCTTTACAAAAGAAAGCCAGTAACACGGTTATACGTCAGTGGTCGTACGTGCCAATAAGAGGGTAATTCCACTTTTTATTCGGAGCCCGTATTGTCCATTGTGGGACAAAGGTTCTCCCAGCCCTTTTGATCCTTTCTAGCCTAGCTAGATCTGCATAGTCTCAGAGGGCAAAGAGAAAACATGTAGGAGTAGGTATATAAGGGTAAGCACACACCAACGACTTCCCTACGATTTTGCTGCCAGTTATGCATTTTTTTTAAATTGTGTATATACTTACGTTTGACCATCATCTCACCTGATGGTAAGTGATGATGTAGTCGAAGATGGAGCACGCTTGCCTAGAAGTAACCTATTCACGCTAGAATTAAAGACTCCCAGGTTATAGCTATCAGGTTAGGTTATAGCTGTAGGTATAACAATTGGTGGATTTTTTTTCTTTATTTTATTGGAGACATTTACGCACTGCGTATGACCGTCCCATCATACTCTGAATCTAGTTAAATAGCTCTACGTCTAACATTTTCCCCAAGAACTTGAACTGACTCTTTGCATCACAATCATTTAGTTGCGACAAGCCTGTGGAATGAGCCTAAATCGAATCTGTTCAAGTGAAAGGTTCCAAAGAGATAATTTCTGTAGGACTCAAATTGCAAAAAAAAAAACATTCCATTAGGGAATGTAGGTCTTACCCCACTCCACATACCGCACACTTAAGCGAATTAGTTTTTTGTAACAGAAATGCAATCTTATTGCATGGAATGTGTCCAGAATTGTGACCACCTATCTTTAACAAGATACCGTAGCCCCGGAATGCTGAAGGAACTGGGTGGGTTATTCGTCAGTAGAAGCTTGACACTCCCTTCCTCTCCACCTAAAGCGGGAGGAGATAATTAATGATTTTCCCCTTGAAAAAAAGAAAACAAAAGAACTTTCTATCACTGTTTAAGAAATACCAACAAAATAAAATTAAAAATTCACAGAACAAATTACGGTAAGAGAAGTATTACGTATGAAGGAGCACAACTATATAATGATTTACCAAACACCATTAAAGATTGTCAATCGATTACTATGTTTAACACTTTGTTGAGGAAATGTGTATATGATGAAGTTCATTGATACCGTTCGATCTCTGTACATATGTAAAAATATTGTAATAGCTAGCAATAATAGTAGTTATAATTAGTAAGTTAAGCTCATTGTAAGTTCTTAATGGGTAATAAATAATCATTAAACCTAAAAAAGTGGCCAGTTCGATTTTATATATGATACTTAATGACATGGTATAAAACTTAGAGCAATTTTATATACTTTTATGATAGAGTTAGGAGGAGCTCCATCTTCGACCACATCATCACTTACCATCAGGTGAAATGGTGGTCAAACGCGAACCTATTATGAATAAAAAAAACCTCAAATAGGAACTATAGGAGTTTGGCTAAATAATGATAGCAACGCGGGTCGATCTCAAGGTACAAGTTCAGTTATCGTTTATGTATCAACGATTTCTAAGTTTTTTACTACTGAGAATGACTGACAAAGGTATAAAAAATTCAGCCGGGATCTACGACTTAACGGGCTTTACGACGCATCTCGGCAACCCGATTTGTTATACGGTCATCCATCCGCAGGCCGAATTGTTAAACCTTAATGATTATCCCGTACTGATATTATTACTGATTTTATTATGATAATTTTATTATATTCATTTTATTTTATTTATTGTAATTTTTATTTCATTTATTTATTCTTTGAAAATAATATTTGGTGTGTGTGTTTCTGATTATGTTAATCTTATGATAAGTAACTTGAATTAAATACATTTTATTTTATTTTATTATTATTATTTTCATTACAAGATTTAACAATTTCAGCGCACTGGTGCAACGAAAAGACATGACTTCTATGCCAAAATTCTTCTGAACAGGCATGATTAAAAATAAATGATGGCAATAACCATAGAATAATGGCAAGCAGTAAAAGTGACCACTGTTTTGTTCCACTAAGTGCACGATGCGCGAACTTACCCCCACTACACCAAAACCTTGCCAACTTACGTGCCGAGGACTAAAACCACGGAATAGATGAATAAGGTTGGAATGGTAATGTGGGCGGGTCGAGCGCGCCACATTTATGATACGACAATCATAGCGCGACCGATTAATTCATTCACCGCGTTTAGTGCGCTTCGGATTACTTCGGAACACAGAGCTCTGTTTTAAAATGCCGTGTCGTGCAATTATAACCTGTAAAACAAAAAACAGACCGCATGTATTGAGCGAGGAGGTATATCTTTCCATCGGTAAGTCGAAAATAACATTTAATTACAGTTTTATTTTTAAAAACATAAAAATATTCTGATCACTATGAAATTCCGAACATTAACAACATTATTGCAACAAGTTACAAAAAGTATACATTGCCCGTTGTGTACTCGCTTAATCAACGCAATGACCAAGTCCGCTCACAGTGGACTGCATGCGCCACACTTCAACCATTGACATTTTGTCCTTTGCCCTGATTGGCCGTGATGCACGGCGCGTGTTTATCAACAGTGAGTTACAATCAGTAGCAAGCTCTCGATTTAAGTGTGTGTAATTTATTTGTGTGCGTAATTCGCATACGTAACGGGCCTCTTGCTTGTAGTGGAGCTAAAGAGTGGGAGACAAGCGGCGACACGCGTTCTCATACAAATCAGGAACTATTTTCTTTTATCTGTTCTGTGACTATAACAGTATTTTACATGGAGTGATTGTCTACCGATTTCCACAGCCTTAGTAGCTGGTTAATACGTCTTGACATGATTATAGTGTCAGACTTTCTGACTCCTTTTCGGAATCTCTAAAAATGTTCTATGAAGGTCACTCATCCAAAGACTGACCTCGCTATGAGTTGATTTACTTTAAACATCGATCCGTGCGGCTGTTATTATTAAGCGACGATATTCTCTACATATGCGGAAATATAGAACAATACATTGGTAATAGCGTCAATAGCTTAATGGCTTAAGCTTTGGTTTCCTAGGATAGCGGTGCCGTCATATAGCGGCCGTAATACAGCGGTGAATGACGTCACTGGAACGTTGTCTATGTAAACAAAATGGCGCGGTTTCCTAGAGAGCGGTAACTGACACCGTAACGTCAAAAAGCGGTGCCGCCATTTGCATGACGGCCGTCTTGTCGGTGTCAGCTGGTTTCGTGAACGTTTCATTCAAGTGTATTACATTCTCTTTGGTTTCATTGATAGCGATGAAGGAGACAGTGTGTTAAAACGGCCGTGGAACTTTCCACATGTCGTCACCGTAAAGACGGCCGCCTTTTTGCGTCCGTAATATTACGACCGATATATGACGGCACCGCTTTCCTAGGAAAACAAAGCTTAAGGTGTCGGACTTGTGATCGAGAGGTCACGAGTTCGAACCCCACCCATTACTCTATTGCCGTGAACCCACTCCAGACACAAGCATATTTAGCTTACTTGGAGGGGTTCACAAGATTGCTAGTAATGTGAATTCAACCAACATTACATGTAATCTTAAAAAAAAAACAAAAAGTTTTTGTTCTTTAGTCAACCTTCATCAACAATTGGCAATACTTCGTAAAAGAAAAACAAAAGAAAAATACGTACTGTTCCTTCTTTTCATGTGTTAAGTAATTAAGGAGAACAAAAAAAATCACATTGTAACAATAACAGATTCCGATTATTTACAAACAGCGAATAACGGACAACGTTCCATTTTCCCCATTCAAGTTATTTCTGAAAAGAATCGTTCAAAAGAACGTGAATTGCTTTCGCTTCGGTTTATTCTGTTTTCGTTTAATTTCGATTGGCCTCTGTGCTGGGTCCAGTTTGAGTGCATTGATTGAGTTTTATTTTTAAGAATAAGATAAGTAATAAACCTAATGATGAATGAAGTTAATTAAAAGTTTAATGGAAATTAATTCCTTGAGTTTTAAGTTTGAGTAGGGGAGAGCTGGTGGTATGAAAAGAACCATTCAAATTATGCACCTTCTGTATTTTGGTTCTGTTGAATGGCAACCGCAATGCATTTCCATTCGATTTCCAAACTAAATTCACCCGTCTATCATTTAAAAATTGGCGCTATCGTGCATGTTTTTGTGAATTTATCATGAAACTGAATAGTTAAAGTGAGTTGCGTTTCTATACACATGTTATGTGTACCACACACATAATACTATTTACAACAATAGGTACAATAAAGATAAACTATCATGCACAAACACAAGATAAAAATTTCATTATAGAGGTAGAAATCTAAGCTAATTTTATTAATATCAAAGTACCAAAGGATGTTTGTTACTCAATCACGCAAAAATTACTAAACGAATCTGCATGAAATTTAACTAATTTAATGAATTTGTATCCCAGTAAAATATGCGAAATTTCCACGCAAAAGAACTCTCGGACAACAGGTACTAATTAAATAATAGAAGGTTCCCATTTTTCTTGAAATTATTATTTAGTTAATAGAGATAATAAAATTTTATACCACCTCTCCCCTTTGTAATATATAGTGTAGTTTTGTGTCAATATAGGAACTTTTTGCGAATCATACCGCATGTTTTTTTTACCTTTTCAAAAGCCTTCCTAGTCTTTGTAGTTTTTAACCTACCTTTTTTCTGGGTGGGAAAATCATCGAATGACTTCTCCCACTCTGGGTGGAACAGAAGGGAATGTCAGACTTCTTCTTGTTTCTACTGACTAAAAACCCACCCTGTTCCTTCAGCCGCCCTTAAGTTCCGGGGCCGCGGTATCTCGTTAGAACATTCCCGCAACCCCGGCAGGCAGTGGCCCTATGGGCCCCCGTCACTATTGCTGACAGCTCTTTGAGGCACACGTGGAACGCGATGCGCCGCCGACCCGGGCCTGGTCGTTATCAGACGGCGAGCTACCCCTCTCCCAGTCCGCAAGCCCGCGCCTACGGTGGACTGAGATCAATTCGCAATCCCTGACGCCCCCAGCGTTCTTAAACTCTGCATGAAATAAAATCATGAAATATATACATATAAGTGTTTACAGTACTTTGAATTTTTTGTCTGTATTTCACTTTGTTCGGAGTAATCACTGGAGCGTCTAAGCCAAAGAATTTAAAGAATAGAAAATGTCAACATATGTGCCACTTTTTATCCCGAAATTCCTACGGGTTCAAGATTTACACGAGGAAAACATCCCACATGAACGTCGTATCCCCTATACCTGCCGGTATTTTATATTTCATTCTATGATCTACAACCCAATTACTGGGTAATACGACACCCTTTGGAAATTCGCCTCCGCAGTTTACCTTTTCCTAAAATTTTGAAGGAAATCGTACCAACCGTATTATCGCCGGATCGCATCTACAGAACCGGATAGACAAACGAAGTTATGATCGAAGCGTTGGCAGTAAGGCCGGAAATCGGACGGCCGGTTGATAAATCTTTAGAGGTATTTTCAGTTGGATGAAGCTGCGGTGAAGATAAATTTAAAAGTGGGAATAACCCAGCGTTTATTGCAAGGACTGGTGAACGTAAGGCAAAAAATATATATTTCGAGACTTTATCAAGGAGTGTTGAGTCCACCCGTCTCAACATCGCCGCGCGCCAGCGGTAGTGGAAAAGAGGTGCGGGGTAACGGCTCGTCCACCGGCCGACCACGGCCGAGCGCGCGCCCCCGTGAAGCAGATGTGTGCACCACAACAATTGCCTTCGAGAAATATAAAGCCCATAGGTTAAGAGGAAAAACAAATAAAAAGTAAAATCTGAAAAGTCATTTTATTTTTATATGTCTTCCGTTAAATTCGTATCCATTGAATTTAACGAAAGAAACAATGAACCTTACATATAATAAAATTAACCCTATAAGAATTAATTATTCATGGTGCATCACTATGCTATCGATATTCTATGCCGGATGGTTATCGTGACGTTTATAGTACGCTGTGGGTCATCACTAGATTACATTACGACACTAGCGCTTGGCGCATATTTTTGGAACTAGACGTAACATATTCGGGCACGCCGCAATTGCGGCGGTAAGACCCCTCTTTGAGGAGTGGCTAGATCGGCGTCACGACGTCCTGACCTACCGCATGACGCAGGTCCTCACCGGACACGGAAGTTTCGGGAGGTACCTGTGTCTGATGGGAAAGGAGGAAATGCCTGGGTGTCACCACTGCGAGGGTCGCCCTGAGGACACAGTCGAGCACACGGTGCAGGACTGCCCCGCTTGGGCAGAGCACCGACGTGTCCTCACGGCGGCAATAGGCGGATACCTCTCGCGCCCGGCATTGGTCGAGGCCTTGCTGCGGGGCGAGAGGGAGTGGGAAGCGGTCGCCTCCTTCTGCGAAGCAGTCATGCTTCCGAAGGAGGAGGCGGGCCGCGAGAGGGAGAGGATGGCGTCCTCCCTCCAGCCCAGCCGCTATAGACTGTAGACAACCAACGCTATAGACCAACGTTACATTCATTACGTTGTAGATACTTGCGTAAACAAAACATATTATCGAGATTTCGCCGTAGCTCGGAAAGCAAAAGAAAGAAAAAATATTTATTCGGCACATACCACAAAGCACACAACACAAAGTATACAAAAGGAAAGAAACTAAATAAAAAAAAAACAATTGAAATACATATTTGGATTTACACAAAAATAGACAAATTACGTGTGCCTCGCGACTGCGCCAAAAAGGCTCGGTTCAGCAAAATGCCAGACAACTAGTGCCTGACGCTGGTTTTCAACCGGACCTAGTGTTGTAGTGACTACCGGATATGAACCAGCTTTGTATGGAAAAAAGAAGAATACTGGGTACATATATATTTATATACATATCGCTGGTTTGCGAGAATATTGACATAACTCGAAATGCTGTCCAATTTAACTAGATACTTGTGTGAAATAATCAAAGTATAACATCGTGAACTGAGATTTAGTCCACAATGTCAATTTTGCACCGACGTTCATGAGAGACACTCACAGACGAGCTTTGCATGCTTAAGTTTTAAGCAAATCATGTTGGATTCCATATTTATAATAACATCGTATATTCAATGTTTTATGGAAATAAAATATAGTGTTTTGTCTTAAATGAATAATAACACTGTTTCTTTCTGATGAACGTCGGCATAAAATTAGCATTGTGTCTCAATTCACGATGTTATACTTAAATTTATGATTATTTCACACAAGTGTTTAGTTAAATTGGACAGCATTTCGAGTTACGTCGATATTCTCGCTAACCAGCGATATGTGTGTGTGTATGTATTTGTGCAGGGAATATAAGTCAAATCAATTATCATAAAATCCTTACCCGATCCATGATAACCAGGATGTATTTTATTTTATTGGAGTTATATTATTTTTAAAGATGTAGTTAATTTTTATTGTGTTATAAAAGACAAATGTTAAGGTTAGATTACTGAAATAAGATTTATATGTACATGTGGTGTTTACCTTTAAGTGGTTGTTACACTATTACTCTTGGATATCCATCGTTTTTAAGAATTATTATCAGTGTAAACAGTCGTTGGTGAACCTAATAAATAAATAAAAAAAATAATAAGCACGGTAAGCCGTTGATTTCGGCTATCATTCGCACATTTTTGACAGTCATTGTGAGTAGTCAAAAGCCAGAATATCTGACACTTGCCTTGCTAAAGGTTTTCGTTTTACCCAAGTACTAGGTTGTGAAGATCAAATAGGCAGTCACTCTATGTAAAAAAACTTTTTAGCAAAAAATAGAACCGACTTCCATATCAAAACACTACAAAGCCAAAAATTACTTTAATTTCGGTAGTCGGTGTCATTTGTTTTGTATTTTCTTTTTTTGACACCGCCTTCTGAAATTAAAGTTATTTTTCACTTTGCAGTGTTTTTTGGGAGTCGGTTTAATTTTTTGGTAATAAGTTTTTATTTCACTCTTTTTAGTTGGTCTATTTTTAATTTACCTAGTTACAAGAGCCTAAATGTCAACTACTTATAACCTTTTACAAAATATTGCTTTTCCCAATGCTGGGCCGTTAATTGTTGAGGAGTTCTCCTGGTACTTCACCATCAGCTCTACATCACCATATGCATTGTGACGAGCATAAAGTGCTTAACATCCGTATTTTTTTTTTTAATTACCTATGGGCCCACTCTTGACCTCGATCTCGCCTGCTGGTAAGCGATAGATGAGGTCTAAGATGGGACGAGTGAGCCCAGAAGATGCCTGTTTACTCGTGCTTTAAAGGCCGAAAGGTCATAAGTGGCAGGGAACACAGAAGCCGGCAGAGAATTCCACAGCTTGGCTGTGCGTACAATAAATGTGGAAGAGAAGCGCTTGGTACGACAAGAAGGTATATTAACCAAGTGTGGGTGGTACCCAGCCGTGCGTCTGGTAGACCGGTAGTGAAAGGGAGATGGAGGAATCAGGTCATGGAGCTCCTGCGCACACTCCCCGAAGTACAAGTATTCAAGTAATCGAATCGCAATCCACTCAATACTTATTATTGAGTAGTTTCGGCGGCCATCTGTGGTCTTCATCATCAGTTCCACTTCCTCAAATGGTACTTTTTGAGAGCAACTGCACAAGTTACTTTAATAAATACCCAAAACATCATAGGTGTGCCTATAATATTTGAAGAGTTTCCTCGATTTCTCCATGATTCCATCATCAGATCCAAACGTGAAGACAATGGGACCAACTAGAAAGTATACCCTTTCAAACAAAAAAGAATTGTTCAAATCGGTCCAGCCATCATACATAAAAATAAAAAAAAAGTTCAAGACGAATTGTACACCTCCTTTTTTTGAAGTCGGTTAAAAACTAGTATTCAGCAACATCCGGTAAGACAGAAAGCTGACCTCGACATGCGTAGTTCGGGAAAGGTTAAGCAGATAATAATGACTTTAGACTTTATAAATACAATCTTATGCATTGGAAAAATGTGGGCAAAAATTCTGGCAGTCATAGGGAGGAGATTTGTGTCACAGCAGTTATAACGATATGGGCTGATTAACTCCTGCATGGAATATTGCAGCCACTTGTGGGATGGCTCTGCAAAGTACCAACTTGCTGCATTGGACTCGATCGAGCGCAGAGCTAAAAGGCTTATAGGCGACGAGGTACTAGTGGACAAGCTTCATAGCCTGGATCATCAGCGAACCGTTGCTTGCCTGTCGGTTTTCTACAGATTGTACTTCGGGGGGTGTGAGAGGAGCTCCATGACCTGATTCCTCCATCTCCCTTTCACTACCGGTCTACCAGACGCACGGCTAGGTACCACCCACACTTGGTTGATATACCGTCTTGTCGTACCAAGCGCTTCTCCTCCACATATATTGTGCGCACAGACAAGCTATGGAATTCTCTGCCGGCTCCTGTGTTCCCTGCCACTTATGACCTTTCAGCCTTTAAAGCACGAGTGAATAGGCATGTTCTGGGCTCACTCGTCCCATCTTATACCTCATCTATCGCTTACCATCAGCCGAGATCGAGGTCAAGAATGGGCCCATCAGTAATGAAAAAATAAACAAAACCTAAACAACGTGTAACAGAATAAACGCAATTCCTGAAAGTAGTTGGTTCAGAATCGGCTTCTGAATCGATTTTTGTCATAAAAAATAGGTGTTAAATTTTGACGTAAAAATCTTTCATATAACTTAAAATGGAAACACGGTATCATGACAAATTAAAACAATCCTTAATTCAAGGAAATGCGCTCGTGTGCGTGGCGGCCGCTAACATTGCATGAGTGTATGCGTCTGCGTAAGGATATTGTATGACTTTGCGTTTAGTAAGGATAACTATTTTATAAAAAATGTCTAGGTTTGGTTTCAATTTATTTAGTTACGGATGTTGTTTTACACTTACAATTTAATATTCTAATTGGGTTGTCTGAGGTATTGCGCTTGATCTGTTACACCTTGTATTTAAAAAGGCACCTCTTTGAAGTGAAAAAATGTAGACGCCTATACCGGGTCGGCCTGGCTCTAGTCGTGGTCAGTTGTCATAAGTCACATCCAATGACTATGCGTCAAAGAGTCAAAGTAAGCGTATAAAAACCATCTATACTTGATGTCTTGATCTTGATGATTGATTCCTGTCTTACCAAGCGCTTCTTCTCCACATTTATTGTGCACACAGCCAAGATGTGGAACTCTGTCAACTTCTGTGTCTTTCATAGATTACCCAAGAGTGAACTTTAAAAATGTTAATTTTAAAAGATAGTTAAAATATTTTTTGGAATATGCACATACCTCAGTTGAACAAGTAGTTTAAAGTTTGAATATTGATCCCCTAAAAGACTGACAAAAAAACTTCTTGGGACAAATAACAATAACCTAAGTTGCCTCGAAAAGGAGAATAATCTTACGACTTGACTAACGCGCCTTATAAAATCTAAAATTTTTGTTCTGTTTCATGAAACGTTTTAAGTGCTCACTTCATTACCATTTCTAGAGAATAATCAGTGGGACGAATGCCGCGGGCGGTCGATTGTTCTCATCTAAACGCAAAGTTTTAATAACAGGGCTTTGTTAACTTAGATTAGTTATAGGTTACCCTTCACCGCGTGACGAGGCTGCCGTAATTATTTTAATATTAAATTTTGTTGTAATTACTTACAAGGTAGGAAGGTAAAGTAGATTTTAGTATATTATTAATATTACCATCGGCTTATAGGTAATGTGGGTAATTTGTTCTTTGTAAAGGTTTCTGATAGAATTAATTTATAAAAGGATGCTTCAAGCCACGGAGTGAAATTGTATATTTCAAGTTGTAGACTAAAAAATCAATATTTCGCTACTATAAAGCAATGAAAACCATAAAATTTCTTAAAACTGCTGCGTATACAACGTGTAACGGAAACCTCATATCTATCCAAAAGGGCTGAAGACAACATCTGGTATGGAGTCTCTATGCACAGTTTCAGCACAAAATAACTGACTCAAAGAATTGATACCAAATTATTGGTTTCATATATTTCTTGAATACCAATCATAACAAACGTGTCACAGCACTACGAGGGTCAATAACTTTCCACGTCACTTGCCAATAACACGATAATTCTGTTCGTTCTTCTTAATTTGAAAAATTCGGTCTCTGGTATCAGTGTATTGGAATTTGTAAAACCCTTGCCATATCGTTTGTTATCATCCAAAGAAGCCATGCACTTGGTATGTATATAGCCTTTAAATTACACGTTGTATAATTTTTTTAGTGTATAATTGCCATAAATCATATGCCATTTAGAAATTAAACAACTCAACAACAGTAACTACATAATTAAATGTTAACCTACATTTTAAAACCTAATTTAAAATAAGATAGCAGCAAATTAAACCCAATAACTAACATAATTTCCCACAGCCAAACTTCCTGTAAGTGAACAAAAACAAAGTGACTAATGACTCCAATGACCGCTTAATGAAGCAGAAAAAGTCATCCGCGTAGAACAGAAAAGTTGGACCAATGAGGCGATATTCAATACTACCCTACAATGACCAGAAAAGGGTACGTCCCACCTATTTATGGCTCTAATCCCCACCCTCGTGGTTACCATCCATTTGACAGGTCAATTAACCTCGCCTATATATTTTTCCGCGGCTAAAATAGGTCAGCGATAATAGGTTCCCGTTTCTATATTTAACGATTCGTATTTTTCCTACAGCTGCATTATTCCAAGTTTGTTTAAACATCCAAAGTTATTTTGCAGTGGTGACATAGTAAAATAATGATAATAAACCTATATTGTTCCTAATACTGCGATATAGACCTCCTCTCTATGAGAGAATCCACGGAATAGAAAATACTTAATTTTCTGTTCTGTGAGAGAATCAGATGTAAGAACTACGCAGCCCCAGTGCGGTTTTTAGGGTTCCGTAGTCAAATAGCAAAAACGGAACCTTATAGTTTCGTAATGTCTATCTGTCTGTCCGTCCGTCCGTACGTATGTCACAGACATTTTATTCCAAAATTATTAAGACTATACATGTGAAACTTGGTAGGTAGATTTATTATGTAAACCGCTTTCCGATTTTAAGAAAAAAATAAATAAATATTTAGTTTTTAGGGGGGCTCACCATACATGGAATTGAAACTATTTTTTTTTTCGTGGAACCTATGCGTGTGTTGTATCCATAGAAAGGTATTTAATAATGACATTGAGGTTTCTAAAACTACTTTTTCGTACAGTCAATCGTTTAAAATATGTACGCTTCAAAAGTGGTAAAATGTGCCCCCCGCTCTAACTTCTATAATAATAGAGGGAAAATCTAAAAAAAAAATATATGCTGTAGATCTTACTAAACTTTCAACGAAAATTGGTTTGAACGAGATCGGTTAGCAGTTTTTAAGATATAGTATATTTTCTAAAACCGCAAATATATATTTGTAATTCATACAAATACTGTGAAAAACAAAGTTATTTGGCGTAGTTACAACGGAACCCTTCATCGAGTCTGACTCACCCTTAGCCAATTTTTAGATGTCGCATGTCTTCAAACTTTCCGGGCCCAGGACATGCCAGTACCTTCAAAATGTTTTCTTTCACGGTTTCGAGAATAGTGATGAATTACTGTTTATGAAAGTACCTAATACCTGAGCTCAAACTCACGACTTACAAATAAGTCGTGTAAGTAAACATTGGGCGACCACTACTCTCATATACAAAGTAATGTGTAACATTAATGGTAAAAAATATTGTATTTATTTTTCTACTAGCGACTCGACCCGGCTTCGCACAGCCTTTTTATGAGCCCCATGAAAATCTGTTCAGAATTTTTTTGAATTTATCGCGAACATATAGACAGACAGTCGCAGCGGGAGACTTATATAAGGAAATATGTAAGGATGAGAACGTTTAGATTTTGGATAGGTTTTAATGTCATCTATTGATTTAACTTACAGTATACATACCTACTGTGTTCCACATCCTCTACTAGTAACGAAAATTATGATTAAGAATTCAGTACGCATTTCAGGCCAGAAAATATAATATTTATATTATAAACTAGCAGTTGCTCGCGACTTCGCTCGCGTGGGAAGTTTTTCCCGTGTAAATCCCGATCCCGTGGGAATTTCGCAAAATCCCGTCTTAGTGAGCATCTACGTACGAAAAGGAATCCCCATGCAAAATTTGAGCCCAATCCGTCCAGTGGTTTGGGCTGTGCGTTGATAGATCACTATGTCAGTCAGTCAGTCAGTCACCTTTGAGTTATATATATTTAGAAGTGTATATTTTCAGGATGAAATAGATGGTATTCGACTATTAATAGCGTATTGTTTTCTTTAATCAGTAAAACTTTTCAGAATTGATTCGTTGCTTCTAGAGCTTTCCTCCATACTTCAGAAAACATGTTAATCTTTTTGTTGATCATGGCTACCATACATCTTTCGCAATCGCTACTGACGGTCAGAGACCATAATATCTGACCGATGTCAAGGAGTATCTTGTTATCCAGTTACTGGGTCCTGTAGGTACTAAGTAGTACTAAGCTGCCAGTTAGACTGGAAGCGAATCTAATTAGCAAAAGGCTAGGCTGATTTGTTAAGTAGAGGTAAGCTGTTATGGGCACCATCACAGGTCGAAATTTTTACTTTTTAATTTCATTGCTATTCAGAAAACTGATGTACAGACACCAGCACATCAAGCTACAACAATCTGTCGAATTACTTTAACCTATAGAGCCCCAGCGGCACAAAAACGTGCCAGTAAACAAGTATTAGTTGAGCCCCGCTGGCACAAATTTGTGCCACCAAACTCCGACCGATTTAAAACTGTATTTGTAGTAAAGATAAGTCTTAAAATCGTTTGTGACCGGGGTCAGATTACGCTTACGATAAGAGCCCGCCCGCGGTGCTTGACGGATGGTTGACGTAAATAATGTCGGTCCTTGAGAGGTTAATAGATTTTCAATTTTATTGTTATAGAAATTAGGTTCAAGATTGATTGGGAAAATTTGACAGTTTCGGGTAGCTTCATGTGCTGTCGTCTGTACACAGACAAAAACATAAGTCACCATATAATAGTTGCTAGATTGACTACTAGATATGAATCTAACATACACATAATCATGATTTGAGCATCTGGTCTGGTATATTTTATTCAAATCACATATAGTCTTTCCCTATAAACGAAATACAAGCTGTAGAAAGTTCCTTAAGATATTTGAGTATGTAAGTGTTTTTTTTTATAGAAATCTAAATATAAAGCTACCGAAACAGTTTATTTAAGCAATAATATTCACGTTTCTTTCATATTTTTCCTTCAAAAGGACACTGTCATTGCGAGCGATTTTAATGACTCCATGAACACGGAAGAAAACATCTAAAACGCAGAGAAATTTTTTTTATGTTGGAATTGAATCTCAATGCTTTTTACGAAGGAATGCGTATCTCGGCTTTATGTTGGCAGTAAGATATAAAGAAAATTATAGAATATCTTCTTTCTCGAATTTTAAAAGTATTGCCAGATCTGTTCCATAAAAATGTTATTTAGATGCAAAGGCATTTATTTATTGCAACGAAAATCATTAGACAAAGCTACGGTTGGTGTGTTAGTTGTGAAGGTGAAATAGGCCCGGGGTTGCGGGAATGTTCTAACGGAATACCGCAGCCCCGGAACTTAAGGGCAGCCAGCTGAAGGAACAGGGTGGGTTTTTAGTCAGTCTGACTCTTCCTTCCGCTCCAACTAGAAGAAGAGGAGAGAGGTCATTTGATGATTTTACCACATGGAAAAAAAAGGTGTAATAGGGTATGCCTCTGGCACGGCTCGGCAACTACTAATACTTAGCTAGATTTGGTTAGACTTAAGGCGACCCAGACATAGTCATACTTTATGTTATTCACTAAGGGGAGGAAAAACCAGCTTTGGAGACCTGGCATGATGGCCAGCAGATGTGACAGCTTTCGTCCGGGGATGTGCAGGAGAAAAGTAATGATGTAACCTATGATCATCGCGGAACCGATGATTGAAGCGGAAACAAAAATGAGCTTTCATAATACAACACTTTATGACTGAGTATCATTCTGACTTCCAACTGCAAACTATTATTAGTGACATCAGCACTTCATGAAATTGAATTCATTCAAGTTCATCTTCTGCAGAGCTGTCTTAAACACCATGTTGAATATTTTAATTACTTATCTAGCGGCATATATTGTTTATATTTTCATTGATAATATGCGGGTATTGCAATACTGTTTACACACTGAATGATTTATTCCTATGCATTTACTTTATATTGTAGCTGTTTATTGTATAATAAATAAATAAATGTTAGCTGAATACTAGTTGGTATGTAAAGGACCATAAAAATGGATCCGAAATATTACCAATTTATAAGGCGAATTGAAAAGATGGGTTTTATTTTAAGTAGACTATATTCTAAGGATGGCGGTGTTTGCCTTGAAATAACTAGATGGGGAGTGGGCGCTGAAGATATATGGTATGAGAGGTACCTTATGGCGTTGGTGTTTCACGACACGGGCTCCGTAGCTTGGCGACGACACGGCGTTTCCTGCTTCGAAGCACTGATTTCTGTCACAGGAATGTCTCAGGCACTGGATCACTGTTGTTCAATCAGTTTCGCGGTATGGTGTTTGAGCGTTAATTGGGAGCGATGGCTCCTTCGCGGCGAGCGTGTATGGCGGGAAACGGGGAAGGCACTCAGCGCCCGCTCATGACAAGTACGTCATATAACGAATGAACCATAGATCAGCGGAAAAGATTCTGAAGGTTCTCTATGACAAATATGTCATAGACGAATGAACAATAGATTAGCGTTAATGAGTATTACGCCGAGAGATGGCGTTACCACTAGTGTTTTACATGAAACGACTACCAATACGACTACAATAACGATAGGGACAACATAGAAAATATTCTACTTGATAACACGGTACTTTCAGATCCTGTAGAAATAGCAACAGCTTTCAATAACCACTATACTAATATGGCACAATCTTCGAGTAAAGGAGCAAAAATAAACAGTAACGAATGTTCAATAGTCCATTCGATGTTCCTTAAACCTGTGTCCAAAAACGAAGTTAGAGCAGAGATTATGTCACTGAATAACACAAACTCCGAAGGTTATGACGAAATTAACACTAAAATCATTAAAGCATGTACTAATGAACTAATTGAAATTTTGACATATTTAATTAATTTATCATTCTCACTTGGCATTTTTCCTGAAGCACTAAAGCTGTCAATTGTTAAACCACTTTATAAAACCGGTGAAAAATCAGAAATTACCAACTATCGCCCAATAACTTTGATACCTATTCTATCTAAAATCTTCGAAAAGTGTATGTATAAAAGACTGATTGAATTTTGTAATAAATTTAACATTATTAGGAAAGAACAGTTTGGCTTCCAAAAAAATAAATCCACAACGTTAGCTATCTACAGTCTCATAAAAATAGTATTAACGAATATTAACCAGAACTATCTTACCACAGGGTTGTTCTTCGACCTATCTAAGGCCTTTGATCTAGTCTCTCATGACATGTTATTACAGAAATTGGAGGCAACTGGGATTAGAGGCATTACCCTTCAATGGTTAACATCATATCTAAGTAATAGACAACAACGCGTTACTATTACTAAAAAGGATACAAGAAACAATATGACATCTCACTATTCTGCATTCAAATTCAATAAACAAGGTGTCCCACAAGGAAGTATATTAGGGCCCATTTTATTCCTATTGTACATAAATTCTATCACTACTATAACTAATCATAAATGTATACTATTCGCTGATGATATTTCTATTATTGTGACATCTGATAAAAAAAGTAATACAATTAAAGACCACGAGACAGAAATTAATAATATTATTGAAAGACTGATAAAATGGCTTAAGGAAAATAACTTATCCATAAATCTAAAAAAGTCCGTTTATATACAATTTAATAAATCAAATAATGCAAAACATAATATTAAAATGAATATACATAAAATTCACGAAGTAACGCAAACGAAGTTTTTAGGAGTAACCTTAGATCAAGACATCAACTGGAAAGCACATGTTGATACAGTATCCAAACGAATTAATAAGTTTGTATATGCACTGAAACAGATTAGGAAAATAACAAACATTAAAACGTCTATAACAACATATCATGCATATGTTGAATCAGTGCTACGCTATGGCTTAATTATGTGGGGAAACAGCACTGATCAAAATAGAGCATTTGTCTCACAAAAGAGATGCATAAGGGCATTATGTTGCCTTAAGCCCGACGAATCTTGCAGGCCGATGTTTAAAAAACTTGATTTGTTACCACTACCGTCTCTTTATATTTTTGAAATTTGTTTATTTGTGTGGAGGCATAGGGAATTGTTTGCGAAAGCAAGCGAGGTGTATTCTCGCAGCAGGCGCGACCCCTACAGGCTCGTGTTAGATGTCCTTCCAAGGCTTGCGAAATATAATAAAAGCTGTATGTTTATGTGTGTCCAGGTTTACAATAGAATACCAAATGAATTAAAAACATTAAATACAAGAATGTTTAAAAATAAATTATACAAATGGCTCTCTGCTAATAGTTTTTACAGTGTTAAGGAGTTCCTGGAACATAAAATCGCATGATGAGTGATAGTTTCATTATGCATGTATTTGCACGCTTATATCTATTAAGCAAAACATGTTTGTACACATTATTAACATTACCATCTTTTATACCATGTTTTTAGCAAATAAATGATTATGATTATGATTATGATTACCTATCTGAATGTCACAACCTATAATAAATATATGAATGATAGCCGGGCTAAACAAGCTCACCTTGTTTAACATTATTAAACACAGTACAGTGTACAGTAAGCTTCAGAGAAAAGGAAGCCCTTCGTGACGGGCCCGCCGCGCCGCCGCGCCGCGCGCCGTTGCTCGGGCGATATTCTTTAAGTCTTTGGGGGGTTCCTTTTCTCTGACGCTGACTGTACCAGGTAGTTAAAATATTTAATAGGTTACCGCTTGAATTAAAAAGCACATTATACTATACAAGCTCGTTCAAAGCAAGGCTCAAGGCATTCCTGTTGGAGAAATCTCTGTAAAGGATTTTAAAATACTAGATTAAAATTATTTATACTGATAATTGACTTATTTTCATTCGTTTTTTTTATATATTGTTGTCATTGTTATTACTTATTTATTAATACAATTTATGATAATTTTAATCTTTTAAAATGAATTGACATTGTTTGTTTTCAAGATTTCAGTGTTTTTCTTTTAAATTCTTGTTGTAAAATTCAATTTTTTTTGACATTATTATTACCATTTTTTTTTTTTTATCAGTCCCATTATAAGCAATTCAATTATTAGTTTTTACTGCATGTGTACATAATTGTTAAGCTATAATATTCGCACAGAATGGAAATTGTTTCTGAATAAATGAATGAACCAAGACACGGGGAGATATCTCAATATGTTAAGGCATTGCTACCCACCCACGCACAGAACTCGGTAAGTGTTGCTTAACCTTGAGAATTTACTTGTGCGACTGTTATAATGTAGTCAAGAGCATCTCAAGGTAAAATTAAATGTGTTTCACTCAAGATATTATGCACACAGTTCTAACTTGTCATTCGTTGGTTTTATGAGATCACGGAATAGATGAATAAGATTGGAATGGTAATGTTGGCGTAGCCAGCGCGCTACATTTATGATCCGAAAATCACAGCTCTACCGATTAATTCATTCACCGCGTTTAGTGCGCTTCGGACTACTTCGGAACACAGAGCTCTGCTTTAAAATGCCGTATTATGCAATTATAACCTATAAAACAAAAGTCGACTGCAAGTAATAGAGCGAGGAGGTAAGTCGAAAATAACATTTAATTACAATTTTATTTGTGAAAAACATAAAAATATTCTGATCACTAAGAAATTCCAAACATTAACAACATTTTTGAAACAAATTACAAAAAATATACATTGCCCGATGTGTACTCGCTTAATCAATGCAATGACCAAGTCCGCTTACAATGTACTGCATGCGCCACACTTCAACCATTGGCGTTTTGTCCTTTGCCCTGGTTGGCCGTGATGCACGGCGCATGTTTATCGACAGTGAGTTACAATCAGTAGCAAGCTCTCGATTTAAGTGTGTGTAATTTATTTGTGTGCGTATTTCGCATACTTAACGGGCCTCTTGCTTGTAGTGGAGCTAAAGAGTGGGGAGACAAGCGGCGACACGCGTTCTCATACAAATCAGGAACTATTTCCTTTCTAACCTCTTTTCTCTGTTCTGTGTATGAGAGCTTTGTGTCTGGAATAGGTATTATAAGAATATTTAGAATCTTGAATCCAGTGGTTAAGCGATTAACTGCTGCGCTGTATGTCGCGGGTTTATTGCCTCATCGGAACAACAGATAGCTATTATCGGGTCTGGGTGTAAAACGCACCCACAATACAGGAGCATACTCATGGACAACGCAACGTTTTTATTTAATTACTTATGTCAGGAAGGTTCGTAAGCAAAATAGAAGTAAGAGAACTTTGTATTATTTCCGCTTGCGTAGCTATATCGAAAAACATAACCTTTTCATTTTGTTTTTATCTCCTATACCGTGCGTGCATTTTACAAACACCCACACCTGGAACAACATTTTTTAGGCCATACTATATTTATTCTTATGTCTGACCATCATACGCAACTTACTTCGCCAGCCAATGCACTAGCCGACTCATGACGAATTAAAAATAAAACGTGGATTCCAAAAACTTCTTAGATAGATCTTGTCATTATTTTTTCTCGTACAAAGCAATATACGTAGTCCAAAAACTAAATTTTTACATCCATTTAAAGGCAAAAAAAAAAACTGACGTGTAATTAAAAGCACACACGCCACACCAAAACAAATAATATAACTTTTCATTAGCAATCACGACGAAAACAAGAAACTCAAACACGTACAAAAAAGACAATAAACTTCGTGTACAAGAAGAAAATCTCCAAAAGATTGGTATAGCGTTTAATCGCTTAAACTTAGTATTCCGTACGACAATGGTCATATATTGTGACCGGTCTGCACCAATCACGCGTAAAACCAACTTATCCAATAACGGGAAGGAGCCGTATTCTGGAGGACGATATTGTAAGATAATCTATTATTGTTAATAAAATTGAAATCTCTATTTGTGATTTTATAATTATTGTGTTTTCTCAAGTGATTACAGTTATTTACTCTATACTAATACACAAAAGATTTTTAAATTGTTAGAAGTTAAATTGTTTCCAGTTTCCGATATTAGGGCAATGGCCCGGGCTGGAGGCTTAATTTTAATTAATTAAGGCAGGTCAGGCAAGTCCATTTAAGCAGCCGTTATCCTCAGAAGTTGATCTGCGAGATGCCACACACAAAAAAAGATATTACGGCTAAACCTTAATGTTACTTTCACTGGAATATACAACGTGTAACGGAAACCCCATATCTATCCAAAAGGACTGAAGACAACATCTGGTATGGAGTCTCTATACAAAGTTTCAGCTCAAAATAAGTGACTCACAAATTGACCCCAAATTATGGGTTTCATATGTTTCTTGAATATCAGTAATAACAAACATGTCACAGCACTATGAGGGTCATCACTTTCCACGTCACTTGCCAATAAAGCGATAATTCTCTTCGTTCTTAATTTGAAAAATTCAGTCTTTGGTATCAATGTACTGAAATTTCAAATATGCTCCACACATGTAGACATAGGATTAGAAAACCCTTGCCATATCGTTTGTTATCATCCAAAGGAGCCGTGCACTTGGTATGTATATACCCTTTAAGTTACACGTTGTATAGAGAAGGTAACATAGTAGGCTAAGCTGTCTGTCTGTCTATCCCAGAATTCTTATGTGATCGGGAAATACTTCGTAAGTAAAATTTACTTCTACTAAATTATTTCGTAAGTAAAATGCTATTATAATTTGAATGATTATATGAATGATACTTTGACATCATAATTAAATTGTTTTCTTTTATATATTTTGACATAATTTACTAATTTACTCTGACATTGTATAAAATCCTAATAAATCCTATGAAATTGTAGTATTATTTTTATTTGACATTAATTCAGTCTTTAAGAATGAGCTAATCTGTTTTCAATGATATGAATTATGTAAACACCAATATTTGCACGCCACATATGGCAGAATGTGAAGAAGCTATTGAATAGTATTTTTAAGACCTTACTATGTACCATATTCAGACAAATAAATGATTGTGATTCTACGCAAACAAAAACGCGGGCACATCTAGTTCATTAATAATTTAGCCTTTTGCTTAGTTTATTAAGTACGTACTGTTACCTTCGGATATTAATATTATGCTTCAGTAAAGCCAAGATTAGTGTAATTATTTGTATTTTGAATGGATTGTGCGCACGTGTAAGTAATTTATGTTTTCGGTACTGGTTTTTCCCGCTGTTTTGTATTTGGGCGGTATATCATCGAATGTCTTCTCCCGCTTTGGGTGGAGGGGAAGAGAGGTTAAGTGGTTAGGTTTAGGTTTACTCACTTGCTTCTGTTCACAGTAATAGTCAGCCTTTCGTTCAACCAGGTACCTATATTTAAGAATAAAAGCCAGTCACCAAACTCATGCTAAATTATCAGTAATATATATGTATTTTTAAATAAAGCACAGGTCCGTTGCTGTATGGAGTATTGCAGTCACTTGTGAGATGGCTCAGCCAAATACCAGTTAGCTGCACTTGACTCGATCAAACGCAGAGCTAAAATGCTCATAGGTGACGAGGTTCAGGCAAGCAAGATTCACAGCCTGACTCACCGGCGAAACGTTGCTTGCTTGTCTATCTTCTACAGATTGTACTTCGGAGAGTGTGCGCAGGAGCTCGACGACCTGATCCCTTCATCCCCTTTTTATTACCGGTCTACCAGACGTACCGCAGGATACCATCCACACTTGGTCGATATACCGTCTTGTCGTACTAAGCGCTTTTCTTCAACATTCATTGTGCGCACAACCAAGGTGTGGAACTCTCTGCCGGCTTCGGTGTTCCCTGCCACATATGACCCGTCAGCCTTTAAAGCAAGGGTGAATAGGCATTTTCTGGACTCGCTCGTTCCATCGCAGACTCATTTTACACTACACTTACCATCAAGTGGTCAAGAGCGGGCTCAAACGTAATAAAAAAAGTACCAGTTAATTTGTATTAAGCCAAGTGCCACTTTCTGAACGCCAATTTTTCTCTTTACAATTCATGTAAGGTACTAAATTTCTTAACTTCATCTTCTACAGATTGTACTTCGGAGAGTGTGCGCAGGAGCTCGACGACCTGATCCCTTCATCCCCCTTTTATTACCGGTCTACCAGACGTACCGCAGGATACCATCCACACTTGGTCGATATACCGTCTTCTGGTTAGACTGGAAGCAGATCCCGTCATCTCTGTCGTCTTTCAAAAACTTGGTAAAGAATTTTTATCTCACTTCTTAAATTATTGTTGTTATTATGTATGTCTTTCTTTCTTTTTTATATTTATATGTATACAACGTATAACGTGTTTAGTACCAAATGTTTCCGAACGCACCCTTTTGACATAAAGAAATTTGATCTTAACATTACTCTGACTTGACAGATAGACTTTGGTTTCTTGTTGAAAATGTCGGTCATGGGACCCTCTTGTAATTGTAATTGTAATTGAAATATCGTTTGGAATCGCCTTTTGAAACCGATAATTGGGTCGCGAATTATCAATTGTTTGAAATTGTAATCCCCATTTGACGAAAAACCCGGGATATTTTGGGATTCCTCGCCGGTTGGTTGCCATCGCGTGGCACGCGCTTTTGCTGGAAACGAGTTGTGCTGTGATTGCTGTTGGAACCGCGCCATCTGGAGACTGGCGCCTTGTGAACGTCCACACACTTGATTTACATCACACTTTCACTTACTCACCTCATATTACATACATACCACACTTGGGGCGTGGCCTTGGGAAGGTCGAAGTTGGCGAACCCAGCACAGAAGGTTAGTGGTTAGACCTGTTATTTGTATTCATAAAGCCTCAGAGGCTATAGGCCTTTTGTTTATTGTTGATTGTAAGCAACGTTTATAGCTCCACGTACCGTGGACAGTTCAGACCATCCAGTTACCGTTGCACTGGCCTATTGTAGTTCTGAACATAACGAAAACCCCATATCTATCCAAAAGGACTGAAGACAACATCTGGTATGGAGTCTCTATGCAAAGTTTCAGCTCAAAATAAGTGACTCATAAAATGGACCTCAAATTATTGGTTTCATATGTTTCTTGAATACCAGTAATAACAAACGTGTCACAGCACTATGAGGGTCATCACTTTTCACGTCACTTGTCAATAAAACGATAATTCTCTTCGTTCTTCTTAATTTGAAAAATTCGGTCTCTGGTATCAATACATTGAAATTTCTAATAAGTTACACACATGTAGACATAGAATTAGGAAACTCTGGCCATATCGTTTATTATCATCCAAAGAAGCCCTGCACTTGATATGTATATACCCTTTAAATTACACGTTGTATACATGTGTTTTGAGAATGTTTTTTTATTGTTTTAATATTTTATATTGATAAATAGTACACCATGGATTACTCACGTATTTATTTTCTTCTATGTGTCAAATCCATCCAAATCTTGTCTGTAAAAGATCGCTTTTAGCGATAAGACCGCCCATTGTATCATCCTTTTTAGTTGTAAAGTTCTCATTGTTTTACTGTTTTGGTGTACAATAAAGAATATATCTATCTATCTATCTATATGTAGCTGACAGATGGCTAAGTAGATGATGCTTCTTAAAAACCTCAACATTACTCTCTCACTACTACTGTCTGTTCTGATAGGACAGAACCGTTAGGACCAATACTTCGTCTACCCGTGTCCTGATTGCTCTTAACAACCTCATGGAATCCAGCCCGAATTGTGATATATTTGCAGATGATCTTAATATAGTAATGTCTATTCGAAAGCCAAATGAAGAGAATGAATGAAAAGCGGGAAGTGTGCGCAGGAGCTCCATGACTTGATTCCTCCATCTCCATTTCACTACCGGGCTACCAGACGCACGGCTGGAAACCATCCACACTTGGTTGATATACCATCTTATCGTACCAAGCGCTTCTCCACATTTATTGTGCGCACAGCCAAGTTGTGGAATTCTCTACCGGCTTTTGTGTTCTCTGCCACTTATGACCTTTCAATCTTTAAAGCAAGAGTAAACAGGCATCTTCTGGGCTCGCTCGTCACATCGTTGACCTCATTTATCGCTTACCATCAGGCGAGATCGAGGTCAAGAGCGGGCTCATCCGTGATAAAAAAAAATATGTGCCCTTTAATCGTTACTATTCTTTATTTTATTTATTTTCTTTAAATGCTGTTTTGTATGTTTAAGGCAAAGTTTTGTTTATGTATATTTTATTGTAACTGTAATTTCTGTTTTTAATTTATTATTTTATTTTTGTTCTTGTGTAGTCATTTTGTATAATTATATGTTATTGTCATTGCTTTTTGTAAGCCGTTATAATATAAATCAATAAATTCTCAAAGCGGAATGCCTGCATCTTTATTCGGAAACTCGAATTGGTTATTCAAAAGGCTTAGAGTTCGTTTGTGAAACTACTTCTCTCGACGGTAACTTCAAAACTCTTACACAAGAATCTTTACTGCTAATAAAATCTAAATCAACTGAACCGGAAACTTTCTTTTCTCTTAACAAAACCCTTTAAGCTTTTAAAGCTGGAGAAATCTCATTGTTAGTCTCACCCGATTGCTTTTAAAAGCGATAATAACCTCGCTTTTTTAATTTCCTTAATGAAATGAGCAGAAAAAACAATTGATTTCCATTAGTATTTGAAAACACCTTTTAATTTTGATGTAATAACAAAACCCATTGCTCGAATGGTTCCATGAAAATACACAATATTAAAAATACAACGTTCTCTTGTTGTATTTTTAGGGTTACCAAGTGAAAATGAACCTATAGTTTAACCTTGCCCGTCCGCGGTTTTACTGAGAAATAATCTAAGTTACGCACTTGGAATTTGGAATGGTTATAGATATTAATTAAGCCTAGAATTTTGTTTAATAAAATCTGGATATATTTTTATGGAGGGCAGCTGCCAGGTAAAGGAGATAATTATTTTAGCCATGTATGTCACCTGGAGGTCACCTTCACTCTATAAAGAGGTCCTTAATAAATAAAGACAATAATAATATATAAATTTAATTAATTGAATCAGAACAAATAATATAATATAATATCTTAGAATTTAATTTTATTAATACATACTTAAACTGCATGCACTGTAAACACATATCCTACTTTTCATAAATTTTATTTTTATTAAGGAAATAAAAAGGCTTTATTACTATTATTATTTATTATAATATCACGTGGCATATAATTAAATAGGTTTAACTTTTGAATTAGAGACCCAGCCCAGCTTCATATGGTCTCATTAGCTAATTCACACAAAATTATTAGAATATTTTATAATCTTTAACCGTCTTCATAAATCACTTTATGCAAATGGGGAACCAATTGACACATTTGTATATTTTGCGATATCACAAGGCAATCAAAAGGTTAGTTTCGTTGACCTACTATCATGAAATTTTTCAAGAAAAATGTGTCTTACAATACATGAAAAGGATGAATCTGAAAACCGTGTGGCTAGATACTACTGAACGTATATACTTAGATAAGTTTGTACGGAACCCTCGACGAGCGAGTCCAACTCACACTCGGCCGGATTTTTATTATTTTTATTTTGGAAACAATTGAGACCATTACTGGGTACTTCTAGGTGCTATAAATAATGATCACCCATCCAAACTTTGACCTCTCGAATTTCAGCTTTATGTTTCCGATATCCCTCTACCAATGTCGTCACCATTCAGCTATTCAGTCTTCCATAATAAGGCCTCCTAAGACGCACAATTCACAGTCACGGCACGTTCGGCTCTCGATGGAAACCATATCTTGCGTTATTAATATCAGAAGGTTTTATTTTTTCATTAAATCCGAACTCCCTTTATTTATTTTCTTCTATAACATGTTACAATGGAAAAGGTATAGTTAGTAATTGGTAATGAATTAAAGAAGAATATTGATTAAAATCGGTAAAAGAAAACATTGTAAAGAAATCGGCATATAGTAGAAAGAAAAATTCTAAGAATTTTGACATCTACCAATCTGCACTGGGCCCGTGGGGTGAATTACGGGCCCATTCCCTCTAAAGTAAAAAAGTTAAAAGTCATAAGTAGTTCTGTTTTGTGGTTTTATAATACAACGTGTAACAGATTAAGCGCAATACCTCAGACACGCCAATTAGAATATTAAATTATAAGTCTAAAAGCAAATTAAGACTAGGTTACTTTTAGGTAAGCGTGTTTCGTCTTCGACGACATCATCGCGTATCATCTGGTAAGATGGTGGCCAAACATGAGCCTTTCATCAGTTTAAATAAGTGATATACAATTCATTAAGTGATATACAACGTGTAACAGATTAAGCGCAATAACTCAGACACCCCAATTAGAATATTAAATTATAAGTCTAAAACAACATCCGTAACCAAATAAATTGAAACCAAACCTAGGCATTCTTTATAAAATAGATAGATAGATAGATAGATATATTCTTTATTGTAAACCATAACAGTAAAAACAAAATTATGGACTTAACAATTAAAAAGGGTGATACAATGGGCGGTCTTATCGCTAAAAGCAATCTTTTACAGACAACCTTTGGATGGATTTGACACAGAAGGAGAAAATAAATACGCGGGTGGTCCACGGTGTACTAATTATCTATATAAAATACAAAACAATAAATAACGTTCTCAAAACATATATATACATACAAATATTAAAAAAAAGAAAGAAACAAAGACATACATAATAACATTTTAAGGAGAGAGATAAAGATCTTTTACTAAGTTTTTGAAAGAAGATAGTGTTTGTGCTTGTCTTACTGACACGGGTAGAGCATTCCACAGCCGTTCTGCTTGAGTTGCGAACGACTTACCATAAAAATTGGTGGCGTGACTCGATACCGCAAGCCTTAAGTTTTCTGATGACCTCAGAGATTATGCATGTGTATCATGAAGGAACTTAAATCATTCTTTAAGATAAGTGGGAGTTTTAGGATTAAACAGCACACTGTAAAGCAGAGACAAAATGTGTAAGTTCCGGCGAAGATGTATTGGAAGCCACTTGAGTTTCGTCCGAAATTCGGATACGTGATCATATTTGCGCAAGCCAAATATAAATCTAATGCAAACATTTTGGAGTCGCTCAAGTTTATCAAATTGTGCCTCAGTAAGATCAAGATAACTGACATCAGCGTAGTCTAGGATGGGGAGTAAAAGAGACTGTACTAGCGCAATTTTAGTAGCAGTTGGCAGAAAGTTACGCAACCGTTTTAGGGAATGGGCAGAAGCAAATAATTTGCGACTGACTTCTTGTAATTGGGGACCCCAAGAAAGATGTTTGTCAACCCAAACCCCAAGGTTCTTAACTTTCTCGCTTAATGGAATAGCAGTGCCGTTGAAAATAACCTGAGGAAGCTGCGTCCATTTTACCTTAGGTGCCAACCTGGAACTGCCAACCACAATGACCTGGGTCTTTGACGGGTTAACCTGCAAACCATGTGCATCACTCCATTCGCAAACAGAAGACAAGTCCTGGTTCATAGTATGCAAATCTGTATAGGAAGCTTGTCTGTAAATCTGCAAATCATCAGCATAAAGATGGTAGGAGGACTGAAGTATTTTAGAAATAGAATTTATGAATATTGCGAAGAGTAAATGAGATAAAACGCCACCCTGAGGAACACCGGCTGAAGTACTACACCAAGAAGAGCAGGACTCATCTATGCAAATACGTTGCCGGCAGCCAAACAGGTAACTACGAAACCAGTCAATCGCTGTTGGAGATATGTTAATAGAGCGTAGTATGTTGAGCATGATTTCGAAATCAACGGTTAAAAAGCGTTGCTAAAATCTAGCAAGCTAAGAATCTTTTTTTTTTTTTATAATAATATATTCCACAACTTTTTCACACAACGCCATCTAGTCCCAAACTAAGCAGAGCTTGTGATATGGATACTAGACAACTGATAAACATACATATATATTTCTAAATACATACATATTATAGATAAATTACACCCAGACAAAGAACAAATGATCGTGCTCATCACACAAACATTTGTCCTAGGTGGGAATCGAACCCACGACCTTGCGCATAGCAGTCAGGACCACTGACCACTATACCAACGGGCCTGTCAAATTTCCTTTATCTTTATATTCGTTCCTTTTATAATCGTCATATTTCCTTTATCCATGCCCAACCTCATCTCATCCGTAACGCTTACTAAGGCGGAAGTGGTACTATGACCAGGACGAAAACCGGATTGGAAAGGATTCAGCAGACTATTCTTGCAAAGAAAAGAACTAAGCTGATTGTGGACAAGGCGTTCAAGGACTTTAGATAAAAAAGGCAGGATGGAAATAGGTCGATATTCTGAAAAAGATGTAGGATTCGATTTTTTGGGTAGAGGAACTATTTTGGCCTCTTTCCATACCGAGGGAAAGACCATTGGAAATAGAATAGTTAAGGATATAGGTAAGGATAGGAAGGATTTTATCGAGGACAGGGAGTATCATCTTCCGACTGACACAATCACTACCAACGGCATTGGATGTGATTGAAACTATGCTTTTCTTAACATCACAATCAGAAAATTGACTAAAATTAAATGCGGAGTGATCCGGAGTTGGAAGGTTAGAAAGATAATTTATTGTATTTGCCTTCATTGTCCCATTAGAGGGGGACGAGGATGAGAAGTTTTGATTCAACAGATCAATATTTAGGTTTTTGGGAATCGATTCTTGGCGTGATTTTCCAACTCCCATCGATTTGAGAAATTTCCAGACTTTAGCTGGATCACCGTTTTCAACTGAATCAAGAATATGGCGGCGCATTACAACCCTACACACCCTATTGCCGTGATTGCGAGCATTCACAAACACCTCCCGGTTCAATGGTGAGGGGTGACATCTGAACTTAGACTTGCATACTGCCTTCCTGTGCATGACAGCTCTTACATCATCTGTTAGCCAAGGCTCAGGAAGATGTTTTAATTTGATTGCACGAATGGGGGCATGAATGTCGTACAGCTGTACGAGATTATCCGTGAGCAAGCTAACTTTGTCATCGACCGATTCAGCAGTTACAAGGGACGCCCAATCAATGTCGTTAGCATCCCTCTGGAGATTATCAACATTCATACTACTAAAATTGCGTAGCAGAAGAGTTTTAGGTTTGGCCTTAGGAGGGCGAATCTTGTATCAAAGGAATATTAAATCATGGTAAGAAAACATGTCAGCCGTGCATTGACCATGCTTACTGACATGATGGTTAGAGGAGATAATTACAAGATCCAAAAGCGAGGGATTACAGTTCGGGAAATGATGTGTGGCACTTGACGGAAGAACAGCCAAGTTTGACGACTGTAGTATTGACTGGAGTGACAAAGAACGAGAATCATTTTTCAATAAACCAGTATTAAAATAGTTATCCTTACTAAACGCAAAACGAATGTGCGTCATACAATATCCTTACGCAGACGAATACACTCATCCAATATTAGCGGCCGACACGCACACGAGCGCATTTCCTTGAATTAAGGATTGTATTCATTTGTCGTGATACTGTGTTTCCATTTTAAGTTAAATGAAAGATTTTTCCATCAACATTTAACACCTATTTTTTATGACGGAAATCGAATCAGAAGCCGATTCTGAACCAACTACTTTCAGAAATTGCGTTTATTCTGTTACACGTTGTATATATAGTATTAAAAATCAATGGTGGCTCAGTGGCGACAGACATGACTTTTGAGTTTCTCGAGACTCACAACTCTAAACCCAGATGGACACTTTATTAATTTTCCATCATAACCACTACTCTCAAAACTGTGAAGGAAAACACTGTGGCGAAACCAATATTTCCCTAAGACCGAAAATTTCGAAGACCTGTGACATCCACCAACTATAGGATTATGCCCAATTCCCAAAGAGAAAAAAACCTGTGCCCCAACAGTGGGAAAGGTATAGGCTGATTATATTAAGTAGGTATAAAAAATAAGCCTTTATTTTCTGGAATTTTACAATTATCATACTAACACCTATAATTTTTTTTTCCTACTTCAGAGCCCCTCAAACGGCGCAAATACCTACTTGTAACCTTTCTAGTAATTACAGTTTTATGCCGTTTGGGGTTCGAAACGCTTGGGTCATGGGGCCCCAGTGCGCGACGATCGATTCCTTACGTGACCGGAGGGATGGCTTGTTCTTTGCCCAAAGAATAAGCATTGGCATACAACGTGGCAATACTGCCAGTTTTCTGGGTACGTTTTCGGACGACAGCGATGTGGAGGAATACTTTGACGCCTGAGCTTGTTTTTTGTTTTCATTTTTCTTTTTTTTGTAGTAGATTTAGTAGTGTTTTGTAAAGTTCAATGTTTTATTTTGTTATCTAATAAACTAAAATGAATAAATTAAGCAGTAGGACTATAATTTCTCCGGGCATCGGATATTACGAGCCAACGTAGGCGGGGCTTGCGGGCGGCAAGCTGGGATAATTCAACGTCTGGTAAGAACCAGGCCCGAGTCCATGGCGCGTCGTGTTCCACGCGCGTTCCAGCATTGACACTGACGGGGCCTAACAAACAGAAAATGGGGCCCATTTCTGCAACTCCAGCAGGCTTTGTTGGGCCCCGTCAATGCTGCGGGCGCTTGCAACAATATACCGCGGTTCCGTTACGTAAGGGCAGTAGGACACTTCCTTGGGGAATGACTCCTGTCATTAGATAAAGGTACTATAATTTCTCACTGATTAAAACAATGTACCGAGTTAATCAGTAGGTACTAGGTTACATGTAATAGTTGTATGTGTCTGATGAAAATCGGTTTCCAAAACCTCTATAAAAATGATGTGTCCAAATACTATTATTCTTTTTGTTCTGTTTTTCTGGTAGCTATAACCTCCTTGTTAAGATCAAGACCTACGTTACTTCTTAACGACACGCACACATCCTTTTGTTGAGATAGTCTTCAAACGTGAGCGCAGAAAATGAAATTTTAAGCAAATTTAACAGTTTAATTTAATAAAGCTGTAGTGTTCCTCTATACGGTAGTAGCTAACAAAAATCCAGCAACTTAGCAATTCGTGCACAAACTTTAATTACGTGAACAGAGTAAAAAATAACAAGATCCTGAATAAACGAAATTCTCAACTTTATTTTGCGTGTACTGCGAAATTCTTACAAGTTCAAAGTTTTCTCCAACAATTCCCTAACATAATAAGTCAGTTCAAGGATTTCAAGGATTTTAATCTAAATAGTTCTTCTTCACAATAAATATACTCCTAAAATAATTTCTGTTGCCGAAATACTTATAGATGAGCTTAAAGTACGGCTTACGAAGAATTTCAATCAATCCAGGAAAGTTGTTTCTGTGTTATTGGGAATGTCAGATTTGATGGTCAGGGCATTTTTTGTATTTCTATTAAGATATTTTTTGCCGTGGGTAAAAGGAAAATTGGGAAAAACATAGCTATTACTAATTGCGCGTTGTCAAGTCGTTCACTTTGCGCTTATGTACTTCTCGGTAGTCTTTCCTCATGTAGTAAAATTCGTAAATCTTTGTAGGTAGAACTAGGTATTTCTGGTAATTAGTATGTCTTATTTGCCATACAAGAATGTGACTATTTGGATTACAGCTCATATTTGAATTGAATACATTTATTTCAGACTACAAAATTGTCCATAAATATAATGTTAGTAACAAAGGTCTTATAAACTAAGTTAGTGTTCATGTCATTCTTGTCTATTTTCATAGCAATAAAATAAAATCCAATAAAAAAATCCAAATAATGACAAAAAAAAAAAAAAAAATACCTTAATATAGGCAGATAAACAAAAATAAAAATAATAAAAAACATTGCGCCATCTCTTCACGTGAAGCTGAATAAGCCTCTCTAATACTGCAGACTCTGACCTTTCTGATATCATCTTCAGAATTCTGTTGGCGCTCCCCCGGATCCTACATCCATCCTACCTATTTGACAGGCCTACAGCGGTATTTTGTTTTTCATGAGGAGAATCTACAAATGACTCCTCTCGCCTTTGGTTGAAGTGCCCAAGTTTTACGGGCTTAAAACCCACCCTGTTCCATCAGTTGCCTCTGCGTCAGGGACCACTCTATCTCGTAAGAAAATTTCAGCAACCCTAAACATTCCCACAACCCCGGGCCAAGAGTCTGGTTGCTTTGGAGCCACATCAACGGTTTGGGCTTTAGTATAGCAAAGTTTCAAAATGGTTCAAAACTGTTCTCTTCTACAAGAATGATAATGATGACTTATTTTTGTGTATTGATAATAGGCTCACGTTTGACCACGATCTCACCTGATGGTAAGTGATGATGTGGTCGAAGATGGAGCACGCTTAGCTAGAAGTAATCTGTTACACAATTCGTATGCATCATGTTACCCAATTTTTGGATTATACAGGTCAGATGCACGCGTTTAGACTGAAAACCGACAAAGCAGTAAGTAAGCAACTCACTCTTGACTTAAAAACATCCGGTTATCACATAGAGTCCATAGTGTTAGTAATAATATTACTTGATATACCTATTTTGACCACAGGGTGTGGTATTCCGTCGCTTCCGTGGACAAGTACTACACGAGCTTCCTGTGACTTTGGGCCTATGTGAAGTAATGCATCATGCATTACTTCACATAGGCCCAAAGTCACAGGATTATTATTAAAAATATTATTATTAAATCTGTTATAGTAGCAACAGATAAACTGCTTCATTGGTCAAGTGGTCGCAAACGCGACTGCTAATCAGCTCGGGTTCGATTCAGGTAAAAAGTGCTAATGGGTTTTTCTATAACAATTTTCTCAGTAGCAGACCGGAGTTTGGAAGATGACGCATTCTAATTACATTTTCACGTTATTCTAATATTGAGTCTGCTTCTGCGAGTGGCCCCACGTGATCTGTCTCTTGTTAAAACAATTCCGTCGCATGTCCAACATTGCGATCTAAATTCAAATATTTCAAACTATGCCAGCCAGTGCGATAGGCTGACGGCTCGCATAGCAGACCTCCACAGTATGATGCCTTGAAAAGCGCGTTAAGCCACCCTCAAAACAATAACTAAAGATTGTTCTGAGAAGCCACCGTTCCCGGCTGTCATGTCGTATGACACTTTGTCTGTCGTTCTATCTGTGACATCTTTTACTGCCGTTACGGGTTGTCAGTACCCAGAGAATCTGACACTGTTCTAGCCAAGAAGTATCGTATTATCCAACAAACTGGGTTGTGGAGGTCTGACAGTCAGTCGTTCTATGTAAAATAATTCAATTCAATTCAATTCAACATATTTATTTCAGATGATTCCATATTTGTTTGTTAGTAACATGTAAACTTATATTCTAGTGTTAGTATTAGCCTAATAACAACTTATAACTAAATTAAATTATAAATCTAAGCTGTGTGGGACACGCCAACCCTGGGGCATGTTTACTTGACTGCATGCAGTCGTATCCATCACTCCAAGATCGGAGAGTCACACCTATCAGCTGGCGTTCTCAGAATGGTATTGGGGCTGGCGCGTACGCGGCGCTGTAAAGAGGTACATCTCTTGCGCATGATGGCTGCAAAACCGTCGACATTCGCGTCAGCAACATGCCAAATGCATGACAAAACCGCGGCAGCCTCAACATCGTCCGGAACGTGTTGTTATATTATTATTATTAAAGCACTACTACTCAGCTGCATTTGGGTAGACTGGGAACTGACCCTGACATAGTTGGGAAAGGAATAAGCAGATATTGATTATATAGTAGGAACAGTTGGTAGTGGAGAAATTATATATAGTAGGAGGGAATTTACAATTCAGTGGGGATACATTCATCACTGTAGCGTCAGGGGAATCGTATCTTCTGATAATATTTATCAAGGCAATTTTTCGACTATATCTAACAACGATGAGCATTTAATTATGTAGTAGGTACAATAATTTTTCGGGAGGTACCTGCTTCGGATACAGCGGGAGGATACGCCCGGGTGTCGTCATTGTGAGAACCACCCGGAGGACACGGTGGAGCATACAGTGCAGGTGTGCCCTGCTTGGGTGGAGCACCACTGTGTCCTCGTGGAGGCGATCGATGGCGGCGACCTCTCGCACCAGGCCTTGGTTCAGACCATGGTGCGGAGTGAGAGGGAATGGGATGCAGTCGCCTCCTTCTGCGAAGCAGTCATGCTAGCGAAGGAGGAGGCCGAACACGCGAGGGAGAGGCAACTCTCTTCCTCACGCCCCAGCCGTCGTGGTAGACGCCCTGGGCGTCGGGGATTGCGAGCCGATTTCCGCCCACCGTAGGCGCGGGCTTGCGGACGGCGAGCAGGGGTAGCTCACCGTCCGGTAAGGACCAGGCCCGGGTCGGCCGCCTCAAGGAGCTGTCAGTATTAGTGACGGGGCCTCATAAAGCCATTGCCCGCCGGGGTTGCGGAAATGTAGTAACAATATACCGCGGCCCGGAACTTACGAGCAGCTGAAGGGACAGGGTGGGTTTTTAGTCAGTAGAAGTCTGACACTCCCTTCCGCTTAACCCAGAGCGGGAGAAGTTATTTGATGATTTTCCAACCCAGAGAAAAAAAGGTACAATAATTTAGCCGTCCCCACTTAAGGTTTTGAAAGGTTGTCTGGAAGATATCGCTTTTAGCGATAAGACCGCCATTGTAACCATAGAAGTAAGAAATTATATTAAATAGGTGTGTTTAAATTTTGGTGTACAATCAATCTATCTAACGAATTTTTTTTTCACAATCTCCAATCAAACAAAACACGGCACAGTATCACAAAACGTTGCCAAAAACCTGGAACGTTTAAATGCAAATCGATTCTAACACAAGCACAAACTCATTTCGCAGTTGTATCGAATCAAAAATAAAGGCAAAGAAATAACATTCTCGATTTCTGCTTGAATAAAAATCAACTACAAAATGTCGGACTCAGCGCGATCAGTCGTGTCTTGAATGGGACTCAGTTGAAAGCGTTCAGCGATTATTATCGTTGAATTCATGCAGTTTAGGTGGAAATAAGTTTGAATGAGATGAGATATTTTAAAGACGGGTTTAATTTTGTATCTATCGAATATTGTTGAAGGTATTAAAGTTTAGTTGTGTTGTATATTTAAGAATAAAATGTTTTATTTTACATTTTATTTTATCTATACGGATTTTTTATTTAAAAAGAAATAAACGTTAGAATAAAATAACAATAGGAATAATTAAAAGTTTGGTATATGATTTTAATATAATAAAATATTAGTAATATTTAATATAAAAAGATTACGGTACGTATTTAACGTCGTCATTGTTATAAAATGCATGCTTGGTATAAAACATTAAAAGATTTTACGCACCATATTGCAAAGAATTTTCTTATCTCTCTGTGATTTCATAGATTAAAGATTTTTTGTTAGATATTTTTACGTTGGATAGTCACATCACGCCTAGACGCTGGAGCCTTAAAGCATCGTACAATCAAGATGAGAGGTATACCTCTCATCTTGATTGTACGATGCTATCCGAATACTAACCGTAAAAAGAGGTCATTGCCGTAAAAATGAAAACGAAATCTAACCAAAATCCCATTTCAGACACCAAATTGTACAGACTTTAAAAGAGACTCATGATCTCTGAGTTCATCTATCAGCTAGAAAACACCGGCCTCATCTAATTTAAACAGACCAAAAAGATTGATGTGTAGAAATGTTACTGTTTAGTAAATAAATATCATCGTCATCAATGTGTGGTTATCCATTTCCATTTCTCAACTAAATTGGCGCCGGGCACTATAAGGCAAAATACTTAGCTGTATCCTGTAAGACTTTTTTCTTATCAACTGACGACAAAAAAGGAGGAGGTTATCAATTCGACGCGTATATATATATATATATTTTTTCATTTATGTATGATCATCGATTACTCGAAGACGGCTGAACCGATTTGGTAAATTAAAAATCGACCAACCAAAAAGAGTGAAATAAAATTTTTTTACCAAAAAATTAAACCGACTCCCAAAAAACACTGCAGAGTGAAAAATAACTTTAATTTCGGAAATCGGTGCCAAAAACGAAAATACAAAACTAAAGACACCGACTACCGAAATTAAAGTTATTTTTCACTTTGCAGTGTTTTTTTGGGAGCCGGTTTAATTTTTTGGTAGAAAGTTTTTATTGATAATAGGTTCGCTTTTGACCGCCATCTCACCTGATGGTAAGTGATGATGTGGTCGAAGTTGGAGGACGCTTACCTAGAAGTAACCTATTCACTCTTGACTTAAAGACCTCTAGGTTATAGCTATCGGGAAACACAGACTCCGGCAGAATGACGAAAGATGAAAAAAAATGAGTGTGGCACTCGGGGACTGCCGCGGTAAAGCTATTGCATAGCATTTTTTATTAACTTATGCAATTATAATCATTTATTTATTTTTGCAGTATTTTTTTTATATTAAACAAGTTTTTTCTTTGATATTAATTATAGTTAGACTTTTTGAATGTGGTGATCAATAAGAAAACATTTTTTTTTCTTTTATTGAATAAATGAGAAGTTAATATTGTTTAAAATATTTTTATTATTTTACAATACATGTAGGTTTATTAGCAGCTAGTCTACACGCATCATACGTCTAGTCGCACGCACACAAACACCGTGCCGAAGTCTGCCGAACTGAAACGACGTTAGACGATGCACGGCTTTCAACGCCGCACCGCTGTGCCGGTCGGAGTAGGGGGTGTAAGGTTTATTTTCGTTACGGAATTTATTGATTCGGTCACCGCGCTCAAAGCTCGCGATGAAAGCTATGCAATAGCTTAAAATAATGATGATGAATGAAGAAGAAAGTTGCAGCTGAGTAACAATATTTTACATAAAGCAACTACCTATCTGAACTCCACAACCCTGTAACTGGGTAAACACGATACTCATTGACAAGACTTGTGTCAGAGTTTCTAGCTTCTGACTACCTGTAACCACAAAATAATGACAGTCGGGACCAACGAGCTGATCTTACCTTGCGAGACATGGTAGAATCTCAATGTTACTTCTCCTCCACATTTGTGCGCACAGCCAAGCTGTGGAATTCTCTGCCGACTTCTGTGTTCCACCTGCCAATTTTTTTTTTATTAAAAATATGTTCGCGTTTGGCCACCATCTCACCTGATGGTAAGTGATGATGTGGTTGAAGATGGAGCACGCTTACCTAAAAGTAACCTATTCACTCTTGACTTAAAGACCCCTAGATTAAAGCTATCGGGAAACACAGACTCCGGCAGGGAATTCCACTCCTTAGCCGTACGCACAATGAAGGTATTCCCAAAACGTTTAGTGCGTATGGGTGGGATGTCCACCATGCAACGATGGCGCTTCGCCGTTTGTCTCGTAGTCCGATGATGGAACGGGCTTGGCGGAATTAGACTGTGTAATTCCATCGCACACTCCCCGAAATGTAACCGATAGAAAACCGATAGACTTAAAGCACCAGTAACTAGGCATCTTCTGGGCTCGCTCGTCCCATCTTAGACCTCATTTATCGCTTACCATCGGCGAGGCGAGGTCGAGGTCAAGAGTGGGCTCATCAGTTATAAAAAAAAAAGTATGTGAACCCAACTACGAACCGACAATAAACGTTGCTTAATCTTGAAAATCAGCCCTTGCAGCTGATATTACTTAGCTACAAGACTCCTCTATAAAAAAAAAACTTCAAATGTCACCAGTTTAAAACAACTTTATAAATAACAGCATTCATTAAATGAAACAAACTCGTTGAAAGTAGACCAATCCACGGACTAGTACCCAAGTATAAAGAAACACACAGCCACGTAATATTTTCAACGCGTCATGAATCGCCGGCAGTTCCCACCTCGCACCTCTTTTAGAGCTCACTTGAAGTAAATAAGATTTTCTATACAAAAAGTCCCTTGGGAATCTTTCTAGAACTAATCTCTTAATGCCGGCCGTACCCTTTTCATTAAGGAGATGATCAGAGAAGTAATTAATCTGAGAATTTTTGTAATAGCCCTTTTTAAGTGTATACTTTAGTGTTGGGGTCGTGGATTATGATCTTCAATGTGCAATAAATTCTGATTAGGGCTTCCGATCTTTTTTATGGATATTTTAAAACAAGTGAAAGCCCGGCTTTTGAGTTATGGGTCGCTTCGTTTGTTGACGGCAATGGTTTAAAGATGCAAATAAATAAAATTCTTCTTTGTTTGCGAAATGTGTATTTATTGTTTTGGTGGAGAAGTGAAAAAATAAAGGTTGGAATTCATTACAGAATTTACCTATTTGTGGTCAAACCTTTCAGATATGCAAATGTAAATTTTGTACATAAAAATGTAATTAAGAGATATCTGTTGGTATAAGAATTATTATAACAATATTATGATCGGTATTATACCTTTGGTTTATATAGTCAATATGTGGGCACATTAATATTTATACTTTATATAATTATACTTATTTATATTATACTTATTTTAATTTGGTGTGGAGATAATTGAAGATTGATAGCAGTGGTGCTTTCCAACTTTCGAGTTGATCGGGAGTTGGGAGGTCTTTGTTTTGAATCTAGTCAAGCACTTTACTTTGTGTTATGTTTATCATAACCACTGCTCTGACAATGGTGAAACATTGTATGGAAACTTAACCCGTGTTATGAAATCGCCCTCTGCACCATCTAGGGGAAATTAATCTGAACCTGAACGAGAACAAAAAATGACACATAACAGATAGGATAAATATGCATTATAGACTTGACGTAACGTATGATAAATGTATTTTATGACTGGTATGTATCCTGTAGGTTTTAATTTCATGTTTCTTAGTTGTCACTGATTTATTTTGTCTGTGGGTGTTTTCTCTGAAATAAAGCAGCATTTATTTTATTTCGTTTATTATGTAGTCCAAGGGCTAGAGAGTAATATAGACTAATTTATGTCCAAGAAAACAAAAATCACGCGAAGCCGCGGATAGTATCTAGTTGCTAAAAACAAATAAATAAGATATTATACAAGCAACTATCAACCATTACCATCACTTCAAACAAGATAAAAATATCAATCAGTAAGACTAGTAAAACTCACAGTGATTCTACGAAAGTGCTCTCGAAAGAAGATGATGGCACTGTAGAACTGACCTGCACTCGCTTAATGTGTTCAAGTTCAACTAAAAGCCTTATATAAAGAGGCTCCACAATAATGCTGTTTGCCTGGTGACCTATGCCCGAGGCAGAAGGGCTGGCCCAGTTACAGTTTAACTTTCAAAGGCCATCTGACCCTCTGTTATTTTGAGTAGTACTTTTATGTGACGTTTAAAAAGTAGACGCTGAATTCCTGGTAATGTTTGTTGGTCGTAATAGTAGAGTTATAGAACTGTGTCCAGTTTTCGAAGTTACAACGATATAATGTTTTAGACTGATTTGAACTTATTGTATTACTAGCTGTGCCCGCGACTTCGTCCGCGCGGAATAGTGACTTTCGGCAGCATTTTTAATTTTTTAGGCTAATAATTTTTAAAGCAAAGCTCATACATAATTTGAATGTCGTACTATTTATTCATATCTGGTCAAAAGTCTAAAAAATAAGTTTCAGGCTTCTTTCTAGCTTTAAAAATGACGCAATTTGCATACAAACTTTCATCCCCTATTTCAACCCCTTACAGTCCTGTTTTTGCATTAAAAAGTAGCCTATGTCCTTTCTCAGGCTATGTCCGTACTAAATTTCATTAAAATCGGTTCAGTAGTTTAGGCGTGATTGCATAACACATAGATAGACAGAGTTACTTTCGCATTTATAATATTAGTAAGGATTTAGTAGGTTACATGTATTATTTTACTTCTTGTTATATGTATCTTATCATACACCTCGAGTTTACGGTGTATCGTATTACACGCATGCCTCAAAGAGCAGTCAGCAACAATGACGAGGTTGATACCGACAATGTCTGCTGGGGTTTCGGGAATGAAGAAACAGTGTGGGTTTTTAGTTAATAGGAGTCAGACACTTTCATCTGCTATACCCAAAGCGACATGTGTCATATGATAAATATCTCCCCGAAATAAAAGAAATCATATATAATATCTCTTTTTGTCGACTCACATACCTACCTGCAAAAAGTACGCAGATATGTATGTGAGAAGAAACTTCTGTACAAATAATATACCGATTGTACCTGTTGTACAGTTCTTTTTCTTGTCTGTTGTTTTATGTGTGTTTTATGAAACAAATAAAAAATTAATGTAAAAACTTTTTTGCAAAAAATAAAACCGACTTCCATATCAAAACACTACAAAGACAAAAATAATTTTAATTTCGGTAATCGGTGTTATTGGTTTTGTATTTTCTTTTTTTTTCACACCGCCTTCCGAAATTAAAACTATTTTTGTCTTTGTAGTGTTTTGATATGGAAGTCCGTTTTATTTTTTGCAAAAAAGTTTTTAATTTCGTGCTTTTTAGTGGGTCAGTGAATTTTCCAAATAGGTTCGTAAATGACGGAGTTATGCGCGAACATAAAACGCAATGCAGAGTAAACGAAAAGATCATCAACGTAAATATTTTTTTTGTCTTTTGTTGATTTTTCAGAAACGGCTTGTCCGATTTCGATGAAATTTTCATGGGACCATTTGGAAAGTATACCCTTTCTAGCAAGATAAGAATTTTTCAAATGGGTTGGCAAGCGACGGAGTTATGCGCGGACAAACATAAAAAAAAAACAAACATCCGAATTGAGAACCTCCTCCTTTTTTAGAAGTCGGTTAAAAATACAGACAAATTACCGGTAATTACTCATCATTTATGTTGCCTGAAGTTTCATAAAAGAAATCTGTATTTCGAACCATGCCTCATATGACAGTCAGGACAATGTTTAACTTCCACACTCAATTTTGGCCTGTTTATCGAGGCTAAGGCTCAGTTAGCATAAAAAAAGTTGGGAATCCTAGCCAAGGTGAGGTGGTACTTCACACCCGAACAGCTGCTCAATTTGTATCAAGCCCAGGTTCGGTCGTGTATGGAATACCGCTCTCATCGTTGGGATGGATCTGCGAAATACCAACTGAAGCGCTTGAGTCTATCGAGAAGCGGGCCAAGAGACTCATTAGCAACGATGAACTGATCGAGACAAAGCTCCAGAGCCTCGACACATCGACGACGACTTGCAAGTTTATCGGTTTTCTATCGGTTACATTTCGGGGACTGTGCGATGGAATAACACAATCTAATTCCGCCAAGCCCGTTCCATCATCGGACTACGAGACAAACGGCGAAGCGCCATCGTTACATGGCGGACATCCCACCCATAAGCACAACACTTTTTGGGAATACGTGTGTGGAGTCTATGTTTCCCGATAGCTATAACCTAGGGGTCTTTAAGTCAAGAGTGAATATGTTACTTTGCGGTAAGCGTGCTCCATCTTCAACCACATCATCACTTACCATCAGGTGAGATAGTGGTTAAACGCGAACCTTTTTCAATAAAAAAAAACAATACCACCATATTGGTTGGTAAATATTGTTCTTAAAGACTAGTTGTTAGTTGGTGACTAAAAATTAATTGAACGCAGAGGACTGTATATGGACATTCCACTCTGTCTGCAACATAGATAAAATAAATAACTAGATATGGTCAACAGACGAAATTATATCGGAACCGTGTGTCTCCAGTTAGGCGCTGGGAGGGGCAACAACTACACATGCAGTTTAATAAAATCAATAGATACGCACTCGCACACACACCCGCATTTCTTGAATCAGAACGTACTATACAATCAATAATAAACCTTATTCCGTCAAACACAGCGTGTATTTACCATGCACCGTAGAACTTACCCACACAAAAACATCGGTCGCTATCGTTGTGCTGTGCAAAAGCAATTTATTTTACATATACGCTAGTGATTGACTAAATCGGAAAGTTATCGATTCTTCCATTTATTATTGTACAATTTTTTTTGGGCACCTGAAAATGAACCAAATAAAAAATGGCATGTCCAGAAAATATTGCAATAACAATAAACATATTATTAAGAAAATAACATTACATAATTATTATTAAGTACTACCTACTAAGTATTAAGGGCTACCCTGGCGCTTTCGACTTAAATCTTAATATTTAATTATCATAGTGATAGGTCAAATAGAAGTTGATGTTAACTTACATTACGCTCTTGATCGGAACATACCAGCCGTATAGGTTGTATAGAATCCTGAAAAGTTGAATGACTGATTTTATGAATACCCTAAATCATGAGAATAGCTTTCAGTAATAAAATAAAATTCAACCCACTTCTGCAAAAATCAGTTGTACTCTTAATTTTGGAATTTTCCATTCAAAAATCCTGCGACTTTTCTTTAGAGACTAGAACATTTCTGCGTTGAAGTGAACCGAGCATATGGTGCTATTTTTTGTGGGGTACCAGTTAGGTGGCATGCCTGTGGCATCAATCCATTCCTTTTTTATGTTACCATCTTTTGGGAAACTGAAAAGTACGAAAAGCACTTATTTATCATTTACATACATCCTAAGCTACTTCTAAACGTCACCATATAATATCGCAATAATTACGTAACACACTATAAATCAAGATCTGAATGATTTTGACGTATATTGCTAATGCATTGCTTCATATGTTCGAAATATTGGTCTGCTCAACAACGTAAATACCGCAGTGAGTGTTGTTGATTTAGCATAATGAAACCGATTCCTACAGTGTGTTACGCAATTACCCCGCAGGTAATAGTTTAGTAGGTTATAATAGGTTTTTGTTATAAGAAAAATCCTAGTTAGTAGAGAAATTGTTAAATAGGTATATGAAAACAAACACACATCCATGCATAACAAATAAATAGCATGAATATATTGACTTATTTTAAGCTCAATTCACAAATACATTATCTGAACCATGCCGATTATTATAACGCATTCGAAGCTTCAACGGAAGCAAAATACAAAAACCATAAAAAATAAAGAAACAGCATGAGGATAAGGCATAACATACGATAATTCTAAACCGAAAAATACCACCGATTATTAACCTAAAATTAAAGTAACTTACTTTACGAATATTGGTTACCCATTTCTCTACTACTCTGTAAAAAAATCAAAATAAGTAAAAAACATTATTTACATCGATCTTCCAACCAGGCTAAAACGGTTGACAGATTGAAAAATAAACTATTGTAGCGACGGCGACGTCGGAACTCCTTACGCATGCTGCGGGCGTAAAATAAATTGTTTATTTTTTTTTTTTTTTAACACTTGACTTTCAACGTATTTTTATTTCTGTCACCTCATGTAAAATAAAAGTTAAACATATTTTCTTAGAGGTTTCCGTATGTTATAAAAAAAATTTTTACCAAAAATTTAAACAGACTCCCAAATAACACTGCAAAGTGAAAAATAACTTTAATTTCGGTAGTCGGTGTCTTTAGTTTTGTATTTTCGTTTTTGGCACCGACTTCCGAAATTAAAGTTATTTTTCACTTTGCAGTGTTTTTTGGGAGTCGGTTTAATTTTTTGGTAAAAAGTTTTATTTCACTCTTTTTAGTTGGTCGATTTTTAATTTACCTAGTTACAAGAGCCTAAATGTCAACTACTTATATTCATTTACAAAATATTGCTTTTCCCAATGTTGGGCTGTTATTTGTTGAGGAGTTCTCCTGGTAGTTCACCATCAGCTTCACTTCACCATATGCATTGTGACGAGCATATTGTGCTTAATAACCACATTCAAGTAATCGAAGCGGAACACATGAAATACTTATTATTCCTACTTATATATTGAGTAGTTCCAGTGGTCATCTGTGGTCTTCATCATCAGGTCCACTTCACAAATGGTTCTTTTCGAATGCAACTACACAAGTTACTTTGAAAATACTCAAATCACTATAGGTGTGCCTATAATATTTGAAGAGTTCCCTCGATTTCTCCAGGATTCCATCATCAGATCCTGACTTGGTGACAATGGGACCAATTTCAAAGTATACCCTTTCAAACAAAAAAAGAATTTTCCAAATCGGTTCAGCCGTCTCCGAATAATCGGTGATCATACATAAAAAAATAATAATATACGCGTCGAATTGATAACCTCCTCTTTTTTTTGTCGTCGGTTGAAAAACCCCTAAACTATAATAGCAATATTTCATTCGTCAATCGACATTGCTGTCGATAGCCTACGTTAGTGGATCTGCACAAGCACATCACTAATTCGTCGCAAGAAGTGGCGGCCTCACTACGCGATGAATCCGCGTAATACAGTTTCGTATGTTATGTTTACATTGCTTGTCCAGTTACTTAGTGACGAACTCAGGTAGTCGTTAAGGAGCAATGTATTTATAGCAAAAGGAGTACAGTCGCTCTGATATTTGAAAACAAAAATAACATAGTAAAACCAAGAAATATTTTACGATTTATTGTTTTTCATGATTTTAAAGACAAATATTGTAAAATACTTGTACTTACATATGGTAAGTGATTCCATGATTCACATAGATTTGATTTTGGCTTCGGTTTTTACAAGATACCACAGAACAACTCGGCATTCATATATGTTATCACGATCGCCGTCGAAAGCGCACTAGTTCGCGGAGACGGCCATTTGCCTGTGACATGAGCCCTGTGGCCATGTCGCGCGGACACCGATACGCCCCCTTACCACTTCTCCTGTATTTTTGATTTCTGTGGTCTGCAATCATCTTCAGAACTCTGTTGGGACTAGACATGACCCGAGCCACCAACGATGCTGCACGCTTGCGAATGGTTGTGTAAACCAACTCGCGTCACCGCAAACGTCCTTGACGCACTTCAACGTCATAGTAACCCGAAGGCATTATTGAATTGGACACGCACTGATCCATACGAATCTTGATAAAGACACATACACTAACAAAAAGACTGTACATAAATGTTATTATTTTTCCTCTAAACTTATGTTTTTTTCTTCAACGGCATTTTAAAGCTTATCATTGAAACTCTTCGTAATAATTCAAATAACTGTAAAAGATCAAATCACAAAGTTTCTGTCCAAGTTCAAAATACTTTAATTGCTCAAGAAACATTTCACGTCACTTTCGTTAGAAATGCAATTGAAATTACAGAAATTGTTTTATGTCTGCTGTTGTTATTATTACTGCTGTAATATCTGAAGTGCTAGTACTTTTATTGTTAAGAAATATCTTTGTATAGCTTTTTTTAGCAGCATTGCATTAATGTTAAAGTGCTAGTACCAATTAATCTAAAACAAAAAAAAATATCGGTCACGTTCGTGTCGAGCAAAAAACATGGGTTCCGTAGCAACCATTAAATCCGAGGAATAGTAAATACCTATAGCACTGACACCATCTTGGATCTTTGTACGTGCCGAATGTGAAAATTTATTGTAAACTAGCTTGTGCCAGCGGCTTCGCCCGCGTGGGAAGTTTTTCCCGTGTAAATCCCGATCCCGAGGGAATTTCGCAAAATTCTTTCATAGCGGATGCCTACGTCATAACATCTACCATCTACCTGCATGCTAAATTTCAGCCCAATCCGTCCAGTGGTTTGGGCTGTGCGTTGATAGATCACTATGTCAGTCAGTCAGTCAGTCACCTTTGAGTTATATATATTTAGATGGCGGTATTTAAGATTCTTTTTGGAAACTGTTTTATTCATATTTGTTAATGTTACTGTTTGAGACATAATAAACAATTTATTTATTTATTTATAAACTTATTTATTCAGGAGCGGAGGTTTTACTCTAACTAATTTCTTTGACGCTTCAATTTGGCTTGTGATCCGTTGGCGACAATCTTCGGAGGAGATTTTAAATAATTTTCCATGGGCTGATATTTTTAGTACAGAGGAAGGAAGAAACTTACAAACACAAGTTAATATTTTACTAAACAGTTTCCGAATCAAAATATAGTTCTGACTAACAACCATAACCTGTATGGGCACCTGCAAAAGCAAAATTACAATTTCATTTTATATTATTTGTCAAATCAAAGCTATTCGCTGTCTATTCTGAGTCTTATGTATACTCATAATTTAATCTTGAATATAATCTAGATTTTTAACCGTTGATCTTACAACATAGCGTGACTAAAACTGTTCCCAGGTTTAATACCGAACCCTAAAAACGATACAAAGCCGCTTTTGCTTCAGCCTTGTCACTGATTAAGCACATTTTCAGACTGAAATACATTAAGATTTTCGTAGAAAACTTTACCATTTATTACACATCGTTAACATTGACCTTCACGCTTCGAATCGAGCCTCTTTCTAGACATAAGGCGTAAAAAATACACCACAAAAATCACTTTTCTCGAACGAATTTAAGTTGCCATGTAAGAAAAAATAAAACACGATAGAAACCTGGCAAGGTAACGAAGCGAAAATTGAAATAGACCGAAGAGCACGTAAGAAAGTCTTGTTTAGTTTGGCGCCAAAATGAACAGCCAATTTTTGTAACACCCTTATTTTTAAACGTGTAAGGTTGAATACCGCAAAGATCAAATTGTTGGAGTTTGTGGCTACGTCAGTGTCTTATGTTAGTTTAGGATTGGCAACGTGGCTGCTTTATTAGGTTTTGAGGTGAAAAAAATCAGTTACCGCCGCGCTTTGTGTTTAAGATGGCGCAGGATCGTTACTAATACTTTTTTGTTGTTGTAGATTTTTCTTCCAAAAAATCTGTTTTGGCGTCGCAGAGGTCTATTACTAGGGGCATATTATGGTGTAATAATTAGATATGAATGGAAAGTGATACATCAGAAATAATAATATTAAGAAAAAACTAGTTACTTATAATGGTAAAATACTTATACATGACTGAGTAAATTCGCTCATTTTTTTCATTTACTATTATCCGTATATGTATCTGAGATCCAAAATCTGTCTTGCAAATTATTTTCCAAAGCACTGTTTTAACATTTAGCTCCAAGACCTTATAACCCCTAAATCCGTTTAAATTGCGCAGCCTTTGTGCCACATCAACGATGTGCGTTCAGGACCGGTGTGTGGTGATTCATAAATATAAAATAATGTCATATAATTTTTTTTTATTGATAATAGGCTCGCGTTTGACCACCATCTCAACTGATGGTAAGTGATGATGTGGTCGAAGATGGAGCACGCTTGCCTAGAAGTAACCTATTCACTCTTGACTTAAAGACTCCCAGGTTATAGCGATCAGGAAACACAGACTCCGGCAGGGAATTCCACTCCTTAGCAGTACGCACAATGAAAGTATCCCCAAAACGTTTTGTGCGTATGTCCACCATGTAAAGATGGCGCTTCACCGTTTGTCTTGTAGTCCGATGATGGAACGGGCTTGGCGGAATTGGATTATGTAATTCTATCGCACACTCCCCGAAATGTAACCGATAGAAAACCGGTAGACTTGCAAAATGTTATATACATCATGCAAAGTATAGTAAAAAATAACTTAAGGCGTTTATTTATTGCAAAACTTAAATTTTTAAATTAGCTTGGAAACAAAAATATTGCGAAATAAACAACATACAGTTAACTCTCTTCTGCCTGGAAGGGTTTCCCTGCGTAAATCTAGATTACGCTGGTATTTCGGGATGAAAAATAGCCTATATGTTATCCAGGATGTCAACTATACACTTAGCCAATTTCATTCAGATCCGTTCAGTGGTTTTTTTTGCGTGAAAGAGTAATAAACATCCATCTTTACAAACTATCACATTTATAATATCAGTAAGATCTAAGATTAAACCTATGACTAGCTTGAAACTACATAATATAAAAACTTTTTACCAAAAAATTAAACCGACTCCCAAAACCACTGCAAAGTGAAAAATAACTTTAATTTCGGTAGTCGGTGTCTTTAGTTTTGTATTTTCGTTTTTGGCACCGACTTCCGAAATTAAAGTTATTTTTCACTTTGCAGTGTTTTTGGGAGTCGGTTTAATTTTTTGGTAAAAAGTTTTTATTTCACTCTTTTAAGTTGGTCGATTTTTAATTTACCTAGTTAAAAGAGCCTAAATGTCAACTACTTATAACCTTTTACAAAATATTGCTTTTCCCAATGCTGGGCCGTTAATTGTTGAGGAGTTCTTCTGGTACTTCACCATCAGCTCTACATCACCATATGCATTGAGACGAATATAAAGTGCTTAACATCCATATTCGAGTAATCGAATCGCAATCCACGAAATACTTATTATTGAGTAGGTTCGGCGGCCATCTGTGGTCTTCATCATCAGTTCCACTTCCCCAAATGGTATTTTTTGAGAGCAACTGTACAAGTTATTATAAGAAATACCCAAAACGCCATAGGTGTGCCTATAATATTTGAAGAGTTCCCTCGATTTCTCCAGGATCCCATCATCAGATCCTGACCTGGTGACAATGGGACCAATTCAAACAAAAAAAGAATTTTCTAAACCGGTTCAGCCGTCTTCGAGTAATCGGTGATCATACATTTAAAAAAAAAATATACGCGTCGAATTGATAATCTCCTCTTTTGGTCGTCGGTTGAAAATAAAAATATATTTCTACATTCAGGTTTTCCCATTAATTCTTGATATAATAGAGAATATCTATCATAAAAAAATTCTGTCAGTAATGATTGTTTTCCGTGTTTTGGTGGACCGAATATCCTTTCAAACTAAAAAATAATTTTCTGAATCGGTCCAGCCGTCTTCGAGTAACCGGTGATCATACTGATCATACATAAAAAAAATATAAACGCGACGAATTGATAACCTCCTAAAAAATATTAAGTTATTTTGACATGTTTTTGTTTGCGTTTTTGTGTTTGTGGTTCCTACATTAAGTATGTAAAAAAGTGTGTTTGAGCGGCTAAGCTAGAACTCACACTCACCCAAGCTAAATATGCTTGTGTCTGGAGTGAGTGTAATGGGCCCCCCTTTACACTATTCGATTATGTAGCTTCATATACAACGTGTAACGGAAACCCTATATCTATCCACAAGGGCTGAAGACAACATCTGGTATGGAGACTCTATGCACAGTTTCAGCTCAAAATAAGTGACCCAAAAAATTGATACCAAATTATCGGTTTCATGTTTCCTGAATGCCAATCATAACAGACCTGTCACAGCACTACGAGGGTTAATAACTTTCCACGTGACTTGGAAATAACAAGATAATTCTCTTCGTTCTTCTTAATTTGAATGATTCGGTCTCTGGTATCAATGTATTGAAATTTCTAATAAGTTCCACACATGCTGACACAGGATTACAAAACCCTTGCCATATCATTTGTTATCATCCAAAGAAGCTGTGCACTTGATATGTATATACTCTTTAAGTTACACGTTGTATAACTCATTGAGACCTTGTATAGCCCGAAACTGTTATTAATCCAACTGAAACTATTATTATGAGTTACAATTTAAACCGCGAGCGAGTTGAAAATTTGTTTTATTACTTTGTTTGCTTGGGACACAGAGCGTTTTATTAGCCGACTGACAATTTTCAACGAATATGTAAAAATGTCGATTGTGGACGACTGGATTTTTCCATAGTAATGGTGAAAATAAAGTAATTTACGTCAGCTATGGTAAGCCAATGTATTTAAGTGTACCTACTTAAGAGGAGGCTCCCTAAATTGTATGTAATTTTGTATTAATATTCTGAAACAATCACGCATACAATCAAAATGGAACTTTAGTATTATGATTTATTAGATCTTTTTCTTTACATGTCTAGACCAGTTTCGTAATTGGAACATTTTCGCGATATTCAACTTTATTACTGCTGCGTTAGCGTTTAGTATACAACGGCCTAACCGGGGCGGATAGGGGCGGAGTTTGCGTGAAAATTATTTTGGACTGCCTGGTCTTAAGGGTCTTTTTGGGTCATTTAACTATGACTGTCGATCAATAACCCAGACGGCATACAAATTCATCATCGTCTACTTGGCCTTTAACTAGCTATGTTGAAAGCGGCTTACATTTCAACCAAATGCAGCTGCGTATTCGTGTTTTACGTGCAGCGACTGCCTTTTTAACCACCTCACACAATCCAGTACCTGGGCAACACGATACCCCTTGCCAAGACTGGATTAAAATGGTTTCTGCCTACTCGTGTAGGCAGAAACCAAAGAAAGAAAGAAGTGGTTACCGACCCATCCATCGGTCGACCTCGGCTGCTGCTTAACCTGTGTGGTTTAAGCCTTAAGATCAACCCGTGCGGCTGTTATTATTGAGCAACAAGCCCTTCAAAACATTCCCATCATGTAAAGTATTCCTTCAGCCCACATTGAGCACAGCGGCCGGCCAGACGGTTCTATGTCTTAGTAAATATATTGTAATGTAGTGGATAGTTTGTCCATTTCATGCAACTCTCTCTCATAAGCGATGTCGGCTCGGATGCCACGATCACTAAATCTTCGGGCGACACTCAAGTATGTCACTGGATATTATTTAGCTTTGTCAGGAGATGTCTTACATTAGAAAGAAAGAAAAGTAGACAGGTTTAAACAGCTATTTTGAAACTTAGATAAAAGAGTTTAGTAAAAGTCTAGAGTGAATAGGTTTCTTCTTCTTCTTCTTTCTTCTACTTCTTCTTCTTCTTCTTACTACTTCGTGTTTCATCTTCGACCACATCGTCGCTTATTAGGTGAGAAGGTGGTCAAATCCTAGCCCATCAACAATAAATAATAGCCTTGAGTAAAACAGTTTTTTATTAAGTGTTGGTAGATAGGAAATCTTAAACTATATGTAAAAAAAAATAAAAAATATTTGAAAGAAATTTATTTAAGTTATACAGTATGTTAACTAACAGAGGGCGTTCCTGTTAACCCGCAATAGTATAGCATCCATACATGCGGTATTAATGCAAACGAAAAAAAAACTGCTCACCTGTCCCGCCATCTGTAAGTAACATTGTTTCGTAAAACGGCCAAATGTCCACCGAGAGAGATTCGCCCCATCAACCCGCCAGCCGAAACTGAAACGATAACGCGTGAAAGGCCCTCTCGCCCCGAAAGTGACATTAGGGAGTCTAATGTCAGCAAGGGGACACATCTCCCCAGTCTTGCTGCTATCCTAGTACTGAAACCACCTCTGTTTAACGAGGTTTGTTATTAGTACTATGCTTTTTTGTTTTAATGTACTTTTCTTGTTGAGATTTAGCTGTATTTTTAAATGTGGAGCATGGGACTGTTTAGGATTAAGGACTCGGATTTGTTTTTATTTTTTTATCATGGTGATTGTATTACTATGTAAGCCTATTATTCCTTTTTTGTTCTTGTAAATACGTTAATATCCGCTTCAAATAAAACAATTCATTAATACTTCGTACTTGTTGAGTGATCTACACTATTCTCTCTTATCAATTGACAATGTATATGGGAAAATGGTAAAAAGAATATATTTTTAAAAGCGTGTGTATTGGTTTTATTGCAGATGCAATCTATCTCTATAGGAAACGTGCAACTTCCGACTATTTTTAGGTATACAACGTGTAACTTAAAGGGTATATACATACCGAGTGCACAGCTTCATTGGATGATAACAAACGATATAGCAAGGGTTTTCTAATCCTATGTCTACATGTGTGCATATTAGAAATTTGAATACATTGATACCAGAGGCCGAATTTTTCAAATTAAGAAGAACGAAGAGAATTATCGTTTTATTGGCAAGTGACGTGGGACCCTCATAGTACTGTGACACATTTTTTATTATTGGTATTCAAGAAACATATGAAACCAATAATTTGGGGTCAATTCTGTGAGTCACTTATTTTGAGCTAAAACTTTGCATAGAGACTCCACACCAGATGTTGTCTTCAGTCCTTTTGGATAGATATGGGGTTTCCGTTACACGTTGTATAAACCTGGGCCTGTGTGGAAAAATAACTTCTATAAAATGTTGAAATTACATTGAGAATGTTACTTACTTCAATTGTTTTTTTATAAGTTTTTCTTTATTAAGTTATAAAATACACTGATTATCATTAGTGTTTTATCAGTGTGATTATTTTATTTCATTATAATTAACTAAATACAGCAATACAAAATTTGTCCTAATCGATGTTGGCTGGAAATGTACCCAAGAGATTAGCGGCATTTCCATGTTGCTTGCTTAAGCCTCGGACCAAAGTAAAAACCAGCTGGCAGCCCTTAAGGTCTCGAGTAATGTCAAATAGTTCTACAAATTTAATACGATATTATTTCAAATGTATCTATAAAAATTTCAGAGATTTTTCTTACAAACATATAAACCAACAAGTAATCATACGTCTTTATATGTTTCAGCTTTAAATGGAATTAATTAATTAATGCAATTAATTTCAGATTTAATTTATTTTTAACATAAGTTTGATAACAATGCAATTTAACTAATATCAATACATAAAAGTAACCTAGCCTATACCTTTAACTTGCCCAATGCTGGGATGCAATATGTGAGGGTCAGCTTCCAGTTTAACCAAATGCAGCTGAGTACTAGTGTTTTATATGGAGTGACTGCCTACCTGACCTCCACAACCCAGTAACTGGGTAACACGATAACCCTCGGCAAGACTGATCAGGGGGCACGGCAGTGCCCCCGCCAAGTCGAGCGCAAAGCAAACACTGCCGTACCATCATTTTCTGGAACCATTTCGGCGTATTTTCAGGCCCCTATTTAGGGACCTCTGGATAGATTTAGAACGCTGAAATTATCGTTATCTAGCAAGCTACCAGCACACACTTAAACCACGAAATTTCATGTTTGTAGCTTGTTTATTTCGTAAGTTATGCAGAAGCAAAGTTGTACTATTTCGACATATATAGACTCACTGATCATCAAAATAGAACTAGTACTTCCCAAAAACCTAGAGAAGCCAAATTTGGCATAGAGGTAGAGTTTAGTGCCTATATGAAGGGAAAACTATCAAAACTAGGATCATGCAAGATCTGGAGTATCTTACGACCCTGAGGAGAAACCGTAACAGACCAGCCAAACTATTAAAATTATCGACATGCTATGTTGACAACATTTATTGAGCGTGGTTAGCCCTTTCTTTTGATATTAAAAATTGAAGGTCTGAAGTATCTGGTGAAAAACCCTAAGAGCTCAGCTGAACTATGGGAGATATGGAAATGTGCCTTGACAAAAGTTATTCAGTGAGATGAGCCCTTTCTACTGATGTATATAAAAAATTGAAGGTCTGAAGTATCTGATGAAGAACCCTAAGAGCTCAGCTGAACTATGGGAGATATGGAAATGCGCCTTGACAAAAGTTATTCAGAGTGATGAGTCCCTTCTACTGATTTGTATAAAAAATTGAAGGTTGAAGTATCTGATGAAGAACCCTTAGAGCTCAGCTGAACTATGGGAGATATGGAAATGCGCCTTGACAAAAGTTATTCAGAGTGATGAGTCCCTTCTACTGATTTGTATAAAAAATTGAAGGTTGAAGTATCTGATGAAGAACCCTTAGAGCTCAGCTGAACTATGGGAGATATGGAAATGCGCCTTGACAAAAGTTTTTCAGTATGACGAGCCCCTTCTTATAAATGAATATGAAACTGGAGTCTGAATAATTAAGAAACTAATCAAGTAAAAAATAGTTTTCTGCAAAAAGAAGCGAAATCCCACCAAAAACATCCTGTAAAAAATTAGCCAAGTCTCGCCTAAGCTGCTTGTTTCTCTATAAAAAGTAATGAAATCTCTAAGCAAAGCGAAGCCAAGTCTAAGGATCTTTACTGCGATTTCTTTGTTACGCGATTTTTTTACACGATGTTTTTGGTGAGTGTCATATTTACTAGCTTCAGACTAAAACGACCGTCAAAGATGTTCAAAAGACAACCGGGACGAACAGCCTAACGTGCTTCCCGAGGCACGGGGGAAACTTTTTTTTAAATGATTACCCACCCACCGACTGACTATTATTATTAAGCTGAGTAAGTCAAGTATTACGTCGCTATTATTATTAAGCCAAGATGGGTAGATGAATGTCACATGTCTTCGTATAATAAAAGCAATAAGTTAATAACCGAACGTATCTGTAAGTGAAAAGATCAGAATAATACACAGCTGCCAGCAGACATGATAATGCATTTACAATTCAACGTGGAGTAGTATCCAACACCCGAGCATCGCGCCTACATTCTCATGCATTACGTGCGTGGGAATCAAAAGAGACGTGACTTATTTTCGAAATATTCAAATCAACTCCTGCATAAGAAAATTGAAAAGGTCAGACGGTTAAAGAAAGTCACATTGCACAATAAAACTTAACAGAGCGCAATTCAAATAATAATGAAGAAACGCCAAGACATCTTGAGTCGACAATTTACCGCGCAAAGGAAAACAAGAAACTATCCAACTCATTACCAAGTAACGAGCATAACACTAATTAAGTAAAACAAGCTGTTGAGAATACGAGAATTCAAGACAAAAAAATGTGGTGAAAACGAAAGAAATGTTCAGATTTCCTCGTTTCCTTTGAGGAGACAAAAACCCTTGTCGCCGAGGCTGGGGTAACGAAGCGCGACCGAGACCACTCTGCCAATGCAGAGCGTGGTATGCACTTGATGAATGTATGGAGCTCGAATCGGAGAAGAAACGCGGCTCAAACGATCGTTCGGAGAGTAAGTAGGTAAGTATACTTACATAATGTATATTTTTTTGCTAGAGAGATTTGTGAATGCTGATATTTGAGATAGAAGGTGAAAAGATCTATTTTGTCCTAACTCTCGGACTAAACATGCTTTTGCTACACGATTTTATTTATCTTTAGGACCCTATTTGTATAACAAGATTAACAGAGTGCTAACAGTGTATAGTTTAAGCTATAATAGGTGTAATTTAATAGTATCGGAATAGAACTACTAGAAATTCGAAAATAATTTAGTATTAGTTCCTAATCCAATAGTCACTTTAATTATCTAGTTTTTAAATTAGTGATTATTTAATTTATTGTTTTCATATTATCGATGTAAAGTGATGGCCTGAAACACAGGTTTTTATAAACCTACATCAGACAGGTCGCTAAATTACAGTAAGCAGTATATTTGACCGCTACTGAACTGAAGATAAATCACCATTTTACCAATGTTTTTCAACCACTTAGATTTACCCTATAAATAATATATGTTTATTTTCTGGACTATATGTACTTTCCTGTAAACATATAATTTGAATTAAAAAATATCAAAAAAAAAATATAACTAAAAATAGAACCGACTTCCATATCAAAACACTACAAAGCCAAAAATAACTTTGATTTCGGTAGTCGGTGTTTTTGGTTTTGGATTTTCTTTTTTTCTTCACACCGCCTTCCGAAATTAAAGTTATTTTTGGCTTTGTAGTGTTTTGATATGGAAGTCGGTTCTATTTTTTGTTAAATTTTTTTTTCGCGCTTTTTAATGGGTCGGTTTGTCTAGTTACAAAAGCCATAATGTCAACAACTTATCACCTTTTACAAAATATTGCTTTTCCCGATGCATAGGCGTTAATTTTTGAGGAGTTCTCCTGGTACCTGACTATCAGCTCTACATCACCATACTCGTATGTATTGCGACGAGCATAAAGTGTTTAACATCCGTACTCAAGTAATCGAATCGCAATCTACGAAATACTTATTATTGAGTAGTAGTGGCCATCTGTGGTCTTCATCATCAGTTCAACTTCCCCAAATGGTACTTTTTGAAATCAACTGCTCAAGGTACTATAAGAAATACCCAAAACGCTATAGGTGTGCCTATAATATTTGAAGAGTTCCCTCGATTTCTCCAGGATCCCATCATCAGATCCTGATTTCGTAACAATGGGACCAACTAGAAAGTATACCCTTTCAAACGCAAAAAGAATTTTCCAAATCGGTCTAGCCATCTCCGAGTTATGAGGTAACATACATAAAAAAAAAAGTTCAAGACGAATTGAGAACCTCCTTTTTTTGAAGTCGGTTAAAAATACCCTGATTTATACAAGGTGTAACAGATAAAACGCAATACCTGAGGCACCCCAATTATAATATTTAATTATAAGTCTAAAACACCATCCGTAACTAAATAAATTGAAACCAAACCTAGACATTTCTTATAAAATAGTTATCCTTACTAAACGCAAAATGTATGTGCGTCATACAATATCCTTACGCAGACGCATACACTCATGCAATGTTAGCGGCCGACACACATACGAGCGCATTTTCTTGAATTAAGGATTGTATTAATTTGTCATGATACTGTGTTACCATTTTAAGTTAAATGACAGATTTTTGCGTCAAAATTTAACACCTAGAAGTACCTTACCTAGAAGTAACTTAGTCTCAATTGACTTAAAGACTATTAATTTTAAACACTAAAATTTATGACAGTCATCTTAGTATGACAAACGTAGCATACATATAATCCTATTAATACTGTGTTTAGATAATTCCATTTGTATTAATTCTTGAACATCAAAAATCATTATACTCCTCAAATTAAAATTATATTTGAAGTTATCTCGACTTATAAGTAAGTTGCAATTAAAGCACATAGAGATAGGTACTTAAAAGCATTGTTTACGAAAAATAACACCAAAACTTGTCAGCCTTATTTTTATCTTTATAGAATATTAGCAGTTGCGCGTGTCCTCGCTCCTTTGGACTTTACCACGATAAAAAATTAATCGTTTTTTTTGCAGTCCAGTAAAAAATAGTCTATAACCCTTTTCAAGCTTCAAGCTACTTCTATACCAAATTGCATCCAAATCCACCCAGTACTTTCTAAAATAAGCGCGTTCAAACTAACAAACTTTTCCGTTTTATAATATTAGTATAGATTTTTTTAATATTCTGGAATATTCCTTTATATTCTGGAAATAATAATGTTTTTTGGAATCATTAATTGCTTACATTCTCTCGAATTGCAGATGATTATCCTAAAAGCAATTGTGTGATCAAAGTTATAATAAATTATAAAAATCAGAAATTTTAATGTTTTTTGTTTGTTTTTATTTTTCATTTCAAACTCAAAATATTGTCAATATTGTATGCCTACACGGGTTCTTAAAAAATTGGCCAAGTGCGAGTCGGACTCGCCCATGAAGGGTTCCGTAGTAACTATAATAAATATAACATACTTAATATATTTATTTGAAAAAAAATTCAAAAACCTTACAAATTTCTTAAAACTAGCTTATTTACAATTTTTACAACTACGACAAATAACTTTGTTTTTCATAGTATTTGTATGAATTACAAAGTTATATTTGCGGTTATCGAAAATATACTGTATCTCAAAAACCGCTGACTCGACCTCGTTCAAACCAATTTTGGTTGAAAGTTTATATTAAGATCTACAACATATGGTTTTTTAGATATTTCACTTCATTATTATAGAAGTTAGAGGGGGAGGACACACTTTTACCACTTTGGAAGCGTATATCTTTTAAACGATTAACTTTATAAAAAAGTCATTTTAGAAACCATAATGTCATTTTTAAAGACCTGTCTATAGATACCACACACGTATAGGTTTCATGAAAAAAAAAAATTTTCGGTTTCAGTTCCATGTATGGGGAGCCCCCTTTATTTAAAATATTTTATAAATTTTCTATTAAAATTGGAAAGCGGTTCACAGAATACATCTACCTACCAAGTTTTACATGTATAGTCTTAATAGTTTCGGAATAAAATGGCTGTGACATACGGACGGACGGACAGACAGACAGACGGACAGACATGTCGAAACTATAAGGGTTCCGTTTTTTGCCATTCGGCTACGGAACCCTAAAAACGACAGGAGCCACTGCATTTTTTTTTAATTGATGATAGACTTGCGTTCGACCACTATCTCACCTAATGCTAAGCGATGAAGTGGTCGAAGATGAAGCGCGCTTACCTAAAAGTAACCTATTAATTCTTGACTCAAAGAGGAAATATAGACTCCGGCAGGGAATGCCACTCCCTAGTTGTACGCACAATTAAAGTATTCCCCTAAATGTTTTGTGCGTATGGGTATTTGACAGTTTTTTTGTGTGTGGTACTTTGCAGATCAACCTCTGAGGTTGTCGGCTGTTTAACCGGACTTAGACACATGTGGTTGCCTTAATTAATTAAAATAAATAATAAATAAAGTAAAATAAAAATCATTTACTTTCAGACACAGTCCATAGATTAGATTAAAGTGATTACTATATTATTATTATAAATTAAATTAATTTGATTCATTAAAATAAAAAACAAAATACAAATATTTAAACTATACACACAAAATCACAATTAATAGGTAAAAATAGTTACGAATACAACAAAACAAATGACACATGCTCCCGCTCAGCACCTCCTGCAGCCAGGGCTTATTACAAACCTGTATTTGAAAGCCTAATTACTTCTTTATCCCGCATCGGTCTCTCACACAACTAATCCCCCTATGTTTCCGCTTTAAAGTTTACCATATCTTACGACAGACTTTTCCCGGGGGATGGCAGCGCGGGGTTGTTGACCTCACTGCCACTTACTGTAACACGTACTGAAGCATCCACATTGCTACGTTATCCACTCGTCCCGGTATTCTGTTGGAGAACCAAAAAGTTAATGGAATTACGGCCATCTTTCTATTTGAAACGGGTTATTAGCACACTGAAGTTGATGACGCGAATATTACGACATTAGTTAATGACATAGCTGTTAATTAAATGTATTGCATAGTATTTAATGATCTGTATTTTATAAATACAAAAAGATGTATCGTTCACGACAGATTTATATAAAATAAAAAAAAACGTATTGTGTTGTGTATTTATTTATACAAAAATAAAAGAGTTATTGCATCTTTACAAATTATATTATAAAAAAGGTCCTGCCTGCGGCTTCGCTCGCGTTTAAATTTCTGCACCAAGTGTTTCAAATTGTGAAATGGGAGAAAGGAATGGAGGAAAGGTATGTCTCCTGTATCGAGGGTGCTTTAACAAAGATAACATGCACAAATACCCAGATCCGATATAAATATGTTTAGGCCTTTCAAACATTTGTTCCGTGCGGGAATCGAAGCCGCGACACGCAGTGTAGTAGTCAATCGCTCAACCTTTGCGCCAACTGTGTCCTCAATTTCGCCACTTTTCCTTTTTTTTTTCACAACAGCTGTCGCAATTTTAACAGTTTTGGCATGGTCATTGGTCACGCTCCCGATATTCATACAAAGAAAACTGCTTTTAGAGTTCCGTGGCCAAGTGGCAGAAAATGGAACCCTTATAGATTCGTCATGTCCATCCGTATGTCACAGCCATTTTATTCCGAAACTATTAAGACTACACATGTGAAACTTGGTAGATAGGTGTATTCCGTAAACCGCTTTTCGATTGTTATTTATACACAAAAAAACGACGGGTTGCACTCCGGGAGTGCCGGCAGAGTGAAAACTTGAATATTAACATTGTGCATTTTTGATATTTTGGAATGGTTAGGGAATAATTTTGCACGAATTGCTTTAATTAATTATCAGTATAAAAGTACTATCATTTATGTGGTAGAATACAATATTTATTTATTGCGCTATCGTACACAAACATGACAATTTATATTACATTAAAAAGTTTGCGCAGGCATACATTTTCGCCGCGCCGTAGAAAGAGAGGGGGATACTTCCTCTCCTACGCCGCACGGTGGGCTGAAAATCGGCTTTCATAGACTTAGGCATTTTATTTTGCAAGTGCGAGTTTTTTTGCCGGATATCACTTCTATTAGTTATAACAATATACAAAAATGACACCAGAATTGATTCTGCACAGAAACGAAGGAATTATAATTTTTTTACGAAAATTTTGTATGGAGCTAGTATGAAAAATCGAAATATCTCTAAAACGGCAGCGATAACCGTAATATCCTTATAGGGGGTTATAGTACTAATTATTTATGATTTTTTGACATACGTTACATAATGGTTGTAGATGCCTTTTTTTTTTAAAAAATCGTCAAAATATTTTTATTTATTTTTACATATTTAAACGTTCCTTTTAGTGTTTAAGTTGAAGAATTCAGAGCTTTAACAACTCTTATCATAAAATAGCATCACCCCTATAGACCTGAAGGACTAGACAGAGGTGTGTAGTGTCTTGTTGATCTTGTAAGATTTCCAACAATACCAAATAGTTGAATATCAGTGTCAAAGTGCCCATGCTGTCGCTTCTTTTTGAAAGATAGGGGAATGAAATTGTTAATTGATCATACCCTAAAAGTATGATTACAACATAACCGGACACATAATGGGTGTGGGTTAGTCATACGCAAAGGGCTTATAGCGCTCTCCGTGTCCAGTATAATAACGCTTTTAGGATTCTGTTGGGGCTTCCACGTTTCTGTAGTGCGTCGGCCATGTTTGCGGAAGGGAGAGTGGATAGCTTTCAAGCAATTATGCGCAAGAGAGCGGCATCCCTGATGCACAGGATGCGGGGGAGCGCCAACAGTATCCTGAGAGTGATTGTGGACAAGCCAGACTGTCCGTTCCTGTTTTATTGGACCCGTTTGCATAACGGCGGGTCTAGTGCAGCAGACGGACTAAAATACATGAATTAGATTTTAGAATTTTTAATTGTATTTGATTTTAATTTTGTAATTTTAATTTTATAATTTTAAATTTATTATTTTGTAATTTTAATTTAATGTATTTGAGTATTTTATGATAAATTGTTACTAACATAGTATAAGTTGTCTTACTAACACTATGGATTTTATGTCTGATGTATAATAAATAATAATAATAATAATAATAATATCCTTATAGGGGATTATAGTACTAACATTATTTATTTTAACATATGAAACTGTTCAAAACGATCCATGAACTGTGTCAAAGTTAAGAACATCGTTAGGAAGCATGCTTTTTCCCCAAATATTAAGAATATGTGAAAAAAAAAAGACTGTATATAAACTTTTTATTGATAGGTAATTTAAATAAAACAGAAGTAACAAAAATAATATCTAATAAATTCAATTATACAAAATACATATTTGAAACTATAATTTATGAAATTATTAACTAAACATATTGGTACAATAAACTAACATAAATAACAAAAGAACATAAAGAAAAATAATTAAATTTTACAAATTTTCTTTACAACTTTCGTTGTCGGACTCCAATTCCGAGTCAGAATCCAGATCGGATATACCTACAAACTCGAACTCAGTTTCCGGAAACTGTATTAGGTCGAGAGTTTCAGCAAAAAAGGTTGTCTTCCTTTTGGCATCTAACTTCGGCCTTTGTGCACTTAGAAAAGGATCCGAAGAAACAACAAGCATATTTAGGATATCTTGATTAGAATCTTGCCTGCTTCTTTTCCGCGAATGATGTTCCCGGAACCTCCTAAAATCTTTGTTTCGAGACTCTGAGGCTTCTTCCGAGAGAGTCCCAATCGGGACAATATCATTTTTTTCGATTATGTCAGCTCCGTGTATTAATAGTTTATGTACGGTTGATGACATGTAGTACCAGTCGTATAATTCCACGTACTTTTCTGCTGTTTTGCGAGCAAAATCTTTAAATTTGATGACATCGATCTTCTCACCAGATGTTATTGCTTGCAAAATAACAGCAAATCTTTTTATCAGGTTTTGATCCAACCCAGTAATAGCTGCAGTTTTATTGGGAAACTCGAAAAACTTCCTTGCGGTATTCCCGTCATTGGTAGTTCCCAAGCCTTGTTTTACTATATCAATTAACAGATTGAGCTCCTCTTTAAATTTATTTTGAATGTTTTTTTTTCTGTTTTGTAACATATCTTTATGCTCATTACTTCTTGCTGCCCACTGTTTGAAGTCAAGTCTGTACGCAATGTGTAACAGACATTCCATGCAATTTATACGGGCATGTAGGGATGATAGGCCAAATTCATATATGTCAGAACACACAGTTTTTGATGTTACAGCATCTAAGTGGTTCATTTCTGTTGGTTTTGCTAAGCACAGGTAGCATGATGCATTTGATCTAGCTTCAGAAAGGTACGTGCAGACTTTTGCGTCGATCATTGTCATCATTAGTTTATGAGTCACCCTGTTACTATTAATGCACTCTGTGGGGTTAAGGGCCTCAATTTCCTCATCCATTTTTCTTTTGTTATCAATGACAACTGCATGGCTTTCTTTTACAAAAGTGAACTGAACCGGACGACAATAAAAAGTTGAGCATGGTTTCGGGTTTGTCCATATAGTATTATCTCCATCTGTCAGTTTCAGTGGCACCAAGGAGGTCATGAAAATGCTTGAATCATCATGCTCGCCGTCCATTTTCTGCTTGTATCGGCTTTGATTGGAAGCACCATCAAATCCCCACTTCGATATCAGCTTTAACTGCTTATTTTCCACATTATCAGAAAGACTTTGAAGAATCCGCTTCACCGTGATGTCAAGTAAAGCTTGAAGTGTAATTCTAGCTGATGAATCCGTAACTGATACTGGTTGATTAGGAGGGTAGCATGCAAGCTTAGTTTGTTGCAGTTTATAGTAGGATGGGTAAATATCCTTAGCACCTTCCCGAATGGCAGTCTCTCGCAACGTAATATATTGCCACTTTGAAAGCTTAAGTGAAAGAAGCAATCCAAGTGCTTTCTCTGGTGTAAATATTACTGTTTTCTTAATGCTTTCCTTGATTTTAACGGCAGCTTCTGGATTTTTGATCATATAATTGATTACAGATGCGATATCTTCATAACCTTCTTCTTTTAAGCGTGCTGCAGCTGCATATGCCAATTCACAGGAATCCTCGCCTATGTGCTCACTAGATCTTCTCTTTTTCTGTTTGCTTCCCAGATCTTTGAATGGTTTTCGGGACCTTTTTGTCATTGTTCCAACAGTCGATGATGTCGAAGGTTCTGGAGAGACTGAGCGTGCTCTTGGTATCTCATCAACAGTTGATTCTTGATTTATTAAAGTTTGCACGCAACTCGGCCAATCAATATTTGCTTGCAACCACTCTCCGTACGTATTTCTAAACTTATCAAAGAATCGTTTAGATTTCTGCCACCTGTTTAAAGCAGCTCGCGTGAATCTCCGGCAAAATTCTTTGAGAGTTACTTGATCTTCGGCAGAAAGGCAATCGCCTATGCGGGACACAATTGCACTAAACAATACTTCATGATTAAATGAAAGACACTCACTTTTTAGAAGAACAAACAAATCTAAGTTGGTGATTAAACTTTCCATTCTAAGATTTTGTAGTCGCAAAGCAAATAGTTTTAGTGTTAGCAGTTACACGGTTGTGAACAATCTAAATTATGGAACAAAATTATAGCCCTTTTATTGTATAAAGTCAATAATTAGTTAACTACCCTCGTTAAAGTTATAAAAGATATGATAATAAAAATTTATAATCGTCAAAAACATTTCGTAGAACTCATAGTAGAACTAATCAACATTAGCAAATCACATTAGCTCACTAATTATAAAAAGGTGAATGCAGTTCTTAGTTGGTATTGTTGCGAGATATTTCAAATCATTTAATCACTTAATAGGCTCATTAGAATCAGAAGACTACAACAATCATTCTAATTACTTAATTACTTGTCATCAGACTCATTAGATGACTACACAATATGTTATTTTGTATTTTGAACGTATGCAAGGTTTTAAAATTCCTTTTGTGTCGATATTATTATGTGTCCGGTTATGTTGTAATCATACTTTTAGGGTATGATCAATTAACAATTTCATTCCCCTATCTTTCTAAAAGAAGCGACAGCATGGGCACTTTGACACTGATATTCAACTATTTGGTATTGTTGGAAATCTTACAAGATCAACAAGATACTACACACCTCTGTCTAGTCCTTCAGGTCTATAGGGGTGATGCTATTTTATGTTAAGAGTTGTTAAAGCTCTGAATTCTTCAACTTAAACACTAAAAGGAACGTTTAATATGTAAAAATAAATAAAAATATTTTGACGATTTTTAAAAAAAAAAGGCATCTACAACCATTATGTAACGTATGTCAAAAAATCATAAATAATTAGTACTAAAACCTCCTATAAGGATATTACGGTTATCGCTGCCGTTTCAGAGATATTTCGATTTTTCATACTAGCTCCATACAAAATTTTCGTAAAAAAATTATAATTCCTTCGTTTTTGTGCAGAATCAATTCTGGTGTCATTTTTGTATATTGTTATAACAAATAGAAGTGATATCCGGCACAAAAACTGGCACTTGCAAAATAAAATGCCTAAGTCTATGAAAGCCGTTTTTCAGCCCACCGTGCGCCGCGCCGGCTGTCTACTTCCCGTCCGTCTTACGAATTTTCGATCAGTACCTCTACCATGAGTTTACGCAACCAAAACTCGCTAGTGTCTCCGTAAATTATTTGTATGAAATATTGTACAGCGCCCCTAGCGGTCACAGAAAGAATTAAAATTCGTACCATGAGCACTATAGATTACGATAGGTTTAAAACCTAACGTAATCTATACGATAGTCACTAACGTTTTTTAGCTGTCACCATACAAAACGGTATCATGAGTCACTAATTCGACAGGCGCTAGCGAACGATACGCTTACGGTAGTAGTTACGTAGCTCACTAGCATTTTGGCGTGTGAAACATGTGATTACATTAACATTTAGTACGTTTTGAGTTTAATAAAGTTATAATAATGTTTGCAAGAACATATCTAGCGTGGAATAAGTTAGTGGCCGCTGAATTTGAAGATCAACGACGTGAACAACGTGAATTTCAAGCCAACATGAGAATTCATGTTGTTTTATAAGCTTTGTTTTTTTTATATATAGGAATAATTTATACATCAATTAATTGTAGCATATACTGGAACCAAATATAACACTAATTGTACCAAATTCTTAAAATAAATATTTTTTATTTAATTTGATATTAGTAGAAAGTTGAAACATACCTTTCCATGAACTTCAACATCAATTGGAACTGTGAGACACTGGTCCTCATTGTATTAAATAATCCAAACTTTTAAACCACACAAAGCACCTCTGTGACACAACATCAACAAACAAAAATACAAATTGAATAGACGACATTACGACAATGACGTTACAAGAACCACTCGAAATTCAAAAGCCACTAAATACCATAAGTAGTGCACTAATCGTAAACTTTTCAATTTTGTTGGTTTATTTTGTGATATTGACTGTCTTAACATTTTTAGCATAGCGATAACACTACATTTTGAGCTTAAGAGCAGTTCTCTCTTCTTATTAGCGAGAAAGAAAGAAACAGAATATAAGTAGTGACCCATAGACGAAAGTATTCTACGAGTGGAGTGAAGTTAGCTAGACGACATGATCTATAGAGCTCACGTTAGCGCCTCCGTAAATTTCCTTAAATCTCATGGTGCAAGCATTATCGAAATCTATTCGATCCACGTTTGTACGCTAGCGAGTTCAGCGCTAGCGAGTAAGTTGTCGATGACAACTCATGGTAGAGGTACAGGTCACGTGTCCTGACGCGAGTTTAACATTTTTTACCCATTACAAAAAAAGTGCACAACGCCGCTAAAGAAGTTTTCACTTCAAAAAAAATAAGTGGGCTGCCTATTGTAACTGTAACTATTTTTTTTTCATCATATCTATATGTGTTTGGTGTTTATAGACAGGTCTTTAAAAATGAAATTTGGGTTTGTATAACGATTTTTTCTTAGATTCAATCGTTTAAAAGATAGACACTTCCAAAGTGGTAAAATGTGTGTGTGTGTGTACCTCTAACTTTTATAATAAAAGAGTGAAAAAAAAATATCATGCAGTAGATCTTAATGAAAACTTTCAACAAAAATTAGTTTAGAGTAGATAGAGTCAACAGTTTCTGAGATGTAGCACACTTTCTAAAACGAAAAATATTACTTTGTATTTCATACAAACACTATGAAAAACAAAGTTATTTGGCGTAGTTACTACGGAAAGTCTCTTCATGGGCGAGTCTGACTCGCACTTCGCCAATATTTTTTTTTGTTTGATTATATGTATAGATTAGGTATTTTCTAATCTACGTAATTAGTATTTATACACACTGTGTCTATTGTCTCTTTTTCAGAATTTTCTTATGAAATAAGCAGAACCTTTATGCCATAAATAAATGTGTATAAATAAATAGGTTCATTGAATTATTGAATTCCTAGAAAGGTTTGCCATTGTATGGCTCCTTTGACAAACCATTCACTTGCAACTTTGGTCGAGCTATCGTACACATCCAGTAATATTTTATGTATATGTTATCGGTAAACAACTTAATTCCGTATTCTTTAAGATTCTCTTTATTCAAGAGCGTTGAGGACAAAGAATTTTATGCTTTAACTAAATAAATTTAATAAAGTAAATTAACACACACATAGTTTATACATTCATAATTATGCACATTTATTATTAAACACAAATACCCAGAGTTGTAGTAGGATTAACTGAGAAAAGGGTGAAAAGCGGAATGCCTTACAATCTAACACGTAGAAGAAAAGCTTCCTTAGAAATCAGTCCCTTTGCTCTTTGACTGTAGCCCCCATCACGCCTCATTCAAACCTCTCCTCCTCTCCTTATGCGAGTCAGGGTCCCCTAAATTCCCAAGTTTACTTCGCTTCTTCTAACAGTATGTGATTCATCCATTTCATCTTAATTATTGTTTACTTAACTTAAACCCTTCTTTTCCACATTAACGGGGGTCGAGAAATACAAAACCTAATATATATGATTACATATGTATATAAATTACCGAGATATAGTATTTAACAACAATCATATTCATAATATTTAATATTTGTATTTAAGAAAGTGATTGCAGTGTATACAGGGTCTTTGTTTCTTTTTTTTATATTTATATGTAAATGTTTTGAGAATGTTATTTATTGTTTTTATATTTTATATAGATAAATATGACACCGTAAACTACCCGCGTATTTATTTTCTCCTATGTGTCAAATCCATGCAAAGGTTGTCTGTAATAGATCGCTTCTAGCGATAAGACCGCCCATTGTATCACCCTTTTTAGTTGTAAAGTCCTTATTGTTTTACTGTTATGGTGTACAATGAAGAATATATCTATCTGTCTACCTCGACTTACTAGTTCTGGGTCATAGGGTCAAACCCAGGTAGGCTTATTACTTACGTAATTAAACCATCACCGTTACTCTCAATAAGGCGAAGAAAAAGATCATGGAAGCCGATATGTCCCAGGACTAAAACTCCGAACACATGCGAAATCTCCTAACCTGCACTGGGCCCGCATTTTAGAATACGGCCTATGTCCACTCATAGATAGAGTCAGTGTAGTATAACAGTAGTGGGAAAGTTATTGGTTCTTTTTTTAACTTCATACGTTCTATAGAATTCCTACACAACAAAACTTTTGATTCACAATACCTGAATTATAAAGATTACCAGTAATACGAGCTCCTTAAAAAAACCTATGTAGCTTTTTAACTGATAAAGCATATTATAGCGTAACCGAGTTCTTAGCTGAAAAACACTTTCGAAACTTTATTTCCTATTTAATTAAGATTATTTTTCTCAATAATTTCATTTTATTATACAACATGTAACTTAAAAGGTATATATGTACATATCAAGTGCACAGCTTCTTTGGATGATAACAAATGATATGGCAAGGGTTTTGTAATCCTATGTCTACATGTGTGGAACTTATTAGAAATTTCAATACATTGATACCAGAGACCGAATCTTTCAAATTAAGAACGAAGAGAATTGTCGTGTTATTGCATGGTTATTGCCAAGTCACGCGGAAAGTTATTAACCCTCTTAGTGATGTGACAGGTCTGTTACGATTGGCATTCAAGAAACATATGAAACCGATAATTTGGTATAAATAAATTTTTTGAGCCACTTACTTTGAGCTGAAACTGTGCAGAGTCTCCATACCTGATGTTGTCTTCAGCCCTTGTGGATAGATATAGGGTTTCCGTTACACGTTGTATTGATAAGCTTTACTTCATTTTAGTTTATAATTTGTGTTATTTTATTTTTAACTAGCTGTGCCCCGCGGTTTCACCCGCGTATAATCCTACTACTATTATTAATGTGTAATTTTATGCGTCAATCTAATTCGCAATGGATAGAGAATTGCGAAGTAAATATAGTTTAATTTAATAATATTGTCAAGAATACATTTAATTTAGAGTATTTTTAAACTGCTGACCCGATCTCGTTCAAACCAATTTTAATTGAAATTTTTATTAAGATCTACAGCATATATTTTGTTTTGGTTTTTGACTCTATTATTATAAAAGTAGGAGGGGGTGGAGGGTGAAACACATTTTACCACTTTGGAAGCGTATATCTTTCGACTAACTCGCCCATGAAGAATTCCGTAGCTATGCTTGCTAGCATAGATTAACGTAAAAAAATGCTGTTATCATAATGTTTATATGACAAAGTTTTATTTGCGGATTTTGCAAATGTGAAAATGAAATCTCAAAAACTGTATCTCGTTCGAATCAATTAGTTAAAAGTTTTCATTAGAATCTACAGCATATTTTTTTATATTTTACACTTTATTATTTTAAAAGTTAGAGACACATTTTACTACTTTGGCACTTCCAAAGTAGTAAAATGTGTCCCCAAATATATCTTTCAAACGATTGACTTTGACAAAAATGATTACATGAACCTCAGTATTATTTTTAAAGGTCTATTTATAGACACCCGCATAAGCGTACAGGCTTGATGTAAAAAAAAAAATTAGTTTTAGTTCCATGTATGGGGAGCCTCCCCTTAATGTTTTTTTTACATTATTTTCGCATAAAAATCGGAAAGCGGTTTGCAGAATACATCTATATATCAAGTTTGAACTCTGTAGTCTTAATAGTTTCGGAATAAAATGACTGTGACATACGATAAGACGGCCAGATACACATGACGAATAGTATAAGGGTTCTGTTTTTTTTGCTATTCGGCTAAGGAATCCTAACAACATCGCTTTTAAACTATGCCAACGTTGAATGTCTGACCCGTTTTTTCGGGTCGGAAAATCATCGAATGACTTCTCTCGCTCTAAGTGGAGCGAGGAGTGTCAGACTTCTACTGACTATAAGCCCACCCAGTTACTTCAGCTGCCCTTGCCTTCCGGGGCCGCGGTATCTCATTACAACATACCTTTAAACTGAACGATGACATAAAAAATGGGATGAACAAAACAACACCCTATCAAAATTACTTATTCAACTAAAGAGAAAGTAAAATATAAATATTCAAATGTATAGATACAAAAATACACATCTGACGTAAAAGAAGCTGAAACAATTTTACATAGGAAGTCTCTAAGCCAAGAAGTCGAAATGAAACCAAGATAAGGTTCACTATCAGTGCGGTATCTATCGCGGAGTGGTAGAAGTACGCGAGTCATGCTCAACGCGTCGCGTCGTGCATCCCCGGGCCGCCGCGGCCGTTTCGGTGAATAGCGTTGTTGAATAATTTTAATTTTACATTTTCTCCTAAACTATAAGTCCAAATTATATACTGTAAAAGGCAAAGATAATCTTCATAAAATTGTCTTGATGATGAAATTACTTTCAAATGCAAATATTAATATGGCCGCATAATAATAATACTACAAAGACATTCCTTATTTTTTAAATATTTTCTTAACATAATTTGCCTTATTGTGGATTATTTATAAAAGTTAGATATGCAGTACCGCGGACTTTTTGTTAGATCTACATAAACCCTACATTTTTGTAGTACATGATCTTTACGTATAACTCAGCATTTCGCCAGCTCACGCGATTATAGTAATTTAGCGGCATATTTTCTTCCGACTTACTTCAATAATACCTTTATTGTAGGAAAACCGGGAGGAGTAGCGTAATGTTAGATAGCCTAGCCTTCCTCATGAAACTGCCTATTATAATCACAAAGAATTTTTGAAATCCACCCAGTACTTTCGAAGATTAGCGCGTTCAAGCAAACAAACAAACAAACAAACAAACTTTTCCGCTTTATAATATTATTAGTATAGACTAGCTTTTGCCCGCGACTTCGTCCGCTTGCAATAGTTACTTTGGGCTAACGTTAAATTTAACCCCGATTTTGAAGCATTCTTCATTGGCGCTCCGCTCATATTGGCCTTAGCGTAACGATATATAGCCTATAGCCTTTCTTTATAAATTGAATATTTAATTAAGAAATATTTTTTCAATTCGAACCAGTAGTTCCTGAGATTATCGCGTTCAAACAAACAAACAAACTCTTCAGCCTTATATTATTAGTATAGATAGCTGTTGCCCGTGACTTCGTCCACGTTTCCTTCGCTTTTCGTGAAAAAAAGTAGCCTATGTCCTTCCTCACGGTTCAGTGATTTTGATGTAACAGACAGATTAACTTTCGTAATTTAGTAGGGAAATATAATATGTCAATCTATAATACTGTTGAAAAATATTGCAATACCGAACCGCATAATATTATTGTTAATAGCTGTGCCCGCGACTCCGTCAGCGTGTAACGCCTTGTGTGTTATTAAGTTAATGTATTGGTAATATTGTTTGGATCACGTTCACATGAGGCTTAAGTAGCTATAGAACGAAAATACTTCAGCGCAAAGCTTCCGGGTAAACTATGTTGAAAGTTGACCCGTCCGGCACGTGAACATAAAGATTTCTAGAACTGCTAACCCGGGAAAGAGAGACGTACAACTGACCATGCGAGAAACAACTGACACCGAGATCTACTCCAGCAACACGAAAAGTCTGCCCTTGAGCCTTATTTATTGTCATTACATAACACACCGATACTGGGAATTGCGTTCTTTTAAATTGGAATGGAAAATTATTTGGTATTATGGGAATTTTGGGAATGAAAACGGTTTCTCCTGCACCGCAACCTGTTAAAATTTGAGCCTCGAGAATATTTTGTTGCAACTGGGTTACTTTAAGCCGAGTTCCATCGCAAAGTTGTGGTGGTTTTAAATTTGGGAGCAGAATAATAATCAGAAAGCTTCGAACTGCTAAGCTATCGGGAGTTACACGTGTTATTGCGAGTCAACCATAAAAGATAGATATATGCTGTCGTGGGATATTTTTTATATAATTTTAAGGAGAACATTTCCGTCATAAATGATTTCTGTGTAGCTTTAACCATTAACGTTGCACTCGCGACGGAAGCTTAAAAAATGGAGTAACTTCTCCCGTTTTCCCAACATTTCCCTTCACTGCTCTGCTCCTATTGATTGTAGCGTGATGAAAAGTATACTATAACCAGCTCAGGAGAGAAAAATAATTGTACCAAGTTTCGTTAAAATCCGTCGAGTAGTTTTTGTTTCTATAACGGTTATACAGACAGACAGACAGACAAAAATTTTACTGATTGCATTTTTGGCATCAGTATCGATCCCTAATCACCCCCTGATAGTTATTTTGTAAATATATGTCATGTACAGAATTGACCTCTCTACAGATTTATTATAAGTATAGATATAGATTATGCAAGCACATTTGTAATATTTAGATAATAAGTTTTTTTTTGTGTAAATTTTGCATGCCAACGTGTAAAATATGGCTTAACTTAATATTTCTATGTATTACACCGTGTACTGTACCCATTTTTGCAAAATAAAATATCTTTATCTTTAAAGATTTAAGTATAACTAACAAAAATGCTTGCACTATTTGGGTGGGCCTGATTCTGTCCTCTAAAGAGCACTTCAGACATAAACCTTCATGGTACTCATATGATTTGATCAATACAGATCGTATGGACTTCAAAAGAGACGTTGACCTCTGAATTTGTTTCAGTGTTTCTTCTCAGAGTATCAGTTAGGAAACTCTGGCTTTATCTCGTTTACATTTACGAAAAAAATACGTATAAAAGAGTTATTTATAACCTATTTGCAAAATAAAAATCATTATTTTAATATAAACACATAGATAAATTCTATTACATCAAAATATTCATCAGAACTTAATCTTAGGATTTTAAGACTGACAGAATACTTTCATACGATACTTGTTCAAGACTTTCAAAAATAGATGAAAGAAAACACAAAAGAAATAAAAAGCACATGTTTCACGTTTGAAAATCGAACTGTGGGGATACGCAATTAAGGTATCAAACACTTAAGCGTTTAGCGGAAGGGGTGGGCTTTCTTGCGGAAAATTGGCAACGCCCGTATCTCTCGCATGGCATTTTGAACAGTCAGCGATCAGAATTTCACTGCTTATGACAGCTCACACATAAAACCCTACCTTGTGCCCTAATTTTAGAGCTGATAATTCAGTGATTCAAAGTCTCCATACATATAGTTTTACGCGGTACATTGTATTAGACGATTAACAAATTAGACGAATAGGTTACTCCTAGGTAAACGTGTTTCACCTTCGACCACATCATCGTTCACTATCAGGTGAGATGGTGGCTAAACGCGAACCTATCATCTATATCTATACTATTACACAGTAGTACTAGTGTTTTGCATGGAACGACTGCCCGTCTAACCTCCACAACCCCGTAACTTGGTCCAGTGTAAGATTTTCTGACTACTCGTAAAGACTGTCAAAGATGGACAAATGACATTGCTTGCTTGACAATGCTTAAATAACAATTGATGAATGTATAATGAACTTATTTTTGCTAGTGGTAATTTGGGGATATGCGGAACAGGGTGTAAAGTCCCGCATTCCCATTGAAAAGGGAGGATCCTCCGACCAGACAGGTGTTTTGTCTGGTGGGCAACTGCCCGATGTTTGTGATCGGGTGATTTGTATATAGGGTAGTTGTGCGGTAAACTCTGCTTGCGCGATACAGGATTTCTTTCGTTTTAGTTTGTATGTTGCGAGATAGATGTCGCTACAGTAATTAATATTATGTTTCCTTAGTTTTTTATATATATATTTTTTTAATATAATTATTGTAAATGTAAGCATTGTAACCAGACATATAATTGTAAATTTAAATATATACACCTTTTGGGTACTAATGGTACTGTAATACTTGTCATAGTAATAATTTTAAGAACAGATTTCTACCTGTGACAAACAATAGGTAGATCTGAATCTGAATCTGACAGCCGAAGCAACAGCTTAATGTACTCTCCGCGATACGAAGGAATCTCGTTTTTTTTTTTTTAAAGTTTATTAGCAATGTGGGTAGAATTCACATTACTAACAATCCTGTTAACCCCTCCAACTAAGCTAAATATACTTGTGTCTGGAGTGGGTTCACCGCGGCAGTAGTGTAAAGGGTGGGGTTCGAACTCGTGACCTCTCGATCACAAGTCCAACACCTTATCCATTAGCCTGTTAAGATGGCTTAAACTTGACGCACGAGTAAAGCCACGAGGTCCTCTAATCTTTTCCTCCTAAAGTGAGTATTATTATTATAGTCCTATAAACTGCATTGCGACAGTTCTTCGGGTCGCTTACGTCATCGTCCCGGGAATCACGACCGTGGTCGTTGCAGCTACACTCACAATATACGATTACATTGTGAGTTTTACGTTCTTATGTATTTGATAGCGGTGCTCGATATTCAAACTTTTATTGTTGTTTGAGCGGAGACGAATAAGTTCTATTCGAAAAAGTTCTATTTAACTACATAAATAGCGAGCTGTCAATGCTAAGAGTTGAATGCAAATTAATGATAATTCAAACATTTTAAAACTGTGTCCTGTTCCTTTGTGTCTTACAAACAGGTTACATGTCTGCCAATGATCTCTCATTTACACATTAACTGTGTTTTCTCAATAGTTACTTTCACGATAGGTTCTAAAACACCAAGAAATAGTCAACAATAAACCGCTTTTAATTTTTGTCTGTTTATCTGGGCCAATCTATGAAACGGTCGAACTGATTGCAATGGAACTTTCACTGGAAGATAGAAGAAGTTATAGGGCCTCTTAGGATAAGAATTTACGTTGGAAAACCGCGTACCTCATGTTAAAGAATGCCACCTGCTATATTTATACATACTAATATTATAAAGCAAAAAGTTTGTTGGTTTGTTTGTTTAACCCATTGAATGCCGACATTAGCTACACGGCCAAAGCTGGTTGCCACCATACATTTGGTTATGTACGGATATATTTTACATATTTTAGTTTTTTTTACTTAGAGTCAATAAAGTTCTTCTTTTATTAATGCTTGTTTTATTTGAGATGCCATCCTATATTAAAATACTCTATTGGTGAGGCCAGTTACTTTACATTCTATAGAAACTCGTAGTGAACTTATACGTATGTAAGATTTTCTGACTACTCGTAAAGACTGTCAAAGATGGACAAATGACATTGCTTGCTTGACAATGCTTAAATAACAATTGATGAATGTATAATGAACTTATTTTTGCTAGTGGTAATTTGGGGATATGCGGAACAGGGTGTAAAGTCCCGCATTCCCATTGAAAAGGGAGGATCCTCCGACCATACAGGTGTTTTGTCTGGTGGGCAACTGCCCGATGTTTGTGATCGGGTGATTTGTATATAGGGTAGTTGTGCGGTAAACTCTGCTTGCGCGATACAGGATTTCTTTCGTTTTAGTTTGTATGTTGCGAGATAGATGTCGCTGCAGTAATTAATATTATGTTTCCTTAGTTTTTTATATATATATTTTTTTAATATAATTATTGTAAATGTAAGCATTGTAACCAGACATATAATTGTAAATTTAAATATATACACCTTTTGGGTACTAATGGTACTGTAATACTTGTCATAGTAATAATTTTAAGAACAGATTTCTACCTGTGACAAACAATAGGTAGATCTGAATCTGAATCTGACAGCCGAAGCAACAGCTTAATGTACTCTCCGCGATACGAAGGAATCTCGTTTTTTTTTTTTAAAGTTTATTAGCAATGTGGGTAGAATTCACATTACTAACAATCCTGTTAACCCCTCCAACTAAGCTAAATATACTTGTGTCTGGAGTGGGTTCACCGCGGCAGTAGTGTAAAGGGTGGGGTTCGAACTCGTGACCTCTCGATCACAAGTCCAACACCTTATCCATTAGCCTGTTAAGATGGCTTAAACTTGACGCACGAGTAAAGCCACGAGGTCCTCTAATCTTTTCCTCCTAAAGTGAGTATTATTATTATAGTCCTATAAACTGCATTGCGACAGTTCTTCGGGTCGCTTACGTCATCGTCCCGGGAATCACGACCGTGGTCGTTGCAGCTACACTCACAATATACGATTACATTGTGAGTTTTACGTTCTTATGTATTTGATAGCGGTGCTCGATATTCAAACTTTTATTGTTGTTTGAGCGGAGACGAATAAGTTCTATTCGAAAAAGTTCTATTTAAATACATAAATAGCGAGCTGTCAATGCTAAGAGTTGAATGCAAATTAATGATAATTCAAACATTTTAAAACTGTGTCCTGTTCCTTTGTGTCTTACAAACAGGTTACATGTCTGCCAATGATCTCTCATTTACACATTAACTGTGTTTTCTCAATAGTTACTTTCACGATAGGTTCTAAAACACCAAGAAATAGTCAACAATAAACCGCTTTTAATTTTTGTCTGTTTATCTGGGCCAATCTATGAAACGGTCGAACTGATTGCAATGGAACTTTCACTGGAAGATAGAAGAAGTTATAGGGCCTCTTAGGATAAGAATTTACGTTGGAAAACCGCGTACCTCATGTTAAAGAATGCCACCTGCTATATCTATACTAATATTATAAAGCAAAAAGTTTGTTGGTTTGTTTGTTTAACCCATTGAATGCCGACATTAGCTACACGGCCAAAGCTGGTTGCCACCATACATTTGGTTATGTACGGATATATTTTACATATTTTAGTTTTTTTTACTTAGAGTCAATAAAGTTCTTCTTTTATTAATGCTTGTTTTATTTGAGATGCCATCCTATATTAAAATACTCTATTGGTGAGGCCAGTTACTTTACATTCTATAGAAACTCGTAGTGAACTTATACGTACATATCCGTAGCCAGCGTCCTGCATAGAAATCATATACGGATAGGCATATCCGTACTCGGCATTCAGTGGGTTAAATTTTCGAAAGTACCAGGTGGATTTGGATCAAATTTGCAATGGAATTAACTTGAAGCTTGAGGAAGGTTGTAGACTAGACAGAAGTTATGTGTTTATTGTCATAAAGTAGGAAAGCCCCCGCGCTACTGCTAGTTGTGCATAAAAAACGATCTTACTCTTGACCTCAATCTCGCCTGGTGGTAAGAGATAGATGAGGTCTGCGATGGAACGAACGAGCCCAGAAGATGTTTGTTCACTCTTGCTTTAAAGGTTGAAAGGTCATAAGTGGCAGGGAACACAGAAGCCGGCAGAGAATTCCACAGCTTGGCTGTGCGCACAATAAATGTGGTGGAGAAGCGCTTGGTACGACAAGACGGTATATCAACCAAGTGTGGATGGTTATATTGAAGGAATACCTTTTTAGGGTTCCGTAGCCGAATGGCAAAAAACGGAACCCTTATAGTTTCGACATGTCTGTCCGTCTGTCTATCTGTCCGTCCGTCCGTATGTCACAGCCATTTTATTCCGAAACTATTAAGACTATACATGTAAAACTTGGTAGGTAGATGTATTCTGTGAACCACTTTCTGATTTTAGGAGAAAATTTATAAAATACTAGCTTTTGCCCGCGACTTCGTTCGCGTAGTAGGGTTTTCCCGCGGAAAATCCTGATCCCGTGGGAATTCCGGGATAAAAAGTAGCCTATGTGTTATTCCAGGACGTAAACTATCTACATGCCAAATTTCATTCAAATCCGTTTTGTAGTTTTTGCGTGAAAGAGTAACAAACATCCATCCATCCTCACAAACTTTCACATTTATAATATTAGTAAGAGTAAGAAGTAAGATTTAATATAAAGGGGGCTCCCCATACATCCCAAGTAACACATTTGGTGACAAATAGCTTGTATATAGTATTTTTTTGGAAACTTTAGTAATAAAAGCCACCGTGATTAAGTTCTATAAAGGTGGTTAGAACCCATATGCAACCTGTATGTTACCAAAGGGAGAAAAATTGCAACTTATTTATAGGTGCAAAAGCGATGCATAAGAATTCGAATTGTTATCCTGAGTGGCACTTGGAACTAACGGTGCAAATTGCGCGCCGTGAATGAATGATTGAACGATAAAGCGATACAGTTCATTTATTGAGTGACAAATGAGATCTAATCAAGTTCTTATTTTCGGTGGAAATAAACAAAAGGCTATCGTGTTGTGACAGCAAAGTTTGGATTATTGCATCTATTTGATGAGTATTAAAAAATTATGTGTATAACGCAGGATAACCATCATGGAGCTCTTGCAAATGGTTTTTTATCGTGAAACCATGGTATATTTACTAAGTAAATTTTGATGCGCCTTCGATCTAAACAAAAATTATCAAAAAATATGCACTGATCAAATAAAAATAAGAAAGCTTTATAAAAATTTGGTTGTTAAAACCCTAACATTATGGTTTCACAAAACGTATAATGTCAAACTACATCAGAAACATAGTTATCAAAACTCATTTTATTCTGTTATTGTAATAAAATACCATTCAACAAGATACTTTTCAAGGACTCCATTTTTAAACATGGCGATTTAAAATAGATCTCGCAGTTCATATTTCCACTCATTTGTTACCTTATTCGAGCTTTTGGAATTGATCTACGCGTATTGAAGTGGCATATTAAAGTATATTAGACCTTACAAAGGCAATTACACTAGGTTCCAAATGAGCTGCAATAATAACTCTTGAACCACTACAGGCGATAAATAACTTATATATACTACTTATTTAGTACTAAAGGTGCCAAATAAGGAAAAATTACCACCTATTAGGGCACAGTGATTTAGGGGAGATTTTAAGATGTAATATGCTTCTTTGAGTTCTAAAAGAGAAAAATTGAAACCTTTATGCGTCTATAAGAAATAAATTCGGCTTAATGCCACCATAAGTTAATAAGCAGGAACAAAAATCACTCAAAAGCAACTGTTAGTGATAAGAGTTACTCATATGCAAATTCGAGTGCTGTTTGCATCTAAAAGTAATACCGTACACTCTTGCATCACTTATATGCTACCTACAGTTGCAAAAAAAGTTCCAAAATTCACTAACGTGCTACTTGGGATGGAACTGAAACTGAAAATATTTTCTTTCATGAAACCTATACGTGTGTGGTATTTATAGACAGGTCTTTAAAAATGACATTATGGTTTCTAAAATGACTTTTTCATAAAGTTAATCGTTTAAAAGATATACGCTTCCAAAGTGGTAAAATGTGTGTCCCCCCCTCTAACTTCTATAATAATGAAGTGAAAAATCTAAAAAAACCATATGATGTAGATCTTAATGTAAGCTTTCAACCAAAATTAGTTTGAACGAGATCGAGTCAGCAGTTTTTGCAATACAGTGTATTTTCTAAAACCGCAAATATAACTTTGTAATTCATACAAATACTATGAAAAACAAAGTTATTTGGCGTAGTTGTAAAAATTGTAAATAATCTAGTTTTAAGAAATTTGTAAGGTTTTTTGTTTTTTTTTTTTTCAAATAAATATATTAAGTGTATTATATTTCCCCACCAACTGTGTCCCCACGTTGTCGTCGTGGTGGGGCTTGCGTGTTTCGATGATCTCTGGGGCCATGCCGGTAGAGGCACTCATGCCGGACGGGCCCAGAGGGAGAAACCAGACCAAGAGGGACACACCGGGGGAAATGCGCGCCGCCGGGTGGATCGAGCAGCTAGCTCGAGCTTCTAGGCGGCGCGGGGCCCGGTCTCTGAGATCGGGTCAAGGGGGAGGAAAGGTTCACTTCCGGTATGCGTCTAATCTTTAGACGTAACCGTGAAGTGAACCAGGGGAGGGGAAATGGGGTGTAGGGATAGAGGAACTCACCTCTTTAAAAAAGTTAAAACGTAATGGCAGAAAAAGTTTTTGAAAAAGCTACCCAGGCGGGTCCCAGCTGTTCATCAGCTGGGGAGTCCCGCACCGGACACGTCCGGTCAGTCCCACCGTACTCTGGGGGGGACAACAAAACCTTTTACCCCAAGTTTGCCCCGGCAGTCGCCGCATCGAGCCAGGGGCCTCCCTGGCTTGTCCAGCACGTCCACCTCACCGGCACCGAACATTGAGCGAGCGCAGAGCGCCGCTCCGCGGAGGAAGGGGGCGCTGGTGCTCGGGTCGGAGATCGACTCGGCATCGGACGCCGAGAGCTTCCAGAGTTTAGTCTCTGGGAGCGCAGTGAGGAGCGACGAGGGGGGCGCCGACAGGAGGAAGGAGTTCCTCAAGCGCCCCCGCGACGTTGAGTCGTCGTCGGAGGAGGGGCTTGTCTCGGCCCGCAAGATCCCCACTAGCGTGCGGGGTAAAGGCCGAGGCAAGACCTCGGGGAGGGGGCCTCCCTCTGGAGAGCCCAACACTGGTCTGGCCTCGAGCGAGGCCAAACTAGAAGAGGCCGTGGCGGCTGCCATCCGCACCATCTCGCGGAAGCGGAACCGCAAGAGTAAGGAGGACGCGATCGGCGAAGCCACGGCCTCCATCGTGGCGGCCGCGCGGACTTACGGCGGGGCTCCGGCTGCAAGGGACGATATGTCCGATCTGCGGCCGGAGGTCACCCGCCTGACTGCCGCCATTGAGGCTCTCCAGAGGGAGAACGCCGCCCTCAAGGTGGACCTGGCCGCAATCCGGGGAGACGGCCAGCGGAATGCGCCGCCGCGGGGCCAAAAGGAGAAAGGCCAGCCCACACCAGCGGAGAACTCGGTTCTCGACCTGGTGCGACAGGAGCTGGCCGCCTTCCAGCAGCGGTTCTCCGTATTGGAGAGCCGCGTGCTGCGACCCCCGCTGGCGGCGCCTTCGTACGCGGCTGCGGCCGCGTCCAAGCCTCCCCGGACGGCGACGAGGCCGCCTCAGGCGAAGACGGCCACTGGGCAGACGGCCCCAGCGACGGTGGCTCCTGCGAGGGCGAAGACGGCCCCGGCCAAGCCGAAACAGGGCCCACCAAAGCCGCCTCCGACCCCGACACCTGCGGGGCCGAAACAGGCGGCCAAAGGGAAGAAGGCCCAGGCCGGGAACCAGCCGTCCCAGCAGCCTCCTCCAAAGACTCCTCCGGCCGGCGCCGACTGGCAAGTGGCCGGGGAGAAGAGGAAGGCTGCTGGCGCAGCCAGGTCCTCGAGGAGAAGGGAGAGACGGTGGCGGCGAGACGCCGCGGCGCGATTGCGCGCCCCCAAGACCGCGGCTGTAGTGATCACACTGCAGCCGGACGCGGTGAAGAGGGGCGTGTCGTACCGCGACGTGCTCGCGAAGGCGCGGCAGGTGATAGACATCACGGAGCTCGGCATCGTCGGCGGCCTCCGTCACCGGGTCACTGCGACGGGGGCTCGGATGCTGGAGATCCCCGGCGCGGCCAGTGGCCCTGCCGCTGACGCTCTGGCCGAACGGCTCAGAGCGTCCTTAAACGCGGAGGAGGCCCGAGTCTCCAGACCCACCAAGCGCGCAGACATGCGCATATTGGGTCTGGATGACTCCGTGACGGCCGAGGAAGTGGTGGCCGCCGTAGCCAGGACTGGGGGGTGCCCTCCCGATCAGGTTAGGGCGGGCGCCCTGCGTCCTGGCTTCACGGGGGGGCAAACCATTACGGTTAGCTGCCCCGTCCCAGCGGCCAAAAAGATCCAGGAGGGCCGAAGGCTCCTGGTTGGTTGGGTGTCTGCGCAGGTGAAAGTCCTGGACCCCAGACCCCTGAGGTGCTTCCGCTGCCAAGTGGGCAACCATGCGGCATGCGTGTGCACCTCGGAGGTAGACCGCAGCGATAGGTGCTTCCGCTGCGGTCAGCCCGGTCACAAGGCCGGCTCGTGCTCCGCCCCGCCTCACTGCTTCGCATGTGAGGCGGTTGGCAAGCCGGCCGATCACCGGGCTGGGGGCAAGTCCTGCGCCCCACCCACCAAAGCCAGGCGCAGAGGTAGGCCCTCTGCCGCCGTCGTCACCGCCACCGCCGTCGCCGTCGTGGCTGAACCCCCGCGAGGGGCCCTGGAGGAGGCTGCAATGGATCCCGATTAATGGCCCCATTGCGCTTCCTCCAGGCGAACATCAACCACTGCGCCGCTGCTCAGGAACTTTTGCTCCAGAGCATGGCGCAGTGGTTGATCAACGTCGCCGTGGTCGCCGAGCCGTATTATGTCCTGCCCAGGAACGACTGGGTGGCGGACTTGGACGGCTCGGTGACCCTCGTTTCGTCGGCCGCCGCCGGTACCCCGCCCCTCGATCGCGTCAAGAGAGGGCGTGGGATCGTCGCAGCACGGTTCGGAGAGATCGCTGTGGTAGGCGTTTATTTCTCCCCGAACCGAACTCTCGCCGAGTTCCAGAACTCCCTAACGGAGCTGGGAGACGTCGTCGTCGCCCTCGGTTCCCTCCCCGCCCTCGTCCTCGGGGACTTCAACGCCAAGAGTCCGGCTTGGGGTTCCCGGTCCACGGACTATAGGCGGGGCAGGATGCTCGAGCACTGGGCCCGTGCGCAGGGCCTGGTGATCGAGAACCGGGGTTCTGTCCCCACGTGCGTGCGGTTTACGGGCGAGTCGGTGGTGGACGTTACGTTCGCCACCCCCAGCCTGTCACCGCGCGTCACCGACTGGCGCGTTGTGGAGGAGGTGGAGACCTATTCCGACCACCGGTATATCCGGTTCGACGTCTCCGCCCAGACCCCAGACGCGCCGGTCCGACGGGACCTGAGTGGTCCGCGATGGGCGCTGAAGCAGATGGAACGGGAGCTATTCCTGGAAGCCTCGATCGTGCAGGCCTGGGGGTCACCCCCGGACAGGCCTGCCGACATAAACGACGAGGCGGAGTGGTTCCGGGAGGCCATGTCGGAGATCTGCGACGTGGCCATGCCCCGGGTCCGGCAAGGACGCGCCCGGCGTCAGCTGTACTGGTGGTCGAGCGAGCTAGCAGCGCTGCGCGAAGCGTGCGTTGCGGCGCGACGCCGGTACACCAGGTTCCGCAGGCGCCGCACCCGACCTCCGGATGCGGCGACTGTAGAGGCGGAGCTGTACGAGGGTTACAGGGCAGCGAAGGCCGTCCTCCGAGACGAGATCTGGCGGGCCAAGGAACTGGCCCGGGAGGAGATGCTGGCGACTCTGGACGGGGACCCATGGGGCCGCCCCTACAAGTGGGTGCGAGAAAAGCTCCGCCCCTGGGCTCCCCCGTTGACGCAGAGTCTCCAGCCTCAGTTCTTGGAGGATGTGGTGAGCGCCCTGTTCCCATCGCGAGGGGAGCACGCTCCCCCGCCCATGGCTCCGTGTCCGACGGAACCTGAAGCTGGCGCAAACGCGGACCACAGCGACGACGACGTCTACGACGCTCCAGAGGTGACCGAGGTAGACTTGAGAGTGGCGGTACAACGGCTCAAGGCCAAAAATACCGCCCCAGGACCCGACGGCTTGCCAGGTAAAGCGTGGGTCCTGGCCTCGGAGACTCTCGGGCCTCGACTAGGGGGGCTCTTTAGCGCATGCCTGGAGAGGGGCCAGTTTCCGCTTCGCTGGAAGACGGGAAAGCTGGTCCTGATCCAGAAAGCCGGGCGCCCTGCGGACTCTCCGTCCGCATTCCGGCCCATCGTGCTGCTCGACGAGGTGGGCAAGCTCTTGGAAAGAGTGATTGCAGACCGCCTCTTCGGGCACCTGAATCGGGTGGGCCCGGATCTTGCGGAGTGCCAGTTTGGCTTCCGCAGGGGGCGCTCGACGGTGGATGCTGTCATGCGCGTGAGAGCCCTCACGACGAGGGACGCGGTATCCCGGGGCAGGGTCGTCTTGGCGGTGTCTTTGGACATCACCAATGCCTTCAACACCCTGCCCTGGAGTTGCATCAGGGAGGCACTCCGGTATCACCGGGTGCCGACCTACCTCCGTCGCATAGTCGAGGACTACCTGACGGACAGAGCCGTCATCTACCCCGGTCACCGGGGAGAGTGGAACCGGCGAGAGATGTCGTGCGGTATCCCACAGGGTTCGGTCTTGGGGCCGCCCCTGTGGAACATCGGATACGACTGGGTGCTGCGCGGCGACCTCCCTGACGGCGTCAGCGTAGTATGTTACGCTGACGACACGCTCGTCCTGGCGCAGGGAGAGTCGCACCAGGCGGCGGCCGACCTGGCGACGCAAGCGGTTGCGACAGTCGTTCGTAGGATCCGGCAGTTGGGACTCGACGTGGCGCTGCACAAGACCGAGGCCATGTGCTTCCATGGCGGTCGGAACGCGCCACGGTCCGAGTCCCACATAACGGTGGAGGGGGTTCGCATCGGCGTCGGGAGGACGATGAAGTACCTGGGACTCGTCCTCGACAGCCGGTGGAACTTCAGGGAGCACTTCCTGAGTTTGGCCCCAAAGCTGAACCGGGCAGCAGCCGCCTTCAGGCGACTCCTGCCTAATCTCAGCGGGCCAAACGCCTCCTGCCGAAGGCTGTACGCCGGCGTCGTGCGGTCCATGGCCCTCTACGGGTCCCCAGTGTGGGCCCTGTGCATCCGGACGCGACCACTAAAGTTGGTCGCATGCCAGAGGGTCATGGCTATCCGAATGATCCGGGGATACCGCACGATCGCCGGCGAATCAGCCAACCTCCTTGCCGGATTGCTGCCCTGGGATCTGGAGGCGACTGCCCTCCAGCGCGTCTATGAATGGCGCGTGGAGGCGCAGCGCCGGGGCGTATCTCCGCTGCCTCGAGAAGTCGAGGCGCGGCGGGAAGAGCTCCGGCGCGATCTCAGGGCAGTATGGAGGGAACGTCTGTCGCAACCGAAGGCCGGGCACGCCGCAATTGCGGCGGTAAGACCCCTCTTTGAGGAGTGGCTAGATCGGCGTCACGGCGTCCTGACCTACCGTATGACGCAGGTCCTCACCGGACACGGAAGTTTCGGGAGGTACCTGTGTCTGATGGGAAAGGAGGAAACGCCTGGGTGTCACCACTGCGAGGGTCGCCCTGAGGACACCGTAGAGCACACGGTGCAAGACTGCCCCGCCTGGGCAGAGCACCGACGTGTCCTCACGGCGGCGATAGGCGGAGACCTCTCGCGCCCGGCATTGGTCGAGGCCATGCTGCGGGGCGAGAGGGAGTGGGAAGCGGTCGCCTCCTTCTGCGAAGCAGTCATGCTTCCGAAGGAGGAGGCGGGCCGCGTGAGGGAGAGGATGGCGTCCTCCCTCCAGCCCAGCCGCAGTGGTAGACGCCCACGGCGTCGGACGTCGGCCGACGATCTCCGGCCACCGTAGGCGCGGGCATGCGGACAGCGAGTAAAGGGCAACTCGCTGTCCGACCATGGACCATGCCCGGGTCGACGGCGCGTCGTGTTCCACGCGCGCCTCAAAGAGCGTCAGCAATATGACGAGGCCCCCCATAGAGGGCCGAAGCCTGCCGGGGTCGTGGGACTCATCCCGTTACCGTGACCCCGGTACGTAAAGGGTTATTGAAGGAACACCGTGGATTTTAGTCAGTAAAAGTCTGACAGTCCCTCCCACCCTGCCCGGAGTGGGAGGACTTATTTGATAATTTTACCACGATAAAAAAAAAAAAGTGTATTATATTTATTATAGTTACCACGGAACCCTTCATGTGCGAGTCCGACTCGCACTTGGCCATTTTTTTTTTTCTCTGGGTGGGAAAATCATCAAATGACTCATCCCGCTGTGGGTGGAGTGGAAGGGAATGTCAGACTTCTACTGACTAAAATCCCTCCATTTGCCATTGTGGTCCAGGACCGCCGTATCTCGTTAGAACATTTCCACAGCCCCAACATTGAGGGAGTACCTAGTTTTGCATAAAGCAACTTAATTTAGTAATAAATAAGCACCCAATACATTACAGCTGATTGTAAAACAGATTACGTTAACGACTTTGTTTGCTGCAAAATGAACGCTCGTTTTTAATACGATACTAAACGCTCTTCTCATATAAAAAGCTATTAATTATTCATCAGCTCTTCGTTGATGGGTTGCATCTTGTGAAGCACGTGTTTACGAAGAGTATCAGCGTAGCGATACCTACTTATTTGTGTGGTGGAAGATAAAAGTGCTTTAAATATTATAAGTTTGTGTACATCAATGTAGGCTCAAACGAGTACGATGCTACAATGGGAATCTAATGTGATTCAAACTCAAAATATTTTATTTCACATAAATGACAAATTGGTTATTAAATAACACTTTTAAACGTAATTTTTTCGTAAATTTAAATTAGATGAGACCGGTGTTTCCTAACTGACTACCCTGAGAAGAAACACCGAAACAAACTCAGAGGTCCGTCTAAGTCCATACAATCTATACTGGTTAAGTTATATGGGAACCTTGTAGATTACAGTCTGAGGCTATCTTTGAGCAAATTTTAATATGCTCACAGATTTGAGTGGGCCTGTCCATACAGTGCAAGCCTTTGTCAGATAACGTATAGCTCAACTTAGAACTTTAAGGAGGTTAATGATCTGACGAAGAATACCACGGTAAGGATGTTTGGGCATACGCACTTATAAAATATCAGACGCTAGTCAACGGTTCGAAATTGGTCGTTTCCTTTGGAGAAGAACCGGCGAGAAACTCCACTGGCTACTATTGTTCATGAAACTGTTTTGTTAACTCTACAGTAACATTACTGTGGATTGAGTTAATAAAGATAAAAAGAGATATACTGAATCCCAACAAAAACATCCTGTAAAAAATTAGCCAAGTCTCGCCTGAGCTGCTTGTTTCTCTATAAAAAGTAATGAAATCTCTAAGCAAAGCGAAGCCAAGTCTAAGGATCTTTACTGCGATTTCTTTATTAATATAGTTAGATTTTATGTAACCGGCCGTTGAACATACTCTATACACTTTTACTAGTTAACACATCGAAGTCAACGGCCAAGTCACTAAACCCTACCTTTATGCCAAATTTAAGCCCTCTAGGTTTATGGGAAGTACTAGTTCTATTTTGATGATCAGTGAGTCAATGAGTCTATATATGTCGAAATAGTACAAATTTGCTTTTGCATAACTTAGGAAATAAACAAGCTACAAACATGAAATTTTGTGGTTTAAGTGTATGCTGGTAGCTTACTAGATAACGATAATTTCAGCGTTCTAAATCTATCCACAAGTCCCTAAATAGGGGCCTGAAAATACGCCGAAATGGTTCCAGAAAAGGATGGTACGGCAGTGTTTGCTTTGCGTTCGACTTGGCGGGGCACTGCCGTGCCCCCAGATATAGTCTTTGGGGTAATATTTGAAACGACAATAGCCCAATGGCTAAGGTGTCAGTCTTGTTTGAACGGTCATTTCTAACCCCACCCATTACAGTATTACCAAGAAACCCACTCCAGACACGTGCATACTTAGCTTGGTTGGAGGGGTTTACAAGATTGCTAGAAAAATAGATAAGAAATAGATTATTAGTAACGAAATAATATATCACTTTCTAGTCTTTATAATACATCAGCAGCATCAACTCACGTAATATTCAATACCTATTTCCATCAGATACCTCTTTCAGACATTGATGACTGGCTTAAGATTTACTCAAATCAAGTACAAGTTTATACCTACTGGTGTGTTGTCGACTAAATATTTTAAAGGGGAAACTCCCGAACAAAAGCAAAAGTGATTACACTCAATGGAAGCAACGTACCGGTCTGTCTTTAAGAGGTTTTACGCTATAAACTCAAACTGGCTGAGTATCAAATAAATAAACCCCGATCCTCTTCGCGTTCCATTTTCGAATACAAAGTACTTCGTCTTCAATTCTCCGATGCTTTCTAAAATACCATTGGGTCACAATTTCAAAGATCAAGTGTTCTTTACTTTACGGCAACCTTCAGGGACATTTCATTGGAATTCGCGCGCAACGGTAAGATGGCTGTCCTCATTCCATATTCCTTTTACAACCGATGCAGCACTGCACAACGCTGCATCCAGCGGAACGCCGACGAACAAAATTTGTATCACAACTTCGAAGTTAGTCAAAAATAAAGCAGAAAGCGCATTTTGCTTTAAATTCTCGGTTCCGTTTGGGATTTGTTTCCAAATTCGAATTCTGAGTTTGAGAGTTTTGACGGCTATTAAATAATTTAAGGGAAGGCTATTGTAATAAGTATGTTGGTTACGCTTACCTGTGAAGTCACCCGTCTGCAGTAAAAAGTTTATTTGTTGATTGAGTGGTGACATTGTTGTACTGAAGATATTTAATATATTTGATTTTATGACATAATTATATACAATATCGATCTGATTTTTCAATTATTTTACTAATATTATAAATGCGAAAGTTTGTGAAGATGGATTTATAGATGGTTGTTACTCTCTCACGCAAATGAAGTCGCGGGCAGAAGCTGGTGATAAGATAAAATAATAATTAATTTGCTAAAAAATGTTGGACTTATATTTATTACATTAAATTATAATTATTGGCCAGTAGATATGCCAGATACATCATGTTTGTCTTGGACAATTGCGTGTGTTACGTTGCTACTTACGACGCCCCATATTCCTAAGAAAATAACTAACACCGCGCTGTGCGGTGCACCGTGAGATTCGCCTTCTCAGCATTCCGATAGCGTGGGATCAAAGACTGTTCAATAGCAGTGATTAATGTGAATTTTGTGTTTAGCGCTTCAGTCTTGTTTCTCGCATCGAACAATTGTCACGTAACTTAGTTTTAGCGACTTAAATGTAATTTTTAATTTAATTAAGTAAATTGTGTCGGTCTTATTTGCATCCTTTAGAGCAGCCCAACGTAATTCGTGTACATATTAAATAATAAAATAATACGCATTAAAAACTATTAAATTAATGTATAGATAGTTGTTTTAATTTTTTTTAATATATATTATTTTATTAATATTTGCACGCCATTGTCGGCGAACATGATGCCCTAGTTTTATATTTAATAATCTCACATAGAAACCAATATAAAGTATTGAAAATATCACGTGTTCAATATCAATGTAGTCAATTTAAATAAACATGTCATACAAATAGAAAATAATCTCCCTCTTGTTTATACGATATTTTTATTCATACAAAGACAACAATGATTATACATGACAATAATAATAGTATAACACAAACAATTATTAATCTATACTAATATTTTAAATACGAATGTTTGTATGTTTGGACCGATGCGCAATGGATGGATGTTTTTTTACTCAATCACTCCAAAACAACTGAACGAATCTAAATGAAATTTAGTAATTAGATAGTTGATATTCTGGAATAACACATATACTTTGTATCTCGGAATTCCCACGGGGTCGCGAACGAAGTCGCGGGCAGAAGTTAGTATCTAATAAACTATAGTTAGCAGTGAATTAGTCCTTTGTACTGGTATAAAAACTATAGGACAGTCAAGTTTGGCTAATATAGCCTTCAGGACGCTGTGCGTACGTCCACACAACCGACTGAGAAGAGATGCCTACAAAATCAATCGTAACATCGTAATTATAAGACTACAACAAAGAGAACATGTTTGTAAAATAGTTATTATAGAAATATTTATTTATTTAACAAGTATGGAGGACTGACAGGAAATATATAGAGATATATAAGACTGACAGGAAGTATACAGTGAGCCAATTAAAAGTCTTCACGTTTAGAGGCAGAAAAATCTTAGGGTGAACACTTAACATAATAGCAGTACAGAATACAGATATGAACATTCAAAAACAATCAAGGCGTCAATCAACTCAACGTCTTCTGGCTGCAATCACAAAAAGGGTCAAAAGGTCAAAAAGGGTCAAAATCGTGCTGCTAAAGCACATTAAAGCTTCTACTTATATATATGGACTATGTCACCGTTATATTGGATTGTTTGGTGACCTCTTTACGTAAGAAAATTGTTACTAAGAAATGAGTACCTACAACAAAATTACCCTTCGTTCAGTGCTTTTTCATTAACTTTATTGGAGAAAACGGATTTCCAAGACACTTGAATCGGGCATTTTGAGATCTGACATTTATAAAACAAAGTAACTTGGAGATAAGTCTTTATCCAATGAATAAAAAGTCTAAATCGCTCCTCTTAACCGTATCTTCTTCAAAATATTTCAACAAAGGCTATTGAGATGGCCATATATTCCGTGTATTTGTGTCCAAGGCACTGTTTCATCCCGTCAGCCCATAAAACCTCTATCAGCTCATAGCAATATAATGGAGAGTGGACTTATTTATAGCAGCGTCTTATTTACGCTGACAATATTGTTTATTTGCGTTTTATTGTATGATATTCTTTCCTGTTTTCTGTTTTCCTGGTACATGGAAAGTTGTGCAATTATTTTATTTGGAAAGGACTTGGGTTTATCAGTCTATAAGAATATAATAAGAATTATGTCATTTTACGGAGACTTCATTATTTTTCAAACGTATTGACGTCTATAGTTAAATATACGAGTGTGCAGCATATAAGGCATTGCTCCTGTATCGCGGATGTATTGACAAATATTAGAAGTTACACCATTATTTTCTTTTATTTTTAATTATACACATATAAATTACATTTTTAAATATTTCTATAAAACACAAAAAACATTTAAAAATATAAAAAATAGTAGCCCACAGGTATCGGGAACAAGGTCCAAGCTACCGGTGGTCAGGGCTCTAGAGAGAGGAACCTCCTAACGATACGCGCCGTGTCCAGGAGTACCGCTTTCTGAAGCAAGCCCTTGATCCAGCCGCCTAACAAGAGCCTCCTAAGGTGTTGGTCGAGGCTCTTGGCTATTAAGCCATTGGCTGAGATGACTATCGGTACAATGACTGCCGAGTTCACATCCCACATGTCGACAATCTCATGCGCCAAGTCAAGATATTTCATTTGCTTATCTTTCTCGGCTTTCACGAGGTTCTCGTCATGCGGGATGGTTATATCGACAATCATGGCACGCCTCTCGTTTCGGTCCACCACCACTATATCAGGCTTATTGGCTACAATAGTCCTATCAGTGATGATGGACCGATCCCAGTATAATGTGATAAGGCCATTATCGAGAACTGGGTCGGGCACATACCTATAGTACGGCACTTCCGATTCCACAAGAGAATATTTCAGAGCAAGTTGCTGATGTATAATCTTGGCTGCAAGGTTGTGCCTATGCAAGTATTCTCCATTAGCAAGACGAGAACAACCAGAGACAATATGACGGATTGATTCACCTGGACGGTGACATGCCCGACACATGTCAACCGTGCCATCCTTCACAATAAATTTCCGGTAGTTGTTCGTCATGATAACTTCGTCCATAATTGCACAGACAAAACCTTCGGTTTCCCCAAAGAGGTCACCGAAGCGCAACCAAGCTACGGACGCTAATTGATCTACATCGGGCCCATGAAGGGCCCGGAAAAAACGTCCGTGTAGCTCCTTACTTTGCCATATCCCCCTTCGATCGTTAGTGTCTAGCACTGCAGGTTTGCGCCAGTTCTCATTAGCCAAGGAGAGCGGGGTGAGTCCCTTGTCCACTGCTACTACATCTCGATGCATACCCACTTCAGAAGCAAGGAAATGTTCCCTGAGACTGTATACCTCGCGGTTGTGGAGAGTTTTAGCATTCAAAAAGCCTCGACCTCTACATTTCCGCGGGATATACAGCCTCATCACTGACGAGCGTGGGTGATGCATTCGATATGCAGTCAGCAATGTACGAACTCTCCTATCCAGGGCGTCAAGTTCAGTTTGAGTCCATTTGAGTACGCCGAAAGAGTATATCAACACTGGCATGACCCAACCGTTGAAGGCACGCACCTTATTTCCGCCCGATAGAAGGCTTTTAAATACCTTCTTTAGGCGTCCAAAGAAGCGCTCCTTCAGCGATTGCTTCATGTCAACTTCATTGATACCTAACGCTTCCGACATACCCAAATACTTATAGGTTTCGGTTGGGGAGAGGCTTCTCAGGTTTATGGAATTCGAGGGTTGAGATCCCACGGATTCCACAATCTCCCCTCGCTTTACATGCATAATCGCACATTTGTCGACACCAAACTCCATCCTAATGGCACTACTGAAAGTTTCAGTTACCTTCAGTAGTTCCGTCAGTTGTAGACTAGTGGCGCCAAAAAGTTTTAAATCATCCATGTAAAGGAGGTGAGAAATAACCTGACCACCTCTTTTCAACCTATAGCCTAGACCTGAATTCTCCAGCAGTGTGCTTAGAGGATTCAAGGCTAAGCAAAACCAAAGCGGACTCAAACTATCGCCCTGAAATATACCTCGCTCGATCCTTACCGGTTCGCTGTACCTTGGGATATATCGACATCCTGGGTAGCGAAGAACTGTCCTCCATTGTCCCATACATGATGTCAGAAAGGTGCGTAAAGTTGCATTAATTTTATACAATTCTAGCACCCTCATGAGCCATGTATGGGGCACTGAGTCATAGGCCTTCTTGTAGTCTATCCAACATGTCGACAGATCTTTTTTGGAACGTCGAACCTGTTGGCTAATGGCCATATCAATGAGGAGTAGCTCCTTAGTACCGCGGGATCCATTCTTACATCCATTTTGAGAGGGAGACATGATGTGATTGTTTTCAATTACACCATTATTATTATTATTTATTGAAAATAGGTTCGCGTTGGACCACTATCTCACCTGATGGTAAGTGATGATGTGGTCGAAGATGGAGCACGCTTACCTAAAAGTAACCTGTTTACTCTTGACTTAAAGACTCCTAGGTTGTAGCTATCGGGAAACACAGACTCCGGCAGGGAATTCCACTCCTTAGCCGTACGCACAATGAAGGTATTCCCAAAACGTTTTGCGCGTATGGGTGGGATGTCCACCATGTAACGATGGCGCTTCGCCGTTTGTCTCGTAGTCCGATGTAGTAGTAGTGTAGTAGGTACTCTTAAAAGTTCATTATTAACTTTACATACAAATCATGACACTAAATTAAATTATTGGACACATTTGATTTTATTACAATTTACCTAAACAAATATTTGACAACCTTACAAACTTTATGAATATACGGTTTTTATAACATACGTTCATAATTACCAAAGAGAGATTTTTGATGTGCTGAATTTGAATACGATGAGATTAAACATAAAAAAATGAAATCCAATCATTTTATTTTCATTGGCGTGTAGTAAGTAAATAGCAAAAAAATAGTTTGCCTCCAAAATGATCACACAGCTGTCATAAAGTCCATGACATACGACCAATTTGAACGGACTTCAGCAACAATATTATCAAGGAACTTGGTTCTCCAACCATATCAAACATCAACTTATTACACTGTCCCCATAAAAGACAACTTTTATCCACACAACGATGGGGAAACAACAAGCGAAAATACGCCAGTTTGCGAATTAAACAGAGGGAATAGTGGGGAAGGCGGCATAGATACTAGGGTACCAGTGACGCATGGCGATCAGATAACGCGGCTTTATGACTTTATTATGAAGTTAACATTTGGCCCCAGATTGAATGTATGTTTACGACGCTTTTGTCTCCATTTTTTAGAGTTCCGTCGGGTATGGTTCTTAATTCGGAGTTTTAAAGCAATCCTTACTTAATATTATAAATGCGAAAGTAACTCTGTCTGTCTGTGTGTTACGCAATCACGCCTAAACTACTGAACCGATTTTAATAAAATTTGGTACGGACATAGTCTAGAGCCTGAGAAAGGACAAAGACTGCTTTTTAATGCGAAAAAAGGGCTGTAAGGGTTTGAAATAGGGGATGAAAGTTTGTATGGAAATTACGTCATTTTTAAAGCTAGAAGCTTGAAATTTATTTTTTACACTTTTGATTAGACAGTAATAAATACGACATTCAAATTATGTATGAGTTTTATTTTCAAAATAATTAGCCTAAAAAATTAAAAATGCTGCCGAAAGACACTATTCCGCGCCACGCATAAATAAAAATAATTGCGCTGTCACATGACGTCACAACGGTCATCCTTCTACCATGCGAGACAATGACAGAACTCTGGTTTTCAGCAACGGCCAGCGCTGACGTGATGGCGTCAACTGTTGCTGTATTATCAGCATTTACCTTTGCCAGATGAAAGCCTTTTTAGCCCTGCCCAGGTTATTAAATATTAAATAGGGAGAGGACACTGGCTCCTGTAACATAGGTTTATCACCTAGCACGCTAGTCAGGGACTCAGCTGGTTTTATGTAATCATTTTTAGAACAAATAAAGAATATATATTATACACACATTACTAGTTCTCTTTTAAAAAAGATCATATTTAACTCATTTCATTTTTTTCATTCTTAATTGTCATTAAATAATTTTGCCCAGCGAACCTCGCATGCACGTCAATATCTGCACGAAAGTATCCATGTTAAGAATGCCGGAGGATGGACGGTGCCACTGAGGCCGTTTCAGAAAAAGGTGGTAAGATGGCCTGGACGTATACCACGAGGGTTGGTTTGAAGCGGCACAGGAAAAGAGTGTATGGAAGGAATTTGGGGAAGAATTCATTACGGATGAGACAATCCTTGGCCTCGATCTCGCCTAATGGTAAGCGATAGATGAGGTCTACAATGGGACGAGCGAGTCCAGAAGATACCTATTTACTCTTGCTTTAAATACTTTCAATATTATCATTAGAACTTAAAACGGGATATTTAGGTACCATGTGTATTTTTTTTCGTTCGTTTTCTGTTAGCGACATCGCTACCACTGTCGCTAACAGAAAACGAACGAGAAAGAGGGTAGACCGATTTGTCTGCTCATAAACTTCCACCCGCAATTACTTCAGTTCATCCGTGATCATGGCGCTTGCAACAGTGCCGGAATATCGGAAACTCAAAACAAATAAAATACACGTGGTAATTATCCCGTTTTATGTTCTAATGTTACTGTTAGTGACCATTTTAGCTTAAAAACGTATACTTTCAATACTTTTGATTAATTTTTGCAGTAGTATATCATGTTTGAGTTTGAAATAAACATGTTTTCATAGTGTTTTAACATTTTCATTCATTTGGACATACAAACAACGTTTACTGGAAATATTAATATTGCAACGCCGTTCTCCGAACTACGCTGGATTTACGAGATAAAAGCTGCAAGGATGGAATTTTATCATTACGAGTATATATAGAAATTTTTCATTTCACGTCACTTATGAATATTATCAAAGGACTTTTCATATATCAAAAGTGAAATAGCAGCGTTCTCTGTTTAAATATTTCTTTATCCATTTACGGAACCCACAGCAAAATGACCAAACTACGTACTCCAATGGACCCCAAAACACCATAGCAGTACATTATGGTCATTTATTTTGCCTCGGACCAAATTCCCAACTAATACAAAAAAATGAACACATACTGTAACTGTATAGGAGGGTGGTACATAAATGGAAATGAGTTTTAGTTTTAGACGAAAAAATATTTACGACGAAAATAGTTTGAATGAAGCGATTTTGAGAGTTAATCTAGGGTAAATGTAGGGATATAATATACCCAGTTTTATTCTGGAATAATCAGTACCGCCCTGTGTAGTATTTCTTATTTTTGCTCACATTTTTTTTTCCTTTCTATTATTTTTAATTAGTATTTTGTTTGAATTTTTGGTAACCTTTTAACATCGAAAATTTATGTAATATGAGATAGATATATAGGCAAAGAATAACAACCTATATAGATTGACCAGAAGCCTATATCTCGTCTCTCTTTAGAAGGCACACCGTACCAAAGTTTCATCGTAATCTCATTGACAGTTTAAGAACGCATGCAGGACAAACAAACACACATTTATTTTAATTCATATTGCTAGAATCTTGGAGAAGTTGTCTTAAACAAGAATAAAGCATCAAAAAATTCATCCTCAACGTTGTCGGCTGGTAACGTACCTACCCAAGAGCGTAGCTAAGCGTAAGCTAGCCTTTAGCCAAAGAAACAGCCAGCCCTTGGGTGATTGGGTCACGGGAAGCGTTAACGAGCCTTTTCAATATTTATTTAAAAAGGCTTTGAGCACACGGGCTCTTGGTCCAAGAGTTTCGACGCCAAACTGCTCGTAAAGATAGTTATCACGGAGATTACTGTATTTGCCAGCCACTTGAGGTTTTTCGCAGACGCAGGGGGAGCGCCAACATAACATGATGAACTGGGAAGATGGGATGTTGCGAGAGTAATTAATAGTTGTTTTAGTTTTCATTCAAACAGAAGATTATTATTAGTATAAGTTTCAAACCAACATTCTATTAGCTGTATATGATATTTGGCATTATACAGGTAGAATGAAAAACTGATGTGGGTCAAAATAATGCTATATTAAAATTACAAAACTTAACAAAAAGGTAAAATTGATATACAAAAATTATTAGGATTGACACGTGGCGAAAGTCTTTGATAAGTATTTTACCCGTTATGTATTAATCGCGACACTTTTCTGAAGCTACTGAAGCGAAGCGTTGAATTAATTGGATATTCTCTAATCTATCTCCTTTAATTTCTGTCCATTCAAAGGTTGTCTGTAAGAGATTGCCCTGTGGAATAAGACCGTCCATTGTACACTAGTTTTATTATTTGTATCCTTAAGTGTATTGTAAGATGTACAATAAAGTGAATAAATAAATATATAATAAATTAATTAATCGTACATGAATTTCGCTGCGCGTCGCTTTCAACTTAAACTTAAAACGACGGATATTGTACGGCTTTGCTCGTACAAGCATTACAGAAATCATAATTGAAACAGAGAGCAGGCAACGTTAGTTCTATAAAACATACCCAGAAATGTGAACATAACGTAACAATAAATTTTACCCGCAAGGACTAAAGTACGATATCAATGGTCAACATTGGGAAGCGCTGTTGAGTGGAGTGGCAATATAGGTGATATAATAACATAGCCAGGTAGAGGTCAAGTGACTTCCTCTAAATCTATGTATTAAAATACGTGAATCAAAAAGTTGGTAGCCCTCTTTACCGGACTGCAAGCGAATCGTTATGTTTTTAGAGCGTATCTTGTATGTATGCATGTGATATTATTCTAATTAACTCATCTTCTAAGCCACTGAATGGATATATATCATTTAGATATCTTAAGACACGTCTTGATAACCCAAGTGTCATAATACGAGTAACTGACGTTAAATAAAGCCAACATGGCAACTGTGAGACGCTATAGTCTAAAGCAAAAAAAAATGCTTGAATATGGGTATAAAATTAAAGAACTTAATCATGAGGATGCTAAGATTACCATAATTTTAAAGATACAAATAGAAATATAAGTTAACTAGAAAGTGTAAAATAAGGGACCCTAAATAATCTAGACTCAAACCTTCCTACCCGCTATGAGTACCGACTGTGAAGTCGCTATGTTCCGTATCGACTGAACTCGTTTCTTTTCTTTTCAGTTTTTAATTAAACTATTCTTTACGCAGTCGTTTGGGTCACAGATCCAGTCTCTCCGTGAGGACATGGTCGGGCGCTTGAACTTGACCTTGAAGGCTGTCTCCGAATGGGGCGATGCCAACCTGGTCAAGTTTAATGCAGCTAAGACCCAGGCGTGTCTCTTCTCCGCAAAAAGGAGCCAATTCGAACCGGCTCCTACTTTCCGAGGTGTAACTGTGCCGATAACCGACCGTATCGAGCTTCTGGCGGTAACATTAACTTCTACCCTCAATTTTGGCCCGTTTATCGAGGCTAAGGCTCAACTAGCATCAAAAAAGTTGGGAATCCTACCAAAGGTGAGACGGTACTTCACACCCGAACAGTTGCTCAATCTCTATAAAGCCCAGGTTCGGTCGTGTATGGAGTACTGCTCTCATCTTTGGGATGGATCTGCTAAATACCAACTGAACACGCTTGAGCCTATCGAGAAGCGGGCCAAGAGACTCATTGGCAACGATGCACTGGTCGAGTCAAAGCTTACTTACTTTTAGGTAAGCGTGGCTCCATCTTCGATCACATCATCACTTACCATCAGATGAGATGGTGGTCAAACGCGAACCTGTTGCCAAAAAAAATAACGCGTAAAGAAAGTCGTGGACACAGCTAGTGATGAAATATATCTCAGTTTATCGACCTATTTCATATAGTATTTCCAACTGAGCGATTTCTCAATCGTAAGGTCCCTAGCGGCCTGGTTGATTTTAGGGACAGCTACTGGCTGACCTCAATATGTAGGTATAAACCAACACGTGCGGATGGTTTGTGGATGTTTCTTAGAACGTTTTCAGTGAGTGGATACCCTCTTGATGTGTATAATATCCTAGTACCTCATTAATATTATCAGTTGATTTTATGTATGACTTTTAGCGATAATAACGCACATTTAACACCCTTTCTTCTATTTGTAAAATCTTTATTTAATTAAGTCATATCAAATTTGAATATTGGGTTATAATCCAGTAACTGGCATGGGTGGCCAATAATTGAAACTATGCAAAAATGTCGATCACTAACAAGCCTACCTACCTAACCTAATCTCGGTTTACAATAGATGCTGACAAAATAAAACTTTAAAACAGGATCACTCACCATTTATACAACACACCAAATACAATCGCATCACGTATACTACAAATTACCACAAATTTAAAATTTTACATCAAGCGTTACGTTAAGATTTTTGTAAAAAATTTACCCTTCATGTCAAAACATGCACGTCGACTATCACAAAATGGTCGATATTTTTGGCACTAGTGTCCATAGTGGACAAAAATTTTATTATAATGAAAGCTACTTGAGTAAGTAACATAAAAAATATTAATAGATAGCGTGCTGGCGGATAACTCTTAATTTATGCAGTTGAAGTGAACAGTGGCCAATTATTGAAAGCAGCCAGTTATACCTCGGTTTACCCTACAGATGAACAATAAATAATATATTATCAATCTATCTATTATTTAATCTATATATTTTTTTATTGTTTTGTACTGTTTACTAATATAGTAACACGTGACCGTAACGTTAACACTTTTATGGACCTTGTCTGAAATAAATGATTGTATGTTAGTGTTTTAATCACGTAATATTGTCTTTTTTATTGAAAATAGGTTCGCGTTTGATCATCATCTCACCTGATGTGATGATGTGGTCAAAGATGGAGCACGCTTACCTAAAAGTAACCTATTCACTCTTGACTTAAAGACTATATATAGCTATAGACTATGGTTACAGCTATCGGGAAACATAGACTCCGGCAGGGAATTCCACTCCTTAGCCGTACGCACAATGAAGGTATTCCCAAAACGTTTAGTGCGTATGGGTGGGATGTCCACCATGTAACAGCGCTTGGCGCTTCGCCGTTTGTCTCGTAGTCCGATGATGGAACGGGCTTGGCGGAATTAGATTGTGTAATTCCATCACACACTCCCCGAAATGTAACCGAAAGAAATTGAGATAAAACTTGGTACACATATGGGTAAGGACCAAAATTTTTAATTGCACAACGGAAATCACAATACAATGTCGCACGTTGTAAAATAAATGTAGCACAATGTAATAAAGCCTTATAAGTACGTAAATAATCGTACGTTTTTCGGTATCTATAGTGGAAGAAAAAAAAATCATTATATTTCGAGAAATATTTAATAAGTAATACAAACCAAAAAATTAGATGTTATCTTGAAAACTGTATGTAAAAAAATCTAAGAAAATTGTTATATGTGGGGATTTCAATATAGATATTTTAAAGAGAAATAACGTTACTAAGGACTTTGAGTGCTTTCTTTTGGGCCATAACCTTGAATTGAAATTGCGACAGCCAACTCGCTTAGCCAGTAATAGTTGCCTGGATAACTTTGCTCATAGCTCACGGCTGAAGTGTAAATGTGAAGTACATGACTTTGCTTTGTCTGATCATACCGCACAGTATTTAGAAGTAAAAGTAAATAAAATCTGTTGGATAAGTTCCTGGCGCATTAGTAAACGTGATCTTACATTACAAAACTTATGCTTATTTAAAAACCATCTTCAATGTTTGACTTTTCCAGATATTTATAAAACTGAAAATGCAAACGAAGCATATGAAAATTTTATAGAACTTTTTTGTCTGTTATATGATCTCTGCTTTCCTTATAAGACAATTATTATTAGACCAAATAAAACAGTGAGGTGGGTGTCACGCGGAATACGAGTATGTAGTAAGAGACAGAGACAACTTTTATGGAAATACAGACGTGACCCTTCGGATGACAATAAGAATAAATTTAAAATGTATTCCCAAAAGTTTAGGAAAATTATAAAACTAACCCAAAAAGCTCAAAATAATTATCATATAAGTACATCTTCTAATAAATCAATGGCGTCATGGCAAATTATAAATAATAATCCACGCACTACCGAACAGATAACTCAAATAAAAATCCAGGATAAAACAATTAAGAACCCAAAAGAGATTGCAAACCACTTTAATGACTACTTTATAGATCAAATACAAACTAGCACTAAATTATCAATTACTACTACATATAATAATCTAAAATCTATGTTCATGTCACCTGTCCTACCTAACGATGTCATGAGAGCAATAAAAGCCTTAAAAAATACTAATAGCGTCGGGTATGATGGAGTAGCGACAAAAGTAGTAAAATTTGTGTCAGACACTATTGCCTCACACCTCAGTCACATAGTAAATTTGTGCATCAGCACAGGGGTATTTCCTAATGCATTAAAACAGTTATTGTAAAACCTCTTTTCGAAAAACAAGATAAAGAAAACATAGCAAACTATAGACCTATTGCCCTAATTCCCATATTTTCCAAAGTCATTGAAAAGATACTGTATGAGTCTATAAATAACTTTTTGTGCAAGCATAATATTATATGTGATCAGCAAAAAGGCTTTAGGAAAAATAAAGGGACAAATTCAGCGATATACTATTTACTCAAAGTAATCTTTAAAAGTATTGACAAAAAAATACCAATATGTGCAATTCTCACTGACATGACAAAAGCTTTTGACTGTGTGCATCATCCAACGTCACTAAGTAAACTAAACGCGTACGGAATAAGAGGAAATGTATTAAATTTAATAGAATCATACCTAATTAACCGGAAACAGTATACGGAGATATCTAAAATTTGTATCACAAGTCGACGTGAGAAGAAATACTTATCCGAAGCTAGAATTATTAAGCACGGCGTACCCCAGGGTGGCGTACTAAGCTCGCTTATATTCCTTTTATACATAAACGACTTACCACATCACATAAAAGACCCAATGATCTTGTTTGCTGACGACAGTACGGCATTAATTAGTTGTACTGATTCAAATAAATATGAGCAAGATATAAATAATACTCTAAGTGACATTATAAACTGGCTGGACAAAAATAATTCAGTAATTAATTTAGGAAAAACCAATTTAATACATTTTTACCAACGCTCATCTATACCAAATCTGACAATTGAATATAATAAATATAAAATAGACCAAGTACAACAAGCCAAATTTTTAGGCATATTAATAGATAGTAAAATGACTTGGAAACCACAAGCAGAAGAGGTTTGTAAAAAATTAAGTGTATCAGCCTACTTATGTACTATTTAATTTGGCCAAAAAGTTAACACCACCACAGCATTGCTTGCTTACCACGGACTCGTAGCATCAATTTTGAGATATGGTATCATCTTCTGGGGAAATTCTTGCTTACGAGAACAAGTCTTCAAAGCCCAATAGCGTTGTTTAAGGTCGATGTTGAACATGAAGTCGACTGATAGTTGTGTTCCTGTATTTAAATCCCTAAAGCTATTAACATTTCCGGCAATGTATATTCTAGAAATATCAATTTTTGTTAAATCTAACTTGTACCTCTTTACTACTATGTCCCAAACTAGTAAGAGACCAGTCAGAAAGCAGTACAAGAATATTTTGAATCTGGAAAGATGTAACACTGCATTACATAAAAAAATGTCATAAGTATGGGTCCTACAATATTTAATAAAATACCTGAAATAATAAAGAATGACACAATACATAAATTTAAAAAGAAATTAACAGCACTATTAATTGAAAAATGTTATTACTCCATAAGCGATTTTCTGAATGACTTAAATTCCTAATGTAATGTAGCCATATTTCTTGTTGTACCTACCTATTGTCCTATTGTAAATTTGACTAATTATTGTAATTGTAATTTATTTGACTTTCTCTGTTGACATTATTAATTTATGACATAGCAAATTGAATTTTTTGAGACAACTGAATTTCTGAAATTATCGTTTTTTTGACATAGTAATTTTTATTATACTTTTTTATTATTATTATTAGGATTCTTCAATGGTTTACATGCCTAATTAACATTATACACAAGGAAAATCCAATTTGATATGAAACATTTATTTTTAGCTATATTTAATTTGAAATTGGAACATTGAATTTTGATAATTATGATTGTGTTTATTTTTGTTACTGCTCCAAATGTTTGCATGCCTAGTATAAGGTAGATTGTACAAGGATCTCGTTTTTATGTAATTAAGACCAATCATGTACTGTACCTACAATCTAAGCAAATAAATTTCTATTCTATTCTATTCTAATACAAAAAAAAAATATAATTTGAAACAAACATACAACATACAATTAATACATTAAAAAGTGTAAAAAGGGGATTCAAATTAATATTATTAGGCATTAATAAGGATCAATAGGATTTATAAAATGTTAAAATTTACAATAATACATTACAAACATCATTATAATATTAACTGTTACATGTTACATTACACGAAATTCTATTTCCTACTGTTTCAAAAGAACATAACACGCCCATAACTATTTTGAAACGCGAAAAAGGTGTCTCGTAAATCCTCGACGAAAACCTTGAAAGGGAAATTGTTTTTGCCGCGAATACATAATGGAAAATGAGGGTCCTCAGTTCAATATAATGAGACTTTGGTTTCTGAAAATTTGATATTGATAGGTATTTTTTACAGTCAATTTACATACTCTTTATCGCCGACCTGGGAACACTTTTCATAATCAACGTATTTTGTTGTTTGGAGATAATACTTATTAGACAGAAATATGCAGATTGGCAACTGTGAAATCTTCGGGAATAGACAAAGTATTTTTTTGACAACGCTAAACATAGTTAATAATATATAATAACTAATAATAATAATAATATGCGCTGATTGCTAAAAACTTCGACGACATCTTTCGACACTAGCGTTACACAGCTGGATAAAGGGCCTGACACAGAAGGCAGTTCTCCTCGATACAACTCGTATTGTGAGGAGGTTCCTTTCTCTGGAGACCTAACCACTGGTAGCTTGGACCCTGCTCCCGACACCAGTGGACTGCCATTTTTTAATATTTTTAAATTATTTTTCTTGTAAGTCTTTTTTATAAACAAATATTTAAAAATGTAAATTGTGAGAAATTAGTTGAATTAAGGAAGTAATAATATTTATTCAGAAAGTAAATAGGATTGAGATGCGCTATCGAAAACATAACTATGAATAAACGTACCTACGCATACAAAAGCTTTATTGTATAGTTCGATATTGAGATAGACTCTAGATTGATAAAAGTTTAAACCTTAGTGGATTTTTTATTGTTTTTTATATGACCATTGACTATTTTGTACAAATGGTAAATAAACTTAAATAAAAAAAATAATAACACAATAGTTTCATAACGGAGGAGTTCCTGGCTGAATAATAACAGCTGAACACAAGGAAACTTGAAGGTCGTTATCTTCAAGGAAAGCAACGCTAACTGAGGTCTGTTCAAGAATGATTCCCCATTTCAATTAGACAGGCCTGTTGGTCTAGTGGTCAGTGGCCCTGACTATGCACAAGGTCGTGGGTTCGATTCCCACCCAGGATAAATGTTTGTGTGATGAGCACGATCATTTGTTCTTTGTCTGGGTGTAAAATTATCTATAATATGTATGTTAGACCGTTCCCTATGTCCCTATGTGATGAGGGGAAGGATGTCTTAATGAAGTCGTTTTATTGTTTCTTTTAAATATAAACGTATATTATAAAATTACAATGGGATTTTTGAGACACATGCGACGCTAACGAAATTTCCGTGGAGAGTATCGCTGTGAAGGCTGCGACGGTGCTGCCACCCACGGGCAGCAGAGGATGATTCTTTCCTACATTCAGGCCGAAGAATATTTGCTCCTTTCGCCGCTAGAGGGCGTTGGTATATTGAACATACCGGCCCCTTTGGAAGTACCAGGGTGTTGTCTTCCAACACGAAGTACTCGTCGCTGTAGCTTCTTGATTATTCTGACTGTAACGGGCAGATTTTTGAGAACGATCGCCGTATGGTGCCGTGCGCTGTACGGATTTCAGCTACACGGGATATTCCGTCAGGTCCAGGGAATACTTGCGTTATTCGACCCAGTTTCCATTTGAGTGGGTGAACGTTCTCTTCTTTAATAAGAACTAGACTGTTTGGTGTGATGTCCTCACTATTTTCCTTCCATTTTGTTCGTTGTTGGAGTTCTGAAACATACTCTTTCGACCATCGTTGCCAAAAATGTTGTCTAAGTTGCTCCACACGGTCGTAGCGTCCCAGTCTTGCAGGCGCGATCGTCGTCAGGTTTTCGCAGATGGGCGCAGTCAGCGGTCGACCGATCAGGAAATGTGCTGCAGTAAGTGGAAGGAAATCGTTCGGGTCTGAGGACAGAGGGGACAAAGGGCGTGAGTTGAGAACGGCTTCAATTTGCGTTAATACCGTTGCAAACTCCTCACGTGTTAGTTTGGCATTGCCCAGTACCCGCCGTAAATGATACTTGCAGGACTTGACTCCCGCTTCCCACAACCCACCAAAATGAGGACTATAAGGGGGTATAAACGTTAAACGAATTTGATTATTATTAAGAAAATCTAAAATATCATTAGTATTATTAAAAATAACTGATAACTCTTTTTCAGCTCCAACGAAATTCTTTCCGTTGTCTGAAAATATTTGATATGGCTTTCCACGCCGTGCAATGAAGCGTTTTAATGCTAAAATATAATCCTGTGTACTTAAACTGCCTACCAATTCTAAGTGTATGGCTCTGGTCGTAAAACATACAAATAAACAAATATATGCTTTAATAAGCTTAGCACCTCTGCCTTTGCGGTCTAATATGGACAATGGTCCCGCATAGTCTACACCACATTGCATGAAAGGAAAACTAGGCTCTAACCTTTCAGAAGGTAAGTTGCCCATCAGAGGGGTCAATACCTTCCCTTTCATGCGTTTGCATATGACACAATTATGTACTACCTGTCTGGCTAAGTTGCGAGCTCCTAAGATCCACCACCTTTCACGCATAGAATATACCAAAAGTTGAGGTCCAGCATGAAGTAGTCGTTTGTGTTCATATTCACACAACAACCTTGAGAAACGATGTTTATCACTTAATAATACAGGATGTTTTTTGGCATAATTAAATTCAACCGCGTTAGATAGCCTACCACCTATACGAATTATATTAGAATTATCTAAAAATATATTTAAACCCGATATTTTATTATAGAATAACTTATTTTTGTTATTATTATTAGCATTTAACGGTATATTATTTCTTAATTTTTGATATTGTTCACTAAACGATTCTTGTTGAACAAAACGGGTCAACGTATCGAGCGATCGCTGTAGCTCTTCTACAGATAACGAACCGGTTTTACGCACAAACACGCCGTCGCGCATCGCCGCTCGTACATTATCTATAAATCGCAATAGATATGCACAAACTTTTTGCAAATGAACAAGTGACGAAAAACGTTCAAAATCAAACAATGAAGTTAATTGAATGGAGTGTAAATTCAAAGTATCAGATTTAGTTTCGGGTAAATCAACGGATGACAATTGTTTATTATTAGTCTTTGGCCACATGAGACTAGATTCTCGTAGAAACGTAGGGCCACACCACCAAGAATTATTATTATCGAACTTTAAAGTGTCTAGCGTAGCACCTCGCGTTATAATGTCCGCAGGGTTCTCGGTGCCCTTGACATGTCGCCAAATTGTATCACATGTTAATTCATTTATTTGTACGACGCGATTTTGTACAAAAGTTTTAAGTAGATGCGGTGACGTACGCAACCACCCTTGCACGATAGTGGAGTCAGTCCAGAAATAAACTTTGTCGAAATTTAAACGTAAGGACTTCTTTATTTTATTATATAAGTTTGCACCTACTACAGCTCCGCATAACTCAAGCCTAGGAATGCTAACTGCCTTTATCGGCGCCAATTTACTTTTAGCACACAATAAACGCACTGAAACGGGTATGCTATTGTTACAATTATTAAGACACGATCTAACGTACGCGCACGCTCCGTAGGCATTTTGAGACGCGTCGGTAAATATATGAAGTTCTTTATAATTTTCACTAATTATGTAACGAGGTATTTTAATATCGCGTAAATGTTGTAAATCAGCAAGAAACGTATACCATGTGGTAGCAATGGTTTTGGGAACTTCATCATCCCAATCTAATTTATTTAACCACAATTTTTGTAGCAATGATTTAGCTATAATTACTGCGGGAGCTAATAAACCTAAGGGATCATACACTTGTGCGATGGTTGATAACATTATACGTTTCGTAACTACTGCTTCATTAAGTATAAATTTTGTTGTAAAATAAAACTCATCACTTTCAGTATACCAACCTAACCCTAACGTTTTGGACAAGTGATTTTCACCGATGTTTAGGTCTTTACAATTCTCAGAAGACACGTCATGATTAAACGTCCACTTATGTAACGGAAAACAACCCCCTTTTAATAACGTGGAGATTTTATTACATAATTGCATTAATGAATTAAGGTCATCGTTCCCTGTAATGAGATCGTCGACGTAAAAGTCCTCGTTAATTGTCCTAGCAACTACATCGTCATTAGATTCTAATGCCAATTGTTTTAAGCATCGCATGCTAAGAAAAGGAGCTGACGCAGTGCCATAAGTCACTGTGTTTAAAATATACAATTGTAAAGGTAAGTCTCGACTTTCGCGCCATAATATCAACTGTAAGTTACTTACTACTACGTACTTAACGTGACTTAGCGCACCCAGCGCGCGCTTTGTTTAGCCCATGCACAACGAAAACGGTGGCTGTTGTCATCTCGCTTGCACAGTGACTCCGAGTTCGAGCTTATCAGTGTTTATTTCTACGCTAAAAACAACATACCATAATTTTTTTCGAATACCTGTTGTTGTGGCCAAATAACAAATATTATGATGAATATTCCACGATCACCACCATCACGCAACCCTATCGGCTCGGGTGTGAGTAGCGCCGTAAGTACCACACACGGATCGCACCCCGATTTATCGAAGTTAAGCGCACTCGCAAAAGAGACACAAATTACGTTCCGTAAACGTAAACAACCGTCGGATACTAATTGTGAATGCTCAAACGAGATTAAAGAAATTCGCTCTGAATTGAGTCGCATAGGATCACTACTGGAAAAATATGTTGGATCCAATGAACAGATCATGATTAAAATGCAGGAAAGCATAACCGAGGTTAAATCACAAATTTCTGAGCTGAAATCATGTAACGAACAAACAGTGCATCTGATTCGCGAGAATATCACACAGATTAACGTCGTTAAGTCCACTACGTCTAACATCGAAACGGAACAAAAAGGTTTACGTTTAACCGTATCACGATTAGAAAAACAAATATGTCAAGGTGAACAAAAAATAGACACACTTGAATCCGACCTCAACGTCCTTAAGCAATCTACTCCATCCCAAACCTCAACGTCTATGTCGAATAACCAACTATTCTCGAACGAGCAATTAATTAAGGAAGTAACAGAACGTAAAAATAGAGAAAAGAATGTTGTGTTTGCTGGACTACCAGAGCAGACTGCCTCAGGTACGGAGGAGAGGATATCGAAGGACGAAAAAGCTATTTTAAATATTATCTCACAGGTATGCCAAGATATCTCAAAACCTATCAAAATTATAAGAATGGGAAAATACACTCCTGGAAAAAACCGTGGAGTTAAAGTGTGTTTTGATACTGCCATTCCCGCAAAATACCTTTTACGTAACAAAGACAAATTACCTGAAAATGTAAAGATATTTTCAGACCAAACACCTGCACAACAGCAATATTTAAGGAGTTTAAAGGAAGAATTAGCACGACGACAAAATGGTGGTGAGAATGAACTTACTATAAAATACATCCACGGTACACCAACAATAATAAACAAACCAAAAAACTCCAGTCAATAAGTGACAGTACCTCTGCCTACACAAATTGCAATACGTATCAAGCACTCAATGACTACCGTATCCTCAGTACCACCCAATCTCGCCTTCGATTTTTATACCTCAATGCCAGAAGTATACGTAAAAGAGGAAAACTTGATGAATTAAAATGCGTCTTAAAATCACTACCAAAAACAGTTCATGCCATTCTCATAACTGAAACCTGGATTCGCTCGGCAGCCCAAGCTATAGCTCTGCAAATAAATAATTACACCCACTACTACAACTTCAGAACTGACTCAAAGGGAGGAGGAGTTTCAGCATATATCCATAATGATCTGAAACATAGCTTATCGGAGTCCAAGTACCAAGGAGGAAACAATTATCTATGGATTACTTTGGAGAGATATGCGCTTGAAATAGGAGTCATATATTACCCTGGTAACACTAACTACAAGGAATTCCTTCAAGAATATGATTCACAGCTACAAACCAGAAAAAGATCAATAGTCTTTGGAGACTTCAATGTTGATCTATTAACCAAGAAAAATAAAGAGACTAAACAATACAAATCAGTAGTTAAGCAAGCGGGACATGTATTACTGAACAAAGTAAGCAAAAAATACTGTACGAGGAACTCCAACACAAAAAAGACTATCATAGACCATATTAGCACCAATTTAAAAGATGACCACTTTCATGTGGCAGTTATTGAATCCTCTATGTCTGACCACAACCAGTTGTACCTAGAGCTCAAAAAAGTCAAAACTACTCCAAAAATGAAAACTCAATATCAAGCAATAAACTACAAAAAGTTATATAACCTATTAGAAACAACTAGCTTTAAAAATTGTAACAATGATTACTTAGTATTTGAAGATAAAATTAAGTTCTGTACGGAAGAAAGTAAAACCCTAAAGACCAAAATTCTCAACCCTCCACAAAAAGACTGGATTAATAAAAATATTATTGCCGAAATTAACCACAGGAATATATTGGGGGCAGAACTTAAAAATAATCCTAATGACGACACACTAAAGGCCGCATTTAATAATAAAAGAAAATGTGTAGCTCAATTAATAGAAAATACGAAAAACTCCTACTACTATAATAAATTTCCGGTTTAAAGAAATTTATTTCTCAAAAAGAACATACAAAGTTCACTTAAATATGAGAAACTTAACATTAAAAAAGATCTTAAATATAAACATTGTCGTTCGATCTATCGAGTACATTTTTTAAGTAGTCTATTACTGCTGGTTGGCCAAATACAACTTTAACCTATTAATTAATTAATTAATTAATAATAATTTAATTTACTAAATGTATTAGAAAACCCAAGAAAATGTGGGGTCTAATTAATACCATCACAGCCAATAAAATAAAACAAAGTTGTGTTCCTCCAAAACTAGTAGTTGATTCTAATAACATCACAGAGCCTAGTGATATTTGTCAAATATTTAACAAATACTTTGCTATGATAGGGCCCCATTTAGCAAGTGAAATACCTGAATCGTTTCATGATGATTACTATCGTGCATTACCAAACCCTCTTTCCCAGGACGCTGATGAGCTTTCCAGTCTTAGTCCATGTTCTCCTAATGAAATAACAAACATCATATCTAACCTTGATCCAAACTGCAGTACTGGTCTGGACGGAATAAACACCAAAGTAGTAAAAAGCGCAAAAAACCTAATTGCAAATGATTTAAGCAATTGCATAAATAAACTATTAGCAGAGGGGACCTTTCCTGACACACTAAAAATAGCAAAAGTAACGCCAATCTTTAAATCAGGAAACACCACAGATCCCGGAAATTATAGACCAATATCCGTATTGCCCGTAATATTAAAAATACTCGAAAAAATTATTCACAAACGATTAGAAAAGCATTTAACTTCTATTAATTTTATAACTGACCGGCAATATGGATTTAGACCAAGATGTAATACTACTACAGCTACTATTGATTTAATAACCAAAATTAAACAAAACATAGATAGTAAAAATATCGTCCTAGGTATTTTTATTGACTTAAAAAAGGCCTTTGATACGGTATGTCACAAACTACTCCTAAAGAAACTGAAATCCGCCAATATTACAGGAAATGCTCTAAAAATGCTCGAGTCTTACCTAAGGAATCGGTCACAAGTAGTTAAACTTAATAGTCACCAAAGTGATGCATTACCCATGACGTGTGGCGTCCCACAGGGATCTATCTTAGGACCCTTGCTCTTTTTAATATACATTAATAACATACACGAAATTAAACTTCATGGACATCTTACCTTGTACGCTGATGACACTTGTCTATTCTACTTCGGTTCTTCCATTCATCACATTATCTCTCAAGCCCAGGATGATTTAAATTCTTTGTTTTCGTGGTTTCAGTTCAACCTCCTAACAATAAACATCTCTAAAACGTGTTATGTTATATTTAAAGCCAAAAATAAAGTAATTCCACCTTATAACCCACTAAAAATTAATGATGTGCAGATAGAATTAAAAACTTGCGAAAAATATCTCGGTCTAAGAATGGACAGCTCACTCACATGGAATGCTCACATTGAGTACATAAAAAGTAAACTCTCAGCACTTGCCGGGTCACTGCGAAATATAGCTCGTTGTGTTCCATTAAAACTGCGGTACACTATTTATAATTCCCTTGTAAAGCCGCATTTGCTTTATTTGATTGAAATTTGGGGTAGTTCAGGAAAAACAAAATTATCAGAACTTCAAGTAATACAAAACAAACTCATAAAAATACTGTTCAACTATCCATACTTAACATCAACCCTTAAAATTTATAAAGACACTAAATTAATGAATATCAAACAATTATATATTTACAACACATGTATTTTCATTAAAAAAATTCTTAATAAAAGTACCCACACGAACATAATACTCACCCAACATAAACAAATTAGTCAACGTAGCACACGACGAGCTAGCTTACTTGTCTTACCCAAAACTAGAACCAACTATGGCAAAAAAATGCTTACTTTTGAAGGAGCACAACTTTATAATAAATTACCGTCATATATTAGAAATCTACACTCTTTCAATTCATTCAAAACCCAACTTAGCCAGTATGTAATGGCCTTGTAATGGCAGATCAATCACTTGTGGGGAGATGAATGCATTGGATGGGTAATTAGTTTGTACAGTTTGTAATTGATGACGACGAACTTCTTGTAAATTATTTTTTAGTATTATTCTCAAGTAAGTGACATTGTTATGTTTTTATTGAGAATAAAGATTCTTTAACCATAAGTTACGTTGATCTGATTGAATTAAAATCTGTCGGTACATTTTTTGAATGTCTGCGCAAGCTACGTATTTATACTGCCTGAATCTGAGCAAAATGGAGAAAATATCATTTTGTAATGGCGGCCCTATATGCTGTATATTATTTAACGATGTGTTGTTCGACGTACTCGCGCTTGCGTCGAACACAACGCGTAATTTTGTAGTGACACTATCCTCCCGGTAAACACCGTGATGAGGTAAGATGTAATGCGGTTTACTTAATATATCAGAAATATTCTTTGATGCGACTAGGGTCATGTGACCTAGTGCCTCATATTCGCGAATAAATTCACTATAAAGTTTTTTATAGTTAGGAAAACGATCTAACTTTCTTTCGAGAGATAAAAAACGATTTTTAGCCATGTTGTATGAATCACCTAACGACTCGGGTGACTCCTTTAAAGGAATGCGAACAGAGAATCTACCGTGTTCATCACGTTTTGTAGTCTCTGTAAATATTTTTTCACAATAGCGGTCATCTTTTGACATGGCATTAGGTAAGTCAGACAGTTCTTCTAACTCCCAGAATTTTTGCAATTGAGTATCAATTTGAACGAAATTACATTGAACTCTTTTAGGTTTGAACGAATGATTATTACAAAGACGGCCAGAGATGATCCATCCTATTTTGGAATCGTACAGATATGGACCACGACTAAGCTTTATTTTATCATTATTTAATAGATCCCAAAATATGTCCGCTCCTAAGAGTACATCGATGTCCGACGGAACGCTAAGCGTAGGGTCCGCGAGCGAAATGTGATTAGGTATATCTATAAATTGACATTGAATGTCTAACGAAGGTAACTTTGATGTAATACGAGGAAGAACCCAACATTGGATATTTGTATTAAAATCATTAACTTTAGAACGAATGTTTACTTTGCAGGTGTGGGTACTTTTTGTAACGCTTTGTCCTACACCCGAAATATGAATTGTGGACTGTATGATAGGTAATTGTAAACGATTACATAACGATTCTGTGATGAAACAATTTTGACTTCCGTTGTCAAGAAGTGCTTTAACTGTATGATAATTATTCCTTGAATCAGGAACATCTATGAGTGCCGTCGACAACAAAACCGGTTGTACAGCGTCACTGCACGTGAGTGCATTGCGCTCGGAATGTACTTGCGTATCAGCTGATGTGGATACGGCCATACCTATTCTCTCGCTATTATGAAGTAACGTGTTATGGTTATTTTTGCAAATTTTGCATGGACCATATGAACATTCGCTTGGTAAGTGACTATCAGTCCGAATACAATTTTGACAAAGCTTTTTAGTTTGCACAATTATAAGTCTATCTTGCACGGACAAATTTAAAAATTTCGGACATGAATATAAATAATGATCACCACCGCAGTCAACACAAACACGTCTTTGTTTATTATTATCTGAATTATTTTTATTGCGAGTTGAATTACTAACGTATGAATGTGTGACAGGTTGCGAGTTTATGTTATTTGATTTATTTGCGTATCTTTTGTTTTGATTGTAATTCGACTTAACAGAGTCTTTTTTATTGTGCTTAGACGAAGAAACACCACTATTATTATTTGACTTTATCATTTCCAACATATCCGCACGGTTTCTTAGAAATTCTAATAAATTATCTAATTTAATGTTATTTGATTCATTTTTAGACACAAGGGAACCTTTATGTGTTTCCCACTCGCGTTACGTGGACGGATCGAGTTTAGAAACAATAAGATATACGATTAACGTGTCCCAAGTATCGGTTGGTTCGTTTAATGATTTAAGTGCTCGCAAATTACGTAATGTTGAATCTATTAGTTTCCTAATTTGATCATACGATTCGCTTTGAAGTGACTGAACAGTAAATAACGCCTTTACATGATTTTGTACTAACAAACGATTGTTATGAAACCTATTTTCTAGTAAATCCCATGCGTGTAGGTAATTTGGAGCAGTGAATTCTAACGCACTAATTACATGAGAGGCAGAACCACCAAGTGACGATTTTAAATAATGAAATTTCTGTATGTCGTTAAGATCTTCACGATTGTGTATCATAGTGAGATACGAGTTCCTATACTCTAACCATTGATCATACGAACCATCAAAGGCAGGTAAATTTATTACTGGCAACTTAATAGACACAGGATTACATATTTGATGGGAAAAAGATTGGTTTTGTTCACTATTGTTAGGATTCATTAAGCACTTCGCGTCAGCCATGATGGAAAAGTACTGATGTTCAAATGATTCGCGGTATTCTAATTGAGTAGCTAAATCTGAATCATCAATTATTTTTTCAATTTCACCTTGAACATCATTAAAACTTTGGAAAATAGTGCAAGTTGACTGCATTCGCAAATCTAATTCCGTTTTGCTATTGGAATTTAATGTTAATTTGTCTAATTTTGAAATAAATATCTCAAATAACGTAAGTCTGCCTTTCAGCGTGCCTCGCTGCCTTTTTAAATCAGCGAGACGTTTATTTGTCATAGTGCTAACACCTAAACAGGGAGATTTAGACCTTTCTCTTACTTTAACGGGGTCCTGAATCGAGGCAAATTGCAAACACTCATCGTCACTCATTTTGGAAGGCTATCGAAAGCACGAGTACTTACAGTTTTCCGCTCAGCACCACCCCGGCGCAGCACCGCACAACACAACGAACAACTAAAACGTAAAAATAACGATATTAACGCAAAATTGTTGGACACGGAGTAGGGGGATGGGTTTTGTGACCTGACCGGATGCTACTTGCTGACAATCCTGGACAATCCTCTTCTCCAATGCCTTTTGATGCGACGCTCCACGTGGCCGCGTGGTTCTTCGTATATCCGGCTCGAAGGACCAAATGTTAGACCGTTCCCTATGTCCCTATGTGATGAGGGGAAGGATGTCTTCAATGAAGTCATTTTATTGTTTCTTTTAAATATAAACGTATATTATAAAATTACAATGGGGTTTTTGAGACACATGCGACGCTAACGAAATTTCCGTGGAGAGTATCGCTGTGAAGGCTGCGACGGTGCTGCCACCCACGGGCAGCAGAGGATGATTCTTTCCTACATTCAGGCCGAAGAATATTTGCTCCTTTCGCCGCTAGAGGGCGTTGGTATATTGAACAATGTATGTATTTAGAAATATATATGTATGTTCATCAGTTGTCTAGTACTCATAGCACAAGCCCTGCTTAGTTTGGGACTAAATGGCGTTGTGTGAAAATTGTGGAATATTATATATTATATTATACAACGTGTAACGGAAACCCCATATCTATCCAAAAGGGCTGAAGACAACATCTGGTATGGAGTCTCTATGCACAGTTTCAGCACAAAATAACTGACTCAAAGAATTGATACCAAATTATTGGTTTCATATATTTCTTGAATACCAATCATAACAAACGTGTCAGCACTACGAGGGTCAATAACTTTCCTCGTCACTTGCCAATAACACGACAATTCTTTTCGTCCTTCTTAATTTGAAAAATTCGGTCCCTGGTATCAGTGTATTGGAATTTGTAATAAGTTCTACACACGTAGACTTAGGATTACAAAACCCTTGCCATATCGTTTGTTATCATCCAAAGAAGCCATGCACTTGGTATGTATATACCCTTTAAATTACACGTTGTATATTATATTAAACTAGCTTGTGCCAGCGGCTTCGCCCGCGTGGGAAGTTTTTCCCGTGTAAATCCCGATTCCGTGGGAATTTCGCAAAATCCTTTCTTAGCGGATGCCTACGTCATAACATCTACCTGCATGCCAAATTTCAGCCAGATCCGTCCAGTGGTTTGGGCTGTGCGTTGATAGATCACTATGTCAGTCAGTTAGTCAGTCAGTCAGTCAGTCACCTTTGAATTATATATATTTAGATATATTAATTTAAGCTTTTAAAGTCCTTCCAAATGTTGTCTGGAAGATATCGCTCTCAGCGATAAGACCGCCATTGTAACCAACGTTATAGCAATAAGGTTATGTGTGTTTCAGATTTTGGTGTACAATAAAGTATATTTTATGTATCTATCTATCTATCTAATCATAAGATTCCTCTGTACCTCAGAAAGGACGCGAAGCCGTAAGCACTGGCTGTCATTCGTACATCTTTGACGAAAGTCTCAGTTACCTAGCTTCTATTGGATTGTGGAGGTCAGTTAGGGTGTCACTGCGTGTCAAACACTAGTATGCAGCTGCCTCCGGATGTACTGGAATTGGACTTAAATCGACATAGTTGGAAAAAGGTTTATCAGAAGAGTTTTTAATAAATCAATATGAAGCAATATTGCTTTGATATACTTCACACCCGAACAGTTGTTCAATCTCTATCAAGCCCAGGTTCGGTCGTGTATGGAGTACCGCTCTCATCTTTGGGATGGATCTGCCGAATACCAACTGGACGCGCTTGAGTCTATCGAGTAGCGGGCCCAGAGACTCATTGGCAACGATGCACTGGTCGAGTCAAATCTCCAGAGCCTTGAACATCGACGACGAGTTGCATGTCTATCGGTTTCTATCGGTTACATTTCTGGGAGTGTGCGATGGGATTACACAGTCTAATTCCGCCAAGCCCGTTCCATCATCGGACTACGAGACAAACGGCGAAGCACCATCGTTACATGGTGGACATCCCACCCATACGCACAAAACGTTTTGGTAATACCTTCATTGTGGATATGGCTAGGAGTCTTTAAGTCAAGAGTGAATAGGTTACTTTTAGGTATGCTCCATCTTCGACCACATCATCACTTACCATCAGGTGAGATGGTGGTCAAACGCGAACCTATTTTAAATAAATAAAAAAAAATTGGGTTACTTAAGTTATACTTAAACTTGAAACATCGACGTGTGGTCTAGCAGACAATTTCAGTACTCAAATAGTCTAGTTACTAAATTAGCGTAGTAATATCATTTCCACTTCCCTTACGTCCGGCAGAGAGTGGCAAAGTCTGCGCGTACAATTTCGGTAAGTTTCAGTGGTCATAGGATCTGGAGTGGTCTGTGAAACCACTTGTCGGTACTTATGCATATTTTTGAATATAGATTCTTAGTAGGTCCTTTTTTTAATTCAAATTTTATAAAGACTAGCCAGGTTTAAGCGGGCAGATTAAAATGATAATTAAAATACTATTGACGTAAGAAATCGGGAAGTAAAGACGAAGATTTTATGCTTTGACTTTCTTAATTCTTACTTCTGAAATATTTCCATTGTGCGTAATTACGGCTAAGGGGTGGAATTCCCTGCCGAAGTCTGTGTTTCGCGATAGCTATAACCCTGTGATTGTGAATAGGTAAGCGTGCTTCATCTTCGACCAAATCGTAGTTTACCATCAGGCCAATAAAAAAAATCTTCTTCGTAATATTGGTTATTGGTTGTTAGAGAAGAAAAAGGTATCATTCGTCAAGAATTAATAAATTAAGAGTTAAAATTATTATTTACCTCACCAATTACTTATACAACGTGTAACGGAAACCCCATATCTATCCAAAAGGGCTGAAGACAACATCTGGTATGGAGTCTCTGTGCAAAGTTTCAGCTCAAAATAAGTGACTCAAAGAATTGATACCAAATTATCGGTTTCATAGGTTTCTTGAATACCAATCATAACAAACGTGTCACAGCACTACAAGGGTCAATAACTTTCACGTCACTTACCAATAACATGATAATTCTGTCCGTTCTTCTTTATTTCTTTATTTGTAATAAATTCCACACATGTAGACATAGGATTACAAAACCCTTGCCATATCGTTTATTATCATCTAAAGAAACCGTGCACTTGGTATGTATATGCCCTTTAAATTACACGTTGTATAATGCGTAGTAAAAGCAATTCCATATCGTCAAGAGTACCAGCTAACAGCACCGGAAAAAAAACGATTGTTACAGGAATGTTCTAAAGGGTATCCCGTTAGAACATTCTGTTCCGCTGCCCTGGAACGTAAGAACAAATGATGGAACAAGGCGGGTTTTTAGTTAGAGGAAGCTTGACTCTCCCTTCCCTCCGTCCCTATGGAGTTCAGTATACTAGATGTTAAACCAACAGACTGTCTTCGAAATACAACTGCACCCCAAAACGCAGATCGTTGCTGTTGCTCAAAAGGCTGCCCAGCTTAAATGGCACTTGGTAAGACGGAGTATTCCCGTTTGAGCACAAAAGGTGTATGTATTGTATGCATGTGTACACCAAATGTATTCCCATTTCACATGGGAATACATTTGGTGCTCAATGCACAGGTGCTCAAACGAGAATACTCCGGTAGGACATGTCTGTCGACTAGCTGTAGGCTTGCTAGATACAGGATTCAATAGATAAATATTTTCTTTATTGTACACCATAACAGAATTCAGTAACGATTTAACAACTACAAAGGGTGTTACAATGGGCGGTCTTAACGATAAAAAAAACGATCTTTTGCAGACAAACTTTGGATAAATATGACACAAGCAACAGCAGGGGAAAATAAATACGCCGGTAGTCCATAATGATTATGCCCTTGGTAGATTATAGGGATTAGTGGCCTAAAATAGCATCACGGACCCGAGAAGAAGATGGAGAGGCAACCTGGATAGCTATCTTAAAAACTGGAAGAAGCAGGTGAAGAATGGAGACGGTTAAGAAATAGGGGGGCCTTTGCCCAGCAGTGAGACAGTACGGGCTAGTTATAATAATAATACTTGGGTTATCTTCTATAACTATTCTTTCAAAAATATAATGATTACTGCTGTTATTATAAGTATACAAAGTGTAATTTAAAGGGTATATACATACCAAGTGCATGGCTTCTTTGGATGATAACAAAAGATTTGGCAAGGGTTTTGTAATCCTAAGTCTACGTGTGTAGAATTTATTACAAATTCCAAAACTCAGTGTATACCAAAGACCGAATTTTTCAACGAAGAATGAAGAGAATTATTGTGTTATTGGCAAGTGACGTGGAAAGTTATTGATCCTCGTAGTGCTGTGACACGTTTGTTATGATTGGTATTCAAGAAATATATGAAACCAATAATTTGGTATCAATTCTTTGAGTCAGTTATTTTGTGCTGAAACTATGCATAGAGACTCCATACCAGATGTTGTCTTCAGCCCTTTTGGATAGATATAGGGTTTCTGTTACACGTTGTAAATGTGCAAAACATTGTAACATGTTCGAATTTCATACAATTTGGTGTATTTATGCAAAAGTGACTATTTTCTATAGATTGTACTTTAGTGTGCGCAGGAGCTCCATGACCTGATCCCTCCATCTCCCTTTCACTACCGGTTTACCAGACGCACGGCTGAATACCATCCACACTTGGTTGATATACCGTCTTGTCGTACCAAGCGCTTCTCCTCCACATTTATTGTGCGCACTTCCAAACTGTGGAATTCTCTGCCGGCTTCTGTGCTCCCTGCAACATATGACCTATCAACCTTTAAAGCAAGAGTAAACAGGCATCTTCTGGGCTCGCTCGTTCTATCGTAGACCTCATCTATCGCTTACCATCAGGCGAGATCGAGGTCAAGAGTGAGCTCATTCTGAATAAAAAAGCTTCTGCCCGCAACTTCGTTCACGTGGGAAGTTTTTCCCGCATGAATCCTGATCCTGTGAGAATTCCGGAATAAAAAGTGCCTACGTGTTATTCCAGGATGTCAACTATCTACTCACCAAAAGTCTTTCAGATTCGTTCAGTAGTTTTAGCGTGATTGTGTAACAAATACAATCGTCCATCCAAACAACACATTTTTGCATTTATAATATTAGTATAGATAATACTGAGAACCTCTTTTGTTTCGCAAATAAATATAGTTATTTCAGAGGGCCAACGTCTGGTTGTCTAGCAGATGTCACTTCGTCGTTACTTAAGTAAAGAGCAGGCTAGTATTTAAATTGTTAGACTAATGATGAAGGTTATAAAGTTCATAGTCAGTGTACAATACTGAGTTTCGTATTAGCTCAGTTTGTGCCTTTTCCAAGACGATTTATGTTCTTAACACGTTCGCTGACAGTGATCACTTACCCTGACACCACATTACGACAGTAGAATTTTCCATACTAAATGACAAATCAACGTAGTACTCGTGCACGAGCAAGCAATATGAAAATACCCACAAAATACTCGTATTACGGCGGTAAGAAATATGAAATTGCTCATAATATGACAGTGGATACTGCTCTTCATAATACTTATATGAAAAATTATCGTGAGACGACGTACTCTAAAAAATAAGTGGCCCGTCCCTCGACGTACTGTCATAACGCACTATTTTAATTTCCCGCCTAACGACGTATTGTCAGCTAACGTGTTAAATTATAAGTTTACCGGGTTTCAAGATAATAAACCTGTAATAGCAGGATTTAAACAGTAAATAGTAATTTTTAGAATAACATAAATTAGCTTGTAACATTTCCTCTGTTGGGACACATCTCTAGAGAGGGAATGAGCCATAATAATAGTACACCATGGACTATCCGCGTATTGATTTTCTCTTTCTGTGTCAAATACATCCAAAAGTTGTCTGTAAAAGATCGACCTTAGCGATAAGGCCGGTCATTATAACACCACCCTTTGTAGTTTTTAAGTCCTTATTCCATTCTGTTATGGTGTACAATGAAGAGTATATCTATCTATCAATCATAACCCATCACGTGAGCCTGGAATAAGCTGATAGAAGTCGGATGTCTTTAAATTATTCGGTTCAAGGACATGCCAATTTCCACACAATGTTTTCGTTCGCCGTTATGAGAGCGATGATAAAAACTATAGAAGGTCTCTAGATTCGAAACCCCGGCTTGTGGTAAACTGGTAAGTCGTGTCTGTAACCTTCTGTGATTTATCTGGACTAAAAAAGATATAAAGTAGTGTAATTTAAGATATCATTCAAACATTAAAGTGTCTATAGAGTTTCTTGGATCTTCTTCTCCACAGAAATCTTTAGCAAAAAACCAAGTACCTTCCTGCCTAAATCCGCGAATACTTATACAGTAATAAATTGGTATAAAGTGATTTTTTTTTTGTGTTGACTGGCAATGTACCCAAGATACTGGCGGCATTGCCTCGTTTTATGGCGATGCTTAGCCTTTGGCCAAAGAAATTGCCAGCCCTTGGGTCACGAGAAGCGTCAACGAGCCTTTTCGATATGTCTTTAAAAAAGCTGTGAGAACACGGGCTTCATTGTCTGAGAGTTTCGACCCTAAAAGGCTGGAAAATATAGTTATCACCGAGATGACTATATTTAATTCGCTTGAGGTTTTCTGCAGCCGCAGCGGGAGCGCCAGCACAATATGATGAACTGAGAAGATGGGATGGCGCGAGAGTATCTACACAAGTTGCGTCCCACACTAATGCCTACCCATCTTCCAAGGAAACAAACAACAGTTATTAAATAGACTTTATTTAATCCAGCATCGCGGAAAAAAGGCTTAGATATTATGATATTTTCAACCAAGGTTGAAGATATCGTAAATATCTTTCATCAAAACGAACCAAGCCAATCTTAAGCGATCATTTCTTAAAATCAAATCATATATTACCGCCCGTCCATCGAAACTGGCAAATTATCATACAGAGTGTCAGTAAAATCTGAACGCGATTCGGCATCGTCACGTCTCTGAGCTGGATCGAAGCCGTAACGGGTTTTATTTTCCGGAAAATTGGCAAGTCATAATAATACGCTGACTCATAAATAAGGATCGACATTGGCCCTCTCAAGGATTTCTTTTTACGCTACATTTCACTGTTGCTCTGGTGCTGGTGTGAGCTTGGTGCGAGCGGGAGCGATTTACTAATTAACTTCCAAGAACTGGTGACGGATCGAAAGCAGTGGAAGATGTTAAAGAAGGCCTTTGTCGTAAAACAGACTGAGCCGAGAGATATTTATAAATAGTGTCAAAAAGAAGACGAAATATTTATGTAAAGGCGAAACGTCCGTCAGTGAATAAACGAAAGGAGTGTGCATGTACAAGAATATCATATGGTTGAGTACATTAAAGCAAAGAAAGGAAAAAAAAACACGATACATCACATAAATATAATTAAGAACTTCATATATGTAAGTACCTTATAAATTACAAGGTATATATGCGTATGTGTTAAGCTAATATTACTTTTATCTACCTACTTCATCAATGGACTGTTGTATAGTACGGTACAGTATACCGTGTCTATAGAAACTTAATTATACCACTGTAAGAAGTTGCAGGAAGATAATTTTTATACTAAACTACATAGTATATTTTTAGAGTAAACTATATTTTTATAGTAAACACATACAAGTCATGAAATGATGTTTAATTTTAGTAATCACCAGGTTGGTAGTTCATTCAGCAGAAGTAATGCCATTCGTGGTGGCTCCTTAATTTTAGTACATAATGACCTTAAATTTAAAGAACGTAAGGATATTGTGAGCCTGTCTGTTGAGCGAACTATTGAAATAGCTTGTATAGAATTGGAGCAGTTCATTGTATTAAGTGTGTACAGACCCCCCTCAGGATTGTATGACTATTTTGAAAAGGTAATGGATGAAGTGTTACACAAGATTAGTAATTCGAATAAGTACATCATCACTTGTGGAGATTATAATGTCAATTTATTAGAAATTTCTGGTTTAACTACAAAAATTATAAATCTGTTTCGGTCCTACAATCTTGACAATTTATTCTCAGAACCAACAAGAATCACCCCTACCAGTGCTACATGCCTTGATAATATTTATACAGATGTATCAATTAAACACAAAGAGATCATTAATTTACTAGAATCAGATCATAGTGGGCAATTAATTACTTCCAATGTAAAAATAATAAAGCGGCTAAAAAGGATATCACCGTTAACCCAAAAACTGAAAGTCGTTTAAAAACTTTCAAAAGTAAACTCACACATAGTTTACCAGTCTTGACCACCCTACATGATCCTAATCATTTATATAAGGACTTTTTTAACTTGTAATTAATGACGAAATAATTAAATCTAATGCCCACGTTGCCGCGGCTTTTGAAAACTTTTTTTCAGAGATACCGGTATCAACAACGAAATCTCTGGATTCCTCACCCACTGCTGCAGAGTCTCTGCTAAAAGAAAATGTTAAAGCTTGTGATTCAGTATTTAATTTTCAACACGTTTCTTGTAAAGATATAATTAAAACTTTTAACACATTGAATGTAAAAAAGACAAAAGATTTGTGGGGCAATTCTGTGGATATCGTCAAGTCCATTATTAATATTGTAGCTCCTAGTTTAGTATTTATTTTTAATAATTGTATTGATTGTGGCGAGTTTCCTAACCTAATGAAGTATAGCAAAATTATACCATTGTTTAAAGCAGGTAGTACATCAGATCCTACTAATTATAGACCAATTTCAATACTACCCACTTTTAGTAAAATATTTGAAAAACAAATTTTAGAACAGTTACAAAGGTTTTTTAATAGACAACAATTATTTCATGCCAAACAGTTTGGTTTCACAAGGGGTCGTTCAACAACTGATGCTGGTGTTGAACTTTTAGAACACATCTACAATGCATGGGAAGACAAATGTGATGCTCTGGGCATCTTTTGTGGCTTGTCCAAGGCATTTGACTGTGTTCATTATGAAACATTGGTCAGAAAACTACACCACTACGGAATTTGGGACTCCTCTTTGAATCTTCTTACTTCTTATTTAAGTGACAGGATTCAGAGAGTCGAAGTAATTGGAAAAATATCCCCAGGATCGGTTGTGTCTATGGGTGTGCCCCAGGGTTCAATTCTTGGACCATTTTTGTTTCTTATTTACATAAATGAACAGCCTTACCTCATAAAGGATAACAATAAAATTGTGTTATTTGCGGACGACACTTCACTTTTATTTAAAATTAAACGTAAGCAACCGGATTATGACGACATTAATGACGCCCTTTCAGAAATAGTACATTGGTTTAATGTGAATAATCTTCTTCTGAATGAAAAAAAAAAAAACGAAATGTATAAAGCTTACGATGCCTCACGTTAGGCAAGTACCAACTACTGTTTTGATAAAGGGTAAAGAGTTGAGCCCTGAGGATGCAACAGTGTTCTTGGGCATTACTCTGGATGCTAAGCTTCAGTGGGGTCCACATATAGATAGACTATCCAAAAAACTAAGTTCTGCCGCATATGCAGTTAGAAAAATCCGAAATTTAACTGATTTAGAGACAGCTCGTTTAGTTTACCTTAGCTATTTTCATAGTGTAATGTCATACGGCATTCTTTTGTGGGGAAATGCCGCCGATATTCAGACAGTCTTTGTTTTAAAAAAAAAGGGCTATTCGTTCAATATATAAATTAAGTCCTAGATGCTCCCTCAGAGATAAGTTTAAAGATATTAATATAATGACTGTGCCTTGTCAATATATTTATGAAAATATTTTATATGCTCATAAAAATAAAAATATGTTTATAAAGTACAGCGATATCCACAATATAAATACTAGGAATAAGCACACATTTATTGTTCCTTCAACTAGGCTCAAGAAAATTGGGGGCTCATTTAGATGTCAATGTATACGCTTTTACAATAAACTTCCCAGTCATATCCAAGAACTAAGCCTAAATAAATTTAAATCGTTTGTGAAACAGAAACTTTGCCAGAAAGCTTTGACTGCCCTGACTGCTATGCGCAAGGTCGTGGGTTCGATTCCCACCTAGGACAAATGTTTGTATGATGAGCACGGTCATTTGTTCTTTGTCTGGGTGTAATTTATCTATAATATGTATGTATTTAGAAATATATATGCATGTTTATCAGTTGTCTAGTACCCATACCACAAGCTCTGCTTAGTTTGGGACTAGATGGCGTTGTGTGAAAAAGTTGTGGAATATTATTATTATTATCCTTTATTACATTTTATATACATATTATTTACATTTTTAAATATTCCTATAAAAACAAAAAACATTTAAAAATATAAAAAACAGTAGCCCACCGGTATCGGGAACAGTGTCCAAGCTACCGGTGGTCAGGGCTCTTGAGAGAGGAACCTCCTAACAATTCGTGCCGTGTCCAGAAGTACTGCTTTCTGGATCAAGCCCTTGATCCAGCTGCCCAACGAGAGCCTCCTAAGATGTTTGTCGAGGCTCTTGGCTATTATGCCATTGGCTGAGACGACTATCGGCACAATGATTGCTGTATCCACATCCCACATGTCAACAACCTCGTGAGCCAAGTCAAGATACTTAATTTGCTTATCTTTCTCGGCTTTCACGAGGTTCTCGTCATGAGGGACCGCTATATCAACAATCACTGTGCGACGCTCTAATCGGTCTATTACCACTATATCAGGCTTATTGGCAACAATAGTCCTGTCAGTGATGATAGACCGATCCCAGTACAGTGTAATATTGCCATTTTCGAGAACTGGGTCGGGCACATACCTATAGTACGGTACTTCTGATTCCACGAGATTGTATTTAAGAGCAAGTTGCTGGTGAACAATCCTAGCTACAAGGTTGTGTCTATGCAAATAGTCTCCGTTAGCCAGACGAGAACAACCGGAGATAATGTGACGAATGGATTCTCCCGGTTTGTGACATGCCCGACATATGTCTACCGTACCATCCTTCACAATATATTTCCGATAGTTATTCGTCATCATAACTTCATCCATAATTGCACAGACAAAACCTTCGGTTTCCCCGAAGAGGTCACCAAAACGTAGCCAGGCTACGGACGCTAATGTATCTACATCAGACCTATGAAGGGCCCGGTAATAGCGTCCGTGAAGCTCCTTGCTCTGCCATACTTCTCTGCGGTCATTAGTATCTAATACTACAGGTTTGCGCCAATTCTCGGTACCTAAGGAGAGCGGAGTGAGGCCTTTGTCCACCGCTACCACATCTCGATGCATACCCACGTCGGCTTGTAGGAAATATTCCCTAAGGCTGCATACCTCGCGGTTGTGCAGGGTCTTTGCATTTAAAAAGCCACGACCCCCGCACTTCCGCGGGATATACAGCCTCATCACCGAGGAACGTGGGTGATGCATTCGATTTGCAGTCAGCGTTGTGCGGACCCGCCTGTCCAAGGCATCAAGTTCAGTCTGAGTCCATTTGAGTATGCCAAAAGAGTACATCAATACTGGCATGACCCAACCATTGAAGGCACGCACCTTGTTTCCGCCTGATAGAAGACTATATTATTATTATTCTGTCAAAGACTATCTTGCTGACAAAAATGCTTGGGATTGAGCTGCTCCAATTACATTTATGTTGTAATTCTGTTTGTTTTTGGTTTTTTTTTTCTTATTACTTTTACATTACATTTTTCTTTATTTTATTTTATTTTAATGATTATTTCATACATACATTTTACATGACAACATTATTTACTTTTTCAAGTAATAGAATATACTTTTAATTTTTTTTTTACTTTATCGTTTTTAATTTTGTTTGCATAAAATGACAATATTTTTTTATATTTTTTGCTTTATTGTGAATGTGAGAGCAGTGTGGGATAACAACAAACATTATTAATAGATTACCGCACTGTCTGGCAGTTTGACTGCTTTATACGGCCCACCCAAATGTCCTAACTTTGGTATTGTTCGTCAAATCGTTGAAGCTCCTTAAGATATAAGTTGAGCTACGCGATATTTGACAAATGCTTGCACTGTTTGGATGGACCTGCTCAAATCTGTATGATTCTGTCCTTTAAAGGGCGCCACAGGCATAAACCTACATGGCTCTCATATGATTTGATTACTACACGTTATATGGACTTTAAAAGAGACGTTGACCTCTGAGTTTGTTTCAGTGTTTCTTCTCAGAGTAGTCAGTTAGGAAACACTGGCCTCATCTAATTTAAATTTACGAAAAAAAAATGACGTGTAAAAGTGTTACTTATAACCCATTTGCAAAATAAACATCATTATTTCATTTCATTATAGTATTGGCCGTACTTTACATGCGTTACAATACCACGTCAATTAATAGTGTTTTCTTTTTCACTGGATTTTTTGGTCCAGAAATCTTGCTAAAATATCACCAATCTGATAGAAAGTTTGAGAACGCATACGGGACAAACATTGTTTTTTATTTATATTTAATCAAAACTGCAAAGTAAAATAAAACAAAAATACGCTCTCAACAGTGTCATTTGGTAGTGAATTATCCGAAAGATAGGCGACATCGGTACATTGTAGGGCAATGCCTTTGACTAAAGTTTATTCATTTATTATTTAATGTTATAGTTAGGTATAGACCCAGCCTTGGGTTACGGAAAGTGACAACCAGCCTTTTTTAAATTTCTTTGAGAAGGCTGTGCGCATAGGGGTCCATGATCCGAGAGCTTTTACTTTTAAGCGCTGTGAAATCTAGTTTTTAGTTTTATATTAATAAATCATAACATACTGAATATGACTTTGTGTGTGTACAAAATGTGCCCTTTTGCAATCATGCGATAAAAGAAATTGCTCCTTTATGTGAATAACAACTTTGTGTGAACAACATAATTCTCGAAAATCTCATTGTGAGATTAAAGGATTTAATATTAAATCCAGTAAACTTTGATAGACTGATTAATTTTCCTAGAACCCATACTGGTTTATAGTTCATACGTAATAAAATTCTTTATTAAATATTTGAGCTGCCAACAATTTGATTCAAATTCAATTATAAGCTATACCTAGGAGTATTTAAGTCAAGAGTGAATAGGTTACTTTTAGGTAAGCGTGCTCCATCTTCGACCACATCATCACTTACCATCAGGTGAAATAGTGGTCAAACGCGAACCTATTTTCAATTAAAAAAAAATGGTATACTTAAAAAAAGATTAAACTACAATTATTTAGCCCAGATTTAATCTCATACACTCAAAAACAATCAAAAAAATAGAAATAGTCAAGTAAGTGTCAGTCCACATACACTTTAGGATTCTGTAGAAGTTTACAAACGTGACGCACTGAATATTACTCTGTTGATCAGATAAGTAAGAATGGAAAACAAATTTCACGTGGCAGTTCAGAAAATGCATTAATTTTATTTTTCCTTTATTTTTATTTTTATGATATTGCCTTGTACCTCTGACTGCAGACATAATATTATAATCCCACTGAAATATTGGTCAGGGAATTATTATTACAAAAGAGCAGTTTTCAGACATTTACTGTACTTACTTATACTGAGACACCTTGATTTTCAAAACAAGAAGTACCCGCGTAGTACTCCAGGTATTGCGAAGTATTAAAGTATTTCATACGTAAGGGTTTCTTTATTGCTTCCGTCTAGAAGCTTGATTCATTGCCCGGATCTTAGAGGACTGACTAACAGACAGGAGTAATTATAAAAGGGTTTTTTTTTATTGAGATACGGAACCATATCTATACTTATAATAAATCTGCAGAGAGGTCAATTCTGTACATCAAATATATTTACTAAATAAAAATCAGGGGGTGATTAGGGATCGATACTGATGCCAAAAATGCAATCAGTAAAATTTTTGTCTGTCTGTCTGTATAACCGTTATAGAAACAAAAACTACTCGACGGATTTTAACGAAACTTGGTACAATCATTTTTCATACTCCTGAGCTGGTTATAGTATACTTTTCATCACGCTACAATCAATAGGAGCAGAGCAGTGAAGGGAAATGTTGGGAAAACGGGAGAAGTTACTCCATTTTTTAAGCTTCCGTCGCGTGTGCAACCTTAATGGTTAATGCTACACAGAAATCATTTCATGACAGAAATATTCTCCTTAAAATTATATAAAAAATATCCCACGACAGCATATATCTATATTTTATGGTTGACTTACAATAACACGTGTAACTCCCGATAGCTTAGCAGTTCGAAGCTTTCTGATTATTATTCTGCTCTGAAATTTAAAACCACCACAATTTTGCAGTGGAACTCAACTAAAAGTAACTCAGTTGCAACAAAATATAATCGAGGCTCAAATTTTAACAGGCGAAAGCATCTTTATTCCCAGAATTCCCATAATACCAAATAATTTTCCATTCCAATTTAAAAGAACGCAATTCCCAGTATCGGTGTGTTATGCAATGACAATTAAAAGGCTCAAGGGCAGACTTTTCGTGTTGCTGGAGTAGATCTCGGTGTCAGTTGTTTCTCGCATGGTCAGTTGTACGTCGCTCTTTCCCGGGTTAGCAGTTCTAGAAATCTTTATGTTCACGTGCCGGACGGGTCAACTTTCAACATAGTTTACCCGGGTAAACTATCAGCTTTGCGCTGAAGTATTTTCGTTCTATAGGTACTTAAGCCTCATGTGAACGTGATCTAAACAATATTACCAATACATTAACTTAATAACACACAAGGTATTTTTTTTTTAGATTTTTCCCTCCATTATTATAGAAGTTAGAGGGGACACACATTTTACCACTTTGGAAGCGTTATCTTTTAAACGTTTGACTTTATGAAAAAGTAGTTTTAGAAACCTCAATATCATTTTTAAAGACCTTTCTATAAATACTACATACGCATAGGTTTCATGAAAAAAAAAAAAATTTTAGTTTCAGTTCCATGTATGAGGAGCCCCCCTTAATTTTAAATATATATTATTATTTTTTTAAATCGGAAAACTGTTTACAGAACACATCTACCTACCAAGTTTCATGTGTATAGTTCTAATAGTTTCGGAATAAAATGGCTGTAATGCTATAATGGATGGACGGACAGACCGACAGACAGACATGACGAAACCATAAGGGTTCCGTTTTTTGCCATTCGGCTACAGAACCCTAAAAACGTATAAAATGTTATAAAGTAAAAAGTTAAAAAAAAATCATAAAAAATGTTGTAAAACTCAGACCTTATTTCATTCAGTACATTCGTAATCTAAAGACAACATGTTATTTTTGTACGTGATTTATAAGACGAGTAGCAACCTTACACTTTATTTACACTTCATGCACATAGGTACAAAAGCGGACTTAATGCCGTGGGCGTTCTTTACCAGTCAACCAAGGGTAGTGAAGAGACAGTATGGCAGGTGCAATAGTCCTTAAAAGCGATAATTAATTATGAAAACAATTTAGAAAAAGTCTGGCGTGATCAAAGTAACTAGCCAATCAGTCACTCTGCGTGCTGACATAGGTACTATCGACCAATCTTCCGCATGCTCACTTTTAAAGCTATAATCGTATAGCACGGCTCACAACTCGATCACCTAATGCATGTATTTTGACCAATACGACGCACGAAGCGTATTTTAGTAGTGTTCGTAATAGGAAGTATTAATATAATGTTACACGCCCTGTACTCACAAACTGTATATTGTCTCTAATTGAGCGAAACCAGGAAGGGATGTGGTTTGTCACTAGCTGCGCTTACACAGAAATATTTTCTTAAGTGAGCATGCATATCTTTGTCCGGTAGTACATTAAAATTTTGGTCAGTTTCTTATACTCATAATATCATACTGCCCTATTATACATTTCTACAATATATTTTTCCTCCTTCAAATATAATTTCTATACTTGTCAAATATAATTTCTATACTTGTCAAATATATCAACTCCCCGCCATTCTCTCAGCAACATAATCTCACCCTCATCTGACATTTGGTCTTGCTTATTGGTGACATATTTTATATCCTGTTTATATGTGGCTCGTTGTGTTCAGTGCCGCATTGTCAACCATTCAGACGTTGGGGCTGCCGCTCTTAGAGATATATGATGGTTTCGAGAAAAAACTTCTCGACTTTTTCAAATGGATAACTTTTAGAGGTAATCGGTTTTGGTTTTTGAATGTTCTGCTGTTGGGGTGAACTTACAATTCCAAATAACGCAATCATAGAATGAAAGTGACTTGACTCTTAATAATCGCAAGGTCATAGATTAACGCAGTGGACTGGCTTATTCATTATAAAAGTTTGTCAGACACGTAAAATGTTGGAAAACGTGATATTTGTCTAGAATTTAAGTGCTTCTAAATAAGTCGTTAAAATGTAAATTATAATTACAAAGAGCATATTGCATGTGGTGTTTGCCTGTAATTGGTTGTGAAGTTAGATTTAAGACACCACCTCATTACTGAGAGGCTGATCACCGCAAAAATTAAGTAATGGGCCGTCATATCTCTTGTCAAGAGTCATTTGCGTTGCTAACACCCTGTTTCTGTAAAGCTTGTCAATTCAGTAATCAACAAACTCAACTGGTAATGTTGTCACTATGCTTTTAACAATGTGACAGCATAAGAGACCGCTTCTATTTGCTTATGGTGATTTCAGTGTGGTAAAAATCCCACACTCCTTGTTCTTTCCCCAAAGTCCAGACGTCCTTTGACGGTTTTCCCCAAAACGTTAAAAACGGAGAGACGAACTTTACCCCTATCGCCTCGATGGCCTTCAAGTAAACAAAAGGGCAACTTTGCCCAGTAGAGGAAAAAAATGTCGCAGAAAATTATTTCAGAATGGTAGGAATTTTATAAAAAAATCAAATAACATTTGTGGAGCATATTCAACTTTTTGTCCATAAATGCTACGAATAGATTGTGCGAAACAAAACTACGTTTATAGCCGATCATCGAGAATTTATCCGTTGGGATCTGAAAGTTGAAACCATTCAACCGACCGCGGTACGCCCGAAATTTTGCGAGGCATACCTATAGAAACTTCAATATTATTGTAAGAACGAACTCACAGTTTTGTTCTAAAATAAATGTTTTTTAAAAAGAATTGAGTACCTAAGGTAAAAAGACTATGTAAAAAACACAAAAGGCTTCGAATTAAATAAATGAAAAGATGTTTTTATTCCGAAAATAATTTTTCAAAATTTGTTTTTACTGTATCCTATTTGTAGCTGAAAATTTTACTGAATTATTTCCCGCTATTATTGAGTATGTAAATGTAGATCTGTAAATAAATAAGCACTACTTTACTTTTCAACTCTGTTTCAGGAGAGATATTTTTATAAGAGACTTCAATATAAAATTAACCCCGTTTTCCGAATGTCAGCAGCTTTTATATCTCAACAAGTCTATCTTTATTTCAATAAAAATAAATTTTTGTATCGTTTTTATTTTATTCGTTCTGAAACGATCAATCAGATTGTGATGAGACTTTGGTAGAGTATTCTGACGCACGAGAGAGTCTCAGGACTACAAACCCACTCTCTGGAAAAAAAAAATCGCTATATTAAACAGAATAGAATCAGGCGTTACTTTGCGGAAATCTATACCAAACTAATGTCTATTCCTTCAAAAACTACTTTAATAACTACTACGTCGCGTCGCAGCGCAGCAATCGACGAGTCAACATCTCCTGATGATACTCCGTGGAGGGGCAAAACACCTGTCTAGTTTGTTTTGCTTGCATGTGTAATGTTTTTTTACTGCATCCCTTCTGCATGTGCATATATTTGCTGGCGGGAGGGCGGTACTACATACTGTATGTATTATATGTAGTTCCTGGCGGAATTAATACTAGATATTTTTCTGAAGTATTAGATCACTTTATTACTTGAGGTAGCGTTTACAACACACAATATAACCCATATATTTAATATTTTACGTCAAAATTGCTGAACTGGTGTTTATCTGGAAATCATGCATGGAGATAGATTTGTGTCTGAAATAGAGCATACTTTTATTCCAGAAAAAAGTGCGAAATTTCTACGCGAAACAAATTGACAATAGCTAGACATTAATATGTATTAATCAGTTCTTTTTACTGAAGTCAATTAAATACTACTATAGGAAGACAACCCCTACTCAGTTAAGTAACTTAGCACCCCCATTAAACCCTCGTTGCATATACACGCGCTGATATTACACATTACACCCCTATATGCAAACGCCCTAACCATACATAGCATTACTAGGACCATAGAATCATTCAACTTTAGAGGCGACACTTTCCCATGTAATAATAGAATCGAGCCTATCAATCGGGTAATCGACTTCTTGCTGCTTCTTAGGAACTTCTTATGCCTGTGAATATAACTGATTGGTGGAACGATTCGTAACTCTATGGTCACAGAACGGCCTATAGCAAAATGGATCAATCAAGTACAGCCTTTAGACAGTTGGCAATTTAATTAATGACATTTAGTAATAAAACGGTTTTAGTTCGATTAATTATAATATTTCTAAAAATAATGCCACTGATGACCGAGGTCAAGAAAGAAATGAGTAAATAATAATTATAATCAATTATAAATTAAACAGTTGTTGAATTGTGTGGCTATGTATTTTAGTTCAGACAGTACAGATACGATGCAAACTGACTGCTTTATTTGTATGGAGTATTATAGGTTTTTTGTCTTTTAGAAAAAAGTAATTTAATCTTGCTACTGTTTTTTTGCTATATGTAAACTGACTTCTGAAACTCCCCGTATAAGTAAGAATTATAGTGAAATGTGTCTTATTATGCTCGATGTTTTGTAGAAAAGAAAAGAAAGAGTGAAAGATTCGAAAGAGGAAGAGACCGTATCTTACTTTTCACTCACACAATACTCGTGTCATACCCACAATGCGTGTCACCTCTATACATTTGTAACTCAACATTAGAACTTATCCGGCGGACCGATCAGCGAATATCTTATGGCAGAACACTAGGATCGTTATTGGGACCCTTTGTTTAGTGGAATTACTTCCTTAGTGGTCTTACGGGCAAGATAAAACTGTTTTTCGGCCATTCTCGCGTCGAGAAAATTAGCCTTCGGCCTGATTATCGGCGGACAGACAATGGCACTTTTATTTGTGGTAACTGTTTCTCGAGAAATGTCTCGGACGGTTAGGAGAAGTTATGCGAGTCCTCAGATCTAGGTTGGACAGATAGCTTTATTGGTAATGTGGAGACTTGGCCTGGATCAATGGTATCCTTTGATAAAGGATAGCTGGGTCGCATCCTCAATTTGCGCTGTTCGGACTTCTTTTTGGAGCTCTTTTTTCCATTCTTGTTAAAATAGATCATATTGGCTGAAAGACTCTCCCAGAGGAAAACTTTTTCCTGTTAAAAGTCACTTAGTTTTTCTCCATGACGACAAATTGTTTATCTACTCGAAGAATGAATGAGCAGTATTGTAAATAAATAAATGAAATTAAATTATTTTTTGTAATTTGGTTACTCTTTCACACGGTCGTGTTTTTTTTTTGTAAATTTAAACCAGATGGGGGTGATGTTTCTTAACTGACTTCCCTAAGAAGAAACACACAAACTTAGAGGACAACGTCTCTTTTGAAGTCCATCAATACTTGTTAAATCATATATCATAAGCATGTAGGCTGTTTCAAGTCTGTTGTGCTTAAACAATAAATCAACCTAAAAAAACTTATTCTACACAGAAATATTTTCTTTTGTCGGGACTTGGTAATATAATACGTACCTAACATGAACTTATGTACATAATAATAATTTAGTTTCACCAGAAAGTCTGAACCATAAATCCCACTTACAAACATACTCGCACCCACTTACCCAGGTGACACCCCATCCTGTAAATAATAACGAAACTTTCCCAACTCCATTCTTGTTTATGATAACAGCACTGGGCCATCAGAAGTGTAAATCCCGGGAAACTTGCCACTCCGGACTCCGGGATGAAGTTAAAATGGCCGCGATGGCAGTGTTGTGAGGTATCGTCGTCACGGGAAATCTTTTATCGAGTTACCCCATTATCCCGGGTCTCCCGGGATCCGGTACGCGGCACAATGAACAGACGGCCAACTATGCCCGAAACTGCGGTGCGTATTTAACAGGATGGTATTGTATTGTGTTTTGTGTAGCGAGTTTAGATGGCGGGTGGCTGTTAAAATTTTGCAGTGCAATTTGGAAGCAGATTGCATGTTTGAAATTGATTTGGTTTGTTTGTCTTTTAGAGTAGTGTCTTAACTGTATCTTCACAAGAAGTATTTTGGGAATTCTACCGAAATATTCTAGAGTAGAATAACAAATGTTTTCCTACATATTCTGACTACTGGAAATATTTCTCAGGACAAAATGCGATAAAGAATTTCAGTAATGATAATATCTCAGGCTAATATAATGGCTATGGCAATGCTTTTATCAAATTACCAACCAGTTTTTAATTGCCAAGATTGGTCAGATAAAGAAATGAAGTTAGTCATACTTTTCAAAGCGTATATCTTATGCAGAAGAACGAGTAAGTTCAAAAGTATGGTGAAGAAGCATTACCTCTTCCTATAAGTTTATCCCCTTCTTTCTCAATTATAGATACATATAATATTTATTAGTATATGATTTTTGTATTGTTGTATGTGTGTATTTTATATTATTATGTTCAATTAATGTTATTCATGTTGTTTGTACACTGACAGCCCTTAATCTGTCTTCTTTAATTTTTTTCCATCCAAAGGTTGTCTATAAGAGAGGTATTCCTCGAAGCGCTAACATTTGAAGCGCACCTAATGAAGCGCTCCTTATTTATTCCTCGGAGCGCTCCTTTTAGTAGCGCTCCCGATACCATGTTACCGGAAAAGGAGCGATCCGAGGAATAAAAAAAGCCGGTCAAGTGCGTGTCGGGCCACGCGCAGTGTAGGGTTCCGTAGTTTTTATAACAGCCAATTGCGTGTCGTATTCGCTGACTGATCGTTTCGTACCATGCTCTAACTAAAAGCCAAACATGACTACCTAACTAATTTGACTTCCCATATAAATCCTCACCTGATTCGACAATTTTGCACGGAAAGTTTTAATTTTTTTTAGAGATTTGTATAAAACTTGTCATAGCCGGTGTTTTGAATTTAAATACGGACACAGAGCTACACTACTCAATCGTCACAAGAAACTAACATGATACAACTGGCGCTTAGCGCCATCTATCGACATTTCTATAGAGTTGTTCGAAATTTTAGAGTCAAATACAATTGGTCGACTATTACTCGTAAACTTGTAAAGCCCACTTATGTGTGATAGTTTTCCTTTAAATTTCGTTATATATAGGTACTACTGCCGTGACATTTGAATTTCTAACTACAACCGTTTAGTTGATAGAGGGGGGGACACTTGACTCTAACGAAAATTGGTACTTTAAAGCTTGATAAGTCATGAACGGTTTACTTAATCAAAAAACGGTCTTAGCAAACCCGTAATACTTTTGAAAGACCTATCCAACGATGTCCCACACTATGGGAAGAACGATAAAAAAAAAATTATCATCCCACTTTACATGTATGGTAAACCCTAAATAATTGTTTTTTTTTTTTCAAAATTTTATTTTACCACTTTTTCGGCGTCATTAGCGTGTATACTCATGCCAAAGTACAATTTTCTAGTACCAATAGTTTTTGAGCTAAACCGCGGAGAGACGGACAGACAGACGGACATGGCGAAACTATAAGGGTTCCTTACTTACTTATTAGGGTTGACTACGGAACCCTAAAAAGGAGTGCTTCATTAGGTGCGCTTCAAAATGGTAGCGCTTCGAGGAATACCTCCTATAAGAGATCGCCATGTGCGATAAGACCGCCCGTTGTACACTAGTTTAAATTTTTGTATCCATAGAAATATTGTGAGGTGTACAATAAAGTATATAATAAATAATAAGTTACGATGTTGCATCAGCTCTCTTAATAGAGCTAATGCGACATTGTAAGCTCGTAAATTTAAGAAGTGCAATAAAATATATTCTGCTAGGACTGAGGCCTATACAACATGTCACATTATAATTAATGCATAACCTGAAATTAGTTTATTCAGTATCGATTTTTATATATTAATTTTAATATGTATAGGTAATTTTGTATAAAAGTAATTAAATCTACGTAAATTACAATGACACTATCGCTGTTCTGTCAAAACAAAATCAAAATGGTCCGTAAATCAAAGTAATAACTTAAAAATAATAAAGCCTTAATCCACCATATAAAGACACCAAGCTTTAATAATACCAACTCATTCACCAACATTTGTTTATATTTAAAACATTTACTGATAACAGATCGGTTTAAAATTAAAGTACAACATAACAATAACTTATAGTTAAACTCAGCATATTATGCGATGAAAAAGTAAAAATAAAAATATTATGGATCGCCCATAATATTGTTACGAGCTGGGGTTCGGGATAGAAATAATTAACGCCAATTAAACCAAAATTAACACTAATTAATTAAACACAAAATAAAAATTTAACACAATTATTCGCACCACAACACTTGTCACTTAACACTTAAATCGCACTGAAATTCACTTGTAAAGCTTCGATTATATCGCGTATTCGCCTCGTAATAAGACTGCCCCTTTGCGATCTATTTATACCCCGGTCTATGAGTTCCAGAGCATTCCTGTAAAATCGACTCACTGTTTATATTGCTAAGAATATTCCAGAGCTACTTGAGATACACAGTACCGCTACTCGCCGCTAGATGGCGTTAGTGTCTCGAACATTCTAGATTTCTGTCGAAGTTTCTCGACGTACTTCACTAAGCGACTGGCGTGACAATATTCATATATTTTTATGGTTATAATCTTATTTGCATAACAGTTGATGTAAAATGATGCGAAATAAGCGGCAATAACCTAATGGCTAAGATGTTGGGTTTGGGACCGAGAGGTCACGCGTTCGAACCCCACTCATTACACTATAGTCATGTACCCATCCCAGACACAAGCATAGTTCGAGGGGATAACAAGATTACTAGTAACGTTTCTACCCATATTGCTAGTTAAAATAATAAAATTAGAGTTGTGCATACAAAATTTCAATTTAGCAAATGTGCAAATGGTTCAGGATCAGCATTTGGTATATCCAAATGCTGATCCTGAACCATCATCATGAACCATGATCATGAACCATCTGTGCAATGTAATCTTAAATAATATTGTTCTTAAAAAAACGTACGCATTTCTTATTTTTCCTGGGTGGGAAAATCATCAAATAACTTCTCCCGCTCTGGGTTAAGTGGAAGGGTGTGTCAGACTTCTACCGACTAAAAACCCATTCTGTCCCTTCAGCTGCCCGTAAGTTCAGGGGCCGCGGTATCTTGTTAGTACATTTCTGCAACCCCGCGGGCAATGGCCTTATGGCAGCTCCTTCAGGCACGCGTGGAACACGGCGCGCCGCCGACCCGGACCTGGTCCTTACCAGACGGTAAGCTACCCCTGCTCACCGTCCGTAAGCCCGCGCCTACGGTGGCCGGAGACCGGCCCGCTATCACCGACGCAGACGAAATTCTAAGTTTTTATTATATTTGGTTAGTTTCTGCAACTATTTTTTATTGCTCACCACGAACACAAATCTTATCTTACTAATATTATAAATGCGAAAGTTTGTGAGGAAGAATGTATAGATGTATGGGTGTTTGGCACTCTTTCAAGCAAAAACAACTGAACGGATCTGAATGAAATCCATTATATAGATAGTTAACATCCTGGAATAACACATAGCTACTTTTTATCTCGTAATTCCCAACAACGCGTGAGGAGGCCACGCGAACGATATCACGGACAGAAGTTAGTATTTAGTTAAAATACAGTGAAAGTATTAATGTAAATACTAAATATGTAACTGCTTAGTAGTCTTGTCTTCTTGAATCTTTTATTTTATTTTATTCAAAAGGAACAACAAACAGCCGCAATATCGCAAGACTCTGTAGGCAATATAACATGTTGGCTAAAGCAACTGATTTAGATATCTCGCAACGTATGTCTAAATATAACAAATGTCTTAAAAATTGATTAGTATGTAAGCCATAATGTATGAAAATGTTATCATTGTTAGTTAACTTTTTTAATTTAAATTATTATTAATGATATTTTTTAATTTTCTCATAATAGTTTCTCTTTTTAATATGTTACCTATTTGTAAATTTCGTCTATTGATAACCTTGTTAGCTTAGTTGTATTATCATTTTTTGCATGCTGTGGTCTCCTGTAAGTGAGGGAGTACACTAACGTAATACCTTATATATTAATATTTGTCATGTCCTGTGTACATCTTTTGTTGGAGATCCTAATAAGTAAATAAATAAATATAAAACATAGAGACAATAAATACACAAAACATAATATAAACAATATTGAAGGCCACAACGCTGTTCATAGATTAATAATTGGATACGATGCAGTCAAAACAATAATCGCTAGGGTTACAAATGCATTATACATATACGGTAATAATAACTTATTAAATTAACTTACTGTGATATAATTATATTATGTATACAACGTGTAATTTAAAGGGTATATACATACCAAGTGCATGGCTTCTTTGGAAGATAACAAACGATATGGCAAGGGTTTTGTAATCGTGAGTCTACGTGTGTAGAACTTCAAATTCCCATACACTGATACCAGAGACCGAATTTTTCAAATTAAGAAGAACGAAAAGAGTACCTATCGTGTTATTGGCAAGTAACGTGGAAAGTTATTGACCCTCGTAGTGCTGTGACACGTATGTTATGATTGGTATTCAAGAAATATATGAAACCAATAATTTGGTGTCAATTCTTTGAGTCCGTTATTTTGTGCTGAAACTGTGCATAGAGACTCCATACCAGATGTTGTCTTCAGCCCTTTTGGATAGATATGGGGTTTCCGTTACACGTTGTATAATGCGTATGGTATAATGTATATAGTTTATATGTATATAATACTCAAACAATAAAAAAAAATAACATTCAAGAGAGCTCAAGCGATAGGGAGAACATGCAAAAATGTCTATACATATGTTCAAAAGTCCTATTGTAGGAATCGACAATTCTGCGAACAGGCGAACGCAAGCCAGAATTGGACTTGCAAGTACCTACTGAAAATAATAATAATCTTTACTCAATATATTCCACAACAAACTCCCACCAAAACTGATAGCAAAATATTATATTTTATTACTCACCTTAGTTGCACGGGGCCATCAAATTTACACCGGCGCGCATGCGCACTCTATTTCACGGGATAAACGACCACCCCGGGAAATCTGTTATCGAGTGCATTAGCCGAGAATCTGCGGGGACATCACTACTTCTCTGTGTTACTAGAGATGCCCCAGCCTCGGCTAGAGTAGAGTTGATTGATTGAATTGCGGCTTTCATACTAGTAGCTTTACTGAATTTTTAAAAGCGGTACCTATTCGACGAGATACTTCATGGGAAGTAGGTACAGTGGGAACTAAAAAACAAAACTGTTTTAAGATTTGAAGTCTTTTTTCGCAGTTTTTGTGTTTGAAAGGAAAGCGTTGGCAATTTATTAACCCTTTGATAGAAACTTATTGAATAGATTGGTAGATTTTATTCAAATTGCATCGCTCAACTCATTCACGTTTATAAACCTTACTAAGATTACTCTGTGGTTTGGAGATTGGAATACAAGTTGACGACACGGTTAGCCAATTTGTTTAGCGATTAGCTGCTGTGCCGAGTATTGCAGGTTTGATTCCCACACCAGAAGAAGTTTAAGTATGGTCCATAGATATGTAGTTATTCCAAATCTGGATGTTAGTCCAATTGAATTAACATGTTTGTAAACGCACCTACGATACAGGAGAAAGTCAAAATTAAACATTATTTATTTGGCTTTACTAACAACAATAGGTTGAACATGCATCATTATTTGACAGTCGATATTTGAGTAGTTATAAACCAGAAAGTCTGACACCAGAGTTATGTATCGTGGCACCCAATTACGTCCGTATTAATAAGATCCGTAGTTAAAGATCAAAAATACATAAAGTAAACTAATATCACAAAATTCACATGACTGCAATAAGTTATAGCCTAACATAACTAAACACTAAACTCCAGTTACGTAAAACTTGCTTGAACTTCGACACAGAAAGGAACACTGTAACAGATGGCCCACGCCTGTTCACACATGGTGTTAAAACAGCATAAAAAAACTACAGTATATCAAAAGTTTCCCAAACTAAGTCGCAACAAGTTTGGCGGCCATTTTTGTGACGTCAAATAGGAATTTGTGATAATATAGTTTCGTTCCAACACAAAATTGAGAACGGTAATATTGTATTTCTTTGAAAAATATTACATGCTAACTGCCGTCCGCGGGTTCATCGACGAAGAATTAGGTACTTTCTTCCTTAATAATAGCCTATATCGTACGTATTTTATGCTATTTAGCTATGATGAGCTTATGACTAAATAATAATATACAACGTGTAATTTAAAAGGTATATACATACCAAGTGCATGGGCTTCTTTGGATGATAACAAACGATATGGCAAGGGTTTTGTAATCCTAAGTCTACGTGTGTAGAACTTATTACAAATTCCAATACACTGATACCAGAGACCGAATTTTTCAAATTAAGAAGAACGAAAAGAATTATCGTCTTATTCGCAAGTGACGTGGAAATTTATTGACCCTCGTAGTACTGTGACACGTTTGTTATGATTGGTATTCAAGAAATATATGAAACCAATAATTTGGTATCAATTCCTTGAGTCAGTTATTTTGTGCTGAAACTGTGCAAAGAGACTCCATACCAGATGTTGTCTTCAGCCCTTTTGGATAGATATGGGGTTTCCGTTACACGTTGTAGATTGTCTGGAAGATATCGCTCTCAGCGATAAGACTGCCATTGTTACCATAGCTTAAGCAATATTGGTAATTAGATGTGTTTAAATTTTGGTGTACAATAAAGTATACTCTATAAATTGTCTATCTGTCTTACAGTCGCACGCACTGATCTACAAGCAATGATTGCTGAGAAAGGTCAGTCGATGGGAGACGATTTTAACATATCCAGATACCTCCGTTCCTGGGAAGTCGTTACGGATAGTCAGAAACCAGAAAATCTGACACAAGTCTTGCCAAGGGGTATCGTCTTACCCAACTACCGGGTTATGAAGCTGCAATAGGCACTCGACAGGTAGACTGGAAACCGATGATATGCTATTTAAAACTTTATATTAGATATTTTTTATATATTTTTTTATGTATATTATTAATTTTATATAAGTGAATAGTAAACCATGGACTACCCCTTTATTTTCTCCTGCTGTGTCAAATTCATCCAAAGGTTGTCTGTAAAAGATCGCTTTTAGCGCTAAAAACAAAGCGTCTTAATGCCAATTTCAGCCATTAGTCAAAGGTCAACTTGCGACGTCTTCGCTGCTTATGATGTTTGACAAAATCACGCGTTGATGCCCGTAAGTACTCGTACTAAAATAATATTGTTTTTCTTATTAAATTCGTTAAAACATTTCTTCGTGATACTAGAAACATGATGAAGTACCAAAAGCAATTATTTTCATTAGGAACAAAAACCATTGATTGTTTCATCGACCAATGAAGCGGCAGGTGTAATAGCGCAATGGATAAGTGTTTTACTGATATCCTCACTCACACGATAGTTTCGCGAAGCGGCCGCTGCCGGCTTTTGTTGGTTAGGGACGTAACTACACGTTTATGGTTGTCGATATTTTATACGTTCCTACTACTAATGATTACACAAAGGAATAAAACTAGACGTTTTTGTACATGGAATTTTAAGGGTGTTGTGCATAATACTATCACAACAACTAATCTAAACTGATTAGTTGTTGTGTATTATATCTTACTAGCTTTTGCCAGCGGCTTCGCTCGCATGCATGTCGAACATTACCCTACGGGAACAGTACAATATTTTTCCGGGATAAAAAGTAGCCTACGTGCTATTCCAGACTATAATATATCTTTTTGTCAAATTTCATCCAAATCCGTTCAGTCGTTCTGGCGTGATTGAGATCCATCCAAACTTTTATATTTACAATAGTAGTAAGATAATTCATTGTGATTTTGTAGCATGTCCTGACACATACTTTATGAGTAGTTTGTGTTTCCCCCATACGTGATCCATGCAAGCACAAGTATTTTGGTCATAATTTGAATATTAAATAATTAGAATTCTAGAGACTAATATCGTCCCTATCCGTGATTTATCAGATATCCATTAAAATATACAGTTTTGTAGTTTCACTGATTAGTGCTATTACTGAAGTTATACACAGATATAGATATATTGTAGAATTGTATTTTATAGCCTATAGATCATAATCGTATTGTTTTTTAAGACAAAGTTTTACTAACTTTAGTTAGTTAATATTCCAATTATGATGACACTTCACTTGTTTAGAGTGGCAAGTACGACGGAAACTTCTATATTGTTTTATGTTCGGTCAATAAAATCTTTTGGAAAAAGATTAGATATTAAAGGATTTATATGAGGGAAAGGAATTTTATCGATATTTTTCTACGATTACAACCACGTACAACTCAACATCACTATTCGCGTAACTTGCATATGTGTGTTTATTCTCGAGTCCGTAGCTACAGGTAGACAAGCCGCTCCCTGTTTGCATGTGTTCTATTTGTGAGTTTTAGTGTTGCTGTAAGTTTCTTTGTGTGCGAGAAAATGTGATTTCATGTGTCGTTCTTATAGTTTTTGCTTTTGTGTTAGTGAATTGAGTGGGAGAAATGTGGAGACACCTGAACACGAAATATTTCTTTACAAAGCATATCTCTGTGCTTATATGATCTGTGGTAACACCCTTTAGTTTTTAAGTCCTCATTTAATTCTGTTATGGTGTAAAATAAAAAGTATATCTATCTATTTAAAGATATTAAACGTATTTTAATTTAATTTTATAGAAAATTAAATTAAAATACGTTTAATATATTTTTATGTTGAAAGACTGGCGTTTGGCATTGTACTGATGGTAAGGGATTATGTGACCGAAGATGAAGCACCCTTACCTAGAGGTATCCTATTCACTCTTGACTAAAAGACCCCCTGGTTATAATTATCAGAAACACAGCCTCTGGTAAGGACTTCCACGCTGTATGCACAATGAAAGTGTTCCTAAAACGTTTTGGGCGTATGGGTAGGATGTCCACCTTGTAATGATCCCTGACCCTATTGCAATCAAATATATTTAACGGAGTATGACGAACTTCTAGTCTGGTCACTCAAGCAAGAATAATATCAATCGACTGTCGAAATCGACACAGTCTCTAAGTTAAACCCGTCTGGATGGACCAGGCAAACTTTAAGGTTTCTTTGTGAATCCAATCGTATTGTATCAAAGTGAAGATCCCAATCAAAATGTTGACTCTATTTACCATTTGCATTTATACGTAATCGATAACAAAACACATTGGTGTTGAAAAATATAGTTGTTGACATTTTTTCCGGAATAATTTCCTGATTGTCCTATGAAAGATTGCTGCAGTATTAAAGTGTCATACATCTAATGCTTACACGCACTAATAAGCGGCAAAAGCACACAAACAACTTCTTAGGTAATGTCGCGCGTGTTAGTCATAATTTCTTTTGTAGGATAATTGACTTATTTTCTCAAAATTATCTATAAAATAGCTAAGGCTTTCAGAATAACTCTGTATTTAGGTACTCCGTTTTATAGAAAATATAGCAAATATATTATAATATCTACCACATCATAATTTAAAGAGTTAATCATAACTATTCTATCAGGTAAGTATATAAGTGTGCAAATATTTACAATATTATTTACTAGTTCTATTAGGACATAATTCCAGCTTTAAATGAAAATGTACTAGGTATATTATTTTTAAGACTGTTATGTTGCTGCTTACGACGCCACATATTCCTAAGAAAATGACTAACACCGCGCTGTGCGGTGCACCGTGAGATTCGCCTTCTCAGCATTCCGATAGCGTGGGATCGAAGATTGTTCAATAGCAGTGATTAATGTGAATTTTGTGTTTAGTACTTCACTCTTGTTTCTCACATCGAACAATTGTCACGTAACTTAGTTTTAGCGACTTACATGTAATTTTTATATTAATTAAATTCAATTAAGTTAATTGTGTCGGTCTTATTTGCATCCTCGACTGCAGCCCAACGTAATTGGCGCAGTCGGTAGGATACTCGCGGTCGGTTTCGCGTAATAAGGAAGATTTCCGTAATCGCAAAGCTGCCCGTGCGGCTATCCAGTCGCTCCAGAGTATCCAGAATCTACACGTCGTGTTGCATCGAGGAATCCAGACATTGATTACGCAAAGGGGCTGACATAATGTTCATGTAAGTACATTAGATTATTTCTAGTGACCGCTTACCCTAGCCTGTAGGTACTAACATAAATGTCCAAAATTTTCTTTCCACGAAAATCGAGGAATATTAGGATAGTTAGAATTAGAGATTTAGTGATAGATTCTAGGAGAAATATTAATTTGGATACATTTATTTTACACAAGGACGCAGAATCCTTGCCTAGCAAAATATCTTTTTTTTTTTTTCTCTTTTTTACTATATTTAGAGCATTACGGTTGCTACCCGAGTTTAACGGGAACCCGAATGTGCTGACTAGATTTATTCAATTATGCGATCATTTAGTGAAAAAATATTACAATGTTCAAGGTGGTTCCGTATTAATTAACACTGCGCTTATTAATGATATATTAAATAAAATTGTAGGATCTGCTGCTCGCTTAATCAACTCAAATTACATTGCAATCTTAAAGCAAAAGGAAAATAATTTAGTTGCTAAAATGAATCACCAAATAAGTTTAAGTAAGCAGTGGGTTTCACGTAGCACAAACTTTACGGATAAAATAGTAGAAAGCCAAGACAAAATCGAGAAGATTCAATTTCAGCTAGCAATCTTAGACATGAAACGGATACTATTAAATATGCTCATTTGGCACAGTTACTAATGATATTAGGAGACAATGTATATAGTTTGTCCAAAGAACTTGATAAATTACAGAATTAATTAGCATTTATTAGGGCTAGAAGTTCTTATTCATAATTCTATATTGAACTTTGCTATGTTTAAGGACATGATAAATAGATTAGGTATGTTATATAATAGGAACAATTTTTAGACTAGAATATTATTAAAACGAGACGAGACGTTTTTTATCGGTTACATTTCGGGGAGTGTGCGATGGAATTACACAATTTAATTCCAACAAGCCCGTTCCATCATCGGACTACGAGACAAACGGCGAAGCGCCATCGTTACATGGTGGACATCCCACCCATACGCACCAAACGTTTTGGGAATACCTTCATTGTGCGTACGGCTAAGGAGTGGAATTCCCTGCCGGAGTCTGTGTTTCCCGATAGCTATAACCTAGGAGTCTTTAAGTCAAGAGTGAATAGGTTACTTTTAGGTAAGCGTGCTCCATCTTCGACCACATCATCACTTACCATCAGGTGAGATGGTGGTCAAACGCGAACCTATTCTAAATAAAAAAAAAAAAAAAAAAAAAAAAAAGTTATTCAATTTCCGATACTTTATCCTACTAACTTTATCCTATATAAATTATCCCTGGCCCCTAATTCCCATCTTATCCTTTTATAGCGGTTCACGAAAAAGATCTATTGTACATGGAGACAGAATGTCCGAAGTATAACTATATATATAGATAATTTAAGTCACCACCATGGCAAACAATCGGACTGTATCCGGCAGCTTATACTACATCAGAAAATTAACGAGTCCTGTCAATTCACATCAGTTGTCCTGTCTTCTGAAGCTATGGAGCAGCTAGACGACCAACACTTCATTGTAAGCTTTCCTAAACCTACGAAGTCCGCCTAACTTGTTCTGAAGATAACTATAGAATGCTGAAGGGGAGCTACTTATCTATCATACCCATAAGATGCACGCTGAGAACTACAAACTTTACTGCAAGTAATCGTCATGGCCAAACTAAGAGCAAGGTATTGAAAATTATGGACTTACCAACTATAAAGGAAAATTCGTATAATATACCAATGAAAACTATAAAACTAGAAACCATAGACCTTGGCAGTTTACATTCAAGTAACTCTGAAATCACTCTTCAAGAACCTGTAACGCTACCGTCGTCGAACACTGAAGCCATATACCACACCACTATACCGGTATACATTCTACTATCCGGTGCATGTGTGCTCATTATCACCATTATACTTCGTCGTTGCAGACTGAATAAAGTACAGAAAACCACTGAAGGAACCAATATCAAGGCACAGGATGAGGAGGCCTGCTGTACCAGGATTGATCCAGCTTCGCCATCGACACTATTTTCGACCAAAGTCTTCAAATAGTTGCCGATCTCGTGGAGGGAGATGTTATGTTGCTGCTTACGACGCCACATATTCCTAAGAAAATGACTAACACCGCGCTGTGCGGTGCACCGTGAGATTCGCCTTCTCAGCATTCCGATAGCGTGGGATCGAAGATTGTTCAATAGCAGTGATTAATGTGAATTTTGTGTTTAGTACTTCACTCTTGTTTCTCACATCGAACAATTGTCACGTAACTTAGTTTTAGCGACTTACATGTAATTTTTATATTAATTAAATTCAATTAAGTTAATTGTGTCGGTCTTATTTGCATGCTCGACTGCAGCCCAACGTAATTAGATTAACATAAAGCTTATATAAAATCAAAAGAAAATAAACATACTTTTAAATAAAGTCACTATTTACAAAAACAATGAAACGTTACAATAAAAACAACGTGAGGGACGCAACTTGTGTCGATACTGTCGCGCTATCCCATCTTCCCAGTTCATCATGTTGTGCTGGCACTCCCGCTGCGACTGCGGAAAACCTCAAGCGGCGTAAATATAGTCATCTCGGTTCTTTATTTGGGGGTATATTTTCGAGCCTTTTGGGGTCGAAACTCTCGGACCATGGGGCCCGTGTGCTCACAGCCTTTTTAAAGACATATCGAAAAGGCTCGTTGACGCTTCCCGCGACCCAAGGGCTGGCTATTTCTTTGGTCAACGGCTAAGCATTGCCATACAACGAGACAATGCCGCCAGTATCTTGGGTACGTTGCCAGCCGACAGTGTTGAGGATCAATTTTTTGATGCTTTATTCTAGTTTGTATTTTAAGTATTTTGGTACATAATTATGTATATTTGCTGAAATAAAAACAATAGTAAAATCGTATATCAAATCTGTAAAAGGCTCGAAGATTTTAAAATAGCATTACATAATTAATAAAAACCTTTTACCAAAAAATTAAACCGACTCCCAAAAAACATTTTTGGTAAAAAGTTTTTATTTTACTCTTTTTAGTTGGTCTATTTTTAATTTACCTAGTTACAAGAGCCTAAATGTCAACTTATAACCTTTTACAAAATATTGCTTTCCCCAATGCTGGGCCGTTAATTGTTGAGGAGTTCTCCTGGTACTTCACCATCAGCTCTACATTACCATATGCATTGTGACGAGCATAAAGTGCTTAACATCCATATTATCCAAGTAATCGAATCGCAATCCACTCAATACTTATAATTGAGTAGTTTCGGCGGCCATTGTGGTCTTCATCATCAGTTCCACTTCCTCAAATGGTACTTTTTGAGAGCAACTGCACAAGTTACTATAATAAATACCCAAAACGTTATAGGTGTGCCTATAATATTTGAAGAGTTCCCTCGATTTCTCCAGGATCCCATCATCAGATCCTGACGTTTATGAAAATGGGGCCAATTTCGAAGTATACCCTTTCAATCAAAAAAGAATTTTCCAAATCGGTTCAGCTGTCTTCGAGTAATCGATGATCATACATAAAAAAAAAAATATATGCGTCGAATTGATAACCTCCTCTTTTTGTCGTCGGTTGAAAAACAAAACGTTTACCTATTTAAGGCACATTAGAAACTAATACAATAAGCTATACAAAAGCATTATTTATCTCTTGCATTGCTTACTAACTTACTACAGATACGTTATTGGCTATTTCACTCTGTTTGTTTGTCTGAAAAACGATCAAATACGATCTACTCAAATCCAATATTGTTTAATTATTATTTATTGTACATCCCACATTCCATATTTATAGTTGGTTCACGAGTGACTTCATCGTTGTCCGCCACCTCTCGACCAATAAGGTCGCAACAAATTAAAAAGCTAAGTTCACAGTGACCAGTTGACTGCAGATCTTTTGGCGAAACTGTTGTGTCTTTTGTGCGTTACCTACATAAAAAATACAAACCTATTTAATTGGTGTGGGCCCAAATAAACAATTATGTTGATGCCAATAAATCAACATTCAAGATGAGTAGTGTAAAAACGTGAAAGCGATGTAAAAAAAAATATTTTTTACGCAATAACTAAATAGATGCTAATCAATGTAAGAAATGCTGAGACCACGTGATACAAGAAGAAAATCTTATGTGAAATTTGGATGACGACATAGAGAGCGCGGAACAAAATTTTTTCATAATAAATACAAATGATGATTCTTGTGACGCTGATTAAAAAATATTAATTTGATTTTTATCCATTAAACTTATTCTTTTGAAATATAAATTTAATTTTGAATTTTTACTCCATTGTGAAAACACCTTTACCCTGCGTTTCACTGATGACGTCACTATTTTCTTAACGTGAACCAACTATAATAGTACATTTTCATTAACAGACAAGTACACTGGAACATTCCATTTTGTAATCAAACTGTTTTCAAATGGATCTAGGAGATCCATTTAAAAACAGTTAACCTAAACTGTAATGAAAATTTTTGTTTATTTTTTTTTATCGAAAATAGGTTCGTGTTTGACCACTATCTCACCTTGTTTATTATATCATCTTCCTGCCCTAATACATATAATACAATAATTCTTTATTGATATAACGGAGATAAACCTGCTTATTTGAAATCATTGCCTTCTTCAAAAATATGACTTAAAGTCTTTTCTAAATACTTGGATTCGGTACAACACGACTTTTTCTTCCATTCTACCTTGTCATTTATCTTGTTTATTTTATAATTAGTTATAAATAAAGAAACTAGTTAAAACATTTTATTTTTTATTACAAATGATAGCAAAATATAGTTACGTTTGACAGGTACTCACCTTTCAGAAATCGGTCCAGTAGTTTTTGAGCCTATTCAATACAAACATACAAAAATACAAAGGTTTCCTCTTTATAATATTAAAGTTAAATACATACATATTATAGATAAATTATACCCACACAAAGAACAAATCATCGTGCTCATCACACAAACATTTGTCCTGGGTGGGAATCGAACCCACGACCTTGCGCATAGCAGTCAGGGCCACTGACCACTAGACCAACAGGCCACAATTTGTTTACCAAATACTCGGTAATAATCGTTTTCACATGGCTAATTACAAGCTATACACACACAATGTCACATTTGCATCTCATTCTTCGTGCATAGCAACCACATTCCTCAAATGTTTGCGGTTTTAAAACAACATAAGTAAGCTATATACCGACATTCAATCTTTTGTTCAAACTTGCATACCAACTGGATAGTTCCCAACAACTCCTCCCTAGGGATGAGCTGTACTATACGGTACGGTACGGTTATTTTATAGTATCGAAAAATAATTAGTCCGAGTAAAATCCCTTTTTGTTTTTGTATACCTGTAAAATACTTGTTCCAAATTCGTACCGAGTATCTTCTCAGATGTATTGTATACTCAGGTCTAGAGAAATCGCGTAACTCTTTTGTATGTATCTTTGCTTTTTGGTAGTATTCCCGGTATTTCCCCGGAACGGAACGTCTATTACCGCCTCCAATTTCCTTCAGAGAAGTGTGAAAACCCACAAAAAGCTAACCGACAAAACTGAATTTAGATATCTATCTGATAGAATATACTTTATTGTATACCAAAATTTTAATACAGCTGTTTAACAATATTGCTTATTATATTAGTGAGATGAGATTTACTAATATAAAAATAGACTAATCTATGATAATTCTGTCTTCTGAAATACAGAATAAGTAACTAGTTTAGGAGACAGAGCTTTCATACAACTGTGCAACTAATGTTTGTGATTATACGAATTTCTGATTATGATGAGATCGCTTTGTACAGCATAACGCTTGGTATTTCATAGTACGGTATCAGTTCCAAACTCATAGTACATACGCCTCATCTCTACTCTACCCACAGTCACTTTTCAACAGACTTCAGTTAAATACTTGTTTAACTGCGCGTTTCCCGTCACATGTTCCAACAAGTTTTAGTTTTGAAATGTGAAATATTTTAGATATAATATCCGAGTTGGCAGTTGCCGTATCCGGACTGGATGTGTTATCTGAACTCAGTTTATGAAGAGAGTTTCCTTTCCACGATTTAGAATGGGGATAGTGTTTATTGGAGCTTAGACCATTGGTCTAGTTTGCCCGGTATTAGTTTTCCACTATTCGGGAATTAAGTGCCTTTGTTTTCATGAAATCGTAAAACATGCAAAATTTAATTCTATTAACAAAGATAAGTTTTATACAATATTCTAATATTATTAAAAAAATATTACACATAGTAAAGTATATACTTTACTATGTGTAATATTGTTTACCAGTGGATTTTACAGTACCTAATAAAATCCATATAATAATAGTTGCAGGCAAGTGTTCCAGCAATGGTAAATGAAGGCTGACATATTATATTGTATTAATACGCTTGTCCAGTGCGCGTTATCAACCCATTAGATTAGATTGTAATGAAACTTAATTAGGGCCTTTTCAGGCGGTGCCAGAGGATTTCTTATTTAAAAAAACCATGGCTACTGATGCTAAATTTCCAAGTCCTGGACGACAGTTAGTGACAAAATTATATTACTGTAATAAAATAAATTGAAGGGATATAATTTCCCCAAAAATCACTGCTGAACTAAGTACAAATAGATTCTTAAAATAATTTCAGGCAGCACAAAACTTCATGACCGCATGAGAAAAAAAAAGGAGCAGTTAATCTAAATGACCAACGTCCATCAGATATAAACACAGGCACGTCACCGTGCTCGTAGATCCTGAAGTCTAGTGTCATCCAGTAGGCAGTACCAGGATCATAAAAAACTTAAAATCTACGCTTACCACCTAATTAAACAAATTGATAAAAAAACCTAGCAGTTTTAACCTTTAGATATTGGAAAGTAGCCTTTCATCATCATCCAAAACTATGGTATGGTCATAACCCTATGTCATGAACATTTACATGCTATTCTTCTTCAATCGAATATCTTTCAGTTTCGACCCGACAAAAAAAATAAATGTTAAAAAGCGTTACAAACCTCTTCTCTCCTAAGTACTATGTATCGTCTGACCTTTTTTCCAATGGGAAAATCATCGAATGACTTCTCCCGCTCTGGGTGGAAAGGAAAGGAGTGTTAGACTTAGTCTTGTGTAGTACGTGAACGATGATCGAATAGGAGCCAAATCTTTGCAGTATACTAAAAAAACCGTTTCCGAACGCTGGCTTGTAATCGGTCTAATAGCTCTTTTCGTACTCGTACATTCTAAACCGTGCGATCCGGTGCGATCGTAATGTACGAACGAGACATAGTGTATTACATTCTCTTTGGAACGAGAAATGAAATACAGTCACTGATTGTTTGACATAGCCGACGAATGACGATGCTACCCGAACTCGACCGACTGAATTCGCAAAAATCAGATAAGATGCGTGTTATTTCAATGGCATAATGTCTAATTTAGCTTATCACCCGAACACGCGAGACATGTCTAGTGACCGCTGACTGCTGAGAGCGAAGACCGAACAGAGCTATTAGAACTAATAGAATGAACTAGTACGGAGCAATCTCAAAAATGACCGAGCACAAGACTAGTCAGACTTCTACTGACTAAAAGCCCACCCTGTTCCTTTGGTTGCCTTTGTGTTTCGGGGCCGCGGTATCTGGTTGGAACATTCCCACAGACCTGGCAAGCAAAGGCCCTACCGGCAAATAGTGCTGACGGCTCTTTGAGAGGCGCGCGGACCACGACCACCAGATTTCATATTTTAGTATACAACGTGTAACAGAAACCCCATATCTATCCAAAAAGACTGAAGACAACATCTGGTATGGAGTCTCTATGCAAAGTTTCAGCTCAAAATAAGTGACTCACAGAATTGACCCCAAATTGTTGATTTCGTATGTTTCTTGAATACCAATGTAATACAAACGTGTCACATCACTACGAGGGTCATCTTCTTAATTTGAAAAATTCTATCTCAAAAATCAATGTATTGAAATTTCTAATAAGTTCCACACATGTACACATAGGATTAAAAAACCCTTGCCATATAGTTTATTATCATCCAAAGAAGCCGTGCACTTGGTATGTAAACTCTTTTGCAAAAAAAAAACGGGCACTTTAAATTTTTTTCTCTACTTCAATGAAGAAGAACAAGAAATAGGTTTTATTAATTTGACGATGTATTGGCATGTTATTTGAAGCATCCTGGCATGATTCTTTACGTTCCAAATTTAAAATTTGAAATTAATAAAAGAAAAATAATGATTATTGTTGATTATTCTAAAATTGCTTTACTAATGGCGCGAATTGCTGAAACGATTTTTAACTGATTACGATATTTTAAAACTTTTTGGATATTTTCTGCAAATTAAACAATTTAATCTTTCTTTTTACATTAATTACCACTTTTTGATATGAGTGATAAAGCGATAAGGGCCGGTAAAATTATAGCTCTACTTGAAGAAGGTTGTTCGCAAACTTACGTGTCTCAGCGGCTAGATGTGAGTCGTTCAACTGTCCAGAGGACTTGGCAACGGTATCAAGAGACCGGTTCGGTCAAAAGAAGACCCGGTTCGGGAAGAAAACGATGGACAGAACCAAGAGATGTCCGCTTTTTGGTAAGTCAGGCGTTGCGTAATCTTAAAGCGTCAAGTGTGGATCTGAAGAAGAGCCTTGAAAAAGTAAGAGGGGTAGAAGTTAGCTTGTGGACGGTCAGGAGGAGGCTTTTGGCTGCCAATATCAGGAGTTACCGCCCAGCTCGGGGCCCTAAATTACTCAGTGAGCACCGTGTTGCTAGACTTCAGTTTGCTCGGAACTGTGCTTCATGGACTCTGGAGGACTGGAATAAAGTATTCTTTTCTGATGAAGCTAGAATCTCTTTGTGTGGAGAGGACCGACGCCGGCGAGTGCTGCGAAGACCACGGGAACGCTATGCGGATGTGTGTTTCGAAGAAATCACTCCTTATGGCGGAGGCTCCGTTATGTTTTGGCAGCAATTAATTCGACGGAGCGTACGGAGTTAGTTTTCATAGAAAATTGAACATTAAATGCACACCGGTACATAATGGAAGTCCTAATTCCATATGCACAACCCAAATTGACTGCACTTGGGGAAGATTCGATTTTTATGGACGACAGTGGAAGCGTACATGCAAGAAGTTGGGATCCGTTGTTTAGATTGGCCAGCTCGAAGTCTTGACCTCAATCCAATTGAGCATGTCTGGGATGTTCTAAAGAGATGGGTAAGATCAGTGCAACCTGCTCCACAAAACATCAGGGAGCTAAAAAGAGTCATTGCAGAAGAGTGGGCACGTATTCCTCAAAACGTTATTAAAAACATCGTGGAAAGCATGCCCAGAAGTATTCAAGCTATGATTTTGGCAAGAGGAGGTCACACTCGTTATTAGGTTTTTACATTTGTAACTTTATTTAATTAAATAAAGTAAAAAAAAATCTGGTCTTTATTGCCGACCACTTCTTATTGTTTGGGAGTGTACATCGGTTTTAAAGAATCCGTCGTTTTTTTCTTTTTATTGCCCAAATTCACTTCACGCGCATTAATTTACATGATTATAAGTATACAGACTACGTCAAAGCAATAAATTTCATTTAATTAACTCAAATCTACCGTAGAACTTAAATTTCCTTAGGTGCCCGTTTTTTTTTTGCAAAAGAGTTTATATAGGTACCCTTTAAATTACACGTTGTATATTGGTATATACTGATTAGACAAAACTGTGAAAACAGTTTCTAAACCTGTTAAAGTTCCCCTTGAGCTCAAACATCAAACAGTTTAACGTAAACAAACAGACAAACATTAATGATTGTACCTATTTAGTTATTTGCCATCAACACCTTCCAATTATCCGTTTATCTTTGCTCTTTCCTCCCTTTGACAACAGTCGAAACATTCGGAGACAAAGAGACATGTCTTGTAAACAAATAAAAGTTTTACGACTATGAATAATAGAGAGGAAACCAATTTCAAATTGCTGGAGGTATATAACTTGCAATAAAAATACTTTTAAGTTGCGAATATTTTGCTTTGAGCTATATTTTTGGTGAATTTGGGACTAGTTGATGAGAAGGTCGTGGCTAAATAATAACAGTCGCATGGAAAAAAACTAAAAAGAAAATTTCGTTAATTGGCACATAGAAAACACATTATAGACAACATTAAAAATAAAATAAAAAACATCGTTGTACCAAAAGGGCCTCAGTTTAGCATAATGTCAGGTGGCAATCCTAAATATTACCACATAACGCTGATTTTCAGCCGCAGCCCACGGATGCCACACGCTCGAACGCGCAATACACACGCGTAAACATTATAGTTAACACCGCTTGAATGACAAAAAATTGAATTATGCGTAAATAATATGCATATATATTAATAACAATATAATCAATAAATTAAAATTAAATTAAATCGTTATATAAATCATTAAAATTGTAGAAATTAATTAAACTGAATAATTAAATAATGACCAGCATGTTCCAAAACACGGAGACGGCAGTCGGTAAGTTTAATATTCACATAATATCTTGATGATCGAGTAAATACTGTTTTAGTTTTTAACCGACTTCTAAAAAAGGAGGAGGTTCTCAATTCGGATGTTTGTATTTTTTTTTTTTATGTTTGTCCGCGCATAACTCCGTCGCTTGCCAACCGATTTGAAAAATTCTTATCTTGTTAGAAATCTTCCCAAATGGTCCCATGAAAATTTTATCGAAATCGGATAAGCCGTTTCTGAAAAATCAACAAGTCTAAAAAAATATTTACGTTGATGACCTTTTCGTTTACTCTGCATTGCGTTTTTTGTTCGCGCATAACTCCGTCATTTACGAACCGATTTGGAAAATTCACTGACCCACTAAAAAGCACGAAAATAAAAACTTTTTTGCAAAAAATAAAACCGACTTCCATATCAAAACACTACAAAGCCAAAAATAATTTTAATTTCGGAAGGCGGTGTGAAAAAAAAAAGAAAATACAAAACCAATAACACCGACTACCGAAATTAAAATTATTTTTGGCTTTGTAGTGTTTTGATATGGAAGTCGGTTTTATTTTTTGCAAAAAAGTTTTTTTAACTTAAATGTTGGCCTACTTCCACAGTATTTTATAGGTGGGGGAATATTATTCCAACATTTACTCGCCGCATACCGAAAACTACCTCAACGCTGCCGACTTGTGATGCGGTGTCAAAAGGCTCTAAGAACACTTCAAGGTTAAGCAACGCTTGCCGAGGTTACTGTGTGGATGGGTGGCAATCACTTATCGAGATTCTTCCGAGCACGTTAAGTCGTTGGTCTCACCTGTAATTTTACTTGTACTATATTCCTCTAACACCTCTACCAATATACATGATTTATTTTATTCGCTCTTAAAGTAGGTACAACGAAAAATATTTACTTAAACTATGGACTGCCTTTATATATCTTCACATTAATATAATTGTACAGTGTTATTACAATCTTAATAAGGAATAACAGTTTAGAATTCTGACGTCCTATTTAGATTACAGAGTAATCTGTGTTAAGGACCGTCAGCCTATTTCTACAATGAGAGAGAAAAGAAAGAAGATTGCAAAATACGTAGGTGCTGCTGAGAAAACGCATTGTAGATCAGGTCCAACCCAATTAGGTAGATTAATTTAGTTAATTTATATCATCGTTACTGTTCTCTAAAAAAACTTTTTACCAAAAAATTAAACCAACTTCCAAAAAAAACTGCAAAGTGAAAAATAACTTTAATTTCGGAAGTCGGTGCCAAAAACGAAAATACAAAACTAAAGAAACCGACTACCGAAATTGAAGTTATTTTTCACTTTGCAGCTTTTTTTTGGAAGTCGGTTTTATTTTTTGATAAAAAGTTTCTTTTCACACTTTTTAGTGGGTCGATTTATAATTTATCTAGTTACAAAAGCCTAACTTTAACCTTTTACAAAATATTGCTATTCTCAATGCTGGGCCGTTAATTGTTGAGGAGTTCTCCTGGTACTTCACCATCAGCTTCACTTCATCTTATGCATTGTGACGAGCATATTGTGCTTAATAACCATATTCAGTGTCATTAGAACTTAAAACAGGATATTTACCATGTGTATTTATTGTTTTGAGTTTCCGATATTTCGGCACTGTTGCAAGCGCCATGATCACGGATGAACTGAAGTAATTGCGGGTGGAAGTTTATGAGCAGACAAATCGGTCTACCCTCTTTCTCGTTCGTTTTCTGTTAGCGACACCGCTATCACTGTCACATATATCACTAAGCACTCGATTCTGTTCCCAACACACAAAACTCACCGTGTCGACTCGCGAACTTTCTACGGAACTTTTTCGGTTTTTACACATTTGAACCACTGGATTCCAGGCCCTTGACAGTTGAAACCTATCATCCCGATTGAAATTGTCGTATTTGATAATCTCAAGCACTTCCCTTACCAGTCTTGGTATATAGTGGCGTTCTGTCGAGATGACTTGAGGGTTATGTAACTCAATCCAATGGTTCGATCCTGCGTTTAAAAGATGTTGTGCTATTGCCGATTTTTGAACATCATTATTTTTCACCGCCCTAATGTGTTCCGAGATTCTGCAAGCTACGGTACGTTTTGTCTGACCAATGTACGACTTTCCACAGCTGCAGTCCACTTTATAGACACCGGGTTTTTCCAGAGGGAAGTTGTCCTTTGGTGAACGCAGCATCCGAGAGACTTTACGACGTTTTAAGTTCTAATGATACTGTTAGTGACCACGTTAGCTTAAAAACCATATTCAAGTAATCGAAGCGGAACCCATAAAATACTTATTATTCCTACTTATATATTGAGTAGTTCCAGTGGCCATCTCTCGTCTTCATCATCAGGTCCACTTCACAAATGTTGCTTTTCGAATGTAACTACACAATTTACTTTAAAAAATACTCAAATCACTGTTCGTGACATCAGCAAACGTTTAGTTGAATCCACAAGTGACCAGAGGGCTGGCCTTTTCTTTGTACAGAGAATCAGCATTGTCATTGAACGTGGCAATGCGGCCAGTGTTCTGGGCACTTTTTCCATTGATAGCGATGTTTTATTATATTTGTTTTTATAATTATGTATATTAATGTAGTAAGTACTTAATTGAATTAAATCACTATAGGTGTGACCTCCTCCGTTTTTTTTCGTCGGTTAAAAATTAATGAAAAGCATCATGATGAAACATGTCCTAGAAAGACACGTGACATCAACCACACCGCATTGGGCGTGCATTAAAGATCCTTTCGTAAAAAGAAACCCGGCTTCCCACCAGTGTGAACAGTACGGGCCGATTATTATACGTTTAATAAACGTTTAATTTTAAACGCAACAAAACACTTCTTAAATGATAAAAGAAAATATTAATCTAAGTAGTCTCGCGAGAGTTATGCGCAATTACAAGTTTGTTTTTAACGATTCAAAAATTGAGCCCCAGTGTGAAATATAAGGCGAGAAGCGAGAACTTTTTAGATATTTCATTTTACTAAACAGTAACACATAGCCACAGGAACGTCGACACGTATAATAAATTGTCTTAAAGTTTGCGAAATGCCGGCTTTTATTCACTCACCCGCCGTCGTCATATTCGACATGGGAGTTTTATAAAGCGAAGAGAAATATTGGTATTTTTGAGCCATTTCTTGGATATATTAATATCAACATTTTCTGCTCGTGATGAGATATACTAACAGTGGTTGAGTGGTTTATTTTTTTTTTAAAGTTGATTTGTGATTGTAACATGATTGCAATTAAAGTAAGATTTTAAACATTCATATTCATACATATCCATACGTTCTACATAATTTTACATAGGACCGTCCCATAAACCTCATTGTTATTTTTAACCGACTTCAAAAAAAGGAGGAGGTTCTCAGTTCGTCTTGAACATTTTTTTTAATGTGTTACCTTATAACTCAAAGACGGCTGGACTGATTTGGAAAATTCTTTTTTTATTTGAAAGGGTATACTTTCTAGTTGGTCTCATTGTCATCACGTTAGGATCTGATGACGATATCATGGAGAAATCGAGGGAACTCTTCAAATATAATATGCACACGTATAGCGTTTTGAGTATTTCTCATGGTACCTGATGCAGTTGCTCTTGAAAATCACCATTTGGGGAAGCGGAACTGATGATGAAGACCACAGATGGCCACCGAAACTACTCAATAATAAGTATTTCGTATATTGCGATTCGATGACTGGAATATGGATGTTAAGCACTTTATGCTCGTCACAATGCATGGAAAAGTAGAGCTGATACAATTTTCAGCTAAATCGGTCAGCCGTTCTTCAGTTATAAATAGTGTAACTAACATGACTTTCTTTTATATATATAGATTTACAAAATAAATATTTTATTTCATTTCATTCAAAAATTAAAGATATTATGCCGTAATATTAGATTAAAAATTTGAAAAATATATAGTCATTTGTGGCACGCATTTATTGTAAGTGCCAGTTAGTGATTATAAAAATATAGAGTACCTACATTTATCAGAGTTTATTTATCATACTTTTTTTTGGGTGGAAATCTATACTATATAATATTACTAGCGACCCGCCCCGGCTTCGCACGGGTGCAATGTTTGTATTAAATATACTATACATACATCCCACCACTCACACACATACTACCACTTACATACACTTCACGCATTCATACGTAAATCAAACTCCACAGATACTGCACGCACTCTCATAATCACTTCCGCTCTTACTAACTCTTAACTTGTGTAATTAATGTTAAATTCTAATCTTAGCTGATAAGTACTCCATACTATTGCAAACACTTTGTTGGCGATTTTATTAAAACTCCTGGGAAATGGCATTGATAACTGAAACACAGGCATTGCCTAGTTCGGTTACAAAAGCTACATCCAGTTTACAATGTTATACACTGCCAAATTATAATTTCTGTAAACTAGTAGTAAGTTTTTTGAGAAATAATTTACTATTACTATTACTATAGAATGTCTTTATATACATCGTTGACAGCCTTTTTGTCATTCGACATACATGTTCTCTTTAGTAATTACTCTTGAAAGTGCGACACATAATTTACCATGGGAAAAACATTCAACGCTCAAATCTAAGCAACATAGGCATGCGCGCCGTGCCTCCGCCGGCACCGCGCCGCAACAGCTATGTCCTTGCATTTAAATCTGTAATATCTTCGAAAATATTTATTTAAATTATATTCTGTAAAGGGCAATATTGTTTTATATTAAATGCACAATGTATTTATGGTACTTAATTGGATAAGGATTAATGCTGTATTGCTTAAAATCACTTCGTAAAATATGCTCGTATTTCTCGTAAAAAGTAAAGGATAAAAAATGGTTGTTGTGGGTTATCTATAAGAGATAGACAGATGCCATTGAGGACAATTTTGTTGACCTTTTTAAGATGTGCAAAAAAATGTGTTTATTTGCGACATCACATTAGAAACCTCAAAAATTATCAGTTTCCTCTACTATATTATGCATGTTATATACTTAAAAACCTTCCTATTGAATCACTCTTTCTATTGAAAGAAACTGCATAAAAATCCGTTGCGTAGTTTTAAAGATTTAAGCGTACATAGGGACAGACACAGGGAAGCGACTTTGCTTTATACTATGTTAAGATTAAGATTAAGATAAAGCGGAAAAGTTTGTTTGTTTGTTTGATTGAACGCGCTAATCTTCGAAAGTACTGGGTGGATTTGGATGCAATTTGGTTTGGAAGTAGCTTGAAGCTTGAGGAAGGTTATATGCTACTTTATACGCGACTGCAAAAAAGGAGAGTTATGTTTTTACCGTGATAGAATCCACGGGAGCGAAGCCCCGCGTGAGTACTAGTATCATGATATGTTCAATTTCCCTTACTTTTTGGGTCCGCGCTATCTCGTTAGAATATGCCCTCAACCCCGGCAGTTATTTATCATACCTGCATTGTGCAAGGAAACGACATCAGCAGACATGAACAGAAAGAAGTGGATGGCCAGGGTCGTGAATATCGGGCTGGGCACACGACCCACGGAGATGAGACGAGTCCTCAGGTATCTTGCGATCGGCATCTCATTACCAGACGCTGTTTTTTTTTTTGGCTCAAAGTCTGAAACAAAATGATAAAAGAATAAATTATCTATTCTGTAAGATCGGTGCAATTGTAGGACCTGTTATGTTGTTCACTGGGTAAATTAACTATGAGTATTTTTATTATCTTCCTTGTAGCAATAAAACCACATTCGTCCAATCACTTGTGCTTTCTATCATTGATTAAGCTAATGTTTGCTACTCTGATCTTTCCCAAGAAGGCCTTCGAAAATATGATCACATTTCTTCCTTCCGTTCTCAGCTTAAATGGTTGCCTATCCGTTGCCGTCTGAAGGAGATCCCTCAGATCCCTCTGAATGCTCTTCACTATTAGGAACGATTCTTGTGCTCCTGTTTACTTAAAACAAAATTTTAAATTGTTGGTCAGTTCTCATGATCTTAACCTTCGCGCATCCAAAAACTTACTTCTTCACAGTCTTTCTCACCACACCAGGTTTCTATCTAATTCTTACCCTATTTCTACTATTAAACTCTGGAATTTGCTACCCTTGACATCAAGAAGGCTGAGTCAAAATTTTCTTTCAAGCGTAAAATTAAAAACCTCTACTTAAGGGGCTGTTATTCTTAGTTTGGTCTTCGTCATAATTATTATGAGCTCTCTTAATCAGAAAGAATATTATAAAGCACCGTATCTATTAGTTTGTCATTTTAGCAAATGTGTATTTTATTAGTATTATTATAAATCAGTATTATATTTATGGGTATTAAGTATATTATTTCATTCCATTTTCTCGTACACCTACCACAATGTGTTTTTTTAACCCAAAGGTTGACTGGTAGAGAATGCCTTGCTGCATTAAGTCCGCCCATATAACACATATATTATTATTATTATTAATTTTTTATAGGCACTACTTATAAAATGCTTTTTGATACAGTTCTTCAAATAAATTAGCTCAGTTTAACTAAATATGTTTTCGTATTATTCCAGATATGTCAAATCTAACATTAGAAGACACATCCACAACATCTGTGGAGGTGACATCACCAAGCTAGTCTTCTCAGACATTGATGTCTCTAAATATGAGAACAAAATTAGAGACAAATTCCTTCTTACTTACCAGTACCAGGAGAACTCTCAAAAATTAACGGCTCTGCATCGGGAAAAGCAATATTTTGTAAAAGGTTATAAGTAATTGACATTTTGGCTTTTGTAACTAGATAAATTACAAACCAACCCACTAAAAAGTGTGAAAAGAAACTTTTTATCAAAAAATAAAAATGACTTGCATATCAAAAGATTACAAAGGCAGAAATAACTTTAATTTCGGAAGGTGAAGTCAACAAAAAATAAAATACAAAACCAATATCACCGACTACCGAAATTAAAGTTATTTTTGTCTTTGTAGTGTTTTGATATGCAAGTCGGTTTTATTTTGTGCTAAAAAGTTGTTTTTTTTAAGTTTTAGTTCAGTCCTTGACTGTAAAGTACAGAACTATTTTTTACTTAAACAGTCTGCTAAAACGGCTTATCATAGTTACTTAAAGTTAGTTGTGTGTCTACAATTTCGTAGATACATCTCTGCATGTTTATTGAGCATTATGTTGCAAATATTACAGGTATTTATTAAATACCATTACTACTATCAAATATGTCGAAATTAGAGCCAAGACCAACGGATTAACGCGCTTTCCGAAGCACGGGGGTATTACACCGTCAATTTTTAAACTCCGGTCTACTACTGCGAATTTCCTTATACAAGGTGTAACGGAAACCCCATATCTATCCAAAAGGGCTGAAGACAACATCTGGTATGGAGTCTCTATGCACAGTTTCAGCACAAAATAACTGACTCAAAGAATTGATACCAAATTATTGGTTCCATATATTTCTTGAACATCAATAATAACAAACGTGTCACAGCACTACGAGGGTCAATAACTTTCCACGTCACTTGCCAATAACACGAAAATTCTTTTCATTCTTCTTAATTTGAAAAATTCGGTCTCTGGTATCAGTGTATTGGAATATGTATTAAGTTCTACACACGTAGACTTAGAATTACAAAACCCTTGCCATCCAAAGAAGCTATGCACTTGGTATGTATATACCCTTTAAATTACACGTTGTAGAAAAACCCAATAAAAATATTTGCCCGACCGAAGGCCATTATTAGCGAATAAAATAAGCTAATTAAGTAGGAAATTATATAATAAAAACGTTTTCATGAAAGTAGAGACGCGAGTTGAAGTTATTTATTAACAGCAGTGCTTTTTCAACTCTGCTTATAACTTTATCTACATACTACATAATTATTATATATGAGGAAACTCTGAAACAAGAGCATCGTGCAATAGAGGCACTGTGTGTTTAACAGTTATGGTACAAACAAATACAGAAATGGATACAAATGTTTATTATTTGAGTATCCCGTTTGCTGGACAGATCAGGCTGATATTGCATTGCGCGAGATTTTAGTTCCTGAAATATCATAGTAATTGATAGCAAAATAAAACAACATCACGTCTGTTTTGCTCCGGAAGGGAGTAGACAGAAGTGAAGCCGAAATATAGCAATTACAATCGGTGGCGACGAGACGGTACGAGTCTTCGCATCGCTCAGAAACAGCGAAAAAAATCTTTTTTATTCCTTTATTTAAAAACTGCCTAATCTAGGAATGTCTCCTGTATCGAGGGTGCTTTTACAAAGATAACATGCACACCCATATCTGATACAAATATGTGTAGGCCTTATAAACATTTGTTCCATGCTGGGATCGAGGCCGCGACACGCAGCGTGATAGCCTATAGCTCAACCACTACACCCACCGCGTTGTAAATATATCTAGAACAAACAGTTTTTTCTAATCCTCTATATTTTCTTCTTTCGCTTTCGATGAGAGAAAGATTATTTATAATCGGATCAGCACTCTCAGAGAAAAAAAAATTGTTTCGAAGAAAAAATTTGAAATTGACAAGACGGCGAAAATTTTCTTGTCAATTTTCTACGTATTTTATATTTATTACTGCTTTTATTTTTCTGTATTATATCAAAATTAACCGTGTAAATAAATAAAAAAAATGAATACCAATGTTCGTACTTCGGCAAATCACAGTGAAACCTCATCAAATACCGTGCAGTGTCCTCATTGTCCTAGAACCTTCAAAGTAAATGGAATACAACGACATTTGCGCGCCGCCCATACTGAGAATCCACCTCCAGCTATAACCCAGACCATACCCACAACATGCCTAGAAGATGCTTTTGGATCCCCGTTTTTTAATGGAATAGGATCGAAGACAGACATATGGCAAAAACGATGGGAAAAAGTGTGCACCCTTCATGGGAAACTCTATGACCTTCCCTCCAACACTGTAAGTAGAAGATTTATTCACAAATTAGCTGAAGAAATAGAATATCTTGTTAAATCAGACTATCCTTCTGAACGCATTTTGATTTACGTTGCTGTCATGCTACAAAGAGAGAAAAATGTTAAACAAGCAAAAGATATAACAAGATTACTTGACCGACGCCAAAATCTATGGGCCGAAGAAAACATTGATATACTAATAACTGAGGCTATGAAAGCAGACCACTCTCTCCGTAACTCCTACAACAGAAATAATTATAATGATAATAATGAATATGTCACAAAAAATTTCACCCGTCTCATACAGCGAGGAAAAACACGTGAAGCCCTAAATTGGTTAATGACAAAAGATACAAGCAAAATTCTTAAACCTGAAGACGAAATTGATGTAACAGGAAAAACGGTAATGAATGTACTGCAAGAAAAGCACCCCCCCGGATTCAATCCCGATTCAAGACTGTTCACACTGCCTGATGGCCTCCCCGAATTGACTCCATTACTAGAAGTAGACATAACCAGTGAACATGTGGAATCAGTTGCTAGAAAATTGCACGGTGGTGGAGGCCCAACAGGTACCACATCAGACAATTGGAAAGATTACTTGCTACGATTTGGAGAAGCAAGCCTGCATCTGAGGACTGCAGTAGCACAATTAACAATGCATTTAAATAACAATTTTGTGCCATGGAATCAAATACAAGCTCTTATGTCAAGTCGACTTATCGCCCTAGACAAATGCCCAGGTGTGAGACCGATTGGCATTGGCGAATGCCTACGCAGGATCCTATCCAAATGCATGATTTTAGTCACCGGATCCGAGGTCACCGAAGCCTGTGCTCAATCGCAACTCTGCAGTGGACTAAGCAGCGGTATCGAAGGTGCTATTCACGCGATGAACGATCTTTTCCAAAAAGAATGTCAACCAAGCTCTAACTGGGGAATGCTACTCGTCGATGCAAATAATGCCTTTAATTCTATGAACAGACAGTTAGCTCTCTGGCAAGCAAGAATATATTGGCCACATTGCGCTCGTTTCTTATACAACACCTACAATGGTCACGCAGAACTTGTAATACGTGATTCCGATATGAGATTATATAGCAAAGAAGGAGTTACCCAAGGTGATCCACTTGCCATGCCATTGTATGCCCTTGCAACACTACCCTTAATAAACGAACTAAAAAAAGAACAAGCAACTACCCAATGCTGGTATGCAGATGACTCCTCCGCCCAAGGTAAGCTCAGAAACCTACGTCAATGGTGGGATAAAATGAGTAAAATAGGCCCTGAATATGGTTACTTTCCTCAAGATAAAAAATCATACCTAATCATTACCGAGAGCGACAAGCAAACAGCTCAACAGATTTTCAAAGGGATTAACGTAACCATCATAACTGGATCACGCTTCCTTGGTAGTTATATTGGCGAAGGAAAAGAACACTTTGTGAACAAGAAAATTAAAAACTGGCAATCTACAATAGAAAAACTTTCACTTATCTGTAAAGACTCACCCCAAGCTGCTTACACTGCCCTTACTAAAGCAGTTCAATTTCAATGGTCATTCCTTTTAAGAGTCTTAGATGATGTAACCCAATTCTTCGAACCATTAACAAACACACTGCGTACCAATTTTTTACCCACTTTACTAGGAGGCGATATCTCACCTTTGGAAGCTGACCTATTCTCTCTACCCGTTCACAAAGGTGGTCTAGCAATATCCGCTCTATCAAAAATGACAAATATAAACTATGTATGCTCAAAAAAAGGCTGTGCAGTCCTCTCAAATGCTCTGATTGAAAATACACATATGGACCTCTCTCAACATCATAAATCCCTCAAAGATGCACAAAAAGAATGCCGCAACGAGAAAGACTTTCTCAATGACCAACTCTTGGATACCGTCTTAGTCAAACTATCCCCTATCAAGAGAAGAGCGATTGAACGTTCAATTTCGACAAAAATGAAAACTAAATCCTCCAACTGGTTATCTACCTTACCGACTAAGAAGGACCATTTCGATCTGTCACCATTAGAGTTTAGAGACGCACTTGCATTACGTTACCACAGATTACCAGTCTCTATGCCAAAATCATGTGACGGCTGCGGCTGCAATGAATTTAATATCGATCATGCTCTATGTTGTAAAAAGGGTGGTCTAATAACACGTCGTCATAATGAAATTAGAGATCTGTTCTGTGACTTATGTCAACATGCATGGGGAAACGTAGTCAAAGAACCCATCATCTCCGAAGGAGATTGTGGACTACGTGGAGACCTTTCATGCCGCGGCGTTTGGGATGCTCAGAGGGAGGCGTTATTTGATATCCGTGTTGTAGACACTGACGCTCCTTCTTACATTTCACGTCCTGTTGCCTCTGTACTAAAATCCGCCGAAGATGAAAAAATAAGAAAATATTCAAACGCTTGTGAATTGCGACATACTACATTCACCCCTCTTGTTACATCCGTTGACGGAGTCTTCGCTCCACAAATGTCTACTTTCATAAAACATCTTGGTACTGCAATCGCTGACCGCTGGAACAGGTCCTTCAGCGTAGTGATGGGTTGGTTAAGATCAAGAATCATCATCTCAATATATAATAAACCATTAGCCAAGTTATTTGGTTTCGGCGATGGAGCAGCCCTACCTGGGCAAAACTAATGCGGATGTGGCCGACGAACCATGAAGCTGTCGTACAAAACCTCATTTTAAAACAAATTTAAGTTCCTCTATACAAGTTCATTTATAATCCTAATCTGTTGTTATGTTGCCTAATTGTTAAATAAATTTATTCCAATGCACTCTCAGAGATTATTCTTTTGCAAACAATAATTACATAAAATATGTCAGATGGTGATAATAGTGATGAAATGCGAGTTTATCATCATTATTTTAAAAAAATATTGGCCCAATTGTGAGTAACATAATTCTTAAAAACTAAGTATGCAAGTACGACTTGAATAAAGTAGTTCTAATATTTTTGAGTTCGACGTTGATAGCTGCACCACAGTGCTTACTTCTGCAGTTATCGTCGTTTTATTTGTAAATAGTAGCATGAAAATACACCGAAATGGTTCCAGAAAATGATGGCATGGCAGTGTTTGCTTCGGGCTCGACTTGGCGTGGACACTGCCGTGCCCCTTGATACCTACGTTGATCCAAATAAACTTTAAATTTCTTCTTAGCGTGTCGATGGCAAATAGTTAAATTAAGTCTGCTCAGAACTGGGCAACAAGCTTGGCACCGTCGGTAGCTTCCATCAGGTCCTGCAGTGAGCAGTTGACAAGGCACGCAGGACAAGAAATTAAGTATGCCACGGTTCGTGGAGCAGAACCACATATACAATCTAAGGCAGGGTCAACAATAAATCTCCATCTGAACAGATTTTTTTTGCTGCAACCAACCTGGGTACGGTGTCTATTTGAAGACTCCCAGGTCAGCCATAGCAGTTCGTGTCCAGGTGGTAGATGCTCTACTGGTGGGGCAAATGGACTTGGAAGAGATGTACTTTCTAGCTACAGCTTTAGGCTGCTCACCATTGAGTGGGATTATATACTTCAGTAAACTTCTTCAACTTTTCAGCCTCTGTGGCACAAAGGTGTATAGGGTGTATAAGGTGCATAGGGTGTCGGGTGTCTCTAACCATTTTGGCTCTTTCACTGGAACTTGCCACCGCTCTGCGAGCTTCCGGTGGCGCTATTCCTGCCAGTGGATACAAAATCTGTACCAGGGTCGGCTTAAGGCAACCAGTGATGATCCGACACATTTCATTAAGAGCTGTATCCACTAACTTCGTATGGGCTGAACGACACCACACGGGGCATGCAAATTCACCCGCAGAAACAGATAACGCCGGCGTAGTAGTCCGCAAAACGTGAGGCGAAGCAACCCACTTTTTTACAAAATTAATCACAACAAAAATAAAAAAGGGAAAATAAATAGATAAATGTATCAGTTATCCTGTGACCAAAACAGTGACAGCGTGACCGCGACCACCATAGTGCATCATACTTTTCCATTAACATACCTTTATCGGATTTTTTATCGAAAATCATTAAATACCTGCTCCCGCTCTGTGTGGAGAAGAAAAGAGTGTCAGACTTCTACTGACTAAAGCTCCACTCTGTTCCTTCAGTTGCCCTTGCGGTCCGGGGCTGCGGTATCTCGTTAGAACATTCCTGTAACATACCAAGGATGCTGTTAGAATTAGTCGGCCCTCTTTATTTATTATTTAATACGAATGAGCCCGCTCTTGACCTCGATCCCACCTGATGGTAAGTGTAAGATGAGGTCTACGATCGAACGAGCGAGCCCAGAAAATGCCTATTCACTCTTGCTTTAAAGGCTGATGGGTCATATGTGGCAGGGAACACCGAAGCCGGCAGAGAGTTCCACACCTTTGCTGTGCGCACAATGAATGTTGAAGAAAAGCGTTTAGTACGACAAGACGGTATATCGACCAAGTGTGGATGGTATCCTGCGGTACGTCTGGTAGACCGGTAAAGGGGGATGAAGGGATCAGGTCGTGGAGCTCCTGCGCACACTCTCCGAAGTACAATCTATAGAAGATAGACAGGCAAGCAACGTTTCGCCAGTGAGCCAGGCTGTGAAGCTTGCCTGCCAGAACCTCGTCACCTATGAGCCTTTTAGCTCTGCGTTCGATTGAGTCAAGTGCAGCTAGCTGGTATTTGGCTGAGCCATCCCACAAGTGACTGCAGTACTTCATACAGGAACGGACCTGTGCTTTGTATAAATTCAAAAGCTGTCCAGGTGTGAAGTATCGCCTCACTTTTTGTAGGATGCCCAGCTTCAGCTGCAGTCTGAGCTTTAGACTCAATGGTTGAGCCGAAGTTGAGGTCAGACGTCTACTCCATGCCCAAGAGCTCCAGGCGGTCGGTAATAGGTACAGATGCACCTCTGAAAGTAGGAGACCATTCAAATTGGTCCTCTTGACAATAAGGAACTGATTTAACTACGTATTGTTGTATTTATTGTAAGTCATTGGTTTGATAAATAATTAATTTAACTCTTCATTCATTTATGACTAGCATTGGCGCGGGGCTTCACTTCCGTGGACTTTATCTCGATGAAAACATAACCTCCTACTTTTGCAGTCGGGTATAAAGTAGCTTATAGCCTTCCTATAAACTGCTATTCAAAAATTCATCCGAATCCATCTAGTATTTTCTAAAATTAGCGCGTTCAAACCAACAAACAAACTTTTCCACTTGATAATTTAGTACCTATAGATTGATGAATCCATAGCCCACACGTCTTTCGATCTCTCACAGTTATCACAGCATGATATCAAATATTTCTCTTGATTTTTCTGCGCCCATAACCACCTTTTAAACACACAACAGTAATTATTCACTCGAAACTGGCCCTCGAAGGACCCCCTCAGGAATTCCCGCCATCCGACAGACCTTATTTCTAACAGTTTTCTCTCATTTAAAACGCGATCTCGTAATGTCTGGCCTCGTAAAGAGAGGGCCATAAACGAAAGAACATTTTACATTGTTATTTGTTTATACGGTTCCATGGGAGCCTCGTAAACCTTCATCATAATTCGGAGTTACCTGGGAGAGCTATAAATTGACAAAGAGCTGTAAAGCAAAGAAAAAGTTCAACGGCTCGTTTCATCATCTGCTCCTTTTCGAAACTATGTTACGGTCGGCTTAAAGTCTAAGTGGATGCAGCTGTGGACTACTATTTTAAATGAAGCGACTGCTTATCTGGCCTCCACAACCCAATAGCCGGGTAACTCGTTATCCCTTTACCAAGACTGGTATGTTCGGAAACCTCTCGAACAAACCGATGACGTCGATGGAAGCGGCACCGTTGACGGCGACAGCGGGGGCACGGCGCGGCGCGGGGAGCACCTATATAAAACACAACTCGATCAGCTCTGAACATTGTACGCGCCGCGCTCCGTTCATACCTTTGCTGTACATAATTTTTATAATAAACCAGTATTTTTAAATCAGCGTCGTCTTTTATACAGTCCAATCAAATCTCCATAACAGGTATCAGATTTTCTGGCTTCTGATACGTGTAACGAATGTCAAAGATGTACAAATGACAGCCGGGACCAACTGGATTAATATACTTTCCGAGATACGGTGAAATCTCGATGTGTAAATAATGGTCACCCATCCTTGCCTTGCTTTACCTTGAAAATCGTCCCCGATGGTGGTGCGGCGAGCTAAATTAGTTTATTTTAGTGGACTGTATTTGCGGTGCGGAACGAAACGATAGACAAGCTCTCTCTCTATACTTTGCTCTCTGCCAGTCCCTTATTACATATTGTATAACATCTTGGGGTGGATCCTCAAAAACCATAATAAAGCATGTTGAGATTGCCCAGCGTGCCATACTGAAGATTTGCACTTTTAAACCGAGGTTGTTTCCCACGTCTCTCTTATATGAGTTTTGTGATGTATTAACTGTCAGACAGCTCTTCATCCTAAATATTGTAATTAAGCAACACAAAACATTAATTTTTAACACAGCAATTCTAAATAAACGAAAAAAACACTTAGTATGTCCACAAAAAAAATCATTCAAAACAAAATTTAGTACTAAATTTATTCCCTTCATTGGCCCCTACATTTACAATAAGATAAATAAAATTCTAAATATATATCCATTGACTAGTAAGTCCTGTAAAACTATAGTAAGTACTTATCTCCAAAAACTTACGTATGAGGAGACAGAAGAACCGCTAGAAATACCGGTATAAACTATAAACTTTTTTATTTTAATATGAGTAATTACATCTAATATCAATACGCTATACGTGCAACATTCACGCTTCCATCTAACAAGCACACATCCTCTCACACTCATACACTCACACCCACATATCACACAAAGAGAGAACATACTACACATATACTTTCTTCTTTGTCATTGTTTAATTTACTTATTTTATGTTAAGTTACTATTAGTCATCCACTGTATCGGTTACTCAAGGGGAATGGCTAGAGTTGTAAAAAAACGGTTTTTTTTCTGAGATGAAAAAAAACGTTTAAAAAAAACATGAAAAGAAACAGTTTTTTTTCTGGAGTAGGTTTTTTTTCATGAGTAGGAAAATAAAAATATGGTAAGGCGGTTGTCATATGTGAGTTGATATTATTTTTTTTTGTTCAATAAGAAAATACCATTTGTTTTTTGTTAAATAATACATGACTTAACATAATTGGCTACACCAAGTGTAAACTACATTTACGGACGGGGATTTCCCTAATCCTCGTTTGGTTTATGTTTTGCTTGATTTGCGTGCAGACTGCAGAAACATTTAGTACGTACAGCGACATTCATACCAAGAAACGTAATAGACTGACAAATGACTAAAAGGGCTAAGAAAATAGTGTACAAGCAGAATGTAATAGAGTCCCTGATAGTATAGTCGTTGATTCAGAATCAGATGAAACAAATACAGACACAACATTATTCCGAAGCTGATAAAACAAGCGTAGCCGTAGCTACTGATACTGATGATTGTAACACATTAAGTATTTTTTAAGTTCATATTAATAGTTACCCATTGATTTAAACATTATTTGACTTGAATAAAAACAAAACAATCAAATTTAGTGTCTTATTCCACTATAGTTATACAGTTTCACTTTTTCTGAAAAAAAACCAAATGTAGAAAAAAAAACAACGGTGCCAAGATTTTTTTCATGTTTTTTTTCAAGATTGTGAAAAAAAACATTTTGTTTTTTTTCAATTTACATCTCTAGGAATGGCCTTGAGAGCCGAAATACAGGTTTTGCCTAGTTCGGCCTCAAGTTCTACAACTTTTGTGTACAATTAAGCACTATCATTAAGCACTGTATTATTTTTAAGAAATAATGTACATATATCTTGGAAATAAAATTTATCTTATCTTATCTTAAGCGCTTGGATATAGGCACACGAGTTGCAAGGGTGTTGGACAGTAGAATGCAACCCGATATTTTAATGAAGGAAGCACAAACCTTTTCTCTGAAGTCACGTGCCAAGTCGACACCGGTGTTCATTTCTTCATTCTTCTTTTTGCTGTCCTCACAAAAATCACACACTAAACACGAACACAAATTGGTGTTACTTAGTCTGTGAAATACGATGAATCCAAGATTGTCAATTGTTCTTGATAAGCACAGGCTTGGAGCCATGTGCGCTCGCAGTTGTTCAAATCGGAAGTGCGTTCGTACCAACAAAAATGGCGTGGCGAATGTACTTATCATCCTCGCGAGGTTTTGTGTCGGAGAGAGGGAGGGGTTTGGGAAACGGATGTCAATCGAATTTTGAATGTTGGCGCAACCAGTCGGGGACGTTTTCAAACTTCAACAGAATGGAGTATAATTTTCTCACCATAACTTTTTCTCGTTTCTCAATAATACATTTGATGTTAGTATCTACTTTTTTGTATTGTTTCAGTTCAGTCAGCCTATAACGTTTCCATTGCTGGGCCACAGATTATCTCTCTATGAGAGAGAATGGGCCGAATCCATCACACGGACCCAGTGGTGGATGTCGAGTGGAGTGATGTTCGGTTCGGTTTTTGGTCTTAGGATGATGTTTCCTCACGATGTTTTTTCCTTCACCGTTTTCTGGGCTCGAACCTTCGACCTGCAATTTGTAATTGGGCCTAATATTTGGGTTTGGGCCTCCACTGACTGCTCTATTTTGGGTATTGTTTGTATTTTATACGGTTAATTTATTGTTTATTATTATATATGGTTTATACATACTGACAGCCCTGAATCTATCACGTTTTAGTTATTTCCATACAAAGAATATCTGTAAGAGATTACCCTGTGCGATAAGACCGCCCATTGTACACTGCTTTAATACATTTTATCCTTGTAAATATTGTACAGTGAAGTTACTTCTTAAATACTTAGTTCATTTTTAACTTCAAGAAAAAGGAGAATCTGATTGAAGTCGGTGCCAAGCCAAATAAATAGGTTTGATAGGCAATGAAAGTGTGCTCCTTCTATATTACAACAACCCGTATAAGCACTTAAGAAATCACAGTTATTATATTTGAAATCATAAGCAGATATGTCAATGTTATTTGTATGCATAAACATGGCATAGAGTTCTTTAGACAACATAAAAAATGAGACATTTCACATTTCTTTATAAAATGAGCCGTGAAAAGTGTTGCTATATAAACGTTCGATGCAATATTTTGCAATCGACCACTTTTGCTGAGCATACGATATAACGCGGTCGCACTAAGTGCGCCGCGAGCTCAGTGTATTTCGTACAGTACAGCAACCGTGTGCACTCATTTCCATCATTTAGCGGGTTTTAATATTTACGTTACTTTGTTACTTAGCAATAAACCCTTGTATGTTATCAGTGTGTTTAACTTAGTAGCGTAGCGAATCCCACAAGGTACCACTTAGGTCGCGCCCCTACAATTAATAAAATTATAATACGTAGTTTAATCTAAAGTAAAGCTCAAAGAAATAAAAATATAGAAAAAGTAGCGTAAAATAAGGATTACTTCAAAAAGAAACTATTTGATAGCAGAGCGTGGTTTCGATCCACGGACCTCTGGGTTATGGGCCCAGCACGCTTCCACTGCGCCACTCTGCTTATGTTTTCCATGGCTAAATACAACATCACATTGGTTTTTTAGATCTACGTGCAATAAGACTACATTCATACTTTTCTTTTATAATAGTCTCGCGTTTGACCATCATCTCACCTGATGATAAGCGATGATGTGATCGAAGATGAAGCACGCTTACTTAGAAGTAACCTATTTAATCTTCACTTAAACACCCCTAGGTTATCAGGAATAGAGTCCGGCAGGGAATTCCGCTCTTTAGTCGTATGCATAATGGAATGTCCACCTTGTAATAATGGCGCATCGCTGTTTGTCTTGTAGTCCGATAATGAGCTGGCTTGGTGGAATTGGACTATGCAATTCCATCGCACACTCCCCGAAATGTAAGGGATAGAAAACCCATAGGCTTAAACTATCTAGGAAGAATATAGAATTCTAATGACATTACTGCTATTTTTATTTGGAAGTTATGAAGTTAGTTAAAAAGTAGATAAACTAATTTAGATGCCTGGACGAAGTAAAAAAGTGCTCATGAAGGGTTCCGTAGTAGCTACGTAAAATAACTTTGTTTTTCATAGTGTTTGCATGAACAACAAAGTTATATTTACGGTTTTTGAAAATGAGATATGTCTCAAGAAGTATTTACTGTCTGTACCTCGTTCTAACCAATTTTCGTAAAAAGTTTTTATTGAGATCTACAGCGTACATATTTTTTTTTTATTTTGGACTCTATCATTTTAAAACTTAGAGAGGGAAAACTTTGGAATTGTCTTTCTTTAAAACCTAACAGTATCAATAGAACTTACAGCAAGCGCTATGATCACGGATGATTCATACACAGTGCCGAAATATCGGAAACTCAAATCTATAAATACACGTGGTAGGTAAGTATCCCGCTTTAAGTTCTAGTGATACTGTACGTCGATTCTGAAAAATTCGAACAACAACTTGCATCTCATATAGCTATTCACTGTCACTTCGCTTATGGTTCAAAGTGACCTTGATTTTGCATTCTGTAAACAGCGTCGAAGTGACGGAGGAATTACCTTACCGAATGCCACTTCTCACGTCATCTCATACTTTATCTGTCAAAATCTTTAGTTGAACTCGCTGACACGCTCGCAAGGGTAGCGCTAGTGTAAATTCGAATTTACAACCGAGTTTTTAGAATGGCAATCAATAAACTCACAGCGGGTTCAGATTCGAAGTTTAGAATGAGATCTTACAGAATAACACAGCTGTTAGTGATCATGTTAGTTTAAACACTTATATTTCAAACCTAACTTTGAGACAAAATGGTTTTTGAAACCTTAATGTCATTTTAAAGACTTGTCTATTATAATTAGACACGTATAGCTTTGAAGAAAATATTTTTTTCAGTTTCTGTTCCATGTATGGAAAGCCTCTTAATATTTTATTCTTGTAAAAAAATTGTAAAGCGAATCACAGAATAGTACATCTACCTACCAAGTTTAAACTCTGTAGTCCTAATAGTTTCGCAATAAAGTGGCTGTGATATACGGGCGGACAGACGAACAGACAGACATGAGGAGTCTAAAGGGGTTCGGTTTTTTGCAATTGGACTAAGGAACACTAAAAAAGGAAAGAACAGAACTAATAACACAGGCTACGCACGTCGTCGTCGTCGACTACGGAGTCACAAGTGGAGCCAGTGTTCGAGGACAAGGTTATCCCATCTATCCGCCAATATCTTCAGGGTGCTGTGTGGCTGGTGCACACCATTTGGCTAATTAAAGAGAAGCGCACTGTTTCATAATAATAGTATGAAACTCTGAGCACCTCCACAGAACCGCGTCTACCCCGACAGCACCCTTCTTATTCTTCGTATCGATGGCAAATCGCGTACTTTATATGTCCCAGTAGGTAGCCACGCTGGTCGCGATTTCAGTGGCTTTTAATAGGTCTTCTTATGTTCTTGGACCATTAGGACATTCCAGCAGATGGGACATTTTTGGTCAGGAACGCTGCAATCGCACTGGGTGTCAGTTTGGCATATAATACCCCACTTTGCAAAATTGCGCTTTCAGCGGCCTACTTGTGTTTGCAGTTGATTGATAGCTTTCCAAATTGGCCACTGCGTATAGCTCGTCCTTCAGCCAGCTGCATGTTACTTTGTATTCAAATCAACCGGTAGAAGTGTTTAACATTTTACTGCTTTACTAAAATTCTCTTAAACACATAAACGAACCTGGCCTTACTTGATTAGAACTTACCTGAAGATTTAATAACCGATATAAAGATCTATCACCAAAACAATAAAGCCTAAATTACATTACGTTATTTGCCTTACAATTGGCTAATCTATTTAATAACCAAGGTCTTAATACATCTCAGTGGACTCTATGCCTGGATAATAAGGTTAAAATTCGCGTTTTGTGGTGTTTTCCGGTGTAATGTTTGGGGTTATAAATCGCGTGTGTCAGTGGACGCCAGTTTTCAGTTCATTTACCAAATAAACTTGGCTGAAGTAATAACAAAGTTTGGTGAAGTAATATTGGCCTTCTCAGCTATAAAAAGGTGGATGTGGCACTCATAACTTTTTGAAAATTAACACAATAAATTTGAAAACTACTTAAAGGTATTTTTGAGCCGTTTAGGTTTGAAATCCTGGGACTGTGAGGCTCTTGTGCTGAAAGCCTTATATCAAAGCAATTTAGAAAAGGCTGGTTGACACTTCCCGCATCCCAATTTTGCTACAGACTAAGCATTGCCATACAACGTGCTCTTTGGCACTTAGGCACCTTTAACAGCTTTGAGAACGATTGGAGTTTCTTGCCGATTCTTCTCCATAGGAAATGACCAATTTTGAACCATGCTCTAGCTTGTGCCGTTTTATGATTGCCCATGTAGGCCTATGGGAAATAAAATCTTTTTGACTTTGCCTTAACTTTAGGACAAAGTTTTTTCAAGTCAAATTCTCAGGTAGTTTTACAATAAAAAAATACTTTTCAAACATCAAACTAAAATATAGTAATAAAATTTATTGCAAACAGATATACGCATCGTACCGCACTCACACGTACCTACTTTAAGTTTGTCTAGCAGCGTGCAAATAGCCCGTAAATCATAACACTTTAACTTTGTGTTAGGTACTATGTTACTGTGAAGTATATTCGAGAATAAATGGGGACGACAGATGACTTCGTATTTGTTAAGAAAACACCTAATCCACAGAGATTATTATTTTTGAAACATTATTAAGATTGCATTTTTTTTATTTAGAATGAAGGCTTTGAGATCAAATAACAGGCTTGCGACGAGGAAGTCCAATTCTAATAGAAATTACTCTATGCCAAAGAGCTTAAAGCAATTTTCATAGAACAACACATCCTTACACACTTCCATTCCAGCAAATATTATTCTACATAGTTATGGCCTACCTAATGAGGTAGGTATCTATATATTTTTATATATTTTTGAGACGATAGGGTCGTGCCGTAGGTCCTTGTCCTCTAATCTCTCTATCTTGTCATGTTCTTTTTAAAGAAATTTGGAAAAGGCTGACTATTTCCGTGGCTGGCAACCAATGGCTATAGATTACTTTGGTCAAAAGCTAAGCGTTACTAAAGAATGTGGCAATATCGCCTATCTCCCGTGTACATACCCAGCCGACATCGTAGAGAATGAAATGTTTTAGTCTTTAAATAGTTTAGTTTAATAGTAAAAAATATAAGGTTGGGGAAAAAGTCTTTTCGCATTATAGTATGTTTGAACTTGTAATAAAATCTCTTTGGCTATACTATTTGTCTCTGGCTGGTTTTGATATCATTGAAAGTTTAAATTTTAAAGAACATAATTCCAAATTCAAATTAGGAAAATGTGTGATTTTCATTTGTTTTTCGTACTGTCAAGATAAGTGAATTTAATGAAGAATTTCGATACATTTTAAAATTTCACTACAAAAAAATAAAACCGACTTCCATATCAAAACACTACAAAGCCAAAAATAATTTTAATTTCCGTAGTCGGTGTTATTGGTTTTGTATTTTCTTTTTTTTCACACCGCCTCCCGAAATTAAAATTATTTTTGGCTTTGTAGTGTTTTGATATGGAAGTCGGTTTTATTTTTTTGCAAAAAAGTTTTTATTTTCGCGCTTTTTAGTGGGTCAATTTGTAATTAATCTAGTTATAAAAGCCAAAATGTCAACTACAAAAAGTAAAAACGCGCGAACAAAAAACACAATATAGAGTAACCGAAAAGATCATCAATGTAAATATTTTTTTAGACTTTTGTTAATTTTTCAGAAACGGCTTGTTCGATGTCGATAAAATTTTCATGGGACCATTTCGGAAGTATACCCTTTCCAACAAAAAAAGAATTTTTCAAATCGGTTGGCGAGCGACGGAGCTATGCCCGAACAAACATAAAAAAAAAAAAAAAAAAAAAAAAACAAACAAACATCCGAATTGAGAACCTCCTCCTTTTTCAGAAGTCGGTTAAAAAAGGCAAAAATGCAACGCAACCGCGAAAAAAATTTGCGATGTTTATGGACCTAGTGCAGTGTCTGTGAGAGTAGCACAAATTTGGTTTAAACGTTTTCAATCCGAAAATTTTGATGTCAAAGATGCACGTCGCTCTGGTCGCCCTATTACGGATAAAATGGATGCCATTTTTGAAAAAGTGGAGCTAGATCGGCATATCAGCAGTTACGACGTAGCTGAAGAACTGGGAATTGACTACAAAATAGTTTTGGCGCATTTGTAAACAACTGGGTACACAAAAAAGCTCGATATTTGGGTACCTCACGAGCTCACTGAAAGAAACCTAATGAACCGTGTACTAATTTGTGATTCTTTATTACGACGTAATGAAACCGAACCATTTTGAAGAAGCTGATAACTAGTGATGAAAAGTGGATCATGTACGACAAGAACGTGCGAAAAAGGTCGTGGTCAAAGGCTGGTCAAGCTTCACAGACTGTGACGAAACCCGGGTTAACTCGCAACAAGGTGATGCTGTGTGTGTGGTGGGATTGGAAGGGCATTATTCATTATGAGCTGTTACCACTAGACAGGACCATCGATTCTGAACTCTACTGCGTTGAGAGAAAGCGGGCGGAATTAATCAACAGAAGGGGTGTGGTTTTTCATCATGATAACGCTAGACCTCACACATCTTTAGCCACTCAGCAAAAATTAAGAGTTTGGCTGGAAGGTGTTAATGCATCCGCCGTATAGTCCTGACCTTGCACCTTCAGATTTCCACCTGTTTCGGTCTCTTCAGAATTCTTTAGGCAGTGTCAGGTTAACATCACCAGAGGACTGCCAAAACCACTTGTCGCGGTATTTTGATCAGAAGTCCCAAAATTTCTATAGCAATGGGATTATGTCCCTACCTACAAGATGGCAAAAAGTTATCGAACAAAATGGTACCTACATACTTTAGTTAAATGTAAATAAACTATATTAAAAACCATTGTACCTACCGTTTTATATTACTCATTTAAGTTCCGAATTTAGTAACAAGCAGGTAGCAGACTTACTGAGATAAAACCTTATTTATAAATCGAAAAAAACAACAAATAAGCCGAACACAAAAACAAAAGCGCAACTGATAAGAAATTATAATTCTTTTAAATCCTACGAGCGCGAGCAATTATCATAATTCAAGACTTTCCAAAATAAACATGAACAATAAGCTCAGGGTTTCTCTAAAAGCTTCCAGAAGAAATATTCTTTCCGGTCATAAAACGAAATCACTTTAGCAATTTTCTCAAATATCTTCGGAAAGATAAAATTGTAAGTTTTCATGAATATCGGGACGGTGTAAACAGAATTTATTACCCATTTGATGATAGTAGACTGATCTTATTTTTTTAAACATTCAAGTTTGTCATCGGACTTTTTAATGTCATGTTAGACTAATGATGAGGAAAAATGTCTTGAAGTCATTTACACTTAGACAAAGTATACCTAAAACACAATAATTTAGTTATTTGATCAGTTTATTAAATATCAGTCCATAGTTTTACTTAGAAAGATAGATGGTGACAGGTCATGAAACGATCTCGTAAACAAATAATATTAAACTATTAATTGATTGTGTGCAATGTGTACCTACATAAGGGCGGGGGCACACGATGCGTTGCGGCGCCGCACCGCAAAGATTTCACCGTGTCAGTGGGAACACGAGCGGTGCGGCGCCGGAACGTTGTTATGTCGCAGTGGCGCCGTAGCAGCGTTGGACAGTCTGTTGACAGACAATCGAAACGAGCGAGCGTGTGTCCTTCCTTGTGACGCAAAACAACTGAGCGGTGCCGCTCCGACGTCGCAACGCATTCACCCCTCCCCGCCTCGTCTTGGTGGTTGCAAGTCCGGTGCGGCGCCGGAGCGCATCGTGTGCATGCCACAGATATTTCTATGTAAGACGACGCAGCGACACCACTCCGGCGCCGCACCGCCGCCGCAACGCATCGTGTGCCCCGGCTCTAAGTGCTATAACCATTATTTACCTTAAAATCAATGCACGAAGTGACTCAATCAGTGTTGGTGCCTTGTTTTAGGCGTACTAACTTCCAAAAATCCATAAATCGAAAAGTTTTCTACCGGCTGTCAAAGTTTGTATTTCGAATTTGAATACACAAAACTAGAGTAGTATCTGTATGTGATAAAATCTTGCTTATCCTATCACTCTTATTTAGATTTAGAAAGTCATTTCTGAACTTAGAACTACTCTGCACATACTGTAACCGTTTATGTCTCCTCTTTCTTGAAAAATTGTGGAAGCAAAACCGACGATGAAAATATTCGCCCCTCCCCTCCCCCTACTAGTAATGTAATTTATACTACAATATTTACTTCACTCATTTACTACAATATCTAAATAATTATAAGCGACTAAAAGATTCATTAAAACCAGTAAATTTATAATTATGTAAGTTATAAAACACACTCATGTTACTTATAAACTTAACTCAATTTTCTTATCAATTAGGTAACTAAGTACCTAGTTAATCGAGTTAATCCAATAACTAACTTTATTTCTTAATGTAATAATTGTGAAAAGTATTATTAATGAACGATTTATTCAGGCATAAAGTCGGATTAGAACAAAACATTAAAATAAATGCTATTTACCATTTAACATTTTTCTAATTGTTACAAAATAAAAGGTGCAATTGTTACCCATAAATATAATTCATAAAATTGTTCCAGTTTGTTGCTAAATATTAAATATTGGCAAAAATGTTTTCGAATTTTATTCTTGCTCTACTGAAAACCTCACTTTTCAGGGTTCCGTAGTCAACAAGGAACCCTTATAGTTTCGCCATGTCCGTCGTCTGTCTGTCTGTCTGTCCGCGGTTTAGCTCAAAAACTATTGGTACTAGAAAGTTGTAATTTGGCATGAGTATACACGTTAATGACGCCGAAAAAGTGATAAAATAAAATTTTGAAAAAAAAAAAACAATTATTTAGGGTACCTCCCCTACATGTAAAGTGGGATGATAATTTTTTTTCGTCCTTACCATAGTATGGGATATCTTTGGATAGGTCTTTCAAAAATATTAGGGGTTTGGGAAGACCGTTTTTTGAATAAGTAAATCGTTCGAGACTTATCAAGCTTTAAAGTACCAATTTTCGTTGGAGTCAAGTGTCCGCCCCCTCTACCAACTAAACGGTTGTAGTTAGAAATTCAAATGTCACGGCAGTAGTACCTATATATAACGAAGTTTAAAGGAAAACTATCACACGTAAGTGGGCTTTACAAGTTTACGAGTAATAGTCGACCAATTGTATTTGACTCGAAAATTTCGAACAACTCCATAGAAATGTCGATAGATGGCGCTAAGCGTCAGTTTTATCGCGCTAGTTTCATATTTAAATAAGTTTAATAAAAAAATACTTTTTAACAAAAAAAAAAACCGACTTCCAAAATACGACTAGGTACAATGTGAAAAATAATATTTCAGAAGATGGTGTCTGGATCTGTATTTAGTTTTTTGGCTTTTAGTTAGAGAATGGTAAGAAACGATCAGTCAGCGAATACGACACGCACTTGGCTGTTATAAAAACTACGGAACCCTACACTGCGCGTGACCCGAAAGGTTTTATTATAGATACGACCATATGCTTCTTAGGTCCAGAAATAATAAAAACAAATTAGAAGTTAATAGTTAGTAGGTTGTGTAATTTTCTAAGTTTTTCCTTGTTAATTAAAATAATCTTGCTGCTTCTGCTTGTCTTTTTTTTTTATTCTAACTCTTGCCTCCGTCCTACCTTCTCAATTTCTGAATTCCCAAAGAATATCTTCAAATAGTCCAGGAATATTAGGGGTTTCGCCTCGGAATGAGAGATAGTCAGCTATAAACTTGCATGAACCTGTTATGATAATGAATTCACCAGCTCCGGCGGAACTGTTTAACAAACAAAATATTCTGCAACTGCAAGAATGGTTCTGGTTCGCGATGTGGATGCAGGAAAGCAGGATTGCAGTGCTCCTTAGCTTAATGCTTCACCATATCATAGTGATATCAATGAAGACGGTACTTTTGACCCCAAAATCCTGGAAGAACTGGAGACAAATCGATGGGTCCTATGTATATGGGCCAAAATGCTAAATTACAACTTTACAGGAGAGGCTTCCAAAGTTTCCATTTACTATAACTTCAGATTGATAAAACCGAAGTTTCCGAATCTTTGCTTGTTTGCTAAGACAACTATCCTCCTCATTTGTACTATAGTATTTTATATATACACACATCGGTTTTTTTTTTACGTCACATTGGCCCTTCTACGTTAGTTTTTGTTAAAATTTTTTTTTTCTAAAAACACTTTAAAAGGGCCAACGTGTCATATTGGCCATTATACGCGTATTACGTTAATTAGCATACGGTATATATTTTTATATTTTTTACTCATAAAATCAAGTAACAATTGAAGTAGTTGATAATTCATTAATTAGAATATAAGCTATTTAGATATTTCGTTATTTATGTCAAATTGACACTTATACGTTTTACAATCTGCTTACCTACTAACTCAGTTTTCAGTTAGATCATTTGAATAATTAAAATACACGCAATAGTTTTATTCATTTATTGAAATAAAAATTAAAGTAGCCTTAAAACTACACTTATGAAAAAAAAAATAAGTAAGAACGAAACTTTTACTTGAGATCTTAGTTTGATTAACAAAATAATGTTCCTACTTCACATTATTATTTTCTCAATAAAATTACAAAAAAATAACAAAATTAAAAACCTATCTTGTATAAATAAACTAAAAAAAATCTCTGTAGTATAATCAAGTAATAAAATCAACAAAATCAACATTAGTATTTTTTTTTTGTTAATAGGTTCGCGTTTGCCCACCAACTCACCTGATGGTAAGTGATGATGTGGTCGAAGATAGAGCACGCTTACTTAAAAGCAACCTATTCACTCTTGACTTAAGGATCCCTAAGTTATAGTTATCGGGAAACACAGACTCCGGCAGGGAATTCCACTCCTTAACTGTACGCACAACGAAGGTATTCCCAAAATATTTAGTGCGTATGGATGGGATGTCGACCATGTAACGATGGCGCATCACCGTTTGTCTTGTAGTCCGATGATGGAACGGGTTTGGCGGAATTCGATTGTGTAATTCCATCACACACTCCCCAAATGTAACCGATAGAAAACCGATAGACTTGCAACTCGTCGTCGATGTTCAAGGCTCTGGAGCTTTGGCAGATCTATCCCAAATATTATATAGTACTCCATACACGACCGAACCTGGGCTTGATACAGATTGAGCAACTGTTCCGGTGTGAAGTACTGTCTCACCTTTGCTAATATTCCCAACTTTTTGATGCTAGTTGAGCCTTAGATAAATAAATAAATAAATAAATAAATGTGATAAATAATAATGTTAGATAAATGGACCAAAATTGAGGGTGGAAGTTAGTGTAACCCCAAGAAGCTCAATATGATCGGTTATCGGCACGATTACATCACAGAAAGTGGGAGCTGGTTCGAATTGGCTCCTTTTTGCGGAGAAGAGACAAGCCTGGGTATTAGCTGTATTAAACTTGACCAAGTTGGCATCACCCCATTCGGAGACAGCCTTCAAGGACAAGTTCAAGCACCCAACCATATCCTCATGGAGAGACTGGATCTGACCCACCAGCACGCACGCTGGACATATATCTCTCAGCAACTGTGCTGTGAGAACCGACCCCTGAGGGACCCCGACATTAATAACCAATTGGCAATTGGCAATTTAGCAGTCATCAAAGACCACTCGAATGGACCGATCCCTCGGGAAGTCTTCAATCAAAACGCAAAGTTGAGTGGGTAAACCGAAAGAACACCAAATTCCGACTTCTAGACAACTTAGCGCGATAATAGGATGTCATCTTTTACTTATTGTAACCCAAAATCACAACAATTACAATTTGTATTCATCACAGTGCGGCCGTTGCTCCGTTCAATGTATTGTCAAATCAGCTGATTGGTCCAAACAATAAATAAACGCGCGGCAACACCCCGCGTATAAGTCTTTAACTACTATTAGGACCTTGTACGTTTAAATTCATGTTACATAGGCCGTTATACTGTAATAAAAAATCGTGTTTCTATGCAGAAATCTTTTTTTTTTAATATTTCACATAATTCTTTATATCGATTAGATGCGTTTACCATAAAAAAGTCAAAATGGCGAAATTGTTAGTTTGGCCCATATACATAGGACCCATCGAAATGTCGTTGAAGAAGAGGACACGGAGGAAGTTCAAAAATTACAGCGACTGGAAGACGTTCATAAATGTATGAAATGGTACTTATCAATAAAAACATTAATTAAAAATTTAATTATTTTCTTTTTATTTAGTTCGGAATTTATGTAGTTCGAAAAAATAATTAGAGTATTTCCCTTAATAAATTTATAATTTCACGAGTAGGTAAATATTATTAATTGAATAGATACTGAATTATTGGAAAAAAAAATATTATAACGTAATATTTAATAAAAAATCAATTTTTTTGAACTAGCTTTTGCCCGCGACTTCGTTCGCGTGGGGAGTTCTTTCCGCTTATATCTCGATTCCGTGGGGATTCTGGGATAAAAACTATCCTATGTTCTTCCCAGGGCTCTAAGCTATTCCATGCCAAATTTCATCTAAATCTGTTCAGCGGTTTTGGCGTGAAAATGTAACAGACAGACAGACAGAGTTACTTTCTCATTTATAATATTAGTATGAAAGTATGGATAAATATAATATTAGTATGGATTATATATTTATCAATAATTTATAAACTTTATACGGCGTGTTTTTAAATAGTTCAACACTACGCGCGCTCTGCTCTCTGTCTCGAAAAAGGTTCAAGACATAACAAAAGTTGTAGAGAATTTAATCCTCTACAATATTTTTGATAAATATAAATAGCATAAAGCCCATAGGAAACGAGATATTTCCAAATTAGTTTTTTTGACCTTTTTGACGATAGGTAGGTTTTGAGACAAGTTTCAGGGGACCAAAATATAGGTTTATGCAAGTTTATATCTGACTATCTTTCATTCCGAGATTCTTGCCTCAATTTGACTAATTTTCCTGGACTACGAGAGCTACTCAGTTGATTCTGGTCACATTCCAAGAGCTGTTTGGTACTTTTTTAAGTATGATGACCTACAGGGCTACTTTCGGTGAGATGAATGCCAAACTGAATGCCACACTGAAGAAGTTTAACATCTCAAGGACCGCCATTATTTACGTCAACTATTAGTTGAGCCCCGCTGGCAAGAAATTTGTGTGCCAGCGGGACTCAACTAATAGTTGACGTAAATAATGCCGGTCCAACTAATACTGGTTTACTGGCAAGTTTTTGTGCCAGTGGGACTCTAGAGGTTAATGTCACAAAAACATTTTAATTTATTTTATAATGTGTAGAAAACTTACAGCTAGATAGAGAAAATAATAAGGATAATACATACAATATGACCTTAAGTCTTCTTCAACTTGGACACGCCTGTATTATTACGCTTGTATTTTCAATGATTTACTACGAGAAAGAGAGGAAAGCAAGGTTGATGTCAGGGAAATAGTTCACAAAACACTGGACTTAAGATACGGCTTGTAGTATATAGCACACCCAGCATTCGGACATTCTTGATCAGAATCACCACCTCCGCAAAAACGTGCCAGAGTTTTAAGAATGCAGCGACACAAATGTGACCAGGCCTGAAAAATATGTACCTATATCATGCTTTGAAGCTGAATTGTACAATCCTCAGAACATAATCTCGACCGTAAAACCTTGAGAGATTGTTAGTACTTAGTAGTACTTATATCCAGACTGGAATGTAAATTGCTTGCCTGTACTACCTACATTTATATTTACTACTGAAGATACATTACATATACGAACTCTTTTTTAAGAGAACTATACCCGGACTTTTAATTCGATGTAGTAAGCTGACATAAGCTAGTGTCACTTACTAAAATAATGATACCCTATTTAACCTAATAGTGATGGATTCATTCAATCGAATAATAAATGATTGATTTTTAATCGTGAGAAATAGAAATAAATGATAAAATTTATACTACTATCTTTTATTTTGAACTAGAATTTATTATAAATACCTAAATATATTTTTATTAAAAATATTCATATCTAACCAGACATCTCACTAAGCTAAACTTTGCCTGTGTCTTGTCTGTATTTGTGTTTATCTTATTGCCCTATGTACTATATATTTTATATATTATATTAAAATCAACAAAAACATATATGAAATAGAAGAAACTCTTAAAAACTAGTATTTATAAATGTAATATTGAAGCAATATGTTTTTCAAACAATCTTTTTCAAGATTTGTACTTATAAATTTTTATGGTTTTTATGGTAATAAAATTAGTTTGTTTGTTGGGGATCTTAATGTAATGTGTTCATTTAATTTTATTAGATAATTAAGTGTACAATTTTAGGGATTTTAATATTCTTGTTTAATTTAATTTGATTTTATGATTAAATTAGATTATATTTTTATATTATATTACTTGTAATCAATGGCAGTGGGTGTAATCATACCTGAATAAATTAATTTTATTATTATTTTGCTCAGTCTGTTTGAGCTAATTTCAGAAACAGCTGAACCAATTTTAATGGTACTTTCACTGGAAGACATGGGGCAACATAAAGGATACTTTTCCAGGAATTCCTATACGATCGGGATTTAGGTGGTCACAAACCTCCTACGCGAACGAAGTCACGACCACAGCTACTATAGAAGAGAATCAGAAGAATTTAGTTGTCAGTTGGACATGTCAGTATACAACATCTTCAGATAGAATCGCTGAGTATGGTAAATACACTAAAGACACTCTTGTTTGGCTGGTGAACTGGTGAAATTGGTATAGTGCAATGTGAAGAGGTATGAGTAATTGAGAAACAGTTTTACTTCCAATCAGCAATCATGTATCCGCATGTTTATCCTGTAACTAGCTTGTGCCAGCGGCTTCGCCCGCGTGGGAAGTGTGTAAATCCCGATCCCGTGGGAATTTCGCAAAATCCTTCTTAGCGGAAGCCTACGTCATAACATCTACCTGCATGCCAAATTTCAGCCCGATCCCTCAAGTGGTTTGGGCTGTGTGTTGATAGATCACTATGTCAGTCAGTCAGTCAGTCACCTTTGAGTTATATATATTTAGGTAGTAGGTGATTATCATACCAAGTAAAAATAAGTCCATCTCAAAGTAACATTTTAGTGTAAACAGATAGATTTGGGACAGGTTTTGGATTACTGTTAAATAATCATTGTAATCAGTTTACTATTTGAGCATTTTTTACTATAATCTGAATTTATAATTATGAACGAACTGCAGTCATTCTTGTATTTGAAAATAGTCTGAATGTAACCAAAAAGGACTTAAGTAGTTAATGGTATGAATATAATGCTTAAATCAAAATGATGGTACCTTCTTAATAATTTTATGTGCATTGCTTTATTCTTATAATTTAATGTAATTTTAATGAGAGTGTATATTTTACCTTTAATTTTTTTTCAGTGGGAAAATCATCAAACGTGTCCTCCCGTTCTGAGTGGAGCGGAAATAAGTGTCAGACCTCTAATGACTAAAAACTCACCCTTTTCCTTCAGTTACCCTTGAGTTCCGGGGCCGCGATATCTCGTTAAAACATTCCCGCAACCCCGGCAGGCAATGCCCTATCGCGCCTCGTCAATGCTGCTGTCACTTTGAGGCGCGCATTTCCGAGGGAAAATTATTAAAATCTCCTCCCGTTCTAAATGAAGCAGAAAGGAGTGTCAGACTTCTACTGACTTAAAACTCACCCTGTAATAGAATACCTACAGACATGATTTATGATTTTACTAAACTTCTTTCTAAGCCGAGATAAACTACAATATAATACCTAAAATAAAACTATTGTTACAAGTTCACGAACCTAAGAAACTCGCTTAGTCACCAAATCAGCTAGCTTCGTGATTTTCGAAGACGTTCGCCAATATGAAGGAGAATTTTATGTTCGACACGAAAATTCACTTTAAAGTGGTGTCACCTGCTCTGAGAACACAATAACTTAGCTTATCAAAAATATTGGCAGACTGGTGAAGTTAGAGCCGCGTTTGATTATTACAGTTCTGTGTTTTGTGAAAGATAGAATTAACCTAGAAAATATTACTGGATAAAATACATGAAGTTATTTTAAGGGGTTTCGTACCCAGAAGGTAAAATCGGGAACCTATTACTAAGGCTCCACTATCTGTCTGTCTGTCTCATGAACCGTGATAGCTAGACAGTTGAAATTTTCACAAATGATGTATTTCTGTTGCCGCTATAACAACAAATACTAAAAAAAAATATAAAATAAATGTTTAAGGAGCCCTCCCATACAACAAAAGTGATATTTTTTGTTTTTTTTATACACAGTGGTATTTTTATAGACAATGGTACGGTACCCCTCGTGCGCGAGTCTGACTCGCACTTGCCCATTTTTTTTTCTTAGCCTACACTGTGTCCCACTGCTGAGCAAAGGCCTTCAATTTTTCCTTCCAAATCTCTCTATCTTGGGCAATCTCGACAGCGTTATAACTACGCGGCGACAGCAATAATTATACAGATCGGAAGATTTCTTTCTTATTCTTAATTGCACACAAAACATTCACAAACAATGTTGCAACGTTATAGCACGCAGCTTATGTAGGTATCTACAAAGGCGAGCTTAACTCAGGATTGGGTTCTGTATCGTATCAGAAGTCCATATTGCGATAGACCTACAAATCAGTGGATTTTCTCATCCTGTTATTTGTTAACACGACTATCTATACAGAAAACCTAATCACTAAACTCTATTCGAGACTAAACTCACAATAAAGTGGAGTACCTATGTACTCCACTTTATTGGGAACTCAAATTACTGTAGGTATATGATTTTGAGTTCCCAAAGGAACAGAATTTTACAATAAAGAATTGGGGCTTGTTCAATTCAGTGCTGCATAAGATGGTGCATTCAATAACCACGACTGACTACTTACCTAGATGTTGGAAAATTGAATAGCGTGTGTTATATTTTAGTTTATTTTGCTTACTTGTCTAGAACCTAATCAGAAGTGTATTTAAACTAAGCTGGAAATCTGAACTTTTTGAATGTCATAAACGTCAATTACTGCCAAACTCCCTAAACAACCGCCATTCCTGGTTATTCGGGTGTAAACAAACAAGTGCGTTTAAGGAAGTAGTTGCAAAACAGTCATGTGCATGGAAGGGATGCATTTCCCAAAGCTTTAGAGCTTAGCGCATCAACATTTTTTCAAGTTACAAGAAACAACAAGACTAACAATGTATCACAAAAGTCAAATTAACTATTGTCGAGAAAAACAAACTCCAATATCTCTCAGCACGAATAAAACCGATCGCGAATTCGCATCCTTATTGTTCTACAAAGCGCGTCTGTAAATACAAAGCTACACAATATACATAATAACCAAGGATAATAATGATTGGATGTGTAATTTCTCCTTTTGTTACATTCAGTGCCATATTTCAGCCAGCTTCGTTTCCAACGTAAAGGAAAGTACAAAGGAAAAAAGAGAAAAACGTTGATTGTTGAAGCTTATTTATATTCTCAAATAATCGCTACACCAATTGATATGTAAAATCATTCGCCATCTTATTTCGGCTGCAGGATTTGGCGAATTAAGCCAAGGATACACTCGCGTTGAATAGGAGACCCAAATCAGTGCCATAAACAAAATCTCGATACAACATTACGGAAGTGACATTATTGGAGCAGAAAAAAGTCAACAATCCTTGTTTGTTTGAGTTCGAGGCGGATCGAAGAGGATTCAAAGGGAAAAAATCAGCCGCGTAGAAAATTGGGACTTCGGCACACTTGAGTGTGGGACAATAATCTACTTTTAACATACAAACAGTATATTGATTAGCTTGGGAGATTAAGTTATTTATGTAAGAATTGGATTTATTTGTGAATTACTTGTAAGCCAACATATAAATCAAACTCAGCGTCTAATCGAAGCCTGGCGTGAATAACGGGCTGGGTCGTTCTTTGCCGAAAGAAAAAGCATTGGTTTTCATCATGGCAATGCTGCTAGACTTCTGGTCTTTTTTCCTGATGACAGTGATGTATAACAGTAGGTACTTCGAGTCCTAAATTTTATTTAAGTATTTATTTATCTACCTACAGCTTACGGCAAATTTCCTCTTCATAACGTTATAAAAGCTAATTATTATATCTTATAAACATAGGTAAGTAACTTGTAATTTTTTAAGAATCCGAAATTTATGTATTGCTAAACGTATTCTTTTTCAACCGATATAATTTATAATTTAAAACAATTTTAAGACTTCGGTCAGAAACAAGCCAAAGCTGTAGAAATAAGTAACTATTGATTATGAATTGTTGAAATTAATTTTCATACCCAGCCTACTTCATTTATGGACTTTGAACTTACTCCGATACTAACTTGATGGAGCTGGAACTTGAAAGTTTTATGTTGTTGATTATATCGTATTTGACGCTATAGAATTTAAATACCTATTTAAAATAAATAACCAATGCAGCAACGCACAAAGTTTGCAGTCTAAGGGCGAATGTGACATTATTGTAAGTAATCTGAAGCCTAACAAATATAAATGAGTAGTAATATATATTTCTAGGACTTCATCGGACTACAACAAGAACGGCGATGCGCCATCATTACATAGTGGACAGCCCACCCATAACTAAACATAAATAAAACGTTTTGGGAATACTTTCATTGTGTGTACAGCTAAGGACTGGAATCCCCGCCAGTCTGTGTTTCTTGATAGCTGTTCTGTACCGATACATACTAATTATATTTGTTTCTACAAGTAACTACACACAATAGTGACAAGTATCTACCTAAGAAAATAAGTACCTACCTAGAAACTACATCTCGTGGCGAAACTAAATTTTTCTTACTACGGCTTTGAAGCATCAAAACTGCTCCAATTGTTAGGGTATTTTAAAGATCCTTTATTTTATTTTTTACTCGACTGCAAAGGAAGGGTTATGTTTTTCGCGCGTATCTTGTATGTATGTATGTAATATTCTTTATTACCTCATATCTCCAGAACCGCTGAACGGATTCACACAATTGAGGTATCGTTAGATTTGTCTTAGCAGCCCGAGTGTTCTTAGATAGGTGACATTTGAAAAAATTAAACATGGCGGCTGTGCGAAGCCATTATACATGGTGAAAAAAAATTTTTTTTTTCGAATACTGCTATATGGGTATCAAATTAAAGGGCTTATTACAAGGATTTCAAAAAGTTATATCATGTTTATCATGAGTGTAATACTAGCAAAATAATACAATGAGAAAGTTTAAAAATATGGGCTTCACTTTCTGAATCCGGTGGAGTGCCAATGTGACACGACCGGGAAAACTATAAATATGTTAATTAATATTATAACTAAAAAGTTGAAAAAAAAGTTATTTAAAAAATCTAAAAATCCCGACTGGTCAACTGAAATGCAAGAAACAAGCAGAATTTTATCTTAAAAGTGATTAGCAGGCGGGACCCAATTGAACATATTTTTTAATGGGATGGGTCCACCTGCTAATCGCTTTTTAAAATAAAAATCTGCATGTTTCTTGCATTTCAGTTGACCAGTCGGGTTTTTTAGATTTTTTAAATAACTTTTTTCTTCATAACTATTTTCTCAATCAATAATATATAAATCAACAATAAAAATCAACAATAAAAACTTTTTTGCAAAAAAATAAAACCGACTTCCATATGAAAACACTACAAAGCCAAAAATAATTTTAATTTCGGAAGTCGGTGTTATTGGTTTTGTATTTTCTTTTTTTCACACCGCCTTCCGAAATTAAAATTATTTTTGGCTTTGTAGTGTTTTTATATGGAAGTCGGTTTTATTTTTTTGCAAAAAAGTTTTTATTTTCGCGCTTTTTAGTGGGTCAATTTGTAATTAATCTAGTTATAAAAGCCAAAATGTCAACTACAAAAAACTAAAAACGGGCGAACAAAAAACACAATATAGAGTAACCGAAAAGATCATCAATGTAAATATTTTTTTTAGACTTTTGTTGATTTTTCAGAAACGGCTTGTTCGATGTCGATAAAATTTTCACGGGACCATTTGGGAAGTATACCCTTTCCAACAAAAAAAGAATTTTTCAAATCAGTTGGCGAGCGACGGAGCTATGCCCGAACAAACATAAAAAAAAAAAAAAAAAACAAACAAACATCCGAATTGAGAACCTCCTCCTTTTTCAGAAGTCGGTTAAAAACAAAATTAAAAGCTTTGTTTATGTTTTCTAAATAACTTTGTTTTCTCAAGTACTTATAGTAGTTAGTTACACGATACTGAAACTTGAAATTAAAAAAAGATCTTTCTTTTTGTTTGTCTGGGTTATCTAGCAGTTTGAGTGCTCTATACGGCCCACCCAAATGTCCTTATTTTGGTATTGTTCGTCAAATCGTTCCAGCTCCTTAAGGTTCTAAGTTGAGCTACGCGATATTTGACAAATGCTTGCACTGTTTGGATGGGCCTGCTCAAATCTGTTTGATTCTGTCCTCTAAAGGGCGCCACAGACATTAACCTACATGGCTCTCAAATGATTTGATCACTACAGATTATCTGGACTTTAAAAGAGACGTTGACCTCTGAGTTTGTTTCAGTGTTTCTTCTCAGAGTAGTCACTTAGGAAACACTGGCCTCATCTAGTTTACATTTACGAAAAAAAAAAGACGTGTGAAAGTGTTATTTATAACCATTTTGCAAAATTAACATCATTATTTCATTATTTCTGAACCTCGACTGAACCGATTTTTATGAAACGTTCACTAGAATATAGTCCTCTATCTTCCAGTGAAAATACAAAAAAATGAAAGGAATGAATGAATGGCTAAAGGAAACACATAAAGATAGGATCTCTTATTTTGTTTCGTAATTTCTACGGGATCAGGTTGTACGTGGGAAAAATTGCATAGATAATACCGACTTCTACGCAAACAAAGTCACGGGCACGAGCTCGTCATCGTTTGCTTAGCCTTTAGCTAACTATGTAGGAATCAGCTTTCAGTCTAACCGTATGCAGCTAAGTATAGTCCTCGTCACGTAAGTTGGCAAGGTTTTGGCGTAGAGGGGGTAAGTTCGCGCATCGTGCACTTAGTGGAAGCAAAAAGTGGTCACTTTTACTGCTGGCCATTATTCTATGGTTTTTGCCATCATTTATTTTTAAACATGTCTGTTCAGAAGAATGTTAAAGAAAGAAGAGGAAATCATTCGTTAATTCGATATTATAAATAAAATAGATATAATACATAAATACATTTCAAAGTGAAAAAATATATTTCAAAAAAATAATATGTTCTCGTTGTCACAATTAGTTATTAAAACTGCTACCCCTTTTATTCTTCTTTTTGCCCGGTTTCCTAAAGACAGTGACGAATTCGGAATTTCAACCTTCCTTAACTATAGTTTCTAACTGTTCTTTCTGACGTTGTAGTAGTCTGCGTAAAACGGTATTTGGTCCTGGCATTGTAATCAACGTAACAAAAACTAAATTTAAAACAACAACTCTTAACAAAAACAAAGGGTACAACTTTCGTGTACGCAAGTGTATTCGGGAGCAAATTGAACGAGAACTACTAACGCACTAATCGCGCGCTCGGAGCGGCGCACGGTGGGCTGAAAAACGGCTTTCATAGACTTAGGCATTTTATTTTGCAAGTGCCAGTTTTTGTGCCGGATATCACTTCTATTTGTTATAACAATATACAAAAATCACACCAGAATTGATTCTGCACAAAAACGAAGGAATTATAATTTTTTTACGAAAATTTTGTATGGAGCTAGTATGAAAAATCGAAATATCTCTGAAACGGCAGCGATAACCGTAATATCCTTATAGGAGGTTTTAGTACTAATTATTTATGATTTTTTGACATACGTTACATAATGGTTGTAGATGCCTTTTTTTTTTTTAAATCGTCAAAATATTTTTATTTATTTTTACATATTAAACGTTCCTTTTAGTGTTTAAGTTGAAGAATTCAGAGCTTTAACAACTCTTAACATAAAATAGCATCACCCCTATAGACCTGAAGGACTAGACAGAGGTGTGTAGTATCTTGTTGATCTTGTAAGATTTCCAACAATACCAAATAGTTGAATATCAGTGTCAAAGTGCCCATGCTGTCGCTTCTTTTAGAAAGATAGGGGAATGAAATTGTTAATTGATCATACCCTAAAAGTTTGATTACAACATAACCGGACACATAATAATATCGACACAAAAGGAATTTTAAAACCTTGCATACGTTCAAAATACAAAATAACATATTGTGTAGTCATCTAATGAGTCTGATGACAAGTAATTAAGTAATTAGAATGATGGTTGTAGTCTTCTGATTCTAATGAGCCTATTAAGTGATTAAATGATTTGAAATATCTCGCAACAATACCAACTAAGAACTGCATTCACCTTTTTATAATTAGTGAGCTAATGTGATTTGCTAATGTTGATTAGTTCTACTATGAGTTCTACGAAATGTTTTTGACGATTATAAATTTTTATTATCATATCTTTTATAACTTTAATGAGGGTAGTTAACTAATTATTGACTTTATACAATAAAAGGGCTATAATTTTGTTCCATAATTTAGATTGTTCACAACCGTGTAACTGCTAACACTAAAACTATTTGCTTTGCGACTACAAAATCTTAGAATGGAAAGTTTAATCACCAACTTAGATTTGTTTGTTCTTCTAAAAAGTGAGTGTCCTTCATTTAATCATGAAGTATTGTTTAGTGCAATTGTGTCCCGCATAAGCGATTGCCTTTCTGCCGAAGATCAAGTAACTCTCAAAGAATTTTGCCGGAGATTCACGCGAGCTGCTTTAAACAGGTGGCAGAAATCTAAACGATTCTTTGATAAGTTTAGAAATACGTACGGAGAGTGGTTGCAAGCAAATATTGATTGGCCGAGTTGCGTGCAAACTTTAATAAATCAAGAACCAACTGTTGATGAGATACCAAGAGCACGCTCAGTCTCTCCAGAACCTTCGACATCATCGACTGTTGGAACAATGACAAAAAGGTCCCGAAAACCATTCAAAGATCTGGGAAGCAAACAGAAAAAGAGAAGATCTAGTGAGCACATAGGCGAGGATTCCTGTGAATTGGCATATGCAGCTGCAGCACGTTTAAAAGAAGAAGGTTATGAAGATATCGCATCTGTAATCAATTATATGATCAAAAATCCAGAAGCTGCCGTTAAAATCAAGGAAAGCATTAAGAAAACAGTAATATTTACACCAGAGAAAGCACTTGGATTGCTTCTTTCACTTAAGCTTTCAAAGTGGCAATATATTACGTTGCGAGAGACTGCCATTCGGGAAGGTGCTAAGGATATTTACCCATCCTACTATAAACTGCAACAAACTAAGCTTGCATGCTACCCTCCTAATCAATCAGTATCAGTTACGGATTCATCAGCTAGAATTACACTTCAAGCTTTACTTGACATCACGGTGAAGCGGATTCTTCAAAGTCTTTCTGATAATGTGGAAAATAAGCAGTTAAAGCTGATATCGAAGTGGGGATTTGATGGTGCTTCCAATCAAAGCCGATACAAGCAGAAAATGGACGGCGAGCATGATGATTCAAGCATTTTCATGACCTCCTTGGTGCCACTGAAACTGACAGATGGAGATAATACTATATGGACAAACCCGAAACCATGCTCAACTTTTTATTTTCGTCCGGTTCAGTTCACTTTTGTAAAAGAAAGCCATGCAGTTGTCATTGATAACAAAAGAAAAATGGATGAGGAAATTGAGGCCCTTAACCCCACAGAGTGCATTAATAGTAACAGGGTGACTCATAAACTAATGATGACAATGATCGACGCAAAAGTCTGCACGTACCTTTCTGAAGCTAGATCAAATGCATCATGCTACCTGTGCTTAGCAAAACCAACAGAAATGAACCACTTAGATGCTGTAACATCAAAAACTGTGTGTTCTGACATATATGAATTTGGCCTATCATCCCTACATGCCCGTATAAATTGCATGGAATGTCTGTTACACATTGCGTACAGACTTGACTTCAAACAGTGGGCAGCAAGAAGTAATGAGCATAAAGATATGTTACAAAACAGAAAAAAAACATTCAAAATAAATTTAAAGAGGAGCTCAATCTGTTAATTGATATAGTAAAACAAGGCTCGGGAACTACCAATGACGGGAATACCGCAAGGAAGTTTTTCGAGTTTCCCAATAAAACTGCAGCTATTACTGGGTTGGATCAAAACCTGATAAAAAGATTTGCTGTTATTTTGCAAGCAATAACATCTGGTGAGAAGATCGATGTCATCAAATTTAAAGATTTTGCTCGCAAAACAGCAGAAAAGTACGTGGAATTATACGACTGGTACTACATGTCATCAACCGTACATAAACTATTAATACACGGAGCTGACATAATCGAAAAAAATGATATTGTCCCGATTGGGACTCTCTCGGAAGAAGCCTCAGAGTCTCGAAACAAAGATTTTAGGAGGTTCCGGGAACATCATTCGCGGAAAAGAAGCAGGCAAGATTCTAATCAAGATATCCTAAATATGCTTGTTGTTTCTTCGGATCCTTTTCTAAGTGCACAAAGGCCGAAGTTAGATGCCAAAAGGAAGACAACCTTTTTTGCTGAAACTCTCGACCTAATACAGTTTCCGGAAACTGAGTTCGAGTTTGTAGGTATATCCGATCTGGATTCTGACTCGGAATTGGAGTCCGACAACGAAAGTTGTAAAGAAAATTTGTAAAATTTAATTATTTTTCTTTATGTTTGTTTTCTTTATTATTGTACCAATATGTTTAGTTAATAATTTCATAAATTATAGTTTCAAATATGTATTTTGTATAATTGAATTTATTAGATATTATTTTTGTTACTTCTGTTTTATTTAAATTACCTATCAATAAAAAGTTTATATACAGTCTTTTTTTTTTCACATATTCTTAATATTTGGGGAAAAAGCATGCTTCCTAACGATGTTCTTAACTTTGACACAGTTCATGGATCGTTTTGAACAGTTTCATATGTTAAAATAAATAATGTTAGTACTATAATCCCCTATAAGGATATTATTATTATTATGTGTCCGGTTATGTTGTAATCATACTTTTAGGGTATGATCAATTAACAATTTCATTCCCCTATCTTTCAAAAAGAAGCGACAGCATGGGCACTTTGACACTGATATTCAACTATTTGGTATTGTTGGAAATCTTACAAGATCAACAAGACACTACACACCTCTGTCTAGTCCTTCAGGTATAGGGGTGATGCTATTTTATGATAAGAGTTGTTAAAGCTCTGAATTCTTCAACTTAAACACTAAAAGGAACGTTTAAATATGTAAAAATAAATAAAAATATTTTGACAATTTAAAAAAAAAAGGCATCTACAACCATTATGTAACGTATGTCAAAAAATCATAAATAATTAGTACTATAACCCCCTATAAGGATATTACGGTTATCGCTGCCGTTTTAGAGATATTTCGATTTTTCATACTAGCTCCATACAAAATTTTCGTAAAAAAATTATAATTCCTTCGTTTCTGTGCAGAATCAATTCTGGTGTCATTTTTGTATATTGTTATAACTAATAGAAGTGATATCCGGCAAAAAAACTCGCACTTGCAAAATAAAATGCCTAAGTCTATGAAAGCCGATTTTCAGCCCACCGTGCGGCGCTACGTTATACCCCGCGTCCCGCTGACAACCGCTGACACCTAAAAATCGACTTCTGCGCATTGATCGACTCTTGCCAAGTTATTTGAATACTACTATACTAGTGTTTTCCATGTAGCTTCTATGTACGTGTGTTCTATCTAACCTCAGCAACACAGATCAGAACTTCGCAACTCCGGGCTATTACTGAGACTTATTAGAAAAACCCATTAGCACTTTTTGCCCGACCCGGGTATTGAACCCGAGACCTCATACTCTATAGTCGCGCTTGCGACCAATAAACCAACGGGGCAGTCCTATATATAATTATAAAAAAATCAAGAAGTACAGGGAGCAAATAAAATAAAAAAAAGATTTAAAAATAAATAGGTACATCTACTGAAACTAAACATTACTACCTAACTTTTCCTTTTATCATTTTTCTTTACAACTTGATTCTCAAGCCAAATATTAATATAATAATTCTTATTTTGTTTAAAGCGTAAAAAAGTGCAGTGCTTTAGGTTTCCCCTCCCTCTAAAGTTTAATTCCCATCTGTATACAGTTCGCCTGACATTACCAGTCGTATCACGTCGTCGCCCGCGGTCTTCGTCTTTTGAAATATTAACTCCCACCAATTTATGCTGCCCTGGTAGCCCCCAGTCGGTGTAACTGATACGATTATTTCTTTGGTTTAAATTGTAACTTTATTTGTCAGGCTGTCAAGATTAACTAAAACACAAATCTCTTGAGATTATTGTGTGAGACAGATTTATTGGTGTACAAATAAATAAAATCCATTGTTTTATAAATACACTTTATAAAACATTTATTTGGGAATTTCATCGTCAGGCCGTGAAATTTTCACAATTGTCACAATATGTAACGTAATCCTGTCAATAGACTTAATATTGAAAGTGCTTTTGCAATGGCAAATCCTTACTAATATTATAAATGCAAAAGTAACTCTGTCTGTCTGTGTGTTACGCAATCACGCCTAAACTACTGAACCGATTTAAATGAAATGTGGTACGGACATAGTCTAGAGCCTGAGAAAGGACATAGGCTGCTTTTTAATGCGAAAAAAGGGCTGTAAGGGATTGAAATAGGGGATGAATATATGTATGGAAATTACGTCATTTTTAAAGCTAGAAGCTTGAAACTTATTTTTTAGACTTTTGATTAGAAAATATTGTAAACAGCTTATTTATGTATGAGTTTTTTTTTAATAATTGGTCTAAAAAATTAAAAATGCTGGTCTGAAAAAGTCACTATTCCGCGCGGACGTAGTCGCGGGCACAGCTAGTATAACATAAAACGCAAAACATTTCTTTTCTTAATTCACAATTTTCCACGATGTGATATCAAAAATTCTGATTCCAACTGATTACTTTCGTGCACCAATTATTGTAGAATGATATATAAAAATTGTTTTAGTTTGTAGTTTTTTTTTTTATTGATAATAGGCTCGTTTTAACCATCACCTAACTTGATTATCTAGAAGTAACCCATTCACTTTTGACTTAAAGTCCCTCAGGTTATAGCTATCAGGAAACACAGACTCCGGCAGGGAATTCCACTCCTTAGCCGTACGCACAATGAAAGTATTCCCAAAACGTTTTGTGCGTATGAGTGGGATGTCCACCATGTAACGATGGCGCATCGCCGTTTGTCTTGTAGTTCAATGATGAAACGGGCTTGGTGGAATTAGAGTGTACAATTCCATTGCACACTCCCCCAAATGTAACATTTCTGGAAAGAAATCTATGTCGGTAGGTACTTACCTACCTTCGATATTTGGGGTCGTAGGCCCTCAAAGTCTTAACACCAATAAGAGAAGCGAAAGGGGACAATGGTACAGTGGTCATGTGGTCTACACAACGTGGTTCAGGGAATACCAATTACTTGCTAAAGTCTCGCCTGGGAGGTGCTCTGATAGGCCCTCCACAGGGAACTCCAGAGCGAGACTTTCCTCTATCTGCTAAAGGAGACCACCGGGGTGAAAACTCACCCCGTGGTCAGTTAGGTAATAATCCTACACTCTTCAGTCTTATACCCAAAGACTAGTCGCATTTTGAATGATTTCCTCTAAGAGAATAAAAAAGAGAAAGCGTTTAAATCCTTTCGTGTTTTTCATTTAGTTTTTACAACACACTATAGTTTTCAAACTTCATTATCGGTTTCAATCTATTAAATAATGTACCACCGGCCATAAGAGCCATTAAAGCATGAAATTGAATTTGTTCTCCATACACTTTTCAACCTAACTCATCTCCATATCCCGGCCGTAAGAGTATTAAAACCGGGATATAGGACAAACATAATAGCATAAATAATAAAAGCGATATTATTGATTACATCACCATGTATCAAATATGTTCCATCGTAAAACAACTTTGAATATAAAATATGTCGTTCGTACGGAATCGTAACTTCTGTTTTACTGCAAATATATTTATGCAACCTTTTACCATATGACTTTGACAGTCCGACATTAACGTAACCCCGTTTTTAATAGATTATATGTGCCACGTTTATTGCTGAGGCCAACGATCGGTACAGCAATAAAACTTGGAAAAAAAGCATCGAATATGATGTTACATTATTTTATTTTCATTTAGGTTGAGACTTGTGAATATAATTTCAATACATTATGCTGTTATATTTTTACTGTGGCGAAATAATATCTACGCTCTCTTGTTAATACCTATTAAGTGGCTCATGTTTATAACAAAAATCGCTGTAGTATGGTTATTATTTTAAAGCTCCTATATTGATTAGCAAGGCCCAACGATGTTAGGAGTAAAGCTGTGACCGAATAGGGTCCAAAGATTGGTAAGGGGAGTGTTGGCGTTTGAGACTAGCACAGGAACGTAACACAAGCAAAGAGAGGTCTATAAAATAGTGTAAGTGTGAGTCTTTATAATATGCACATATCGAAATGAGGGAAATCTTTACTTAATTTGATCGACGGTAATAATATTTAAAAAAATCTAAATATTTATTTTTTATGGATCTTTCAAAAATTTTGTTCGCTATTGGGACCCCAGTGTAAGCAAAACGGTGTAACTTTTAAAATAAATAATATGTCACGATGAAACGAACTCCATAATGATTGGAAGTAATTAGGCATCCTCATAAAATGAAAATTGTGCTAAAGCTACAACTACGCTAAAGACTGTTGATTTATCAATTATTTTCGGTCGTTTTTATTATGTAGGTAATTATTTAGTACCATGTTGACTGGTTAACTCTGTCCTGTCCTCACATACCTATAAATAATGCAATCTTCTTCTTCTATACTTATAATAAATCTGTAGAGGGGTCAATTCTGTACATGAAATATATTTCCAAAATAACTATCAGGGGGTGATTAGGGATCGATACTGATGCCAAAAATGCAATCAGTAAAATTTTTGTCTGTCTGTCTGTCTGTCTGTATAACCGTTATAGAAACAAAAACTACTCGACGGATTTTAATGAAACTTGGTACAATTATTTTTCATACTCCTGAGCTGGTTATAGTATACTTTTCATCACGCTACCATCAATAGGAGCAGAGCAGTGAAGGGAAATATTGGGAAAACGGGAGAAGTTACTCCATTTTTTAAGCTTTCGTCGCGTGTGCAACCTTAATGGTTAAAGCTTTACAGAAATCATTTCATAACGGAAATGTTCTCCGTTTGTTTCTTAAAATTATATAAAAAATATCCCACGACAGCATATGTCTATCTTTTATGGTTGACTCACAATAACACGTGTAACTCCCGATAGCTTAGCAGTTTGAAGCTTTCTGATTATAATATTTGTCTACTCTTACGTTTATAACACTCTCAGTCACCCCTAATTGAAAAAGTTAACATTATTAACTATTCCATAAAAAATAATCATATAAATCGGTATAGAAACACCAAAGTTATACATGAAATACGCATATAATAAGCCATAGCGCGTGAATACTGAATCATGCTATAAGGATTATTTTTGAGAATCGGTCGCCACGCTCGACGCGTCTAGCGGGCGAAGGTATAAAATTTCGTTCTATAGGTACTTAAGCCTCATGTGAACGTGATCTAAACAATATTACCAATACATTAACTTAATAACACACAAGGAGTTACACGCTGACGGAGTCGCGGGCACAGCTATTAACAATAATATTGTGAGGTTCCGTATTGCGATATTTTTCAACAGTATTAGAGATTGACATATTATTATTATATTTCCCTACTAAATTAAGAAAGTTAATCTGTCTGTTACATCAAAATCACTGAACCGTGAGGAAGGACATTGATAGGCTACTTTTTTTTAAGAAAAACGACGGAGACGAAGTCGCGGGCAACAGCTATCTATACTAATAATATAAGTGTAATGGACTCCGAGCTAGATATAATTAGAATAAGTTTGATAGTTAAAAGCAAAATAAGTTAGGTCAATATGAAAGTAGCAAGTAGGGATTAACATGTAAATAAATAAGGAATGAATATGTTAAACTCATAATAGCTTGTTATACGCATTGTATATTGTTAGAGTAACTTCGAGAAGTTTCGATGTACCAAGGCCGACAGGTCGGAACCTGTCGGAAAAGAGAAAGTTTTGTGCGTAAACAACTTCAAGGTCACGACAAGCGATTCTCGTTTGCTATTAGTAGATTTCCAAAAACATATCGTGACCCCCACACGAGTTCGACCCTCGTGCCAAAGGATATAAGACGGCAGGATTTGTCGAATAATCCTCGCGACGTCCGCGTACTTGTAATGGAAATCCCCCCCGACCTTTGCCAAACGAGCCAGCCCGCGACGCTGAGCCAGTAGCAATAATACCGTAAATAATAATATGACCCAGCCTGTCCCTTTGCTGCCCTCCCAAAATGACCCCGCCATGCCGAGGCCCGTACTCCACAGGGAGTGCCCTTAGCGTGCGGTCATTAGTTTTAAAGTATATTTTAGTTTGTAAGCCCTGGCTGGGGGCCTTTAATTTATTAGAGGTCACCACAGGACAGACCGGTTAAGTAGTACATTAGCCGTATAGAGCTAAACTACGAGTGGCCCTACCTAAAAAAAAAAAAAAAATCGAATAATCGTAGTATCCAACCAACCGGACAAGAAGAAACACCTGAAGTGAAATAAGTCTGAAGAATATCAAGTATAGTAGTGAAAGTAAACAGTGAAATAAGTAGTTCAAAGTAGTGCAAGTAAACAGTGAAATAAATAGTTTAAAGTGTATAAGTATTAGGAATTAAGACTCTATAAAGAACTTTAAATTAGTATAGACAGTGTAAATAGACATAAGTGAAAATTGTGAAGATATAAAATAAATCAGTGTTTGAAGATTGAGTTTTATTTCAAGAGCTATCGACGTATGTCGAATTGAATAAATAAATACAGTCCACACCCATATAATAAGGCTGAAGAGTTTGTTTGTTTGTTTGAACGCGATAATCTCAGGAACTACTGGTTCGAATTGAAAAAATATTTTTTAATTAAGGCGATAGGATTGGCTAAATTACAAAATAGACCTCTTTTTGAAGGACTACTACTACTAGACGGATGGACTAAATAGATTAAAAAAAATACCTAATACGCGTAACATATTTGACTTTAAATTTTAAATTTAATTTTTTTATTATTGTTCATACTTTTCTTGGAAAAAAATCGAATATATCCTCTTTATTTTTGCAATAATTTGCTTACTGCTTTGAAATAACTGAACCGATTTAAATATTTCTTTCACACTATTATAGAGAATTTATTGCTTTATTAAATTTAAATTCAAAATTTTACAAAATTATTACTTAAGTGCCGTTAAATCAATAATACCATATTATTACATTAGCGCCCGGCGTGCGCGCTCACTCATACGCAAGGGCCAGTCTCACCCTAGCGTTCGCACGGGGAGGCTGTGTCGCATGTTAGCGCGCCCCGCTCTTTAAACTTTGCGTCAGAGTAAACAGCGTAGATAGTACGTTTGGTACAGTGGTACGGTTGAGCTATTTAAAAATCGGACATTTCGTTTGCGCTTGGACGTATGTGAATATTTAGTTTTAGTGTTGATTGCGAGTGGACTAAACTAAATGTTAAGTAAATAAAGATATTATTTTTATATTTTAGTTTTTATTGTTTCGTAGCCAAATGACACAAACCATTTTTTCTCCAAGTCAATTGTTTGAAATATTATTATTATTTAGCCTGCACTGTCCCACTGCTGGGCAAAGGCCTCCCTCCATTCCTTCCAACGGTCCCGGTTCTGCGGCAATTCTTTCCAATTCTCAAGGAAGACATCAAGTTCGTCCCGCCATCTCCTTCGTGGTCTGCTGCGACCTTGTGTCCCTGTTTCAGGGCACCAATCTTGAGGTTTACGGGCCCACTGCTCGTTCGGCATGCATATCGTTCGTTTGAAATATATTTATTTATTTTATTAATACTATGAAAAACAAAGTTGAAAGAAAAACTGCTTGCTACTATGGAACTCTTCATGGGCGAGTCCGACTCGCACTCGGAAAGTTTTTTATTAGGGTTCCGTAGCCGAATGGCAAAAAACGGAACCCTTATAGTTTCAGTATGTCTGTCCGTCTGTCTGTCTGTCTGTCCGTCCGTCTGTCCGTATGTCACAGCCATTTTATTCCAAAACTGTTAAGAATATACAAGTGAAACTTAGTAAGTAGATGTATTCTGTAAACTGTTTTCCGATTTTAAGAAAAAATTAAAATAATATTTAAAATAAAGGGGGGGTCCCCATACATGGAACTAGAACTGAAAATATTTTTTTTCATGAAACCTATGCGTGTGTGGTATCCATAGACAGGTCTTTAAAAATGATATAAGGGTTTCTAAAACCACTTTTTCATAAAGTCAATGGTTTAAAAGATATAAGCTTCCAAAGTGGTAAAATGTGTCCACCCTCTAACTTCTATAATAATGGAGTGAAAAATCTAAAAAAAAATATTTTACTGTAGACTTTAATGTAAACTTTCAACCAAAATTATTTTGAATGAAATCGGGTCAGCAATTTTTGTGATACAGCATATTTTCTAAAACCGCAAATATAACTTTGTAATTCATATAAACACTATGAAAAACAAAGTTATTTAGCGTAGTTGTAAAAATGTAAATAAGCTAGTTTTAAGAAATTTTTTAGGTTTTTATTATTTGTCAAATAAATATACATATATTATAATATTATAGTTACTACGGAACCCTTCATGGGCGAGTCTGACTCGCACTTGGCCAATTTTTTTAGTACATTAAAAAAACTTTTTACCAAATATTAAACCGACTCCATGCCGACTCCCAAAAAACACTGCAAAGTCAAAAATAAGTAACCACATTCAAGTAATCGAAGCGGAACACATTAAATACTTATTATTCCTACTTATATATTGAGAAGTTCCAGTGGCCATCTGTTGTATTCATCATCAGGTCCACTTCACAAATTGTGCTTTTCGAATGCAACTGCACAAGTTACTATAAAAAATACTCAAATCACTATAGGTGTGCCTATAATATTTGAAGAGTTCCCTCGATTTCTCCAGGATCCCATCATCAGATCCTGACTAAGTGACAATGGGACCAATTTCGAAGTATACCCTTTCAAACAAAAAAGAATTTTTCAAATCGGTACAGCCGTCTTTGAGTAATCGGTGAACATACATTAAAAAAAATATAGGTACGCGTCAAATTGATAACCTCCTCCTTTTTTTCGTCGGTTGATAAAAGCGTTATTATTTATTTTCACAAAAACAAATTGATATTTTTTATATTTTGATTCACTCTAACTACAATAACTACTCACTAAAGAATATTTTGTTCTCAAAACAAGCATTGCAAATGTTCTGAGTCCGACTATATTCAATCGATTTATGATGATAAAAGCTAATAGGTAGCGACAAAAATCCTTCGAACGTATCTGCGTCCGGTGATACCTATGACATTCGGGGGAGCGCGCGGGCGCTCGGGGTGGTCAGCACTGGCCGCTTGTTTCACGTTCAATGCTCAAGGACGTTGGGCTATCCTTTCACCTTAAATAGAGAAAGGCTGTATATCATTACTCCAAGGCCAATAGGAGCGGAGCGCCAATGAAGATTGCTTCAAAATCGGGGTTAAATTTAACGTTAGCCCAAAGTAACTATTCCACGTGGACGAAGTCGCGGGCAAAAGCTAGTATGGTTATATTGTTAAAAACCAATCAACTTTCTATGCAGTTTTTTCCGTAAGCAACAAGTAATTCAAACTGTTAACGTATTGCTAACACTTTATTATGCCTCTATAAACCTATGTACAATATTAAATACTAAAAAAAATATTTATTAAGAATGAATCAGATTGGTTTGAAAAAGGAATTTTATTCGTAAAAGTAGTATCATCAACATTGCGAACATAACTTGACCAAATCTAGGAACAGCATAAAATAATGTGGATCTTTCTAATCAGAGTATTAATTAACACCAACTTTCATTAAGCGCTAGCAAAAGGGCTCGACAGTAATTTGTTACTAGCTATAGAACAAATCATACTTTCATAAATCATAATAATCTTAATTCGGAATCTTTGAAAAGTTTTTAGCCTTCAAAATTTTTCGTATCAAAATAATTACAAAATTATTTAATGAACAAAAAGGTAGCTAATGAACATCAATTAGGTAAATTTTGGGACTGTAATAAATTGAATTAATAGAAGAGATTTAGGTACCTACGTCTGTTAAAATACTGATTATATATTTTAGAGAACCTATAAACCACTACCTAATTTAATTCAATTTATTCAAATGAAGACTTAAAACCTTACCAAACTTTGATTTGGAGTTCGCTTACAAAGATAACTAAGTTTAAATTAACGTTTTGTTTGAAAAAAACTTTATTTAATTATACAGCGATGTACCTATATGTACCACGGTCAAAAATTGCATAAAATGACACACAACTTTTACTTTAAAATCGCAAAAATATATTGTAAAATGCGTCAAAAAATCCCTCTGCTTTGTTAAATTTCGCATGGAAAAAGGACCGTCAACCATTAAAAACAAATCCTGGCACTAAGGTCCTGTGGTCGCTTATTACAGGGCTATATACTTCGGCAACTTAACTACCCTATGTGAAAGGGTAAGTAAAACCTGAGCGTAGATGGCCTTTCTGTAGGAGCTAGGATAGATCGAATCATTTATTTGTCCTACCCGCAAAATACGCGCTTTGTCGTAGAGTTGCGAACACTTACCGAGATGTCTACATAGGTACATACTAAAAAAAATACTGCTTTCTAAATAGCCCCATATTGATGTGACACATGATAAAAGGAGATCTCTTGTAAATCTTCTTTTTCTCCATTATGATGGTACACGATCCCCAAAAGTCCCAAAATTCATTATTTTTATTGATAATAGGCTCACGTTTAACCAACATCTCTTGATGATGTGGTCGAAGATGGAGCACGCTTGCCTATCTTGACATATGTGCTGATATTTAATTACGCAAAATTTAAATAAAAAATCCTTAATATTCTTAAACTAACAAAGCTATCATCACGAAGTTCAAAGGTCCATAAATATGCACACATATCAGTTTTTATTATCCACTTACAGTAAAAACCTTATTACATGCTTATTTATTGTAGCTACGACGAAATACAGAATTCGATACATTGTGTTCATCAATATTATACCAACTTAGGATGTTCCTTTAGACGTAATTCTCGGCAAAGTTTCTTCACCGAGTGAGTTGCGTAAAATTTTAATAAAAAACATTTTAAGATAGAAAGATTCTTAAACTTATAAAGCTATCATTACGAAGTTCGAAGGTACATAATTATGTTCGTATGTATATCAGTTTATATTATCTACTTACAGTAAAAATCTTAATACATGCTTGTTTATTGTATTACAAACTACAGAATTTGATACATTGTGTTCATCAATATTATACCAACTTCGTCTGTTCCTTTGACGTCATTCTCGGCAAAGTTTAATAACCGAATGAAAGCTTGTACGGTTAACTTTGCAACGTGGTTACGATATATGAGCCTTCACTTAAATAGGGAACTGCAGTGCTGCCAATCGAGTCTGTGAAAATAAACTCATCGGGTGACGTCACCTCTTGTTTGTCACAAATAAAGACAGAAATTGACAGCTTCTGGGAGCACGTGGTTAAATAAGCAGCTGCACGTTTGATCTTTTTTTAATTAGGGATTTTTGTCCACAAGGATACGTCATTAACCCCATATCGTCGGTCTAATTATCAAAATGCGTAACTCAAAAAAAAAAAAAACAAAATTAACTTTTAATGCCATCTCGTGCAGTATTTTATAATCTATACAATGGAATACTTCTTATTTCCCAAAAACGATTATACGATGAGGTACATATGTACATTTATCAATCTATAAAAATAAAAAGTCGCACTGCATTTACACTTCCTAACTCCAAACACCGTGGGTAGAAAAGTTCGTACTTAAGTCAGTTTTGTCACAAATACAATGCTATATTTTAAAAAAAAAATGTATAAATAAGTTTCTCTATCAATTCTACCTTTAAATCGCAAGTTGAAATATTGCAATAAATGAATAAATAAAACAGATTTTTCTTGCTCCTGTACAATTTACTCAAATGGAGTTACGAACTCTGATATTTAGACCGTCGATATGTTTCAAACTTCAACGCGTGCCTTGGTCGGGATGGATATCATCTTCTTAGCCTTTGCTCAACTAAGTTGGGGTCACAGATGTAGCTTAGTACTAGTACTTAACATGGGGCGACTGCCTACCTTACCATACACAATACCCTTTAAAGATTGGTATCAGATTTTCTGGATACTGTCTACCAATAACGACAGTCGAAGATGTTTAAATGTCAGCTGGAACCAATGGCTGAACGTGTGTTCCAGGTATGAAGGAATCTCAATATGTTAACATCCCATCCACGGTACGATCAGATCCAGTCTCTCCGTAAGGACATGGTTGGAGGCTTGAACTTGACCTTGAAGGCTGTCTCCGAATGGGGCGATGCCAATTGCCATCCTGGTCGGGTTTAATGCAGCTAAGACCCAGGCGTGTCTCTTCTCCGCAAAAAGGAGCCAATTTGAACCGGCTCCTACTTTCCGTGGTGTAACCGTGCCGATAACTGATCATATTGAGCTTCTTGGGGTGACTTTAGTTTCCACACTCAACTTTTCCCCGTTTATCGAGGCTAAGGCTCAGTTAGCATCAACAAAGTTGAGAATCCTAGCCAAGGTGAGGTGGTACTTCACACCGGAACAGCTGCTCAATTTGTATCAAGCCAAGGTTCGGTCGTGTATGAAATACTGCTCTCATCTTTGGGATGGTTCTGCGAAATACCAACTGAACGCGCTTGAGTCTATCGAGTAGCAGGCCAAGAGACTCATTAGCAACGATGCACTGGTCGTGTCAAAGCTCCAGAGTCTTGAACACCGCTAACGAGTTGCAAGTCTATCGGTTTTCTATCAGTTACATTTCGGGGAGTGTGCGACGGAATTACACAATATAGTTCCGCCAAGCCCGTTCCATCATCGGACTACGAGAAAAACGGCGAAGCGCCATTGTTACAATCATGGTGGACATCCCACCCATACGTACAAAACGTTTTGGGAATACCTTCATTGTGCGTACGGCTAAGGAATGGAATTCCCTGCCGGAGTGTGTGACTGTGTTTCCCGATAGCTACAACCTAGGAGTCTTTAAGTCAAGAGTGAATAGGTTACTTTTAGGTAAGCGTGCTCCATCTTCGACCGCATCATCACTTACCATCAGATGAGATAGTGGTCAAACGCGAACCTATTTTCAATAAAAAAAAACGACCTCGCCAAGTATTACTTAACTTTGAAAATTGTCAAACACGAACTCGTCATTGTAACCAAAAGGTCTTTAAAAATGATATAGGGGTTTCTAAAACTACTTTTTCATAAAGTCAATCGTTTAAAAGATATAAGCTTCCGAAGTGGTAAAATGTGTGTCCCCCCTTCTAACTTCTATAATACTGGAGTGAAACATCTAAAAAAAATATATGTCTGTAGATCTTAATGTAAACTTTCAGCCAAAATTAGTTTGAATGAAATCGGGTCATCAGTTCTTGAGATACAGCATATTTTCTAAAACCACAAATATAACTTTGTAATTCATACAAACACTAGGAAAAACAAAGTTATTTATCGTAGTTGTAAAAATGTAAATAAACTAGTTTTAATAAATTTTTAAGGTTTTTCTTTTATTCGTCAAATAAATATACATATTATATTATATTATTATAGTTACTACGGAACCCTTCATGGGCGAGTCTGACTCGCACTTGGCCAATTTTTTTAAATGTTATTTTATGCAAACTCGCATTTATAATATTAGTAAGGTGCGAAAATGTTTGTTACTCTTTCATGCACAAATTACTGAATGGAACTGAAATTTAGTAAATAGATAATTGACATCCTGGAATAGCACATAGATTAATTTTCATGCTGGAATTCCCTCGGGATCGGGATTTATGCCGGAAAGCTCTCCCACGCGAACGATGTCGCGGGCAATAGCTAGTACTCTATAACAAGCGATGGCATTATGTTACTACTTTCATATCACAATAAAAGCCTGTAGACTAGGCATGCAGAAGGTATATGTAGGTGTACTATATATGTCCTACCTACCGTATATCTTTTCACATTATGCGTCCCTAGTCCATGGCAAACCGATTAGATTTTCAACAACACACGCGATTAGAAACGACAATCAAGGGAATGTTTTGCGAGGCGCATACAAACACCGTTCCAACTGAATTGAGTGACCAGGTTGTCTGTCATGCTCTCCTAGTACTCCACTGTAATGAGATCGGGTAGTGTGTTTGTTTAATGGCCGTTTGTATCCTTGCTGAATGGTGATTAGTGAATTTATTTTAGCTTAATGTACATTATTAGGTTCTCCTGCAACCCCGGGGTTGCGAGAAACTTTCTAACGAGATACTGTGCCGTGTTCCGGGCCGCGGTATCTCGGGTAGCTGATGGAACTCGGTGGGTTTTAAGTTCAGTAGAAATCTGACATTCCTTTTACTTTACTCAGAGTGGGATTCCCCAAAAAAAGGCTCCCTTCTGCAGCTGGATCTATACCGTTACATGATACGAACGCCAAAAACGACGTGACGTTACGCAAATCCTACATCGAGGTATCAAAATTCTCCACGCAATTTCAACAATGCACGCTCCCTAATTAAAAGGTTACAGTTCCCATCTATTCAGAGGTTCCTTCGTCTTCGATGAAGGATTTTGAGACTTTACACCTTATACATACCCCATACCTTTATACTTCTAATGGATTTTTTTTTTTTTTTTTTTTTCCAGAAACCAGCGATCAAAACACATAAAAAAAATTAAGAGCAAACAGATTAAAAATAATTAGGATAAATCATCTTTATTTAGAGAATATTGTATAGCAACAATTACAAAACATACCTTTATACTTCTAATGGATTTTTATTATATTTTTCCAGAAACCAGCGATCAAAACACAAAAAAAATTAAGAGCAAACAGATTAGAAATAATTAGGATAAATCCTCTTTATTTAGAGAATATTGTATAGCAACAATTACAAAACACATCCGAAGAGTAGGGGTATCAAAGTTTTCTGTCACCTAGGCAACTAGAAACCAAGGGGTACCATGATTTCTATCGGTGATTACACTTATGCGTACCTAGATGTTAAGTTCATCATTTAAAAACCAGTTGAAAACGAAAGGAAACTAGGTATTTATTTAAGAGTCAAATATATACGCTTCTGATAACCTAGTCAAGTCCACCGCCGAGATAATACTCCTTAAGCATTTTCTCACACAATTATAATGATATAAACTTTTCCTTCCACATCCCTAATACATCCGCATTAAACTTTCATTTGAGCACACGTACCTCTTTGCACCGCAGTATAACTACTAAACAGTGGTTACTTATGTGGTTTGTGTTTAAAATATAATATACTACACTGGCTGCCCATTTCCCCAGCTCAAGTCCCAAAGGTGCCATTCCCACTAAATTCTGTAAAAGCTTCTCTACTCTGGCTCACATACTTGCCATTCCAACATACCAGAATGTGTACTTACTTATAGCCTCAAGCATAATACCAATCTCACTCGATTCTGATCTGTGTTACACAGTGTTAAGGTTTAATTTATTTTGTATATAACGTTCGGAATACTTTTGTTTAAACAAGGAGTTTCAATGTAATATGCGTGGTATATGAAATTATATACATTGAGAGGTAAGGAGATTTTCTTTCATTAATAGGTTTTATAAGATTTATAATGCGATCAATAGCATCTGAGGAGCTTTGTTATAATGTAATCATCGTAAGGTTTTGGCATTAATTAAAGTTACTTCAAAGCTGATTAGTCTATTGTAATTCTCTTGAAATTTTAGTCACATGTTTTTGATGGAAAAGTTAGCTAATTAGGTATTCTAAGAATAGAGCTGCGAAATTAATAATCTTTATAATACTTTTTAAGGACTGAAAACTTTTCAGTTTTAGTTCTGGGTAGGATATACAATCTGCATGTTTTGTGTTGGACTACCAAATGGTTTTCAGAGGGTTACCGTTAAACGGCCAACAGTTAAACGTGTAAAATAGCCATAGATTGTTTCAACATAATATGTTGAAACAGTCTATGGCTATTTTATAAAATTATATATATATAACTAGGTATATTATACCTAGTTATATATATAATTTTGATGATAGTATATTTGAATGCTTCTTTAATGAAATGAAAAGAAATTTTGCTCTCGTATTTATAATAATTTTATTTTCGGTTTTACTCATCCGTGCGATGTTCGCAAAATCTACAAATCTTTTCAGATTAAGAGTATTTATGATACCTAAAGATTGACTAGAAAATTACCGTTTCCAAATTAGTTACATAATATATTCGCACTCAGTCTTAAAATATGTAAAAATATTGAACTTTTTGCCGTAATCATTGTTTTTGTTGCATCAAAATATTAATTATATTTTGTAAGCCAGTGTGTTACGATGCCAAGATGCTAGCTCAGCACATTTGCAAACAAGCGCGAAGCATCAAATTCCACGAGTAGCGCTTCCCACGGTAACGACGAGTCCCTGGGCTTTTTCCAACCTAACATCGGTGGGAACAGACACTCGCAATCATCGCGTATAGTTTTACCTACTTTTATTATTTTAATTTTATTATTTTACTTTTAAATTTGATAATTTTTAAGAACTTTTGTGAACAGTAATTAAACCTTTTTATTATATGAAACGGACTTTATTCTAAAAGTTTCCCGACACGCCCCAAATACGTATCTGGCGCAGTCGGAAGTCGTCAAGGACTTTGAAAGTGTTGTCGTTGTGTGAATCACCCAAAAATCGGGCATCGCCGTGTCGACCGTCCTGACGAAGAACCTTCGGAGGCCAGTTGGGAAAGCTGCTGCTGCAGACATCGAGACTTCCAAAAATCGATGGATCGACGCTCGCCAGCAATAGTACAAATGTAAGTGAATTACATATATTCTTGTTAATTGGATGCTATATTTTTTTACGCAGTGTACTATAATTTTTCAAGATTTTTCACCCACGTAGTAATAGGGACCTTAGTCCTAGTAGGCGAGTTCAACTTCGGATAACCCGAAGTGACGCCAATCGTAACCTTGAACTCTTAAACGTATTAGATTTAGAAACTATGACTGAACAAACTTCAGTACCTTTGAGTCAGACGAGTCAGATGGCTTCGTCAGACTTAACTGATAAGATTTATAAATCGCTTAGATTAGTTCCAGAATTTAATGGTAACCCCAATGTTGTGGCGTAGAGGTTTAGGTGGTAGAATTGAAAGATGACCACAGAAGTTTACAGCATTTATTCGGTAGAGGGGTGGATTCAGTTCACCAAGGTGTTCCTCCACTGGTTGTAGGTTTGTGGAAGGTACTGCCCTGGGCTTAGGCCGCGACGCACGCAGACCGACGGGCCAACCCCGAAGCCGGCAGCGACCACGTGTCAGACGCAGAGGTTATGCAGGGCAGGCCACGCGAGAGGATGTCTCTCCTGCGGTTAGCCGCGGAGGCAGCGTTGACACCCAACTCGCACGTGGCAGGTGCAGAGGTTATGCAGGCAGACCACGCGACAGGGCGTCTCTCTAGCGGTTATACGCGGAGGCAGCGGTGACACCCGTCGTGTGGCAGACGTTGAGGTAGTTGATATTAGAGATAAAGGCAGTAAAAAGAAAAACCCTGGAATCAACACGAAGGGTGCTTCCGTAAGCGTGGTGCCAGGATTCGTGAGCGCCAGCGATGCGTGCGTCTCCCAGCCGTAAGCCCAAGGAACAGCTTCAGGGAAACGAAGGGAAACTCACCATCGTGGTGGTTCACAAAGGTTAAAGATAAGCGTGCGCATGCCGCGTGCAACATAATAGAAGGTAACCGCGTGGCAAGGCGTTTAAGCTCGTAGCTGCTATGACACAGCAGGAAAGCAATGCTGCGACCTGCGGACGCTTCACAAATTTAGAATCACTAGTGGAAAACAGATGACAATGAAATAGCACAGTCATGTTCTAGACGGAAGCCATCTTGACAACCGGGCAATTATATAAATTTACAAACGCTGCAGATTATGGCGAAATAAGAGGATTGCGATTGGCAAGATGGAGAAAAAATGGCAGATACGTTTGAGCACTTGCCCTTGGGCACAGAGGGGTTTCAATATTAGTTACTTGTAGTAGTAGGCGGTGTAAAAAGAACTCAGCAGACCGGGGATTAGAATTTATAGCCGGCACCGCATAAGTGTTGTCACTCAGTGAAACCATAGACATTAGGGATGAGTGTGGTAATCGATTCTAGTTTAATCGACTACCACGCTACAATGTTTTGACCAGATTTTTGAATTTATGCGATGAGTTAGTGCTCACTTATGTCAGTACGGAACCAGGAAGTAGACTCTCCAATTTGGCTCTGATTAATGGAATTTTGAATAAGATAACTGGTACTGCTGCAGGTACTTTGGCAACTAATGGAATTCCTAATGATTGGCAGGGCATAAGAACCACGTTAATTAACAGCTTTTCAGATCACAGGGACGAAACTTCGTTATATACCGATCTATCTCTTTTAGTTCAGGGCAGTGATACTATACAAGTATACTACGAAAAAGTTCAGCATTTACTGTGCACTATAATAACGTATGTCGAGTTGCATGAATCTGTAGGAACTACTGTGGAAGCAAAAATAACTCTTTATAAAAACTTAGCTTTGCAGACATTCTTGAGAGGTTTAGATGAACCGCTAGGTTCTAAGGTAAGGTGCATGCGACCTTCATCTCTCGAAAGTGCTCTTGAATTTGCCCAAGAGGAATTAAACGTTCTCTATTTACAAAAGAGAAATAAGTCTCTACCCGCGAAGAAAAATCAGTATTATTTTTACGAACAAGCACCTAATACTACTAACGCACAGCAAAATTTCCGTTCATCTGATCCTAATTCATCTCACCATCTGCAAAATGTTCATCTATACATGCCACCAAATTATAACCCTACATTCCAAGCATACCCCAGACCTCAAATTCGAACCTTTGGTCCTCAATATCCTCCACAGCTCTACCCACCACCCGTACCACTAGAACAGTACAGGCAAACCCATCCCAGACCACAAAACTCCACAAAGACCCAACAAATGTTTAGGGCTCCCCCTACCAATATGTCTACTAGATTCCGAATCCCACCTCGACCTCCCCAAGTACCTCAAATAAATCAAGCACCCCAATATAATACCCCTACACCTATGAGTGGTATTAGTCATCGAGTCGCGCGTACTCTCCCGCCCATGAACTACAATGGTAAACGTAACCTTGCACCAAACCTCCCACAAATTGGAGAAACTCATTTCAATGAACTCTTACACGATAATACAACCTTAAATTTTCACGAATACGATCCCAATGTCCAAAATGTTCATTCTGCTATCGATACAGATTATCTTCATAATTTTATGAGTGGCCTTGAACCTGATCCAAATCAGAACCCCGTTGAAGGCACTGCAGAGCAAAATTTTTGCCCAGCTATAGAGAACAATGCCCCCGTATAGAATTAAACGTGCAAAGTAAACGTCATTTGCCCTATATCCAAATTAAAAATCCCCCAATTAAACTTTTGATTGACACCGGGGCAAATGAGTCTTTCATAAGCCCGAAGCCTATGAAAAATTTTATCCCCACATTCCAGTTGACTATGAACCATTCCTAGTTACAAATACGCACGTGACCACCCAAAACTACTACTCGCTAACTGTCCCTTGCTTTGAGGAATTAAATGACAATGTTCCCATAAAATTATTTCTCTACAAATTCCATAATTTCTTTGATGGTTTAATAGGTTGCGAACAGTTAAAAAAGTGGAATGCAAAAATCGACCTTGCTACTCATGCTTTAGAGACAGAATTCACAAAAATTGCTATCATTTTATATTACAATCCTCAATGCTTAAATTCTCACGAAATTACTATACCGGCCCAAACTACTCAATTAATTAGGGTACCTACTGATATTGCACAGGGAGACATCTATATTGAGGAGCAAACAATTTCTGGTTGTTACATTACCGAATGCATATCAAAATCCAATATGTGCACAAATTTTTAATAAAGAAACGTGTCCCATAAGCCACGTAATTGACACCACCTCACGTACCTATACCGCCGAGCGAACACGTCAAGTCTTATCGCAGTTGCGCATAGAACATTTAAATGCAGAAGAGACAGTCAATTTAATTAATGTTTGCAAAGAATATGCCGATGTTTTCTACCTAGACGGGGAACCACTTACCTTCACTAACAAAATCAAACATCATATCAGAACCGTAGATGATAAGCCAGTTTATAGTAAAACCTATAGATACCCTTACGTACATAGAGAAGAATTTCGAAATCAAATAGAATCTATGTTAGAGCAAGGTATTATTCGTCCATCTTCATCGCCTTGGAATGCTCCGATATGGATTGTGCCTAAGAAAAGTGACGCATCTGGCAAAGTTAAGTGGCGATTAGTCATTGACTTTCGGCAACTAAATGCGAAAACAATAAACGATAAGTATCCGATTCCCAACATTAACGACATATTAGACAAGTTAGGCAGGTGTTTGTACTTCTCTACTTTAGATTTAAAATCAGGATTTTTACAAATTCAGCTAAATTCATCCGATATACCGAAAACAGCATTTAGTGTAGAGCAAGGCCATTTTGAGTACATTAGAATGCCAATGGGCTTGAAAAATTCTCCGGCAACATTTCAACGAGTTATGGACAATGTCCTTCGCGGACTCCCAAATTGTACTACGTATATTGACGATATTTTGGTATTCTCAACGTCCTTGCAAGAACATATAGTTAATTTGCGCGCCATTTTCGACCGTCTCAGAAATTCAAATTTAAAAATTCAGATGGATAAATCTGAATTTTTCAAACATGAAACGCCTTATCTCGGTCATATTATCACCACCGATGGTGTCAAACCAAACCCGGATAAAATTGCATACTAGTGCATATGCATCTAATGAGAATGGTATCATTGAACGTTTCCACAATACACTTTTGGAACACCTACGGTTACTAAAAATTCAGCACAAAAATGAACTCAGTCGAAATCTTATACCGTACGCATTAATTGCTTATAATAATTCCATCCATAGTTTAACAAAGTGTAGGCCATTTGATGTTATTTCTGGTCACTTCGACCCTCGAAATCCTATCAGTTTAAATATGACGGACCGATGTCTTCAAACTTATATTCAAGAACATCGTGTTCAAATGGAAACAGTTTATAAAATTATTCATGATACTGCATTATCCAGTCGCGAAGATATAATGACTCGATGTAATGTCGATAGGGAACCAGTTTTAGACTGTGAACCAAATCAAACAGTTCATGTACGTAACCCAATGGCAAGTAGGCAAAAATTAGTACCTCGTTTTACTCAGGACAAAGTCGTTAAGAATTTACCTATACATATTTACACCGCAAAAAGTCGTGGCCCGGTAGCAAAATCACGGTTGAAAAGACCACCGAAAAAATGATAGTTTTCGTATCATTGTTTCAGGTACCTACTACTGCTGCCAATTTTCGTAGTTGGTGCTCAAGAAATACGTCTCGATAGGCTAGATAATGGACCGGGTATTACCCTTTAATCTAGGAGCTACCAAAATTATATCCCATTTTCATATATTTTTACAAGACATTAACCTTCAAGAAATCGAGTTACATGTGAACGCTATAAAATCCCAACTTACAGATACTACTTATAAACTATCCCATACAGATAGCTCCCTCTTTAAGTATCAAACTAGGCACCTATATGCGAAGTTAGATAAAGTTATAGTGCAATTAGATACCTTTAGGCCATCTAGAACTAAAAGAGGTCTGATCAATCCTTTAGGCACACTTATTAAAAGTATTTCCGGTAATTTGGACAATGAAGACGCCCTGAAATTCGAAAATGCATTACGCACTTTAAATAAAAATGATCAAATTTTATCGCTATCATTGAACAAGCATATTACTTTATATAAAGAGATGACGATACAGCAGAATCAAATTATCCGAAATATTTCATTAAATCAGGTTAAACTGGAAAGGGCTCTTACTTTTGTCATGAATATGACTAATGATAATGAGCGAATTATTCACTACGCTCACCTTGTACAACTTTTTGCAATATTAAGCGAAAATGTTCAAGAACTTTTGAGCGAAATTGACAGAATAGAGAATATATTGGCTTTTAGTAAAAATAAATCAGTTCACCATTCCGTACCTTCTATTAAAGATTTAGGAAATATCATAAGCCAATTAAAACGCACTTATAGATCTGATCAAATAATTGACATGGACATCAGAGATTATTACGAAATTCTTAGCCTAGCCTCATACTTCACAGAGTCGAGAGTTGTAATAGTCCTAAAGTTCCCCATTACGTTTAGCACAGACTATCAGTTATATGAATTATGTCCCGTTCCAAATAAGGACAGCCTAATTATAGTACCAACTGCACCTTATATAGTGTCAAATTCTCAGGAATATGTGTATATGGAGGCTGAATGCCCGAAGGTCAGTTCCTGGCACATATGCGAGCAGAAGATTGTCCACCGGAACTCATCAAGGTCAGACTGTATTCAAAAACTTATACAATCTCAGGAGATAGATGGAACGTGCAAACCCACGCCTATCTCTCTGACTAAGGAAGCCCTGATTGAGTTGGATAGCTATCATTACAAAATTACTTTCCCCAATAGTACGAAGACTCAACTATCCTGCGGTAAAGAGCGATTTGTAATGTTACAAGGCAGTTTTTTGGTCAGCGTCCCTCAAGGCTGCAAGATTAAAACATCCGAACTTAGTATAATAAACCTGGACAATAAATTAGTCGGAAAACCATTAGAACTCATGGCTCTTCCACACTACGAAACACCAGTAAAGACACGGAGCTTCACCCTGAAGACTACGGATTTAACCAGCCTTCGGAAAATACAGAACCAAATCACTTCACAAGATGAAATTAAAGTCGAAACACTGGACACTATCGGAATCTACCATACGACAATTCCATTCTACATACTTATATTATTTGGTACATGTGCACTAAGCATCATCTATGTCATTCGTCGCCGTCGAGCTGGGAGAATTAACATTACCACACAAACTAACACCGAATTAACGGAAGATGAAAGAAGAGCCGCAACTTTTGGCGTCAAGGTCACCAAATAGTTGCTCATCTGGCAGGGGAGATGTTACGATGCCAAGATGCTAGCTCAGCACATTTGCAAACAAGCGCGAAGCATCAAATTCCACGAGTAGCGCTTCCCACGGTAACGACGAGTCCCTGGGCTTTTTCCAACCTAACATCGGTGGGAACAGACACTCGCAATCATCGCGTATAGTTTTACCTACTTTTATTATTTTAATTTTATTATTTTACTTTTAAATTTGATAATTTTTAAGAACTTTTGTGAACAGTAATTAAACCTTTTTATTATATGAAACGGACTTTATTCTAAAAGTTTCCCGACACGCCCCACATACGTATCTAGTGTAATAATTCAAAATTTATATAGGTATGATGATCGTAACTTCAATACGATTTCGTCACACTCGGCAAGCAATGAGTAAGTCAACTGTATTAATATTGTAGTAACTAATCACAATACAAATATGTAATTGGGGTGTATAATGATGATTGTTTCTCTTATACATTTTTAATTAGCAGGAAGATTAAATTGTTGCGCAACGTTTGACTCCGAAGGAGAGATGGTGGAATGTATGGTATTTATCTAAAGTGTGTATATTTAAGAATATAACATAATAACAATAAAAAATGTTTATTTCTTCTCACATAAGATCACATAAGGTTGCATAAATGTTGTGGCTACAGATGTGATGTTAGAGACTTAATTATGTAAGACCTCTGTTCTTCAAACTAGGAACATCTGTGTCTTGAAGAACAGTTACATGAATTAGGTAAATTAGGGCAGGTTGACACAATTTAGTAGCAATAATAGTTAGACTTAGGTACATTTACAACAAGTAATAAACATTTATCTTTGAAAGGGTGAATTTTTACATTTATACATATCCTACGATTCTTGTGTAGTTTCCTTGTGTGAGGGAGTTGGTGAGGAGTACGTGTAGAGAAATGCAGTACCAGTAAGAATAAAATATCGTTTGATTGTAATATATGCACATATCGAATACATATTTAGATAATAAGGGGTGTCTCAGTAAGAGTGCACTTTTTGATTTTAAAATAAAAACAAGTACTTTATGACAGAGTTGTGATATTTTTATTGTATTGTAAAGAAGACATGTTCCGATTAAGTATGGAATAAAATATCCGGCAAATGACCCCCATGACGGCTCCGATGACAGGCCATTACTCTTTTCATGAAATTTTCCATGACTTTTGCACAGAGATGTGGCTGTATCTCACTGATGACGCGTTGGATTTCCGATTTGAGCTCAGGAAATGTTTCGGGTTTATTCGCATAAACCCGAGATTTCACAAAACCCCAAAGAAAAAATCGCACGGCGTTAAATCACACGATCTTGGTGGCCAGTTGACATCGGAATTTCGTGAGATAATGTGTTCTGGAAATCGTTGCTGCAATAAGTCGCTTGTTTCATGCGCGGTGTGGCAGGTTGCGCCGTCCTGCTGAAACCACATGTTGTCCAGATTCATGCCGTCCAGTTGAGGCCACAAGAAGTCCGTTATCATATTCCTGTAATGAATGCTGTTCACAGTCACAGCAATTTCAAAAAAGTAAGGTCCAATCACGCCGCCTGAACAAAATCCGCACCAGACAGTTACTCGTTGTGGGTGCATTTGTTTCTCATGGATTGCATTAAGATTTTCTGAGTCCCAAATTTGAGAATTTTGTGTATTCACGAAGCCATCCATATGGAAATGCGCTTCATTGGAGAAAATGACTTTTTCCGAAAAATTGGCATCGACTTCACTTTGCTCCATAACCCATTGAACGAATTGCCGGCGCTTTCCGTGGTCTGCTGGTTTGAGCTCCTGAGTTAACTGAATCTTGTACGCATGAAGGTTGGAGGTCTTTAGTCAAAATTCGCTGCGTAGTGCTTCGTGAAATTTGAAGTTGTTGAGAACGATGTCGAATTGATGTTTTCGGGTTTTCGGCGACACTCTCGTTTACAGCAGCAATGATTTCAAAAGACCGACCGATACGTTGACGCAAAGGATTCTTATTATCCATAACTGACCCAGTTTCTTCAAATTTTTTGACCACTCTTCGAATGGTTGACACATTATGTGCACTTTATCGGCTGAAAATTTGGCGAAGTTTGCGAGCGGTTTCAGCGTAACTTCCCCATTTTTGTAATGAGTTTTTACAATTATAACGCGTTGTTCTTTCGAAAAGCTCTCCATTTTTAATAATCGGAATAAACAGAGGTGACAGCTGTAAACCTGTTACGGCATCCTCAGTGGACTTTCCTGAGACAAAACTAAATTGGTTGGACGCTATGATGTTATATGCATCTAAAAATTTTGTTAGCTTTCTGTTTATGATTTTTTCCAATATTTTAGACATAGCAGAAAGCACAGAAATAGGTCTATAATTTTTGACACAGTCTCTGCTGACGGACTTGAAAATTGGGTGAATAAGCGCTTTCTTGAAGGCACATGGAAAGACACCGATGGAAATTGATAAGTTGCATATGTGAGTTATTGCAGGAAGTAGAAATTTACGCGATGTTTTAATTATTTGACTAGATATAGTATCCCAAGCTACAGCGGTATCACTGTCAAGAGCCATGATGACTTTTTCAACCTCATGCTCATATATCTCTTCTAGCACGAATGAATTGCACTGAGAATCCGTAATTTGTGGTGATGCCGAGAGCTGTGACGGTTCCGAAAGTATTTGCCTCGCGAGAATAGAACCAACCTCCGAAAAGTAACGTTACACCAAATTGAGCGAATCTTCTGGGTTGGCACTAATTTTCAGAAGCTCAGTACACGGTACTTTATTTTTATGTGTATGGGTTATGTTCTTTATAACGTTCCAAGTTGCCTTGGGGTTATTTTTAGATTTAGTTAATTCATCTTTCTCGTGGGCAATTTTCAGTTTTCAAAGTAAATCGTTGCAAAAATTTCGGTATCTCTTATATGTGACTTTTAAAGTAAGATTATTTGGATTTTTTTTTTCGTAGATGGATAGATAGAATATTCTTTATTGTACACCAATAATTGAATCACACTTAAATAACAATATTGTAAAAAAATTGGCTACAATGGCAGTCTTATCGCTGAGAGCGATATCTTCCAGATAACCTTTGGAAGGACTTTATGAGCTAAAATATGTGCATTGGAAGGATTTCGTCCAAAATAGAGAGTATCATCTTGCGACTTACACAGTCACTACCAACAGCATTTGACGTGATCGATAAAATACTCTTCTTAACATCACAACAAGCAAATTTATTTAAAATAAAAGGAGAATAATCGGGAGTGGGAAGAGACGAAAGATTATCTAAAGTTTTGGTTTTAACAGCCCCATTGAAACTACAAGAGGTGGAAAAATGTTGATTGAGTAATTCAAGATCTATATCTTTAGGAACCGACTCTTGACGTGACTTCCCAATTCCCATTGATCTAAGAAATTTCCAGACTCTAGCTGGATCACCGTTTTCAACGGACTTATGAATGTGGCGGCGTTGGGCATCCCTACAAACCAAGTTGCTGCGATTTCTGATAGCGACGTATTTTTCACGATTAAAGGAGCTAGGTTTGCACTTACCTCGGGCACGCCGCAATTGCGGCGGTAAGACCCCTCTTTGAGGAGTGGCTAGATCGGCGTCACGGCGTCCTGACCTACCGCATGACACAGGTCCTCACCGGACACGGAAGTTTCGGGAGGTACCTGTGTCTGATGGGAAAGGAAGAAACGCCTGGGTGTCACCACTGCGAATGTCGCCCTGAGGACACAGTAGAGCATACGGTGCAAGACTGCCCCGCCTGGGCAGAGCACCGACGTGTCCTCACGGCGGCGATAGGCGGAGACCTCTCGCGCCCGTCATTGGTCGAGGCCATGCTGCGGAGCGAGAGAGAGTGGGAAGCGATCGCCTCCTTCTGCGAAGCAGTCATGCTTCCGAAGGAGAAGGCGGGCCGCGTGATGGAGAGGATGGCGTCCTCCCTCCAGCCCAGCCGCAGTGGTAGACGCCCACGGCGTCGGACGTCGGCCGACGATCTCCGGCCACCGTAGGTGCGGGCATGCGGACAGTGAGTAAAGGGCAACTCGCTGTCCGACCATGGACCATGCCCGGGTTGACGGCGCGTTGTGTTCCACGCGCGCCTCAAAGAGCGTCAGCAACATGACGAGCCCCCCCCCCCCCCCCTTGCAGAAGGCCGAAGCCTGCCGGGGTCGTGGGACTTATCCCATTACCGTGACCCCGGTACGTAAAGGGTTATTGAAGGAACACCGTGGATTTTAGTCAGTAAAAGTCTGACAGTCCTTCCTACCCTGCCCGGGGTGGGAGGACTTATTTGATTGCTGCCTTTTTTGTAAAATTACTTTCACGTCATCTGTTAGCCACGGAGCAGGCAGATGCTTGATCTTGACTAACCGAACAGGTGCATGCACATCATACAGCTCGATGAGATTGGAATTAAGGAGGTTAATTTTTTCATCAATCGAGTCTGCATGAACAAGCTCAGAACAGTCAATATTGCTAGCATCTTCCCGAAGACCTTCCAAGTCCATTCCACCAAAACTGCGCTGTAGAATACTTTTAGGTTTAGTCTTAGGAGGGCGAATTTTGTAGGAAAGGAAAGTCAAGTCGTGGTAGGAGAAAGCATCAGCTGAACATTGCCCATGCTTAGCGACGTGTTGTGTGGAGGAAACAAAGATGAGATCAAGAAGTGAAGGAGTATAGTTTGGAAAATGGTGAGTTGCGCTTAATGGAAGGAGAGATAAATTGCAGGATTGGGAAATAGATTGAAGTGAGGAGGAGCGTGAATCATTTTTTAAGGAGATAGGTGTTAAAGCCACCCGTAACAATTGTATGCCTGTAAGAGGGCGCAAGGTTGACTATTAGGCTTTCAAATGACGAGAAGTAATCGATACGCAGAGAGGGACAATAATAGATACCCAGCAAAACTTTCACATGGTTTAGGTCAATTTCTAAAAGGAGATGCTCGCTAGCATTCGACGGTGATGGCTGCACTGAAATGTTAATAATGGAAAAGGGAATATGTGCACGCAGGTAGATGGCAACACCACCACCCCCGCCGCTTGTGTGGTCATTCCTTATTAGTTTGAACCCGGGGAGGGAATAGGATGTAGACGGAAGACAAGGTTTCAGCCAGGATTCGGAAACAAGAATTGCATGGATGTCCTTACAGTCCAAACTCACAAGCATATCATGATAGTGAGCCGGAATACTTTGAGCATTAATGTGGACTACATTTAGATTTTTGGGAACATCAGAAAACTGAAACTGAAGCGTGTCAGCAAGATTCGGAATACTAGTGAAGCTGTCATTGTCACTGCTTGCAGATACAAAACTGTCATCATCACTGTTACTATCAATCATTAAAAAAAATAAAAAAAATACAATAAAATAATAATTAAAAAAGGAATAGAAATAAAATATAAATGTATATATAAAGACGAACGGTTATTACTTAAAAACGTAAAGTCCACCCGCCAGTTATGCGTTAACAGAAAAGAATAACAATACAAAACTTAAATGAAAATATCTTATCAAATAATAGTGCATCATTTGGGCACAAGCTCACAGCTTACACTTAGAGCAACATATAAAATAAAATATAAACACAAAAAAAAAACAAAAACAATTCCTATGGTGCATATTATTGCGGTATGAAATTTATATAATGTTTCCATAGACAATCTATGCATTTGCAAATGCATTTTATCGCGATTTTTAATGCAGCGCATAAGACCTGGCGTTATCCAGGGTTTAATGTTTCTTTCTTTTCGCGGGATTCTTACGATAGATATGTGATCTTTAATTAAGGATGAAAGAATTCCAATAAACTTATTAGCTGCTTCATTTGAAAGAAAAGAAAGAAAGAAAGAAAAACTATTTATTGCCAACAGACAAACGACATGCTAACAATATTAAAAACTTATTTAGTTCCTTAGACTAGAGTTAGTAATTGGTACTTATAATTATGTTAGTAAGTAAGGACAAAGACTTAGATATTGACTATTTACGAAGAAAAAGGAAATAACAAAAAACAAGGCAAATGCACGTCGTGGTCGTGGCAACAAGGCTCCCACTCAGCATAATGCTATGCCATGGGCATGGCCATAGCACGGCGCTGGTTTTCAGTGGTTGCCTTATAAATATGACGTACGGAAATCAAGTCTGGCAAACAATATTAGTTAAATAATTGATACAATAATATAAAATAAGTACAGTAAAATAAATAAATACCGTAATATAAAATAAATAGTGACACAGAAGTCCCATCACGGTCACGTGACGCGTGATGCACTTCGTGTTTCGTATAATATATATGTGTGTCTTTATATAATGAGAGGTGTAGACAGGAGCGTAAGTACGTTATCTAAGTAGCCTCATGTCACCGCGTAGAATGCCATACCGCCTCGAACCGCGTGTGTATTTTTGTGTATGTTATAAACTTAATGGGAGTATATTGTTTACATATTATTGTATTATTTATAAAATTGTTGTTCATCAAGCTTTTGATTTTCTAAAAGATACTTTTTTAAATGTAATTTAAACATATGTTTTGTTTTCAGCGATCTTATGGGAGGCGGTAAATCATTCCAGCAGTGGGTGGCAGCATATTTGAAACATTCCCTGAATGCTGTGGTTCTACGTCGAGGCAACGAGAGCGGTTTGGACGTGGAACGAGCGGAATATTCATAGTGCTCATGTCTCCATTTGAGCTTTTTAAACAAGTAATCCGGATTGTGGGATTGCATGACGCCGAACATTAAGACTGCTAAGTGTATTTTCCGCCGTGCAGCCATTTTCAGAATCATATTCTTGTTTAAATATGGTGTGATATGATGCCTCCGGGGTATACTAAAACAAAAATGCGCACACGCATTCTGTACACGCTGTATTACACGTTCTGTACGGGAAAGGAGACACGGCCCGTTTACTATGTCACAATAGTTCAGCTTGGATAGTACTAGACTGTCCACCAATCTCTTCCTCATTGCTACACTAAGGAGGTCCCTTACCCTGTACAGAATCTTCAACCTATAAAAACAGTTTCTTACGACGCCATTGATATGATTCTCAAAACGAACGAAACGACGAAAACGAAACATTAATTTTATGATGTCTGTTATCCACAGTGTTGGTTGCGTTCGAAATATTTTAGTTTTTATAGGTGCATGGGTATCAAAAAGACTAATTACGTGTGAGTTAAAATAATGCACCATTTCATTTACATCCTGCAGATTGCAATTTGCGTCCCTTGGGATCGGCTCCAGATCTGTCCTAAAATCATCCGCCTTTATATCCTTAAATGCACGACACGTAACTCGTTTACGCAACGGCTTCTCTTTTTTAAAAATAACTTCGCATGACACTAACGAGTGATGACCGAGCTCCGTTATGTGATCCACAGCGACGTTCCGATACCGTGCATCTGTACAGATCACATCAATTAGCGTGGCACTGTCTCCTACAAAGTGCGTAGGCGTGGTTACAATTTGATCCATGTTACAGTAATTAAGAAAGTCCTTTAATTTTTTTGTTCTGCCGTTGTTAGTGTCAAGCATATTAATGTTAAAATCGCCTAATAAAATAACACCGTCATACGGAGCCAGTGCACACATGCTGTCCGTGATTGCGTCTAAAAAATTTGCGTTAAGGCTGGCTATTACTTCCGTAAAATCAGTTATCTCAAGAACTTCTGCAATAGACGTGTAATCTACGTGAGTTTTTGTACGATTTGGCCTACATGTCTGAGGTTTCAATGGTAGAGACAATATTAAAGCAGAGTGGTCAGTGATCGTACTTTCAATGACTAAGGTTGTAGCTATTTGGTTGGTTTTCAGGATTACGTGATCTAAGCAGTTATTAAGACGCGTGGGTGTGAGGTGAGCAGGAAGTAGGCCATGCGATGATGTAAGGGTTAGGTACGAGTTAGAAAAACGATCTATATTGTATGGTTTGATGTTAATATTTATATCCCCAATCAAGGCAATTTTATTAAATGGGGATTGCTGTAATAACACTTTATCTAGGCTATTTATAAACCTGTCTTTATTCGTGAATGACGGAGACCTGTAGAGACCAAGTATAGCTACGGTGTTGTCAATAGTGCAGAGTAAACACTTTAAGCCTGATTAAGCGTAGATGATTATCCCATCATTTTGATTGTAAGGATTGGTCGACTGAAATGATGAATAACTTTCTAAATTGGGAACAACTGATAGGGTTCTGAGCCAGCATTCGGATAGTATAATAATGTCACATGTGAGATTTATTATCGCTAAAAAAGCTTGTAATTCATCAAAATTCTTTTTTATACTTCTAATATCCATGTGAAGAATTTTTCACGGTTTTCCCAGTATCAGTGACCATTTCATAACATTGCTCTGGTAGGCAAGCATATGGCTTCGATACTTGTAAAGAATCAAGTTCCGTAATAATATTGTTTATGTTAGCCATGTGTAACAAAAATAAACCCTGGTGAGTATTACACTGCGAAAGATGGTTTTTGTGACCGCGATATTTTGAGTATGAAAGTATAAATATAAATTAAATGTGGTATATAAGAACATCAGCAAAGCTATTTGCAGGAATCTGCCGGTTTCTACTTTGTTGTTTTGTTTAGGGTAAATGTTTAGTTGATTGTGTGAGATTAGTGTGATATGAGTGTTAAGTCAGTGCTCCGTCACTCCATGTACTTGCGCGCTATAATTACCTACGGCCCGACCGAGCGGTCTCGGGCCGTTTGCGGACCAAATTCAGTGCGGTTTTCGCAAGCGAAGCGCAAGCACGTTGTTTAATTTTAATCGTTACCTACATTCGTTTGTACACGTACCTATGATGCCGTCTGGTCCCTTATGTGCTGTAGATGGGTGCAAATCAAGTAAAAGTAGGGATAAACACCTAACATTTTTCCATTTACATGATTACCGCTTCGACTTGCCAACTAAAAACGTCTTGATCTTAGTCTTAGTCTAAACGGTTATTTACTTTTTAAATGTAGCAAGAAGCATAGGTACCTGTCCTGGCTTTGTTGCTGAATTACAGAACATTCCTGATTTAAATGATAGATTGTTTATCCATTTTAAAGCATTCAACAAAACATCGTCTTTTTACGGAAAGTTAAAAGTGCTAACAAATGCGTTTCATAATTATGTAAGAGAACTTGAGACTATGAATATTAATAATTTTGAAAAAAAAAAATGCAAAACAAAGGCCGGGTAGTACTCTTTATGAAATTTTAAATAACACACATTTTGATTCTCCCTGGCCTTGTTTCCCAAAACAATATCTAATAAAACTTTTTATTAGATTCAGGATATTTTCTACACTAAAATTTAATAACCGAGAATTTAGAAAGGGTAAATTTATAAAAAAATATATAAAAATTAAAACACATGTAACTTTAAAGATTTTTTTTTATTTTACTCACACACTGACCTCTATAATTATGTTTTATCTAGATGTATTGCACAGTCAGCACCAATTTATAAAAAAATATATTTTATAAACGATACAATTTTAAACTACCACCTATAAGTCAGAGCATATTCACAGTTCTCAATAGCATAGACACAAAAATTATGTTAATTTAATTTTATCGAAGAGGCAGCCCTGCGATTGCTGTGGGATCGCGCGGTGCGAAAGCACGCTTGAATATTTAGGCACATTTTAGCATGCAGCGGTTGCTGACGTGACGGAGTAGGCTATTATAGCAGTAGGTATTGGAAATTTTCTACTGAGTGAAGTATCTGTTACGTAGTAACTATTAAGTAATCTGTGGTTAAGTGTGCTTTTATTTGCATTAAAAAATACTAAAAGAACTAAAGTAGCATAAAAATAGAATAACATGCAGATATTTTATGTTTGTAATAATAATTGATTTATCGCCTGTATTTCTGTAAGAAATTACACAAAACTGACAGAGATAACAACTTAAAAAAGTTATAAAGGTGGTACTTATATTAAGCAGTCATTGTTCCTGCATTATTTTTGCAAGACATTCTACTGAGCGAATACGAAGTTGTTTGGCACCAGCTTCTTTGCGCAGATAGATTTTTTCATTTGTTGTCCAGCAGTATTTAAACGAGTTCTTTTTGTGAATACTCTTGCGTGATAAAATAGGGTTTTCAGTGATTGATTCAGGTATTCAGTTATATAAATAGGCGTGCGTTGTCCTGGTATACCTAGTGCTTGTGAGTTCAATTTCTCCATAGTAGGTTTATCTTTGTTAAATGACCGAACACTTCTAGGAAATCAAACTTTGTGTTCACTGATGTAAACTCCGCAATAATAGGCCCGGATGCACCCGGTATATGATATATAGGCATATGAAAACAAGAAGCTTAGAATAATTCTGTGCTTCTGGTCTTGGAATCCAATGCAGCTGATATAAATCGATACACTATTTAGTTTTGTATTTTCGTTTTAGGCAGCGACTTCCGAAATTAAAGTAATTTTTCACTTTGTAGTGTATTTTGGAAGTCGGTTTAATTTTTTGTTAAAAAGTTTTTATTTCTCTCTTTTTAGTCGGTTGGTTTGTAATTTACCTAGTTACAAAAGCCTAAAACGCGGCTCGTCCGAGTGGTGTCGTGTCCAGTGTTTGTCAAACACAATATGGATGAAGAGGACTTATTTTTACTAGAAAAATCTTATTTAAAATAGCAAGTGATACAAGTGAAAAATGAAATTAATGATACTAATAGAAGTTGAAAATAATGTTTAATCCTACATTGTAAAACTCCCTACGTTTCTTCAAATATAAAAATATATAGGTACCTTCATGCCCAGGAAATTGTGATTTTATTTCTTTCCACAGTCTTGAAATAACCTTTTTGTTTTTATATTGCTTATGTTTTGACATCCAAATATTCAAATCAGAAGACGCCATGTTGCCAACGCGCGCGGATAGCTCGGAATAGTTTGATATCCCCGCGCTCCGCGTTGGTTGCCGCTTGACGCCCGTGCACTCACTGCGGCCACTTGTATTAATTAACGTCCTATTGCTTGAGTTGCCCGCGCTATCGCTGCGCCATACCGCCCGCGCCGCTCGTCGCGCCCGCGCCGCGCCCGTTTGCCCAGTACGGACACTCCAATAGGTTTCATAATGTTTAAGTACGTCGCGCCGCGTCCGCCCCATGCCCGTGCTTTCAGTCTGGCCAAGCACTAAATATTAACAACTTATAACTTTTTACAAAATATTGCTTTACCTGAATGTGGGCCGTTAATTGTTGAATAGTTCTCCTGGTACTTCACCATCAGCATCACTTCACCATATGCATTGTGATGAGTGAATTGTGCTTAATAACCATATTCAAATAATCGAAGCGGAACCCATGAAATACTTATTATTGAGTAGTTCCGTTGGCAATCTGTGGTCAACATCAGTTCCACATCACCAAATGGTGTTTTTCGAATGCAACTGCACAAGTTTCTATAAAAAATATTAAATACTATGGGTGTGCTTATAATATTTGTAGTTCCCTCGATTTCTCTAGGATCCCATCATCAGATCCTGACTTGGTGACAAAAAAGAAGTTCCAAATCGGTTCAGCCGTCTTCGAGTAATCGGTGATCCATACATAAAAAAAATATGCGCGTCGACTTGAGCACCTCCTCCGTTTTTTTTCGTCGGTTAATAATATAATTAAATTAGGTCTATTATCGCTAAAAGTGATCTTTTACAGACAACCTTCGGATAGACTGAGTACCAGAGGATTTCAGGAAGCAACTGCCTATGCCTATTTGATCAGCACAACTGAGTAACTAAAGATTGAGTTAGACCTGGCTAGTTTGGGTGTCGGTAGTTTCAAGGTTTTATGTATTATAGACCTAGCCTAGACCTAACAATATTGTAAAATTGTTTCTCTCGTTGTGTATTAAGCTTTGAATACAACTTTGGGCTCGTGTGGTTAATTCCTTTTCATAGAGAAAAGGGCCCAGCATTGGGAATGTTATAGGTCGATTATGTTTAATTTTGATAATTGTTTTAAGCCTTCAAATATATTATAGCTTTTTACGTGAGCTTGGTAATATATCTTTTTAATTCGTCATTTATTACTTTTGGATTTAAAATTAAATTTTGAAATATTATTTATTATTAATTAATAATTTATTGTGATGAAAAATTATAATTTCCAAAATATTATCTTGATAGGATTCTCTCTGTCTGTTAACTTTTCACGCCTAAACCGCTGAACCAATTTAGATGAAAGGCATGGAAATAGTTTAGGACCCGCCCTGGGACGAACATAGTTTTAATCATGGAATTCCACGGGATCGGGAATTACGCGGGAAAAACCTCCCACGCGAACGGAGTAGCGGGCAAAAGCTATATTATAAATGCGAAAGTTTGTTAGAATGTATTTATGTTTGTTGCCGTTTCACGCAAAAACTACTGATCGGATCTCAATTCGACATCGGCTACTTTTATCCCGGAATTCCCGCGTGGTCGGGATTTACACGGAAAAAACCTCCCAAGCGAACGAAGTCACGGGCAAAAGCTAGTTTGAAATAAATGTATGTTAAACTGGAATAAACCTTTCAATCCTTATGTGCCATTACACGACAAAAATTCATTCCTCTGCTCACACGATCCACGATTTCAAGCCTTGTCTTAGTGCTTCTCGACAGCCAGTAAATCAACGAAGTAAAGTTTGGTACCTATAGAGTGCTCAAAATACAATTACTAACACACTTTTGAGTATATTACATACCTAATGACATGACAGCATCAACCTTTGACGATGTTACTCACGTAAAGAAACAATTCAGTACTCACCCCATACTCTCAAATCAAAACCCTCTCAATAATAAATGCAAACAAAAGTAATTACACACTGTAATGCGTACCACGGGTCTCCGAGTTTCCGGAGTGAGCTGCCGAGTTCCCACACGTCCCGAATGGGTCGTGGACAGGTCGTGACCGGCTTGTCTCTCATTAACATGGTTGCATGCATTATCTTAATGAGGGGTAATGTGTTACAATGGTGCGTACCGGAGTTTTGATGGTTAAAGTTATGAGATGGACTGGTTTTTTTGTCGGGTGTGGCTTTGCTCACAGGTAGTTTATTTTTTCAGACTGGCTAAAACCAACCTTTGCATTTTAGGACTGCGGTATCTTGTTAGAATATTTCTGAAATCCCAGCACAGCCATGTCCCTTTTGAATAATGGATCAGACCTAGTCTTTGATTAAAATTCAAAAGTCCAAACCCAAGGTTTGACAAAAGCGCTGTATGTTAGGTCTCAAACTAACGCCACACTCGAACGCAAATCTTTGATGTGACTTAAAAGGCTGCCTAAAATAGGTAAATGGGGCTGAGCAGGACATGTCTACCGCATAATCTGTGGGCTCGGAAAACTCAGGATTGGTGAGCCCGCAACTAGGGGCCGTGGCAGACCGTGAAGGAGATGACAAGACGACCTGGATGGCATCCGTAAGAATTAGACGGTAAAGTCGCAGAATCTTGACCACTGGAAGAATTAGAGGGCAGCCTTTGCCGAAAATTGCCAGAAAATAATATTGTCTTTTATTAAATGCATGCGCACTTTCTTTTGGACGGACTCTTCGGTATGAGATGTGATTACGATTAGGAACTAAGTGAAAAGCCATATTCTTAATAGTTTTTGGACATACATACATACCGTACATTTGATGACATATCGTGTTTATCTAAGGTATTACTAGATACTATTGATTCTGTAACCCTGTATTTTAGCACGTGAATTGATATCAATCAGAACCACAAAGTCATACAGCGTCTAACAAAGGGGATGGATCAAGAGTGTAACATAATTGAAACCCCTTATAGTATGTTATAATTAATACCTATTATAAAGCAGACAAGTTTGTTTGTTTATACTCGCTCATCTTCAAAAATACTAGGTGGATGGTATACTTATTTAATTAAGTTAAAAGGAAAACTAGGCTTAACAGTTTATGAGTAAAAGTCGACTAACTTATAATTGATTAAGTATAAATTTCGTGGTAATTTTTAATAAGAAAATTACTTAAAACTCTGGTTTGCTATTTTTTTAACGGTTTACTGAGCAGACAACTATACTTGGTCGATTTTTATAGTAGTTACGTTCATCAAACAAGTTATACGTATCGACAATGTAATGAAAAGTAACCCTATTGAATATAAAACCACTTCGAAATCTACACTGATATAATAGAGGTTTTCAAACTTATTACAAAAATTATTCACGCGTATAATTAACAAGAGTCACATTAGCTCACTTCTCCCTTAAGCCCTATCAACAGGTCGACGAACCCCATTAATTAACCCTGGTCTACATTACGTTAATTAATTTACCTCTGTGAGTTGGGCATGTTACATTTTGTTATGAATTTATCAATGGTCCCCGAGCGTTTTTAGGGTTCCGTAGCCGAATGGCAGAAACGGAACCCTTATAGTTTCATCATGTCTGTCTGTCTGTCTGTCCGTCCGTCCGTATGTCACAGCCATTGTATTGCGAAACTATTAGGATTACACATGTGAAACTTGGTAGGTAGATGTATTCCATGAACCGCTTACCGATTCTAATACAGAAATTAAAAAATATATTAAATTAAGGGGGACTCTAATACATGGAACTGAAACTGAACATGTTTTTTTTTTCATCAAACCTATACGTGTTTGGTGTCTATAGATAGATCTTTGAAAATGATATTAAGGTTTCTAAAATTATTTTTACCTAAAATCTATCGTTTAAGATATAGACACTTCCAAAGTGGTAAAATGGGCGTTCCCCCCTCTAACTTCTATCATAATAGAGTGAAAAATCTAAATAAAATAAATGTTATAGATCTTATTGTAAACTTTCAACGAAAATTAGTTTAAATGAGATAGAGTCAGTGGTTTCTGAGATATAGCACATTTTCTAAAACCGCAAATATAACTTTGTATTTAAAAAATGACGTATTTTAAAAACACTATGAAAAACAAAGTTACTACGGAACCCTTCATGAGCGAATTTGACTCGCACTTAGCCGATTTTTATTCACTGGCTCAAGTAAAAATAAAACTGTTTGCAAAAGTCAACTGATTCAGATTGCATTAAAAGTATTTGTGATTGGATTGGCATACTTCAATATTTTTTTTACACCGTATTCTGTTCTCACTGCTGTGACACAGGCCTGCTCTTTATGAAAGGGAATGGGCCGAAAACCACCACGCGGGTCGAGTGCAGATTATTGGATGTCACGTTACTAGGTTACTTCTAGACAAGCGTGTTCCATCTTCGACCACATCATCACTTACCATCAGGTGAGATGGCGGTCAAACGCGAGCCTATCCTTAATAATAAAAAAAATAAAAAAAACGTGTCTTCGGATTTTTGGTTCTAGGACATACCGATTTCCTCACGATGTTTTTCTTCGCCGACTTGAAAGCAGCGGTGATGATATACAAAGTAATGTACCTGACTGAGTTCAAACTCATATCCTGCAACTAAATTAATAATTAAAAAATAGCAGCAGCTTCAGTTTTTTTTTATTATTTTTTTATTTATTTATTTTGGCATAAAATAATTACAAACTTATATCTAGAATTTACAAAGATGTACATATAATTTTTCATGTTATTTTTGATTGATGGCCCCTATGCTAGGAAAAATCCCATGTCATAAGGGCCTACCATTCGTCGGTCATTGAGCTAATATATGTAACTAAAAACAACAAAATATAAGTTTTACGTATTACAGTTTTACAGTGAGCGTTGACATCAAAGTATATAAAAAAAATGTTTAAAATAAAGAAAGATTTCTCCGTGAAGGGTTATTTCCGAATCTTGACGTACTTTACTTATATTATATTATCATTATTTCTATATACAGTTAATAATTTAATTGTTTATTTCAGACATTGTCCATATAGGTATTTGTAAGTAAAAATGTTCTTAGCCTAGTTTAAGTAATGTAGTCACGAAGAAACCGTATACACGTTTTTCCTGCAAAGTTTTTTGATGCAAATAATTATTTTCTATTGAGGTACTTATGAACACTCATGACACAAAATAAAAAAGTATACTTAGTACAAATACAAAAATACCAGCATATATTTCTTCCAGCGGACTTGCGACAGGAGATTTAGATTTTATTTCTTTATTTAAGGACAACCAACAAAGCATACACCAATCAACATGTTAGAGTTACAATATTATTACAAAAAAATAGTGTAGCCTTAATTAAAGGCTGCCACTATGAAAGTACTAATAACATTGCAATGACTAGCTGGGTATTACTTATTAGTATTACTTATAGAATGAAAAGTTAAATAATTAAAAAATATAACTTGATATAAGTGGAAAGACGAAGAAAATACGAAACAAAATACTTTTTCATTTTAGTAAAAATGCCCTATGTAAGACGGACTTGAATTTGTGTAAGGAATAAGACACATACGAGTACAACGTGTAATTTAAAGGGTATATACATACCAAGTGCATGGCTTCTTTTGATGATAACAATCGATATGCCAAGGGTTTTGTAACGCTAAGTCTACGTTTGTAGAACTTATTACAAATACCAATACACTGATACCAGAGACCGAATTTTTAAAAGTAGAAGAACGAAGTGAATTGTCGTGTTATTGGCAAGTGACGTGGAAATGTATTGACCCTCGTAGTGCTGTGACACGTTTGTTATGACTGGTATTCAACAAATATATGAAACCGATAATTTAATATCAATTCTTTGAGTCAGTTATTTTGAGCTGAAACTGTGCATAGAAACTCCATACCAGATGTTGTCTTCAGCCCTTTAGGATAGATATGGGATTTTCGTTACACGCTGTAGATAAAAGACACAGTGTGAATAAATACATACTGTAAATTACAATAGCTTTTAATAATAACAAGTTAGCACATACTAGCACTTTGCCCGCAATTTCATTCGCGTGGATTTTGAAATAATTTATAACCTATATCACTCACCAATAATGCAACTACTCAAGCCGTTTACTTTGACATGACAAAGAAATTAAGTAGAATTAAAACACAATCATAAAGTTTAGTAGACTCTTATGGATGCTCAGTTCTCTGCTTAGTCTTTTCTCAAATACGTAGGAAAATCTCTCCGGTGAATCGGTGGTTGCGAAATAATTATGTAGTTTCGTGTTCCATTCTACTGGCTGTCCTGTTCCACCCAGTACCTACATCTATGTTACAAAATGGTCATTAATATTGTATAAATCACGTTGATATTATATGAAACCCACGACAAACTAAAACGTAATAATCTTTCTAACAACCCCTACTTATTTATAGTTAGTTAGGACAATACGGGGTATGTTCGCACGTATCACGGCAGGGCAGGTCCCAATAGGGCCGTCAACAGGTTGCGCAGGGACCCTGGCCCCGCTAATTATAGCTCCCCATGTTATCTTTATGAACCTCTGTATTGTCCTGTAAGCCTGGTACTAGGAGTTGGGGACAGATGGGATAATTATAGTATATTGCTTTTTGTGGGGGAAAGGTTCAAGGTATGTGATGATTGTAATTACGATGTCAAACATGTGTTTAATGCAGGTTATGTAATAAACATGGGTTTTCGTTGGCAGACGTAAATATCAATTTAGTTTGTTCATATAATGTATCTTGATACATATGTAAATTGCGCTTGGCTGAATTATAATAGCCGCATCTTCCAGGTTAAGAGGAGGCTCCCTAAATTGTATGTAACTTTGCATTAATATTCTAAAACAATGACGCATACAACCAAAATGGAACTTTAGTATATGGATTTATTGGATCCTTTTCTTTACATGTCTGGACCAGTTACGTAATTGGAACATTTTCGCTCGATTCATTTTTTAATCGAAAATCATGTCTTTTTTAAACATTATTAAAAATGTAATCAAGATTACTCGGCTTTTATGTCTAAAATTAGTATTGACAGTAAGAAAATATAGTTTATTAACCAAATATAGGAAATTTTTTCTCTAGATCAATGATTACTTTAGTTATAAATGAAATAAGAATTGAAACTTACGACATATAGTTTCGAACCCGAATATGGTAAAAGAGCGCACGCGATATTCAACTTTATTACTGCTGCGTTAGCGTTTAGTACAGTCAGCGTCAGCGAAAAGGAACCCCCCAAAGACTTAAAGAATATCGCCCGAGCGACCGACGGCGCACTATGAGACTAACCTGTGCGTTCCATCTCAAAATTCTATAACGTTTTTGTTTCTTGTCATTTTGAATAGAAATTTTGTGTATGTATTCCTGAATACTTATGCTAGTATATAATTAAAACCCTGCTACTTTAAAAACCATGTTTAATTAGTAAAAAAATAATACAAACATAAAATGTCGAAACTGTTCATACAAAAATAAAATAAAATTATTAATATGAACTATTTTCATACATTAAGTTAAATTAAAATAATTGACAAGTTAATAACTACATAATTTTAAACAAAAAAGACTATCCATGAAAAAATATAAACATTAATCTACTCATCACTTGTCAATACTAAAAGCTCCTTAGCTTCGTTAAGTAGTTCTTTTGGTATCACAGCACTTGATCTATTTAAACTAGATATATAGAGATCAGAAGTATACAACAGTATATGCACTGCACATCATTGTGCAGAACGTCTTCCATTGTGGCTGACCTGGAACACTTTCGAGCGTGATATAACAGCCATTCTCCGATTAGCAAGTTTTACGTGTCCGGGCTTGCATAATCCGTAATATTGTCATATTCAATCATGCAATTTTTTTATATGTTAGATAGCATCCGTATCTAGCTGTAAACAAAAACATTGGCTTCTGTTTTAAGTAGTTAAGACTAAATTAATTTAACCTATGTTCAAATAACCTCTGTTCTCTAATTACCGTGGCGTGTCCGCACACCAACTTAATGTGAAAGCTTGCTTGTAATTTTCATAACGTACAGATTTACTTTGATCCATTCAACGTTCTAAACGGTATTAAGCAACGTGTATCGCATAACAAAATATCGACTCAATAGAACCAGTCTATAAATAATTATCATTAAATAACCGCATGTCCAATCGAAAGTTATAATTGCCGTGACATTTTCTGTTCTCGGGTGCACATCCTTAAATAACAGTATTTGGTACATCAGTACAGTAAGCGTCGCGTCTCCTCAGTGTGTGCCGCGGCCCATCAGCAGTTGTACGTCTCTAACGTTAGTGTACCGCCAATGAAGCACGTGAGTATATAATTACCATAGCCTTGGTTAAAAAAAAATCTAATTACCGTTGTATTTATTTTAATACTTGTATTTTTAAGTTAGACCCAAATTGATCATGTAAATGGAGACATTACTTTGGCCTCCGTACGTTGTTATTAGCTAGTATTTGCATACTGTATCGGTTTTCGTAATTTTTAAGAAAATCTATCGTTTCCTTATTACGGTATACTAATTACCATATGTTTATAATTACCGTTGTATGAAAAACCAATACTTTTTTACTAACTGTAACCGCGATGTCGTACCAATGGAAAGTTTTCCCGCGGTTTTCATAGATTATTATTATCATTGTCCATAAATAAGTCTATATTATATGCTGACCATTCATCAAGTTATTTAATTTATAGGATGGGAAAACCTAAAAAGACCAAAGAGGAAGTTAAAGAAAAGAGAAGGCTCGCCTATGCCAAAGTCAAGGGAGTCATTACAGATAGCAAGAAGCAGATATTTTTCAAAAAGATCTGCTGATCCCTAAAGAGATACGGGAGTACAAGGGAACAATGAAAGTCCATCAAGTCATTTGGAGTTAATCAAAACCGAACCTACTTGCGATGCAAAAGTTCTAAGCTATAGAATGTGAACATGTTAGACATCATGGATTTTACTCCTTGAATCTAGAAAAGGCAGAAGAGGCTGAACTTTCGCCGCCTTCCAGATTCATTTTATCTGCACCTTCCGAAAACAAATATAATTGTGATACATCACGGTCTATTAGTGCTAAGAAATCTTCAGACAAACCTAAAATTTTATCTAATCGGCTAGTGAAGCCCGCTTATCTATTTCCTGGGTCTTCGAAGTCTCTTATTTCCAAACATGATATGGTTAAGAGGTTTGAGAAGTTCAAAGCGGAAAGTAGCTTAAATTTATCTGACGCATTCAGTTTTTGGGGTCCTGTATCTCCTGTTAATTTTTGTTTTACAATGTCTTCCTTCAAAATAATGAAAAATGTTCCAAATTATAGTATTAAGGATAAGAAGACTACAGGTCTATTTTCTTATTTATCTAATTCTGATGAATCAGTTTTTTTAATATTGATTTTTATATTCTGTTTTTTATACTGTTGTTTGTTATTTTAAATAGAAAATTACTATAAACCAAGACTGATTCAAATGTATGACATGATGATTCTTTAGAGAGTATAAGTACTCAGTAATATTAATATAAACAATTTTTTAAATTAAGTGCTTTAAGTAGCCTTAAACTGGATCTATCCTTATATCCAAGAAGATTTAAAATAATATTACCAATTATATACCAATTAAGACAATGTTTGTTTTATTTAGTTTGTTCTTACCTGATTTTCATTGAAAGTGTCTAATTTTTAATAAATCATAGCAATCATAAAGTGTTTTTTTTTACTATTGGTTATGGTTGTGAGGGACATTGTTAATTCTATCGCTTTAATTATAATTATATGTATACAAATCATTAATTTGTGTTATTATCATTTCATTATATCATATTTTAAATAGATTTGATGATATTTTCTAATTGCCGTTGCATAAAATACAACATTTTTCTAATTACCATACTTTTAAAATTTTTAAGTCTCATTAACTAGAAAACCACCATTAATTGTTACATGCCACATTAATTATTGAGTTCGTATCTTTGATTTGTTTCATATTTTAATGTGTTTAAGTCAAATCAGTGAAAAATAAAAAAGGTCACGGTAATTAGGAAATGAACGCCGAATTGAAGAATAACCGATAACCGATATTTCTTATAGTCTTTATTACGAGCTTCTTGAGCATCTTCAGATAATTGGCCTATTGGCATAACTGCAAAATGCTCGATTATTTTGGTACCATGTATAAGAATTTTGTGGACTGAAGATGACATATTACCAGTTATATTCTCTCTCTCACTCACATATAACTGTGCAGTCCCCAGCGTATATTCACCAAACTTTAGTGCGTTAAAAGAAAATCCTGATAACATAGTTTGCAGAATTATGTATAATCTCATGATCAACTTTTCAACGATACCCGTGATTTCTGCAAAACATTGATAGGTTTGGAAGAATCTCCTTGCCGTATTTCCATCATTGCTGTTTCCAGAACCTTGACGAGGTTTATCAATGTGTAAACCAAGCAATTTCCGGAAACGAGTTTGAACGTGCTTCTTTTTCTCTTCTTTAATCTTTTATTCTCTGGAGTCGATGCAGCCCACTTTTTAAATCCTAGGTTATAAGAAATCATGATCATTTCCAAACATGTTATCCAAGCATGTAAGGTAGACAGCTCGTATTTAAACGTATCTTCATTCACAATTCTTGCAGTTACTTTTGTTTGATTGTTCATCTGTCTAGGAGTTGCTCCACAAACAGTACATGAAGCACTCGATGGAGTCTGCGTTAACACTTGAGTAACTTTCCCGTCAATCATTGTCATAAACAGCTCATGTCTTACTCATGTTACCTTCTTTTGCTGCAGGTGTTCGCGTTGGAGTTAATTCATTAATTTCTACTTCAAATTCACTTACAACAGCTGTAGTTTTTTCAAGAGTTTCTTTTGCTAATTCCAGAGAAATGGGTCTGCAATATCTAACTGAAGAACATGTTGGATTTTGCCATATAACTACTTTACTTTATTCATCCACTAGTCTCAATGGTACAAGTGAAACTATAAACATATTATCATCCGATATTTGTTCATTTTCTTCAGGTAAAACTTGTTTATACTCACTTTGTCCCGAGGAACCATCGCAACCCCATTTAACCGAAAGCGAATCTAATTTTAAAATACGACAGGCAGTATGGTCTAAGAGATCTTGAAGGTTAACTTAGCACTTATATTCGTTACGGATATACTTGACGCAAGAGGATAGCAATCCTTCTTTGCTTCAGTCAAAATTTGGTATGATGGAAATACAGAAAATAAGTTTTTCTCAACAAGTCTCAGCCTCAGGTAGCAATATTGAGCTTTGGATAGATCGGTTTCAATATATATACATAATTCTTCTTCTTTGGTATAGGAAGGTACACCATCTGGACTTCGTAAAATGTTTCGTAAAATGAATTTTTCTCCTCCTTTTCTGTATTTCTCATAATACTCACAATCGAAGCTTCATCATTTTTAAAGAAGCGTAATGTACATGCACCATTCCATACTCCTGGAATAATTCCAAGTTTTTACGTTTTTTCGTACTCTCCGAACACGTCAGGATTTTCAGATGTTGAGGTACTGCACGAATCCAATGGTACTGTAAACTCTCCATTTAACCAATTCCGTTTGGCTCTCGAAGCGATCTTGTTTTCTTTGAGCTTTCACCCATTTTTTATAACAAATCGTAATCAAATTTCTTTGAATACTTTGCATAGCCGTGTTCAAATCTGTTGTTGATAAATGGAAATTTTCCAACAAATATTTTTCAATATCTGAAGTACTTTTTCCGCTTATTATCTGAGCACATATATCGCGTCGAAAACATACAAATTCACTCATTTTTAAAAATTTTCAGCTAATTCACAGTTTCCGAAGGAAGGTATCCGGACACTTTGATGAACACGCTGCAAACCCAAGTATTTATAGGACCCTAGTTTCAGTAACTTGTGCAAAACCAATAAGAAAATTGATAAAAACAGTTATAGTTATATAAAAACACTAATACTAATTATAATTAACACAACAGATAAGAACAATGCAACATGATTTTTATCATACATGAGGTTAAAATGGTCACCGCAAAACAAAATATCGAGTGAAAATATTTTTAGGTTGACATTTTTGCTTCTAGTTCGAAATGGCGCAGCAATGACGCAGGTTTTTTATTTACTTGTATTACTGAATAGGTAAGGTATCTAAAAATGTCATTAACTCGACATCGGGAGCCATCAGTAACAAGAAAACCTCAACTTGAAAATTAAATAGACGTAAAATTTCCTTATGACATTTAAAAATTATATAAAAAAAAAAACTTTTTAACAAAAAATTAAACCGACTTAGTTTTGTTTTTTCGTTTTTGGCACCGACTTCCGAAATTAAAGTTATTTTTCACTTTGCAGTGTTTTTTGGGAGTCGGTTTAATTTTTTGTTCAAAAGTTTTTTTTTTCACTCTTTTTAGTTGTTGATTTTTAATTTACCTAGTTACAAGAGCCTAAATGTCAACTACTTATAACCTTTTACAAAATATTGCTTTTCCCAATGCTGGGCCGTTAATTGTTGAGGAGTTCTCCTGGTACTTCACCATCAGCTCTACATCACCATATGCATTGTGACGAGCATAAAGTGCTTAACATCCATATTCAAGTAATCGAATCGCAATCCACTTAATACTTATTATTGAGTAGTTTCGGCGGCCATCTGTGGTCTTCATCATCAGTTCCACTTCCCCAAATGGTACTTTTTGAGAGCAACTGCACAAGTTACTATAAGAAATACCCAAAACGCCATAGGTGTGCCTATAATATTTGAAGAGTTCCCTCGATTTCTCCAGGATCCCATCATCAGATCCTGACTTTGGTGATAGTGGTACCAATTTCGAAGTATACCCATTCGAACAAAAAATAATTTTCCAAATCGGTTCAGCCGTCTTCGAGTACTCGATGATCATACAAAAAAAAAAAAAAATATATATATATATGTCGGAGTTGGTTGTCAATTACAATTAGTTATTGTGGGTATTCATTTAAGTGATCTTTCAGTATCAATTACTGTCTGATAAATCGAATCATAATTTATTAAGTACTTAGTATACGCACTAATTGGTCTTTGGCAACTTATTTCGATAAGTGTGACTGATTGTTTTGATCAAAACAATGGATGACATGTTTCTTTAATTTAAACTTTGTGAAATCACCATTGTTTATTATCGATAATTACTCTTGTATTATTTGATTATTTTATAACGTAAGTCTCATTAGATTTAGTACGTTTTGTATCAAGTAAACACGTGACGCACTTCCTCGCGCCAATGGACAGAGTTGGAGGGAATTTAATGTGCAGGTATCGTCTTATAAAAGACCGTGCACTTGGTAAGCTCAGCAGTCTGTCTTCGGATCTGACTCAATAAAGAGCTTCCCTGCTCCCGACAAAACTGTCGGTTTATTTGGTACAGCGCTGCTGTATATTTACAATAGCTGTATAACCCTGCTATTAGCAAGCGGATACACTTTGTAATTGGGTGGTTTGACCACTATACGAACTGTGACCTTGAGAGGGTCTGTTCGCCTAACTGTATTCTTTGTAATTGGGTGGCTTGGCCACTATACGAACTGTGACCTTAAAAGGGTCTGTTCGCCTAACTATATTCTTTCTTTGTAATTTGCTTTATCTTTTACCTAGATTGTATGGACTTTAAAAGAGACGTTGACCTCTGAGTTTGTTTCAGTGTTTCTTCTCAGAGTAGTCAGTTAGGAAACACTGGCCTCATCTAGTTTGCAAAATAAACATCATTATTTCATTATTAGTAAACTCAGTAAATAAACATCTGTGTTTGCTTATACCAGCGTATTTATCCCAATAAAATCGGGACTCCAAACCCTGATGCTGTACCTCTCGGCACTCCTCCTGATCCTACATCAGAAGTGGGATAGCGTGGGTCTCGAACACATTGCTGTTTCTACTGTACTAGCCCATGTCTCCAAATTTGATTCCCGTGCTCATCGACTAGCCTACTACCGAAGTTACAAACCTGGCATAAACTTCAACACGGTCCCACCTTAGAGAAAGTCTCAGATTTTCTCCGACCAGCAAGATAGTCTTTCACACCCACTGGAATAGTCTTTCACACCCACTGGAATAGTCTTTCACACCCACTGGGATAGTCTTTCACACCCACTGGGATAGTCTTTCACACCCACTGGGATAGTCTTTCACACCCACTGGGATAGTCTTTCCAGCCACTGGGATAGTCTTTCCAGCCACTGGGATAGTTCTTTCCACTCACTGGGATAGTTCTTTCCACTCACTGGGATAGTTCTTTCACGCACTGGGATAGTTCTTTCACAGACCACTTATTTTGTTTCCGTTAATTGAGTTTTTGGTTCATAGTCCGTGTGATTTTATTTTAAGAGGGTACTTGAATGCAGGTCACGATTGTCAAATTGCTTTGCAAGTACTTTTCTCGCTAGCTAGGTTTGGTTAGTACGTTTGTTTTAGGTCTTGATATTATTTTTAAGTAGAGGGTACGTGTAAGTAGGTCACGACTGTCTGATTGTTTTGCAGTTAGTGTCGCCTGTTTATTATGAAAATCAAAGTCTACGCTCTCGTTCTAGATCACGGCTATGTGATTCAGAACGTAGTTCTAACAGCGCACCGGAACATTCTACGGTAACCGATCGTATTGTTGACACTATCCGTTCGATTAATTATGCGGGTAGATTGAATCAAATTTTTACATTTGAAGTTTTGATCCGAATTGATGTTGCGAATATATTGACCGACATAATGATTACGCACCTCGTTCCTTGCTTCGTTTACGTATAGTGTGGAGATTTAGTGACGAATTGATTTCACCAATTATTATACGTGGTATTACTGATCCTAATATCAGAGTTGCTGCAACAAAATTCTAAATCGTTTCCGAATGATTTAATTGAATTTTTCTCGATTTACATTAAAGCAGTTAAGTTTTCCGACTAATAATACTAAAACTAACTTCACTACGGATTCCTTGCCAAAGCAGGGTAGCAGTGTAATTTTTTGTAAACGATCTAAAGTTGATTAGGATACGAGTAGTAACGTCTAGTACTTCGAATTCAAAGACTTTTTGTTCTGCATAGGTCCAAACCTTGTTCTTTTTGTAAGAAACTGGATCATAAAGTCAGCACTTATTTTGCCAAACAAAGATCTGAATCGGCGAACAAGGACACAATTGGTTAATTGTCGTAATGTTTTAGTAACTTGTTGTAATGTTTTAGTAACTTGTTGTTGTAATGTTTTAGTAACTTCAAGAAATGTAGTGAGGTAGTAGTAGCGACCATTATTCAAGACGTGCAGGTAGACGTGTTAACAGATAGTGGTCCCACTTTTTATTAAATGTTTTCGTCTTTGTTAAAACATTTTTACTGTTAAGTAGTTGAGAAGTAGGAAAGAGATATTAAAATCTAGTAAATCTGTAGATCTCATTTTATTGCGTTACAGTTATAATAAAAACCAGCTTTTGGGTTTTTCAATAAATCTTTGGATGTGTTTTTTTTTGGCAATTTAGATTCAGCATTTGGGATGGATAATTAATAATCAGTCAGTTTGTGGGTTTAACCGTTTATTGTAGACGTTATAAAGCTGACTTCTTCATCATGTATTACTGCGTGTTTGGAACAACAGGCTACCCGAAAGTTCACTGTAAAATGTCTTACTTATTGTTTGTTTGTTTGTTACCAGTAGATAGATATGGGTTGCAATACACATCTGATGACATCCGAGAAGGCAAATCAGATGGCAACTCCACTCAAAGTTCCAGTCCAAACAAAGAAACTCTTTGTGAGATGAGTCGGAAGACGATGTCTGAACGACTTCGTTCAAGTCAAGAAGACCAGGACACCTATGACAACCGAGGTTGCAAGGCGCCTCGTACCGTTCTAAATTATTTGCCTTTTGTTTTAGAAATCTGGCACAATCGACAGGGAAGCTGGACTCCTGCATGCGAGAGCTCATGTGGTGAAAGTACTCCCACGTGGTCGTTACGAGCTTCTGGCTGGCTCGCATTGGAAGTCGACACGATCAGCCCTGAGTATAACTAAAAATACCGAATACGATAAAGCCCGTTATGATAAGACTAAAGCTGTTTTGAAAAAGATCCAAGTAAATTAGACCCTAAATATAAAGGTCCTTGTAGATTTTTAGAAGTATTAGATGGTGATAGATACTTGTTGAAAGCTTTGAGTAAAGATAGATTTTACAAATATCCCATGATCGTGTACGAAAAATGCCTGAATGTCCAGTTACTGTTAGTAATGATGTCAGTACTGACACTGATGATGACTCATCTGCTACTGACATAGCATTGCTGAATTGGCAAGTTGTCTATGATGACTCTTGTCGGGGCTTGGAGGTTGATCTTGACGCCTATGCGGGTTGTTCTATCTTGACGCCTATGCGGGTTGTTCTATTCAACTCCAAGTTATTTACTGAATCCGGAGGTTGATCTTGACGCCTATGCGGGTTGTTCTATCTTGACGCCTATGCGGGTTGTTCTATTCGACTCCAGGAGGTTAATCTTGACGCCTATGCGGGTTGTTCTATCTTGACGCCTATGCGGGTTGTTCTATTTGACCTTATTCGTCGAATCCCATGGTGTGATTTCGGCTGGGAGACTATGTCTCTAGTAAAGCTATGTGTTGTCAGTAACAGTTTAGTAATTTTGAATGGTTGCGATGCAACAGCTATTGATAATGATAATTTTATTTGACAAACTCAGGACTTTTCGTTTCACAATACTTTTTGAAAGCTTTTTGAATGGTTGCGATGCAACTGCTATTGATGATAGTAATTTTATTTGATAAACACGGGATTTTTAGTTTCACCATACTTCTTGTTAAGGCTTTTGATTGTCAGAAAGGCCGATCGATATTCACATGAGATTTTCTTTTTCAGGATCACACGAGGTCGTGTAGAACGTCAGTTCTGGCCGTGTCGGAGTTGGTTGTCAATTACAATTAGTTATTGTGGGTATTCATTTAAGTGATCTTTCAGTATCAATTACTGTCTGATAAATCGAATCATAATTTATTAAGTACTTAGTATACGCACTAATTGGTCTTTGGCAACTTATTTCGATAAGTGTGACTGATTGTTTTGATCAAAACAATGGATGACATGTTTCTTTAATTTAAACTTTGTGAAATCACCATTGTTTATTATCGATAATTACTCTTGTATTATTTGATTATTTTATAACGTAAGTCTCATTAGATTTAGTACGTTTTGTATCAAGTAAACACGTGACGCACTTCCTCGCGCCAATGGACAGAGTTGGAGGGAATTTAATGTGCAGGTATCGTCTTATAAAAGACCGTGCACTTGGTAAGCTCAGCAGTCTGTCTTCGGATCTGACTCAATAAAGAGCTTCCCTGCTCCCGACAAAACTGTCGGTTTATTTGGTACAGCGCTGCTGTATATTTACAATAGCTGTATAACCCTGCTATTAGCAAGCGGATACACTTTGTAATTGGGTGGTTTGACCACTATACGAACTGTGACCTTGAGAGGGTCTGTTCGCCTAACTGTATTCTTTGTAATTGGGTGGCTTGGCCACTATACGAACTGTGACCTTAAAAGGGTCTGTTCGCCTAACTATATTCTTTCTTTGTAATTTGCTTTATCTTTTACCTAGATTGTATGGACTTTAAAAGAGACGTTGACCTCTGAGTTTGTTTCAGTGTTTCTTCTCAGAGTAGTCAGTTAGGAAACACTGGCCTCATCTAGTTTGCAAAATAAACATCATTATTTCATTATTAGTAAACTCAGTAAATAAACATCTGTGTTTGCTTATACCAGCGTATTTATCCCAATAAAATCGGGACTCCAAACCCTGATGCTGTACCTCTCGGCACTCCTCCTGATCCTACATATATATATACGCGTCGAATAGATAACCTCCTCTTTTTGTCGTCGGTTGAAAAAATACGAAAAATTATTTTTCATCACAAAATAACGTAGTTATAAACTAGAAATCTTGAGCAATCTAAAAATGTATAATACTTATATATTTCTTTGAAGAACATAGAAAATATCTTAAGTTGAACTTCCATAACGAGTAGTCTAGTTAATATCAAATTATCAAAGTATAAAGTTTGGGTGTAATTTTATGTACCTAAAATTTTTTTTGTAATATTTTTACTATTATATCGGATAGCTCTAACATCTTAGAATGTAAAGCAAACGCGGCATCGGTCACGAAGGGGTTCCTTTTCTGAAGCTTACTGTACACAACGGCAGTTCCGAACTCGAACATAGTGAAAGAGCGCACGCGATATTCAACTTTATTACTGCTGTGTTAGCGTTTAGCATACAACGGCCTAACCAGGGTGGGGGCGGAGCTTGTGTAAAAAATATTTTAGACTGCCTGGTCTTAAGCAACGCTTACCAAGGTCAGTCTGTGGATGTGGATCTTAATATTTCGAGATTCTTCCGTGCCTCGGAAAGCACGTCAGACCGTTGGTCCCGGCTGTTATTAGTTGGTAAATCTTTGACAGTCATTACGGGTACCTAGCCAGAAGTCGGAAAACACTGACACTGCTCTTACCAAGGAGTAAGTATCTATCGTGTATCCCAGCTACTGACTTGTGCTACTACTGCAGCTACTGACTAGGAAAAGGCTAAGCACATGTTGCTTGGCTGTCTATCTTCTACAGATTGTACTTCGGAGAGTGTGCGCAGGAACTCCACGACCTAATTAATCCCTTCATCCCCCTTTTACTACCGGTCCACCAGACGTACCGCAGGATACCATCCACACTTGGTCGATATACCGTCTTGTCGTACGAAGCGCTTCTAGTCAACATTCATTGTGCGCACAGCCAAGGTGTGGAACTCTCTGCCGGCTTCTGTGTTCCCTGCCACATATGACCCGTCAGCCTTTAAAGCAAGAGTGAATAGGCATTTTCTGGGCTCGCTCGTTCGATCGTAGACCTCATCTTACACTTACCATCAGGTGTGATCGAGGTCCAGAGCGGGCTCATCCGTAATTAAAAAAAAATGTTAACATTTTGTATGTTGATGTTTTTACCCGACTGCAAAGGAAGGGTTATGTTTTTCGCGCGTATCTTGTATGTATGTATGTTTGTAATATTCTTTATTACCTCATTTTTCCAGAACCGATGAACGGATTTACACAATTGAGGAATCGTTAGATTTGTCTTAGCAGCCCAAGTTTTCTTAGGTAGGTGACATTTGAAAAATTCAACATAGCTGCTGTGCGAAGCCATTATACAGGGGGAATTTTTATTTTATTTTCGAATTTTACAATAAGGGTATCAAATTAAAGGACTCAATACAAAGATTTTAAAAATGTATATCTTGTTTATCATTAGTGTAATACTAGCAAAAATAATACAAAGAGAAAGTTTAAAAATATGGACTTAGCTTTTTCACTTTCTGAATCCGGTGGGGTGCCAATGTAACACGACCGGGAAAACTAAAAAATTGTTAATTAATATTTTAACTAAAAAGTTCCCAGCAGACCCATCCCATTTAAAAAAAAAATATGATCAATTGGGTCCCGCCTGCTTGTCAGTTTTTAAAATAAAAATGTGCTTGTTTCTTGCATTTCAGTTGAGCAGTCGGGTTTTTTAGATTTTTTAAATAACTTTTTTTTTCGAAGTAAATTGAACATCTGAATAAAAGTATTGAACTAATCACTGTGCTAGATAAATTTAAGTAAATTACATCATCATAAAAATAAAAGGTTTAAACATACGTATAGGTGCATACAGATGACCGACAGCGACGTGACATGTTTAAAAGTGGCCTAATTACAAAAGTCTTCATACTTGTGTCGAGAGACTAGCCTACTCAACAGTCACAAAAACAAATTTTTTCTCTTTACAACCGACGACAAAAAAGGAGGAGTTTTTTTATGTATGATCACCGATTACTCGAAGACGGCTGAACCGATTTAGAAAATTGTTTTTAGTTTGAAAGCGTATACTTCGAAATTAGTCCCATTGTCACCAAGTCAGGATCTGATGATGGGATCCTGGAGAAATCGAGGGAACTCTTCAAATAGGTTACTTTTAGGTAAGCGTGCTACATCTTCGATCACATCATCACTTACCATCAGGTGAGATAGTGGTCAAACGCGAAACTATTTTCAGTAAAAATATATATATATATATTATAGGCACACCTATAGTGATTTGAGTATTTTTCACGGAATACTCTTTTATCTGTTCTGTGGTACTTTTTATAGTAACTCGTGTAGTTGCATTCTAAAAGCATCATTTGTGAAGCGGACCTGATGATGAAGACCACAGATGGCCACTGGAACTACTCAATATATAAGTAGGAATAATAAGTATTTCATGGGTTCCGCTTTGATTACTTGAATATGGTTATTAAGCACAATATGCTCGTCACAATGCACATCGTGAAGTGAAGCTGATGGTGAAGTACCAGGAAAACTCCTCAATAATTAACGGCCCAAGATTGGGAAAAGCAATATTTTGTAAGTAATTATAAGTAGTTGACATTTAGGCTCTTGTAACTAGGTTAATTAAAAATAGACCAACTAAAAAGAGTAAAATAAAAACTTTTTGCCAAAAAATTAAACCGACTCCCAAAAAACACTGTAAAGTGAAAAATAAATTTAATTTCGGTAGTCGGTGTCTTTAGTTTTGTATTTTCGCTTTTGGCACCGACTTCCGAAATTAAAATTATTTTTTAAGCGAAATTAAAGTGCTAAAAATCAGCACACACAAAAATAATATAATTTTCTAATTATATAAACTCCAAATCTAAGAAAAATTAAATAAGAACCAGTTTTTCCTAAACCTCTTACTTTCGGAACAAATAGAAAATTAAGCAAGGAGGCAGCATTATCATCCTTAGTTAGACATCCCAGTCTAAAATATAAGCTAAAAATAATCTTTTGAAAAATGTCATGTATTAAAATATGAAAAGGCTTTACAAAGTCTCAAATAGACAAAATAAACATGTAAGCTACATTATTTTAGCAGTTCGCTTTATTAATGCAAGGTAACAGAGTATACAGGAGGTTCCTCTCACAAAGCAATGTCTGACACAGATGACATGTCACGGAACAGGTTGCAACAAGTCCTACCGTGGAAACAAAGTAAGAACATCTAGAATGCTAACTCCGAACAAGACACGATTGTTCTCTTAAGATAACTTGAGCTTTAACGCAAGTTTGTGCCTTTTACATGTCGCGGTTGCGGAACTGAAGGTAAAGGGTGAATTTTTAGTCAATAAAAGTCTAATACTCCCTTCCACTCCACCCAGAGTTGGAGGAGTAACTAGATTATTTGATTTCGCCCCCGAAAAAAAATCAAAGGTAAGTTTGTGCCTTGGTGAATAATGATGCTGATACCATCTAGTCGTCTGGGGCCACCGTTACTGCATTTCTTGACTTCTTGAAATGTAAGCGAAAAACCTAATGATATTAAGATATTCGAATGGTATTTGGCACTCCATTTTCTACTTAATCTGCAAAGGCAATCTCATTCAGATAAATGAAATTTCTTCTTCTCTTCTACAAATAGAAATTAATATTAACACTAGCTACTATACCACAACTTTACTTACGTACAAAATTTTTGATTATCAGCAAAAAAAAAATACTTTTGACCTTCTCAAGCCCTTTAACTACTCCACACAATGTCCGTTAATTCCGAGTTCAGACGTAAAATAAGAAAAAACAAACAAACACACGTTCGAAATTACATTGTTAAAATAGATTGGGCCTCAACTTAATCAAGATGTATGACACCTCGCACTCGTGCTTAGTAGAAGAAGTACATAATTGGCCAATCCAATGTATAACCCAATGTATGCCTAAAGAATAAGAAGGATCTAGAGACTTACTGAAGACTTCTTGCTACGGCTTCGCTCGCGTGTTAACTTCTATATCAGATGTTTCAGTTTTCAAAATCAATAATAGCCTATATGTCACCTAAACTTAAGAGCTATACTAATAACAAGAAAAGTTTCATTCAATTCCGTCTAGTAGATCCGGAGTTTAGCGTGTATAAAAGATAAATAGACAGACATTTTATTACCCGACTGCGCCACATACTCTCGAAAAACATAACCCTCCTTGGGTTATGTTTTTCGAGAGTATGTATATATGTATAATTGTTTGGCACGCTCTGTGGCCTGAACGGCTCGACGGATTTTAGCTTGAGAGGTATCGTTAGATTCGTATTGACTGTAAAAGTGACACTGGGTATATCAAAATAAAAAAAAAAACAAAATGGCGGATTTTTGGCGCCATATTATGCCTTCAAAAAAGTTTTTTTTCTCAAAACCTATCGAGTGGGGTATCAAAATAAAGGGTTTTAAAAGGTGATTACAAACATATATTCAACTTATATGGTTAAAAGTAATTCAAAGTGACAAATCGTAAAAAACACGTATCAAGAACTAAATCGTCTGCGAAATCTTTCACATTTGTAAACTAAAAAGCTGGAAATAAAAAAGTAATTAAAAAAATGTAAAAACCCGACTGCAGCCTTATACTAAAACTAACTGAAAAGCTAATAAAAACAAGCCCATTTTAAATTAAATAAAAGTTGAAAGCAGGCGGGACCCATTTGAGTTTGAAACTATAATAATGGTTTGGGCCCCGCCTGCTTCCAACTTTTATTTAATTTAAAATAGGCTTGTTTTTATTAGCTTTTCAGTTAGTTTTAGTATAAGGCTGCAGTCGGATTTTTTAATTTTTTTAGTTTTTTTTTTATTTTAAATTCTTGCTATAATGCTGTCTCTTAACCTTAAACCTTAAATATGTTTTCGTAAATATATTAAATGTACAGACTTGCATTTTATACTGTTTTATTCAAGTTTTCATAAATTATTACAGCTCCGAAACAAATTAGCGTCATAGTGCTCCATTTCCTATCTACTCCATGAATATCGGACTACAAGTCTTTCTTTCTCCTATTTGTGCCCCAAGACGCTGACATGTACCTCGTAATATGTGTAAACATATCCATGTTATCATTCCATTCGCGGCCACTTCGGTGGGGACTACAATAATATACAATACTATGTGAGTTTTATGAAAAGAAAACTAGATAAAATGGACGGTAGATACACTTATGTGATGACCTGAATAAGGTTGTCTTCGCCACGTGCTAGTGGAGCTAGCTATGTGTGGAGTTGGGAGTAGATGTTTATTCTTGATATCGATAAGTTTGTTTGTAATGTTACCTACCCACGACAGTTTGTGTGAATATAAAATTGCGAAGAATAGAAAGGTTTTTTTTTAGATAGATATAACAATACGTTTTTAAATTGTGAAGAATATTTATATATTCTACCTTTCTTTATCTGCTTAGCGTTTTCACAACTACAGCGTTGATACGACCGAGGGGCTTTCCTTTAAACTGCGTATACTAGGTACCATTTTCAAGCTTTGTACCAAAAATCAATTAAATAGGAGAAGTAGTTTAGTCGCAAATGATTTTGATGAGATGCACCTTAAAGCGATAAATCTGACCAAGACAAGAGATGAGGCCGTGCGCGCACTGCCTTGCGGTGGCCGCAATTCCGGTAATTCTACCGCACCGGTAGACTGACCGCAGTGCGCGCACTTCTATGACACTCCATACTTCACAAATTTTGCGTTTCCAAAACGCAACGCAGTGCGCGCCACGTTGCCACTTTGTTACCTAGGTATTTAAGGTCAGTCACATTTATTTACAAAGGGTGGTTGCGTTTTACTCTGATTTGTAAGCTATTTAGTTTGTTTGAAAAAAAAAATTTTTGGATAGTTTTATTTTTTATCTATATCAAATTAACACTAAACACGTAAACGTAGTGTAATTTAATGCCCCTCTGTCGTATCAACTCTGTATATTGGGATCGGTTTCCAGTCTAGCCGGATCCAGCTGAGTATTTATGGTTTTCCCGCGCGAATTCCGATCCCGTGGGAATTTCGGTATAAAAAGTAGCTTATGTGTTATTCCAGAATGTCAACTATCTACTTACCAAATTTCATTCAGATCCGATCAGTAGTTTTTGCGTGAAAGAGTAACAAACATCCATACATCCTCACAAACTTTCGCATCCTATCCTACTAATCCTACTAATATTTCCTATTTCCTATTCCTACTATCCTTCCTACTTCCTACTTCCTACTAATATTATAAATGCGAAAGTTTGTGAGGATGGATGGATGTTTGTTACTCTTTCACGCAAAAACTGCTGAATGGATCTGAATGAAATTTGGTAAGTAGATAGTTGGCAGCCTGGAATAACACATAGGATACTTTTTATCCCGAAATTCCCACGGGACCGCGATTTGCGCGGGAAAACCTTCCCACGCGTACGAAGTCGCGGGTAGAAACTCGTTTATAATATTAGTACGAAGTACGATAGTACGATATGAAGCGACTGCTTATCTGATCTCTATAGCCTAGTAGCTGGATAACGCGATACCCCTTTACACAACTGGTGCCTGATTTTATGGGTTCTGACTACCCGTAACGACTGTTAATGATGTATAAATGACAGCCAGGACCAATGACTTTTTTAAATTTTTTAATTTTAAAGGATGGAATATCATCCAATGACTGCCTCCCGATCCGGGTGAAGCGGGAGCGTGTGTCAGACTTTTACTGACTAAAACCTATCCGTGTTCCATCATATGCCCTTCGTGTTCCGAGGCCACGGTAACTCTTTCGAACAATTCCGCAACCCCGGCAGACAACGGCCCTCTTGTGGGCCCCAATAATTTTGCTGACAATCTTTGAGGCGCGTGTGGAACACTCGGCGCTGTCTACACGGGCCTGGTTTCAGTCGGGCGGCGAGCTACCCATTGCTCGCAGCCCGCAGGCCCACGCCTACGGTGGCTGGGAGTCACCCTGTGACTCCCGACGCCCGGAGGGTCTCCTGCAGCGGCTGGGGCGCAACCTCGCCTTGAGACCTGCCTCTCCCTTGCACGTCCCGCCACCTCCTTCACTTGCATAACTGCTTCGCAGAAAGAGTTGACTGCTTCCCATACCTCCTCACTCCGGGCCATGCATTGAACCAGGGCCGGGAGCGAGAGGTTGCAGCCTATCACCCCTACGAGAACACGGCGGAGCTCTCCACAAGCAGGGCAAACCTCCACTGTGTGTTCCACCGTGTCCTCAGGATGATTCTCGCAGTGGTGACACCCGGGCGTTTCCTCCCGCCGAATCCGACACAGGTAACTCCCGGAACAACCGTGTCCGGTGAGAACCTGCGTCAGAAAGCAGAAGGTGAGGACGCCATGACGCCTCGTTAGCCACTCCTCAAAGACTTACCGCCGCTATTGTGGCGTGCGGTTGGATGCATTAGCCACTTTTACGCAAAGTTCCATTCGTGAACGTGGTAAGTTTTTAATAAATGGTATTTGACATTAACTAATAACTACATTTAATTTTTCTTCTTAAACACTCGACAGAAAAATCTTTTATGCGAAAAATAATCAGCTGCCGTCGCTGACATGGGACATCTAAAGCTTCAAACCCGGCCCTGAACTCAGGAACACTCCCACAAACCCTGCACGTTCACACTTCAGATCAAACAGTCCAAGCTTAAGTAAATCAAGTAGTGACAGCACTAACAAGTCGCGACTAACTAACTAAGCAAAGAACAATAATGAGACGGTCAAACACTAGTTAGAATTTGTGTCCTCCGCATATCAAGACATGATACAGAAGGACAGTTTCATACAGCCAACTAAAAATTAATTATCAACGATATCTTTTTTAACGTTGTTAAAAGAATTGTGTTCACTATAACCGATATAGAGTCTCTACTGACTAAAAACTAACCCTATTCGTTCAGCTGCTCTTGCGTTCCCAGGCCGTGCTATCGTAATTTTAAAATACATTAAATACGAAAAAATATAATTCTTAAGTAATAGTTTCATTGTGCGTACAGTTAAGGAGTAGAATTCCCTGCCGAAATCTGTGTTTCCTGATACCTGGGAGTATTTTAAGTCCAGAGTGAATAGGTTTTTCTAGGCAAGCGTGCTTCATCTTCGACCACATCATCGCTTTGCGGTGGTCAAACGCAAGAATATCAACAATAAAAAAAAATTACTTAGGTATATGTTACCGACATAAAATATTCTTTTAATACATTTAAAGTTACACTTTCATTGCATTTTATATTTTAAATTGTATTTTTATGTCCAAACCAGTAAGTTTGATATCATTTTTTTTGTTATGAGGCAGTAGGTAGCTGTGGTAGCTTCTTGGGGTAACACTAACTTCCACTTTCAATTTTGGTCCGTTTATCGAGGCTTAGGCTCAGCTGGCAGCAAAAAAGTTGGGAATCCTAGCAAAGGTGAGACGGTACTTCACACCGGAACAGATGCTTATATGCTTAATCTCTATCAAGCCCAGGTTCGGTCGTGTATGGAGTACTGCTCTTATCTTTGGGATGTATCTGCGAAATACCAACTGGACGCTCTTGAGTCTATCGAGAAGCAGGCCAAGGGACTCATAGGCAACGACGCACTGGTCGAGTCAAAGCTCCAGAGCCTTGAACATCGACGACGAGTTGCAAGTCTATCGGTTTTCTATCGGTTACATTTCGAGGAGTGTGCGATGGAATTACACAATCTAATTCCGCCAAGCCCGTTCCATCATCGGACTACAAGACAAACGGCGATGCGCCATCGTTACATGGTGGACATCCCACCCATACGCACAAAACGTTTTGGGAATACTTTCATTGTGCGTAAGGCTAAGGAGTGAAATTCCCTGCCGGAGCCTGTGTTTCCTGATCGCTATAACCTGGGAGTCTTTAAGTCAAGAGTGAATAGGTTACTTCTAGGCAAGCGTGCTCCATCTTCGACCACATCAACACTTACCATCAGGTGAGATGGTGGTCAAAGGCAAGCCTATTTTGTATTAAAAAAAAAGTGGGAAACTTTCATTTCATAACCTGTACCTATTACATGTAAGCAAATGATACTAAAATAGTTTTTTTAAAAACGTTCTACTAAGCATTTTTGAGTCATTCTAATAAATAAACATTCTATTCTATTCTATTTTACAAACATAAAATAATTTCCAATCCTCAAAAAAAAAACGAAAACTATGAAATAGCGAATTAAACTAAATTTGTTCTAATTTACGAGCCTAACATCAACAACTTCGCAATCAAGAGATATTTGAATATAAAGACTTTTAAAAGGCGCAAGGCATAAAAGTTTTTATATTCAATCAGTACTTGATTTAATAGTTGATATATACCTACAACAAAGTTCAGTTTGCGCTACAACTAAAACATTTTTGTTATTTACATAAGTACCAACTGAAATCGACTTTGTTTTCATTAGAATTGTAGATGAAAAACTTTTTACCAAAAAATTAAACCGACTCCCAAAAACACTGCAAAGTGAAAAATAACTTTAATTTCGGTAGTCGGTGTCTTTAGTTTTGTTTTTTCGTTTTTGGCAAGTGGCATTGTGACAAGCATAAAGTGCTTAACATCCATATTCAGGTAATCGAATCGCAATCCACTCAATACTTATTATTGAGTAGTTTCGGCGGCCATCTGTGGTCTTCATCATCAGTTCCACTTCCCCAAATGGTACTTTTTGAGAGCAACTGCACAAGTTACTATAAGAAATACCCAAAACGCCATAGGTGTGCCTATAATATTTGAAGAGTTCCCTCGATTTCTCCAGGATCCCATCATCAGATCCTGACTTTGGTGATAATGGTACCAATTTCGACGTATACCCATTCGAACAAAAAAAAGAATTTTCCAAATCGGTTCAGCCGTCTTCGAGTACTCGATGATCATACATAAAAAAAAAAAAAAAAATATACGCGTCGAATTGATAACCTCCTCTTTTTGTCGTCGCTTGAAAATGGCAAGTCATCTTGAACTTGAGTAAAATTTAGACGGTAGTTAACTTCTACATTTAGAACCGAAGCTAACATAGTTGCGATAACCAATCAATCAATCAAAGATATTTATTAGCAATAAAAATATTAAATTTATAATGAAGCTCTGTTTCTTGAACTAGGCATAGCCTTTCCTGAGATACATCTCAGGAACACAATGACTTCCCAAGTCTTATATTCTAGTTCATATGTTACAAACATTATTTAATGTTAAATTTAAAAAAAAAATAGAAATAATATTTAAAAAGAGGTACTTAAGTAACTAAGTAATCATAAGTAAAGTATACATTTTTTTAGGATGTATGGGACAAATTATGTAATTATTATGATGTCATTATGTGAGTTTAGGTATGTTTTATTGTATGTATATGGATCAGAATGGGTGTGTGTGTACATATGAGTGTGAGTGTGTGGACCACCAACTATGTTGGCTCTGGTTCGGCTTCCAATGTAACCGGATGCAGCTGAGTGTTAGTGTTGAAGTCACTGCCTACTTTTTTAACCGACTTCTAAAAAAGGAGGAGGTTCTCAATTCGGATGTTTGTTTGATTTTTTTATGTTTGTTCGGGCATAGCTCCGTCGCTAGCCAACCGAATTGAAAAATTCTTTTTTTGTTGAAAAGGGTATACTTCCCAAATAGTCCCATGAAAATTTTATCGAAATCGGACAAGCCGTTTCTGAAAAATCAACAAAAGTCTATAAAAATATTTACGTTGATGATCTTTTCGTTTACTCTGCATTGCGTTTTTTGTTCGCGCATAACTCCGTCATTTACGAACCGATTTGGAAAATTCACTGACCCACTAAAAAGCGTGAAAATAAGAACTTTTTTGCAAAATATAAAACCGACTTCCATATCAAAACACTACAAAGCCAAAAATAATTTTAATTTCGGAAGGCGGTGTGAAAAAAAAAGAAAATACAAACCCAATAACACCGACTACCGAAATTAAAATTATTTTTGGCTTTGTAGTGTTTTGATATGGAAGTCGGATTTATTTTTTTGCAAAAAAGTTTTAATTAAATATGTTCTTCATTTTTGTCGCTTCGCTTTTGACAAAGTAGTCGTGGTCACATCGAGCCGTCCACATTGGTGGTAGGGGCAGACACAGGTTTCCGCACGATCTCTTGCCATCTTCTCCTGTTGACAAAGTACCTGACGCACTCAGATACACCGCTTCCCAGAGCTGATTTCACCTGGTCAGTCCAGCGTATTGATGACCTGCCACGCGACCTGGTTCCCTCCACCTTTCCGCGCTACGATGTAGTATAGTCCAGTATCAGTACAGTTATATATGTTAGGCTGTAGTAATTGAACTACGATCGCCGCCAAAATTTGTTTACGGTAATGTGACTAAAATAAATGCCAGTCTTTAACTCATTCCACTGAAATGTCTTTTTGTTTTTAGTTTAGAGCAAACCTTCTGTAGCTACCTATTCTATGCCTGCATACTGATGAACATTGTTCAAAATAATTTGATTTAGACGCGCAGATTTGATTAGAGACTGATGGTTCTTGGTGTTCTGAACTTTGCTGTGAGATTTTAGCTGATTTAAATGTTGAGATAAACTTAGAATTCTGCAGTTCTTTCAAAGGAGCTCGTGCCTAAATAATTAAGGCTAAGCTTGCCAAGGTCGATCCATTGTCGACCATTTTGACATATTGCGATTCCTCCGAGCGAACAAAATCTCTCGTGTGGCAAATCTCGGGTGTCATTAGTACATCTTTGACAGTCGTATGGACAGTCAGAAGCCAGAAAATCTGACACCAGTCTTGCCAAGCAGTATCGTGTTACACAGCTACTGAATCGTATAATTAAGATAGACAGTCGCTCCATGTAAAATACTGGTAGTTAACTGCAGCCGCTTAGACTGAACGCCATCCCTGGCAACGGTACGCCAATGATAACAACACAGTGGGAACGTCAAAACTGGTCATGCTAGCTTGACGTTCCCATTGCTGAGACACGAGCTTCCTGACTGTGAGACGGAATGGACTAACTAAAAAACTTATTTAACCTGAACCTACAGACGAGCAGGTTGGTGAAAAAGAACATCGTGAGGAAACGTATAATGGGCCCGCGTGGTGAATGACGGGCTGATAGCCAATTCTCTTTCATAGAAAGTAGGCCTGTGTCCAAGCGGAGGGAACTTTTAAATGCATACAAATAAATTTAGAAGCTTTAAAGCTGGCCTTTCTGAAAGAATAAATGAAACGGAAAACCCTTGTACAGGTCTGCAAATACTTAATGAGCTTCAAATTGAGGTATAAACACTTCTCTCCCACTAATAACAACCTTTGAAGTACACAGATTAATAAGTTTTCAAACCCTGAAAGATTTTCGTTACACACCTATATAATTCAATTCTCATTACGTCTCGTCCGCGGTGGTATTCATAAATTATGTAAGGAACATTCCCGAGGATGTCATAAAGATGAAGTGGGGATGACATACTATTAATAATGGAAGAACTGCTATGATTTTTTATGATTTTTCTATGCGGCTCGAAGGATCAGATTGTAATTTAGTACTTTTCCCCTTGAGGACGGATGCTATTGTTGGTATAATTATGTTTATGCCGAAATAAGAAAAACTTAAATGTAAATTGTGTGTGAACTATGGAACAAATAAAAATAAATAAATAAATTAAAAATATTTTATTACATATGTACGATACGAGCAAATACGGTAATATAAACAGGGTTTTTTTTTAAATACAGGTATGAGACCACAGCCGATCTCCGGCTACCGCTGGCGCCTGTAGACCGCGAGGAGGGGGCAGCTTATCATTTGGTCAGGGGGCTTGGGCTAGGGCAACTGAGGGGACGGGTGGGTTTTTATTCAATTAGAGGCTAATACTCCCTTCCGCTCCACCCAGTGTGGGAGTAGCAATTTAATAAAGAAAGGTTTGAGAGGCCACAAATATCTAATGAGTAGACAAATAACTGAAACGTGGTCTATTAGACTATAGAGTCCACGGTTTCCTCACATTAACACCATAAAATATACTTACAAAACTATAAATTATTATAAAAATAATGTGAATGTTTCAAATGGAAGCAAGCGTCCGATTGTAGTAGAATGTCAGTCTAAAGGAAGGAAAAAAAAGGTTGGGTAAGGTAACATCCACTAACTATGTAATTTAGTAGAAATACAATTATTTTGATCATTTACAGCTCAACTAATAAATTTTAATTCTGTTTTTATAAAAGCCTGGCCAGTGCGCCTTGGGCCACAACATCAATTTTTTTAATTATTATTATGAAAGAGCCCGTTCTTGACCTCGATCACACCTGATGGTAAATGTGAGGTCCACGATCGAACGAGCCTAGAAGATGTCTGATTTTCCATATAGTTCTTTTTATTTTTTATCTAAAATTTATAGAAAATATAAATATTTATAATATATAAAATATTTATAGTATTTTTTTACAGATTTTTTTTTGTTATCGATGCGTCAGAACCATGCAAATGACACCTAGCTAGAAGTACCAAACAATACTCTGACGAAAGGACATAAGTACCTAAACTTTATCGTATTTATGTAAGTGATAGTTTTCATTTTATATATTATAGCGATATGATCGAAAGTCCAGGAATCAATCCCTTACTTCATGGGACTAATGTAATTAAAATAACCCGTGTACTTCTTAATGGGTTGTACCACTGGGGCCACGGGTAACGACTCCTAATTAAACATACATCGCATTACGTAACAGTATTTTTTTCAACTGAAAATCTAAGCTATAGCAGAAACAATATTTTTATTTTAACTTTGATATTATTTTAATTTAATTAATTAATTAATAATTAAAAATATATATTTTTTTGTGTTTAAAATAATTAATGTACTCCTTCATGATCTAAAGTTGATTAAAATTAATGATATTTGTATTTGAATATGGAATGAATCTGTAAGAGGAGGGTAGTTCCAAGAATGAAAGCATATTGATGATTAATCATGTTTTTTTTTATCATAAAATCTTATATAATCAACTCATAACTAATTAATTATAAAATAACTTATAATTTTATTAAAAAAAAAAACTGTCTATTACGTTTCCACTGCAGGGACACAGGCTTCTTTACGACAGGGAATGAGCCAGTGTGGACTGGTGGATGTCTTCCGTTGTTCTTCACGGATTTGAGAAAAGTGGTGATGTTATAAATGACAAAAAGTAATGTACCTGACTGAGTACTAACGCATGACGTGCAACTCGCAAGTCGGGCCCGTTCCACCACTGATCTTATAAAATCATTTCAAAGTCAAATTAATATTAACACAGTTTTATCAAACTACGGCCACATTGCTAGGAGACGGCCGGATAACCTAGATAAGCTGGTCATTGCTAGCAAGGAGGATGGAACGAGACTCCGAGGCCGATCACCAGCCTAATGGTCTGAATCTATAAAGTAGTTCATGGGGCTGAAAAATCGGCAAACTGTCTGAGCGCAGTCCATGACGACTGCGCTCAGGGTGACGTGGAGGCATCTCGTCAGATCTTCAACCAAGCTTTTCCAGGACAGGCACCACCAACAGCAATTTAGGCAATGACGAGGAAGAAGATCTTGAGCTTGAAACTTGAGAGGCTCTAAAGGAAATCACAACCATTTTATTTTAAAGAGACGCTCTAATCAAGAATCGTTAGATGCCGGCCGTCCGATCCAGATTCAACCCTGATGTTGACCGCGATCTTCAGACACGAAGGACCGACCAGAGAGAGATGGAAAATCATAATTACAGTCGAATTAACTATGACACTCCTATGAGTATTGTTATCTGTGACCTGCCATGTACAACTCAATTAATGTGCTAATAAAATAAATCATTTAATTCAGATGTTCAAACTTAAGAGATTCATATTACAAATTATAAATGATCAAACAATATCATTATTTAAATTTAATCACCACATACACACACAAATTACAATATACATATAAATTATTGTGAATTACTATATATAATGTAATTTTTTCATTTCATTTTTTATTACTTTTAACTATTTTCTAATTGTTTTTTAAACCCAGTTGCAAATTTATTTTAATTGAACCCAATTTATTTATTGGGTTCATTGTTCAGCGGCTTCTGTACGCGTTTCTGTCAAAACTGATTATTTTTTCACTAAGTCTGGATAAACATTACTCAGTATCCTTATTTCGGTCATGGTCTACATGTTGGCTAAATTTCAGCTATTTAGGCGGATCGATTATCATCGAGGTCCCGTGGATAGGTTAACTATCCGTACCTCAGAAAAGACGTTTAAATAAGTTTGATCCAGACTGTCATTTATATATCTTTGATAATCGTTACAGGTAGACATATTCTAAAAAAATTGGAAGGGTCCCGTAGTAATTACGCCAAATAACTTTGTTTTTCATAGTGTCTGTATAAGTACAAAGTTATATTTGCGGTTTTAAAAACCTAACCCGATCTCGTTCAAACCAATTCTAGTTCAAAGTTTCCATTAAGCATATTTTTTTTTTTTTAATTTTTCTCTGTATTATTATAGAAGTTATGGGGACGACACATTTTACCACTTTGGAAGCGTACATCTTTTAAACTATTAACTTTATGAAAAAGTGTTTTTAGAAACCTCAATGTCATTTTTAAAGACCTGTCAATAGATATCACACACGCATTGGTTTCATTGAAAAAATATTTTCAATTTCAGTTCCATGTATGCTTTATTTTAAACTAGCTTCTGCCCGCGACTTCGTATGCGTGGGAAGGTTTTCCGCGCAAATCCCGATCCCGTGGGAATTTCGGGATAAAAAGTAGCCTATGTGTTATTCCAGAATGACAACTATCTACTTACCAAATTTCATTTAGATCTGTTCAGTAGTTTTTGCGTGAAAGAGTAACAAACATCCATCCATCCTCACAAACTTTCGCATTTATAATATTAGTAGGATAGTAGGAAGTAGGATAGTAGGATAGTAGGAAGTAGGATAGGATATTTTTTAATTATTTTCGTAAAATCGGATAGCGGTTTACAGAATACATCTACCTACCAAGTTTCACATGTATACATAGTCCTATAGTTTCGGAATATAATGGCAGTGACATACGACATGACGAAACGGCTTCCGTTTTTTGCCATTCGGTTACGGAACCCTAAAAAGCAAACGAGGTTAACGTCTTACCCAGCTACTGGGTTGTGGGTAGAATTATACGTATTTATTTATTTAATTATTATATACTTTATTGTACACCTTATTACAATATTTCTATGGATACAAAAAAAAATTAAACTAGTGTACAATGGGCGGTCTTATCGCACAGGGCGATCTCTTACAGACAACCTTTGGATGGACAAACTTAAAGGAGACAGATTAAGGGCTGTCAGTGTACAAACATCATAATATTAATTGAACATAATAATATAAAATACATACAATACCAAAATCATATACTAATAAATATTACATGTATAATTGAGAAAGAAGGGGAAAAGTTATAAGGAGAGGTAATGCTCCTTCACCATTCTTTTGAACGCTGGTAGCGTTTGAGCACGCCTCACTTCTATGGGTAATGCATTCCACAAATGAGCTGCTTGTATAGTAAAAGATTTGTCAAAGGTCTATTTATCCAATCCTATATATTATAAAACAAAGTGTCTGTCTCTCTGTATGTTCGCGATAAACTCAAAACTGCTGAATATCAGTAGTTTTGAGTTTCGTTGAATGCGGTTTTCATCAATGGATGGAATAATTCATGTAGAAGGTTTAAGTGTATAATTTACTAAGGTTTAGTGTGAATTAGCATAAGATAGTGCTAAGTCGGGTCAAGTCGTTAGATATATTTTTATAAGTTGATGATTAACTATTAATCATACTAGTAAAAAAGCTTCCTCTATTAATCTGCATGGTAAGTTAAAATGTTCGCATTTGCGTATACCGATGATTTTATCTAGAGTGAGTTAGTAGAGTCGGTCCAGATCCAACATCCTGAGTATGTCGGCAGACAAGTACGACTTACTCTGGTTTTCAAACGCTATGTCGTTCTGGTCCAGTCACCATATATGCTAGATACACTCTAGTATCTGTGGTAGAGTGCTTATTACTATTTGTTTTTAATTTCTTTTTGTATTGTCTACTAACATTTTTTAACAACCCCTGCTCGCACACTACGTCTGTGACGTAGTGTGCGGTCTAACCCTCTGAAACGCGCGACCCTCTCAGCGAGAAGCCGCGATCGAGTGGTAACAATATGTGACCTCTGGGAGGTACCATGTTTACAACTTCTGGAGGCTTTACTTTCCAAAAAAAAAAAATATTTCACGAAATATGAGAGTTAGGGGAAAGTTCCTGTTTATTTTGAAGGAAAAAAAACGAAGAAATATGTTATGATTATGTATAAATAAACGGAGGATCGGTTTGAGCCTCCCCTAAGAGTTCCCTGGATAAGGATCTATAAGAAGTAAACTCGTATTTCGTATACTTAGTTTGAAAGCGGGTTTTTTTTATTAGAATACAATGGCGGCTCTGATATTCCTGAAATTCTGAAGTTTTTTTTGCGGAAGTTGATTGTAAAATATCGTAATATTTTGACAAGGTAATGGGTCGGTGGTCGTCCCCTCTATGTGACCGGGGTTTGGGGATGGTTCCCCACTGAAACAAATATTTGTAAGGGTAGACCTTATACATATTTGTTTTGACGCTGCTTGTTTGTGCTTGTAATGAGGAAGAGATTCGTGTTGGCAAAATATTATTTGTATTTACTGATTGTGTGGTTGTGGCGTTCGACGTTCCACTGGTACCTATAACTAATAATGATGTTTATTTTTCAAATAGGTTATAAATAACACTTTTAAACAATATCTTTTTTCGTGAATGGAAACTAGATGAGGCCGGTGTTTTCTCACTGATAACCCCGAGAAATAACACCGAAACAAACTCTCAGAAGTCACCATCTCTTTTCAAGTCCATACAATCCATAGCCATCAAATTTAATCATATTAGACCCATGTAGGTTAACGTCTGTGGTGCTCTTTTGAGGATCGAATCACACAGAATTGAGCAGGCTCGTCAAAACATTGCAAGCTTTTGTCAGTTATCGTGTAGCTCAACTTAGAACTTTAAGAAGCTCGAACTAAATACCTTTTATCTATCTATATTATATAATTTTATGTGCTATTTAAGAACACAATTAAATCATCAACTGAAAACCAGCGCTGGGTGTCTTCCGCCCAGCAAATGCTGAATAGGTGTCCCTTTCGGTGTGGAGATGCTCAACGATATCTTTTTTATCCTTTTTTTGTTTATTTATTTTATTATTTATGTACACATAGTAAAATATATTAGTATAAGCATAATTATAATATTTAAGTACAAGGTACTGCTTCTTTCTTAATAAATTTCTTCCAACAGACCTGCGAAAGGAGAAGTGAAAAAGAAATGTAGACAATAGTGTATGAGAACAAGAAGAGGAATAAATATGAATATGTGAAATCTAAAACTAAAACTAAAATGTTAAATATAGCTACACATACTTAAAATGCAATAAAAATAACATTTACTTAAATAAATATACATAATGTTAGAATATATAAACATATAATATAAATATATACATAAATAATTAAATAAATAAATATTCCACAACTTTTCACACAACGCCATCTAGTCCCAAACTAAGCAGAGATTGTGTTATGGGTACTAGACAACTGATAAACATACATATATATTTCTAAATACATACATATTATAGATAAATTACACCCAGACAAAGAACAAATGACCGTGCTCATCACACAAACATTTGTCCTAGGTGGGAATCGAACCCACGACCTTGCGCACAGCAGTCAGGGCCACTGACCACTATACCAACGGCTCATTTAATCGATATTTGAATAGAGATATTGTTTTTACATCACGAATGCTAGGCGAAAGTGAGTTCCACAATGCTACAGCATGGACAGAGAAGGAATAAGAGTAGTAGCTAGTTTTATGAGGATGAGATTTAAGGAGGGATCTAAGGTGTGATCTACACGGTACGTCGCTAGAACGAGCGTAAGAAAAACGCTCACGCCGGTAGGAAGGGTAAGACGGATTTTGTAAAATGTTGAAGAGGAGACACAAAATCCTAGTGTTCCTGCGAAGACGGATAATAATATATATATATATTTATTTATTTATCAGACAAAAAATATCCATGAAATCGTTAGTAGGTGCCTTAGAATTAAATGTTAGTACCTTAAATTTAAATCACACACAACGCAACACAAAATGATTTTACTCGAATTAATCATAATAATAATCAAGGTTGAATTAATTAAAAATAAATAATTTTAGTTACAATGTGAAAGGTCAAGTTGATGTCAGGTGGTTTTTTTAAACTAAATAATTATAACAATAAGATAAAATAAAATACAAAAATGTCACTTTCGAAAATAATCCAAACAAAATAATAAATTTTAGGAAACAGATAAAAAGTTGGGCGTCGTGTGTTCCAAATAAACTATATTTTAAAACTATGTACACGTATACAATGCCACAGTATTGGACAGTCGTATCGGCCTGCCACAACATTGAGAATGCTGTTACGACTGTCTCGGGCACGCCTGAGCAAAGATGCTGCTCTCTTTCTAATAATGGCATGGAAGCCATCAACATGAGCGTTTGCAAACATGCCCGACGCACTGCAATGCCTCGGCAGCCGCATCAACATCCTAAAGGCATTGTTATACTGAACGCGCAGGGCGTTGATTGTCTTCTGCGTATACCTGACCCATAGACTGCACGTGTAGAATGATTGGCAAAACGCCCGAAACAATGTAACTTTTACTGCTTTACTACAACGTGCAAATCTACGGGCCAGCATATTACATCGGACAGCCAACGCCCGGCGCTCTCTCTCAATGTCATCATGGTCTGACTGGTCTTCCGAGACCCAGTGACCCAGGTACTTGAATCGCGAAACTCTGGGTATGGAAACACCGTCTATGAGAAGGGGAGGCACGTGCGTCACCTCATGACCTGAGGATTGGAACACCAAGAGTTCGCTTTTCTTAACATTATACCTGAGCCCATGAGTCTCGGCATATTCCATACATATGGCGAGGAGTTTTCTAACGGCACTAATGGAGGGGCCCAGCAACACCATATCGTCAGCATAACTGATATTATTGACGAGTTTCCCGTCAATAGAGCAGCCAACTTGTGTATTGCTGAGCCTCTCGATGAGTCCGTTTACAAACAGGTTGAAAAGACGAGGTGATGTCAAACCACCTTGCCTCACTCCACACTTCAGCCCGTACGCATCGGAAAACGCCCCCGCCCACCTTATAACATTAACTTGGTTGTTGTACCAATAATCAAAAATGCCAATGTTTGTAATTTTGTATTGTATGTTGTTGTGTGTGTCTTCGTCTGAATAAATGTTTTTAAATTCAATTTCATCTGCTTAGCCATTCCCAATTATATTGGAGTCGGCTCCCGGATGCATGCAAATTAGTGAGTACAAGGTTTACATGGTGGAAGAGCCTATCTGACCTCAACAACCCAGTAACTGGGAGCACAATGCCCCTTGGCAATACTGCCCCCGATGTCGTAATTACATTTTAATACAGTAAGTCGTGTTACTGGTGTTATGACTTTTTTTTTACATTACTGTGATCCTTAAATCAAGCCCTATACGGATATTTTTCTTTATTTATGTATCTAAATTATTAACAAAGTTACGATAAGCACAATCATAGTAAATGTTGAGAAGACTCAATCGTTTATTATAATAATAACAGTAAGTAGACTTATTGTATTAAAATTATATTTTATTTCGTATTTTCACTACCATATTTACAGTAACTAATGTTCCGGTAGATTGACATTATTTAAATATGGCGTTTTAGCTACTCATTTTCACAGTTAGTATAGTTACTCTATTTATAATTTGTGTAATTCACAAAAGATAAAACCAATCCGTAAGCCACTTACTTGATGTATATCAAGTAAGTGAGTGAGCAGATATAGTTACTGTAACAATGTAATTACAGTATCTTACCGACTTACTGTAAATATCCTTAATAAAGTGTTAGTTGGGCTGATAGAAGTAGTAATTATAGATACAATTCATTAGATTAAAAAAGCTTCTTGCCTTTCAAAACTAAAATCTCTTTAGCTCAAACTTTAATCCAGCCGATTATTGATTATGCCGATGCCTGCTATTTGGATGCCACTGAGGAGCTCTTATATAAGCTTGAGCGCTTGCAAAACTTGTGTATTCGCTTTGTTTTTGGTCTGAGGAAATACGATCATGTCTCTCAGTTTCGCAAGGATCTCAAGTGGCTCCCTATCCGTCTTCGCAGGAACACTCGAATATTATTCCTTTTGTACAACATCCTATTCAACCCTGCATATCCTAACTACCTGCGCGATCGTTTTTCATTCACTCGTCCTACTGACGCACTTTGTAGCTCCCACCTTAAACTCCATCTCAATTTCCCGTCCCATAAAACCCGTTTCTATTCCCACTCCTTCTCCTTTCATGCAGTACGACTGTGGAACTCACTTCCTGCTAAAATCCGGGAAGCTAAATCCATTAATATTTTCAAAAAGCTGGTCAAAGATCATTACCTATCATTATCATTACCATCCCGTAATTTTATATATTTATTATAGGTATATTTTTTATAGCATTAATATAAATATGTATTTTAATTCTATGTATGTATATATTTGTTTATTATATCATTATAGTTTAGTTTTATAGCTAAGTATGTAATATTTATCGTAACTAGTATTTATACACACTGTGTCTATCATCTCCTCTTGAACTCTCCTGTCGCAGGTCTGCTGGAAGAAATTTCTTAGGAAAGAAGCAGCACCTTTGTGCTCTTCTGTCTGTATTTAATTTTTTTTTTTGTAAGTGTCATGTGTGTACATAAATAAATTATATTGAGGACTAATCTACAAACATGTATCTTTTGTTATCCGTTTAAATATTTAAGCTATCTGCTATAATTATCAAGATACACCAATTTAAACATTTCAAAACAAAAGTGCGATTTCCCAACATTTAATTTTTTTTACTTACTGTAATTATGACAATGGGGGCAGTATACTGGTGACAGATTTTCTGGCTTCTGACTAACCGTACCAAAAATATACTAATGACAGCCAGGGCCAAGAGTTTAGCGTGCTTTCCGAGGAATCTCAATTACCCAATCTCATCCAATATCTTAATATAGCCACCTATCCACGGACTGACCTAGCCAAGTGTTACTTAACCTCTTTTGGCTGTTATTATTTAGCCATTCCTCCAGTAAATCAACTACCTAAATAATAGATATTACATTAAACCATCGAGATTTAAACAAATAAATATTCTGAACATTCGATGCACACAAGTAAACAACACATGCAGTAAAATACACAGTAGGTAATAATAATGCAGCTTTGAATACAGCTAAGAACGCAAAGTTCCACATTCAAATAGCAATTTTCAAACTCTAGTTTGTGCCATAACAAAACCGTAGCGAGCACAGTGGAAGACCGATAAATTCTCATAGTTACTAAATTCAGTTGCGAACTTAGCCGCTAGGGGTCGCGCGGGCGATAACACGGGACAGCGCTCTAAAAGCTACATACATGTTAGTTTTCTACTTACAGACCAGTATGATAATACTGGTTGTTTTATAAAATTGCTACTATTTCAGAAGCTGCTTCTAATGCTTCTCGTTTACGGGCATGAGGATATTAGCACGATCAGCAAATGATTGACACAATAAAGAACAAGAAACATTTGACGATTGTTCGTGTCCTTTCTGACTTCATTGAAAAGGCTGTGAACTAGCTGGCATGTTGTTGTTTCTTTAGAAGATGAATAGGTCTTAAATGTGGGGAATGGGATGTAGTCGCCTCTTTTTACGGAGCAGTTATGATAGCGAAGCGGGAACTAAATTCGGGTGAGACAACTCTCTTCCTTCGCCTCTGTCACCGCTGGAGACGGCCCGGGCATCGGGGATCGCGAGCCAAACTCCGGCTACCGTACGCGGTAGCTCATCGTTCGGTAAGGACCAAGCCTTGGTCGGCGGGGCGTCGCATACCATTCACGCCACAAAGAGAAATCGGCATAAGTGATGGGAACCGGGACCCATTGCCTGCCGGGATTGCGGGAAATAACTAACGACATTCCATCCCCGGAACGTAAGGGCTATTTTACTAAAAACCCACCCTGTTTCTGCAATAATTGCAGAAACAGGGTGGGTTTTTAGTAAGTAGACGACTGACACTCCCTTATGCTTTTAAGAGTTATTAGACGATTTTTCCATAAAATATTAACGTTTCAAAGAAAAGGTCACATTATAACACGCCTCTTTTGCGTGACTGGTTTAAAAAATTGTCCAACTGTTTAGTAGTACCTTGTAACGCAATTTTTGAATGCTAAATATATTTTTGATATAAACAACTACTCAATACGAATACAAGATTTCTAGATGTACTAACATAGCTATATTTACGTACCTACTAACATATTTACTAAAGTAAATATTTTGGTAGTGATTTGCCTTTGAAAACCTAACGAAGCCAGTATTTTTGTAGAATATGTTTAAGCAAATATAGACACTAAGCAAATAAAATTGAACAAAAATGTTATAAATTCTACGAAATTTAGAAGCTAAGTGAAAAGTTAAATTATCTAAGCCTATTACACTATCACCCTGCTCCAAGAGAGCCATAGGGAAACTAGCAAAATACAAAAAGAAACAAAAACCGATTGATCATCCTTCCATACTCGCCAGCGAAGCCCGCCACAACGTCCCCTTTAATTGTCAGCCCCGACCGTTGCTAGCGATGCTCAGTCAGTAGCTTTAAATTCGATAATAATTATTACCCGTTTCAGCTGTCCCTAGCTGCCCTCCCCCTGCGACACCCTAAGCTGAGGTTCGTACCCTACAGGGGTGCCCTTAGCGTGTAGTCGCCTAGTTTGCTTAATATAAGCCCTGGCTGGAGTCTTTAATTATAATTAATTAAGGCAGCCACAGGCAAGTTCGGTTAAGCAGCCGACAAACCTCAGAGGCGAGATGCCACCAACATAAAAACCAGACCCGCTCATTTGTAACCTTTCTTTTAGTATTAGATTCAAGTTTCTCATGTAGCGGTGGGTACATGAGAAACCTAAAACTAATTCTTATGAGAAATAAACATTAATAAAAATCCTAGTGCATTTCTTGATCACAAGTCTGTTAATCGTAGGTCTCAAATCATAATTATCCTGCACTTCCGAAAGCGTCAAATTCGAGAATTTACCAAAGTCATAGCTTGCACAAAACTAGGAACGGAGGTAAAAAAGAAAAGAGATCCATACATAGCAAGGAATGAGTACAGGCCTAAATCGCACTCCCCACCAAATGAAGTCACATGAGTCATAGCGTAATCAGCCTTCTGAACACCATACTGGATAGAATAGATTGTCCTGTGGTGAAGGACTGGAATGCTGTCCACATTTCTGGCCGTGCTGTTTTTAATTTAAAGTTAATATACTCGATTATTTTATGAGTAATTTGAATGATTAATTTATTGTAATATGTCATTTTGGAATAGAATTGTAATTGTTTGATTTTTAATTACTGATATTATTTTAAATTATTAGCATAGCTATAAGTAATGTATGGATGTACCTAATATCTGAATTAAATATCTAAATAAAAAAATAACGACCTCATTACTGGGACACAGGCTTCCTTTCTGTGAGAGGGAATGAGCCGTAATTCACCACGCGGGCCCAGTGCGGGATGGTAGAATATGTTTTTTTTTTAATCTCACCTGATGGTAAGTGATGATGTGGTCGAAGATGGAGCACTCTTACCTAAAAAGTAACCTATTCACTCTTGACTTAAATACTCCCAGGTTATAGCTATCGGGAAACACTGACTTCGGCAGGGAATTCCACTCCTTAGCCGTACGCACAATGAAGGTATTCCCAAAATGTTTTGTGCGTATGGGTGGGATGTCCACCATGTAACGATGGCGCTTCGCTGTTTGTCTCGTAGTTCGATGATGGGACGGGCTTGGCGGAATTAGATTGTGTAATTCCATCGCACACTCCTCGAAATGTAACCGATAGAAAACCGATAGACTTGCAACTCGTCGTCGATGTTCTAGGCAAAGGTTCTCGATAGACTCAAGCGCGTCCAGTTGGTATTTCGCAGATCCATCCCAAAGATGAGAGCAGTATTCCATACACGACCGAACCTGGGCTTGACACAAATTGAGCAGCTGTTTCGGTGTGAAGTACCGTCTCACCTTGGCTAGGATTCCCAACTTTTTTGATGCTAACTGAGTCTTAGCTTCGATATACGGGCCAAAATTGAGAGTGGAAGTTAAAGTCACCCCAAGAAGCTCAATACGATCAGTTATCGGCACGGTTACACCACGGAAAGTAGGAGCCGGTTCGAATTGGCTCTTTTTTGCGGAGAAGAGACATGCCTGAGTCTTAGCTGCATTAAACCTGACCAGGTTGGCATCGCCCCATTCGGAGACAGCCTTCAAGGACAAGTTCAAGCACCCCACCATGTCCTCACGGAGAGACTGGATCTGTGACCCACCAGCTTGCGCGCTGGACACATATCTCTCAGAAACTGTGCTGTCGTCTGCATACCCAAAGGTACCGGACATTAGCAGAGCGTTAGTGTGCAGCAAGTTTAAAGTCGCTGAGAGAACAAACCCCTGAGGGATCCCGGCATTAATTGCCAATTGGCCAGACGAGCAGCCATCTATAACCACTCGAATGGACCGATCCCTCAGGAAGTCTTCAATCCAAACGCAGTAGGTCCTGCACTTCGGACTTGAATACACACAAAGTATTGTGCCTGTCTGGGTTCGAGCCCACGTGGAAGTATATAAGAACTTTTTTAACGTTTTTGTATTTATGTTATCTGGAAAGGTTAATGTAATCTTTATTTCAGACCATAAATCCATATTATGTCAGTCCAAACTTAATCAAATGTCAGTAGAAAAACAAAAGCTTTAACTAAATAACTAATTGATTCCTTTTGCCAAATTAAATTGTTGCGATTTTTATTTACGAGACGTTGTCATTAATTTGGTAATTCATGGTTAAAAATTAGATTATTTATTTGTATATAGACATTATAGGTATTGCTTTGGTAACATCGAGAAAAACGAGTTATTCCGTTTAGATCCCGGAATCTAAACGGGCTTGTAATTTTTTTTGTTTTAATTCCGGTCTGATCCCCTTACTCTTTTTGAAAGCTAATTACAGCCAATGCAAAAATAGATCGTGTAAAAAATTTTTTTGCATTTATTTGATTAACTGTTTAAAATCATTACTATCTTTTTGTACAGATCACAATAGCATTAAGATATAGACTAACACCACTAAATTGGTTAACATACCCTCGTAGTCAATAAAACTTAATTTGTGGCTGATTGCTTACTTCAGAAACGGTAGACAATGGTCGAGACGATAACAACAATGCACACCCATATTTTTGCAAGTAAAAATAAGAATATAATAAAAAGAATAAATTTATTAAAAACGTATAATAAGTTACACAATCTGGAGTGGTATTAATAATTAACTCTTCTATCATAAGCAGTGATCGGAATAGTTAGAGCTATTTAGGTTCATTGACCGCAAACATTGATGTTAATATGGATATTCCACGGGATTCCTACTGATACTACGGGATTTTATTGAATTTCATTATTTTTGTCAATATGTATAAAATAAATAGTTTGTATGTTAATATGTTTTTGTACAACTTCAGAATAAAAATGTTTAATTGCTTGTTGATTCTTGAATAAGAAATTGTTACTTAAAAAAATATATGTGGTTTAATGACTCAAGTTTATCTATTTATTATACTATCCTTAATCCCGTCCTTCTTATATTTACCCGCCAGAAAGTGTAATCTTTCAATAGTCCCGAAGGCGAGAATAGTATTTTTATGATTTTACTACTTAAAAACCAAATCCTGGAACTCGGGGAATATCCACATTATTCTAACCTATGGCAAGTACATAAAACAGCTCTACCTATTCCGATCATGATCATAAGAGTTTCGTCTGTTGCCATTCGGCTATGGAATCCGCAAAAAGGGTCCAAATCGGATGCGGTAACTTAGCCAAGACCAAAATTAAGAGTTTTTGTTGCTCAATACTAACATAGTACACGTTTCTATTACTGAAGGAATTATATACAAACAGTACTTTAATAACCCTGAACGTATTTTTTGGTACTCTGCTAGGGTATCAGATCGGAATAAAGTATTTAACTTGAATTGTGATACCCTGCGCGGTGGATCAGACCGGAATAAAAAATAATTATAAAATAAAACCGATCCCCCAGGGGATCAGATCAGGGCATCAGACCGGAATAACCCAGAAAAAACTTGCTTTAAAAAAAAAAATATTATTAAGAAAAAATTTACTTTCCATCGAGTACTCATACTCAGAATTTTATTTACGGTTGGTGAGTAATAAAATAAAACACTTATTTATTTATTTACTTTACTTTTACTTTCCAATCAAACCAACGTTAGGTACTTGGGATTGTCGCAACACGTGTTCTTCTTTCATTATCGCCTGGTACTTTCATGCTAACGTACAATCCTGAAAACGATAAAATCAATAAATAAATAAATAGGAAAGAGTTATATTGACTAGCCCTGCCTAATTCTTGATCAAAATAGCTTTTTACTTCATCCCTAATCTATAATGTAAACCACACGAAACTGTATAATATGTATGAGATAACTTTAGTAGGCTTTTTATTACGCGAAAGTAACTACCTGTTACACTTTCACGTTTAAAGTACTTAGCGGATTTTGATGGGTAAAGAAATATATGTATTAGATCTTGGAAAGGACAGGGCTACGCTTTTAACTGTAAAAAAACGAGCAAAGCCGTGGACAGAAGCTATGGAATATTAAAATCAGTCTGTCTGTCTGTTACGCTTTTACACTGGATTGATTTTGATGATATTTGGTATTACGGAAATAGTTGAAGTAACTTGAAATAATCAATTTTGCACATAATTCATTTTCATAAATCATCTCTAAAGGGCTGAAAAGGGGATGTTAGTTCCTATAAAAATCGTGTACCCGAAGTCCCAGGATAGAGCTACATAGTTCCTTCATACATTATAGGTTCACCATGCCATAAATAATGAACCAGTAAGGTCCAATTTGTCGTATACCAAAGCTATAAAAGGACGAACAGGTACTTCAACCATACGAAACAAAAATAAAGGAAATGTGCTCGTATATCTTGATATCAAGGAAAACAGTCCTACTGTGGCACCGGAGTAGATTATGTTACAGAGTTCTAACTCGATAAGAAAAAAGTTTTGCTTGGCATGGAATAGTTTCGATATGGGAGTGGTCAGCCACGGATCGACCTTGGCACTCTTTGCTTTATCTTTAACATAGATTTATTATGTTTTTTTTTTTTGCTACAAGCTCCTCTATGGAGATGCCGAGATGATCGAATATGATCGAGATATGGTTAAATTTTTAATATTCCATAATCAACAATATTTATAATTTTTTCATGTCCATCCGTCTGTCAGTATGCGGCTTAAATCAATAACTATTGGTACTAGAAAAAATACATAAACTAAAATAATAAATATATTATTTTCAATATATTATTATAGGACTGTGGTTAGGTATATGTAGTTTCAAATATAATGTAGATACCTAGATCATTTGTGTGCTCTTTATTTAACCCCTCGAGTGTCGCATGTTGAATTTCCTTATGATTTTTGGGTAGGTCTTCAGAAAAAATGATAAATCGGCAATTTATGGCCATTATCATGGTATATATTATACCTTCCTGGATTTGTTATGAGTTTATCTAACTATTTATATCATTCAATAAGCAAATCAAACTGACCTTATCTCGCAGTGATGTGATATGTTTACACTTTTATAATTTTCACTCACATTCGAAAAAAAAATTAAAACAAAATGTGCCTACATATTTATTTTAATTTTTTATTTTATTTTAACACAAATTATTCAAAAAAAAAATAATAAAAAACTATTATAAAAAGTAATAAAAACTATTTGATAACACAACGAAAAAGTCTGCGGCGTCACAACAAAAACCACAGATGCATTTTGTAAATTTATTTTCGTTCGTTTTAGCGGTGTATGCAGAACGTATTGCTACTTGCAACACAACCACAGATATTTATCGACCATTCCTGACCAAGGCCTTAAGTGTAACTGTCCGACTTAAGACATTTGGAGCATTTTTTCTTATGTCGCACTGTGTAACATAAGACACGCGAGAGGTTAACAATATGGCAATACCCTTTGACTTAAATGAGTTTAGATTAGCCATGTTATGAGAAGCTTTATAATCTTACGTGAGAAGCGAGTGACGTCCGTCGAGGATTTAATTTGACAATTGCTTTGCTAAATAGAGTCTAGTCTCTGTACGTTATCTCCTCACGTGCCATGTCTACCGTGCCACGTCGTAACGTCTAACATATGCAGAGAACATGCAACCTGTCGTAAAACATATGGCGGTAGAAATAAAATATTTTAGTACACGTTATAAAAATTATGATGACTTTTATTGTACTTCAATATTTGCCTTGAAAACTAAGAGGTAGCTACATAAATTACGTTAATGCGTGTATCTTGGATGTAGTTATAGTATGTGTTATGATATACCTAAGTACTAGCTGTTAGCGGCTTCATTCACGTAGAAACGCATGAGAGACAGTGAATTTTTTGGTCAAACGCGAGCCCATCCTACTAATATTATAAATGCGGAAGTTTGTGAGGATGTATGTATGTTTGTTGCTCTTTTACACAAAAACTACTGAACGAATCTCAATGAAATTTGATAAGTAGGTAGTTGACCTTTATCTCTCTCCTCATATTGTTGTTATTATGTATGTCTTTGTTTGTTTATTTTTTCAACCGACGACAAAAAGAGGAGGTTATCAATTCGACGCGTATATATATCGACCCTGATATGGAAGAACATCGTAAGCGACAAAATGTAGGTATTTCACTTTTTCATTGTAATGTACAGCTAAAGTAATTTAGGTTCTAATAAAAAAATCCTTATATTCCTAATTGCATAAACTTCAAAATAATAACTAAAAATAAATTTTATCGCAAACGACAAAAGTAAAACTTTTATATAAACGAACAATCAGAATTATCGTATCCGACTTATCGTAAGTAACGTTTGTCACTTACGATAAAACATAGTTTTAAGATCTGTTCAAAACCTGTGATGCGTTTAATTATAATCGCAGTTACACTTATTGTTAATTATCAATTTGTGGAAAATACTTAATTTTTTTAGTTTGTTGGCATATATTTTTGAATAAAGTAATATTTAACTACGTATTTGTATATTTTTTTATACCATATTTATATTTAAACATTTAATTTCACATTTGCAATTTGTTTAACAACTAAATACAAACTCGTTGATCGGTGCAAGTTTAAACTTATTTGAAATTACGATTCACAGTGCCTTGATGCGAACTTTTCTTTAGTTTAATAATTAAACAGTAATCATTTCAGTGTTATAACATTAATATTTAGTGCATTACGTACATGTAAGTACAATCAATATTATTACGATAAATATATTGTGTTGTATTAAAGAGATGGTAAAGGTTACATTATGATATTAATTTGGTGTGTGCAAGAGTGTTCTATTTTAAGGGGTTTATGTTTCATTAACCGAATTATGTACCTACTTATTGCTTCAAAATGGGATAAAAAATAATCTGTTAGGTGCATTCTGCAATCCTTATTATTCAACGGCTCTATTTGAATCCTTATCTAACATGGTTTTTGCAGCTTGCAAAGACTTTCATTTGGTTATTACTCACCCATCTTTGCTTTTGCGCATTAGCATGATATAATAATTTTCTTTTCAGCGTTACGAATATCGCCATGAATAACGAAGATAAATTTGTAAACTGGCATTAGTCGAGGAAACAAACGTTCGTCGACGAAGAGCAGAAAGTGGTAGTAGGCGATCAGTCTCATATCGTTATTATTTTCCTTGGGGAGATGGTAGCAGAAAGAAAGTGTGTCAGCAGTTTCTATTAAAAACGCTAGGTATATCACAGATGATGTTAAGATATACCATAAAGAATATAACTGCTTTGAATGTCTCTAGGTCAAATGAAAGAGGAAAATCAACACCTTCTAACAAATATAGCTAGTTAGTCATTCAAGGAGTTAAGCAATTTATTCAAAAACTCCCAGCTGTCAAGCCTCACTATTGTCGTAATAAAGGAAATAAGTTGTATTTGCCATCTGAGTTTAGTAATCTTTCGTTCCTCTATAATAAGGTTTATCTTCAAGATGAGATTATCAAAGAAATAGGTTCAGTGCAAAAACAAACTTTTAAGAACATTTTTAAAAAGGAATTCAATTTAGGGTTTTATTTACCGAAAAAGGACAAATGTGAAATGTGTGAGCGTATAAAAAATTTAGATACTGAAAAACAGAATGAAGCTATGAAAACAGTTGAATATAAAAATCACATACAGGAAAAAAATACAGCAAAACATAAATTTTTAAATGACCAAGCTCGTAGCAAAAGCTCCAATGATTTTTGTGTGCCAGTTTTGATCTTGAAAAGGTTTTAACTACTCCGCACGGAGAAAGTATAAATTTATATTATTCAAGAAAACTGGCCTATTATAATGAAACTATCTACGAAAGTGGAAGCAGGAATGGATACTGTTACTTATGGCATGAGTCTGAAGCCAAAAGGGGCTGTAATGAAGTTTGTACGGTTGTGTTTAAGTATTTAAAAATGATTGATGAGAAGGGCGAACATTCATCTATAGCTTTGTATTTTGATAGTTGTTGCGGGCAAAATAAAAATAAGGCGATGCTTTCGATGTTGTCGTATTTCATAAGTAATGTTGCAATGTTCATTGAGGATATAACTATAAAGTTTTTGGTTCCGGGGCATACAATGATGCCGGTCGATTCGGTACATGCCACAATAGAATCTTTTATAAAAGGAAGAACAGTTTGGGCTCCATCCCAGTGGCCCACGTTAATTTCAAATGCCAGGATCAATCCGAAGAATTATGAAACTATAATGCTAGAAAATGCCGACATCTTAGACTGGAAAAGTTTTGCAGATAACTATTTACCAAAATCTATTAAGATCCCTATTACTAAATTAAGATCAGTCTACTTTAAAAAAAATTATCCAAAAAAAAAATTCAACTTAATTACGGTTTTTGTACGGATTCAGAAATTCAATGTGTGGACCTGGGCTTTTTAATAAGATCTCGACAAAGTCGACAGCGTCTCCAGACACCCACGGCAGCTTATACGGCAAAAGTACCTATTGCCAAACCCAAGTATATGGACCTGAAAAGAATGTGTGACAAGGGTATAATTCCAGCACAATATGCACAGGAATATCTCACCTTACCTTATGATGACAATACAGCAGACTTACTACCGGAAGAAAGTGATGAAGAGTGATATAATTTAAATTGTTTAAATATAAATGAAAATTGATTATGCATGACGTGTTGGCGTTTTATTTTGAAGAGGTGATTTTGATACCTGATAAAGAATATAATAAAGTAAAACACAAATAAATTGACTAATTTATACAGAAAAACAAGAGCGTAAGTGACGATTTTTGAAAAACAATATGAATTCATGAACTTCTCTTTTATCGTAAGCGACAATAGTACTAATTATTCAACTCTTTTTGCTATTATTTAATTGATTATAATTAAAGGCTAACATGTTTTGCAATATATACAAAAATTGGAGTTCTATAAGTAAACTATAAAAAATAATCAATAAAATACGTCTCCTGTAAATTTTACTTTTTGTCGCTTACGATGTTCTTCCTTATCAGGCTCGATATATGTATATATATATATATATTTTTTTTAATGTATGATCATCGATTACTCGAAGACGGCTGAACCGATTTGGAAAATTCTTTTTTTGATTGAATGGGAATACTTCTAAATTGGTCCCATTTTCATAAACGTCAGGATCTGATGATGGAATCCTGGAGAAATCGAGGGAACTCTTCAAATATTATAGGCACACCTATGACGTTTTGGGTATTTATTATAGTAACTTGTGCAGTTGCTCTCAAAAAGTACCATTTGAGGAAGTGGAACTGATGATGAAGACCACAAATGGCCGCCGAAACTACTTAATAATAAGTATTGAGTGGATTGCGATCCGGTTACTTGAATATAGATGTTAAGCACTTTATGCTCGTCACAATGCATATGGTGATGTAGAGCTGATGGTGAAGTACCAGGAGAACTCCTCAACAATTAACGGCCCAGCATTGGGAAAAGCAATATTTTGTAAAAGGTTATAAGTAGTTGACATTTAGGCTCTTGTAACTAGGTAAATTAAAAAAGACCAACTAAAAAGAGTGAAATAAAAACTTTTTACCAAAAAATTAAACCGACTCCCAAAAAACACTGCAAAGTGAAAAATAACTTTAATTTCGGAAGTCGGTGCCAAAAACGACAATACAAAACTAAAGACACCGACTACCGAAATTAAAGTTATTTTTCACTTTGCAGTGTCTTTTGGGAGCCGGTTTAATTTTTTGGTAAAAAGTTTTTATTATTATTTATAATGTTTTGAGAACTATATTTATTGTTTTTTTTTTTATTTTATATAGATAAATAGTACCCCGTGGACTACCCGCGTATTTATTTTCTCCTTCTGTGTCAAATCCATCCAAAGATTGTCTGTAAAATATCGCTTTTAGCGATAAGACCGCCCATTGTTTCACTCTTTTTAATTGTTAAGTCCATAATTTTGTTTTACTGTTATGTTGTACAATAAAGAATATATCTATCTATCTATCTATCCTTTTTTTTCCGGGTGAGAAAATCATCTAATAGAGTGTCAGACTTCCATTGACTAAAAACCCACCCTGTTCCTTCAGCTGCCCATAAGTTCCAGGGCCGCGGTATCTCGTAAGAACATTCTGACATCGAGGAATAACATATTTTCACGGGATCGGGATTTACGCGGGAAAAATCTCCCACGCGAACAAATTCACAGTTTAGTCTAGGCTAGGCTAGTCATCAATAAATAAAAAAAGTCAAAACCGATCACCGATCAACTGTTAAGGATCCTAATTTTTTTTTTCAGAGGTGTTTGTTTGGCTCCCCTTGCGACTTCTGAGAAGGGCGCGCGTGGAATAAATCGCTTCGCCACCTCGGGTCTCTTGTTAAGTAATCCTAACTGACCTAACTAACACATTGTTTAACTTTGCATCGATAAAAATATGACGCAAAAATATCTAGAATTACAACTCAGCTATACCCCCTACGATAAAAGACAATATTACAACCAAATCAAAGCACACGAACGGTACACATCGTAAACGCTTGTTTGTTTCGCTTCGATCCTTGGCCTGTAATTTCCTCCTTTGACAGCGGAACACCAAACGTCTATTATTTGACTTAGACATAGATTGTGTTTTGTTTGTATAGACCCGACATTGATATCTTGTTTCTAAACAACCGGCCAAGTGCGAGTCGGACTTGCGCACGAAGTGTTCCACGTACCATTACCTATAAAAACGCCAAAAAAATCATGTCTTTTGTATGGAAGCACTCCTTAATTATTTGTTTTATTTTAATTTAACTATTTATTTTTAAAATGAATATATACCTAAATATGCTGGGAATATTTCAAGCGTCTACCTGTTGCCGTTATCAATATCAAACAAAAACGAGCAATCTTGTTGTATGGGAGCCCCCTTAAATATTTATTTTATTCTGTGTTTTAGTATTTTTTGTTACAGCGGCAACAGAAATACATTATCTGTGAAAATTTCACAGTTCATGAGATACAGTCTGGTGCCAGACGGACAGACGGACAAACAGACAGATGGATGGACAGTGGAGTCTTAGTAATAGAGTCCCGTTTTACCCTTTGGATACGGAACCCTAAAAACCAGATATTCAGGCCGTCCGACATCGTGATTTTTAGGGAAAATAAAATATTTTCTGAGTATTCGTAATGTTTGTCGGGAGCTTGTGGCTAATAATAATAGTCTCATGGATTAATCTTCAAGGTTAATCAACACTTGTCGATGCCGCGGCCGGCCTGTGGATGGGTTACCGTCTGAACATAATAACAATAAGTCTTTTATTAAACTAAGGCCTGAAAAACTATTACATTGATATAGTAGAAGTAGATACATTGAGAGGCTTATACTAGGTAGAAATGCCTTGAAACCCTGACCTCTAAACAAGGTTAGAACCTGTATCTTAGAAGATCAGTGTCCCTCCGCAAAAAATTTACAAGCCAGAAATTTTCACAGCTCTAGAACAATTTCTAAACAACACAAAATAAAAACGAAGGTTATACTTTTACAAATCAAAATAAGTGAACGTATGCCATTAATGTGTGATTGAGGTGTGTGTTGTATGTAACTGTGTGAGTATGATAAATGTGAGTGAGTGTTGTATGCGGAAAATTGAAATTAGTTTTATATTAAACTTGGAAGGTTGCCTAAAAGAAGATCCTCTGTGTGTTGATGGGTGAGTGTTAATAGATAATAGAGTAGTTTCCTAAAATATTTTATTTAGTCCGTCACGTAGTTTAACAAAAAAAACATTGGACACGTAATTTTTATTTTATCACGTAACTGAAAAATTAAAACGATACAGTGAGTTGAAATTTCGCGTGACGTCACACCTCGGTATAACTCTAAGCAATGTGTGACGTCAGCAGCCCCCACTCCTGTACTTTGAAGCTTTATCTTTGTGAACTTTTCTTGACTTGAAAAAAGCAAAAAATACGTGACCAATATTTTTTGAAAATCTAAATAATGGACCAAATAAAATAATTATTTTGTAACACAGGAAACTACCCTATTGTGTAACGTGTGTGTGGAATATCGAGATGCTTCCGTCCCTATTGGTCAGTCGTTACGAGTAGATAGAAGCCAGAAAATTTGACACTGGTCTTACCAATGGGTATCGTGTTATCCAGCTACTGGGTTGTAGAGGGCAAGACAGGCAGACGCTCCGTACCAAGCCCGTTCCATCATCAGACTACGAGACAAACGGCGAAGCGCCCTCGTTACATGGTGGACATCCCACCCATACGCACAAAACGTTTTGGGAATACCTTCATTGTGCGTACGGCTAAGGAGTGGAATTCCCTGCCGGAGTCTGTGTTTCCCGATAGCTATAACCTAGGAGTCTTTAAGTCAAGAGTGAATAGGTTACTTTTAGGTAAGCGTGCTCCATCTTCGACCACATCGTCACTTACCATCAGGTGAGATGGTGGTCAACAGAAAACCGATTTTCAATAAAAGAAAAAAACTAGTACTTAGCAACATCTAATTAGACTGGCAGCAGACGAAGACCAAGCGTGTATTTTTTTATATATAAGTCATTAGATCCATCCTAGCTCCTTGAAAAAGGCAAGCTACTCCTTGGAATACCCAGAAACCCAGGAATCCTCCAAAACCTTTCTGAGTTTTTTAGGGTTCCGTAGCCGAATGGTAAAAAATGGAACCCTTATAGTTTCTTCATGTCTGTCTGTCTGTCCGTCCGTCCGTATGTCACAGCCATTTTATTCCGAAACTATTACGACTATACTCATCAAACTTGGTAGGTAGTATTATAGTAGGTATTCTGTGAAACGCTTTCGGATTTAAAAACAAATATTTAAAATTAAGGGGGGCTCCTTATACATGGAACTTAAACTATTTTTTTTTTTCATGCATCCTATGCGTGTGTGGTATCTATTAAAATGACATTGAGGTTTCAAAAACCACTTTTTCATAAAGTCAATCGTTTAAAAGATATACGCTTCCAAAGTGGTAAAATGTCCTCCCCACCCTCCCCCTCTAACTTCTATAATAATGGAAGTAAAAATCTAAAACAGTAAATGCAAAATGTAAACTTTCAAGGAAAATTAATTTGAACAAGATCGGTTTAGCAGTTTTTGAGATATAGCATATTTTGTAAAACCGCAAATATAACTTTGTAATTCATACTATGAAAAACAAAGTTATTTGGCGTAGTTACTACGGAACCCTTTATGGGCGAGTCTGACTCGCCTTTGGCAATTTTTTTTCATTATTACGAATGAGCCCGCTCTCGACCTTGATAACACCTGATGGTCAGTGTAAGATGAGGTCTACGATCGAACCCAGATGCCTGTTCACTGTTGCTTTAAAAGCTGACGGGTCATATTTATTTATTTATTATATACTTTACTGTACACCTTACAATATTACTATGGATACAAACAATTTAAACTAGTGTACAATGAGCGGTCTTATCGCACAGGGCGATCTCTTACAGACAATCTTTGGTTGGACAAACTTAAAGGAGACAGTTTAAGGGCTGTCAGTGTACAGACGCCTGCATATCAAGCTACAACAATCTGTCAAATTTCTTTAATAGATTTTCAACTTTATTGTTAAATAAATTGTCACAGCCATTTTATTCTGTAACTATTAAGACTATACATGCGAAACTTGGTAGGTAGATGTATTCTGTGAACCGCTTTCCGATTTTAAGAAAAAAATAAAAATAAAGGGGGCTCCCCATTCATGGAACTAAAACAGAAAATATTTTTTTTTATGAAACCTATTCGTGTGTGGTATCTATAGACAGGTCTTTAAAAACGCCAGTACATCAAGCTACAACAATCTGTCAAATGACATGGACAAAAAAGTACATTCCATGTACACATACAAAGTAAATAATATTGTATATTAAAAATAGAAAAATGATTTAATACGTAGTTTTTAACCTCTCTGATCTCGTCAGTGTTTATTTCAAAATAATTAGTAATCAAGATGAATTCAAAGTACCATTTGTCAACGTCCGCCATAATGGACCATAGAGTAAGATAAATATAATAATGGGTGTTCCACATCAAGCATACTACTTGCATATATCACATAGACGTGTGATATGGACGACAAAACGCTATTATTAAAAACTTTTTATTTAGACGAAACTGTCTTCGTTGGTATTTTTGGCATTTAATAAAATTATCTTTTCATAATGTTGACGCGTAAGATAGTTTTTTTTTTTATATTTCACACAAAAAATTCGGAAAACAGAACGCGTTACTTGTTTGACAATGTGTCATTGTCTATGTCAAATGTCAATATTATGTTATTGCAGATTCTACATTGCGTCCTGTGTTTGTTTTTGCAATTATTTTCTAATATTTTTGACCCCTGCTTATTTCAACGTACTGATACCTTCTACCACCCGATTACCTTGCTATTAATACTGGACTCTGATTTACATTGCGCTGTGGATCAATATGAGGTGCATCAACTGCGGAATAGCCATGCAAAGGTTGCAGAGGCATCTCATATCCTCGCTTTCTGCACACAATCAAACAAGACTCGCGTTGGATAACCAATGCCCAAACCCAGGTAAGAAGTTGGACTAGAAAAAACTTAACCTGATTTATTTTTATATAGAATTTTATTTATTTCTCACCACAAGTATGTGGTGAGAAATAAATACACATATAGTTCTGGTATGCGAAATCTTACAGTGCATCTTATTTTCAGTTGCCTCTTAATACATTTATTTGTCATCCATGCTTATTATTATTAAACACCGAAGCGAAGTTATTACCTCAAATGAATGAGACAATGTGTCTCATTCATTTGAGGTAATAACTACATTTAGTGATATGCATATAGAAGACATAATTAATATTATGAAGTCAAAAGCTAATATTTTGAACTTTGAAAATGTCTCAGAAATTCTCTCACGGAACAGTAATCACAATTGTAAAATAATAATAAATAAATCTATGATTGTATTATTTTTAACAAGTCTGGTTATGTCTAAAGCAGTTATTTATGTAATTACTGAAGCCCTATATTTACACTTAATCCAGGTTAGTGTATTGGTGAAATAAAAATGCTCTGTTCTATCCAAGCTGGTTGATTGACCTACCTAGGTCTCTTTATTAACACTATCGCTGCATTGCTCTAATGTATATTATCTTCGTAAGCATTTAAGATATAATAATTATAATATGTCAAAATATTTTTATTTATTTTCTCTAATAAGTAAATAAATAATAATTTTTACTCCTTTGTTTTATTCTGTGTTTCCCTCGTTGGTCTAATGGTCGCAAGCACTACTGCTGAGCATGAGGTCCTGAGTTCGATTCCCAGGTCGAGCAAAGTGATATTGGGTTTATTCATCAGGAATTTCTCAGTAGCAGCCCGGAGTCTACATCTGTGCCTGGTTGATAGAAACAGACTCGCCCCCTATTAAATGGTACTCAAAATAACTGGTGAAATCTGGGTGTACTATAGGTACACCTCTGCCCAACCCTTCGGGGAATACAGGCGCGATGTTATGTTAATGTTTGTTATTATTGTCACATTTTTTGAGACTATTACCCAGTTTAATAAATGTTAGTCAATATTCAGTTTAAAATCCTTACTTTGTTTATTGGTTTAATACTAAAAGTATATCAGTTATACGCAATAATTCACAACTGTTCACTGTTTTAAAGCGCCTTTAAGTTTTTAATAGCGAAATTATAATCTAAACACCTTATTGCTAGCGATCTGATTAAAAGGTTTACTGTAACTGTTTTTGTCTAGTCTGGTGTAATGACAAGATTTCTGAGTTTTTTTTATTTATAGCAATTTAATGAGTCAATATTCACGAATATAAAACACCAGAAATCATTGGTGTACAATAAATTCGATAACTATGCCGACGTCCATAGTAAAATTGGCCATATCCATAGATTTTCAACTTTATTGTTAAAGATATTAAGTTCAAAGTTGATTGGGAGAATTTGACAGTTTCGGGTAGTTTCATGTGCTGCCGTCTGTACAAACATCATAATATTAATTTAACATAATATAAAATACATACAATACTAAAATCATAATCTAATAAATATTACATGTATAATTGAGAAAGAAGGGGAAAAGTTAGAGGTAATGCTCCTTCACCATTCTTTATAGGTCATAGGTATGTTTCCGAAGTATTTAGCTCTGTAATCACCGACCACTTGGCAACTTAGTAGTAGGTATGCCGCTGTCTAATCCTCCTCCATGCAGGCTCTGCAGAGTGGGCTGTCTGTGACTCCTATTACATAGAGGTGTTTATAAAAGAAACGTGATCATGGATAAAAGACTAATTCGCTTAGTAGAGCTTTCAGCCAATTGCTTTGTCTAAAAATCGAGATATCAGTAAAACATGTATTATTTTTATTTTGTTTCAACGAAAGAGCCGTTGGTAGAGAGACTTAGCGGCTGAAAATTTCCTTTTTGTACCGATGAACGGCGAATAGTAATTTCTGTGTAAACATTCTATCGTTCAAAGGTAATTCTACATACAGTTCAGAGCTCGTTTTTTAGAATCGTTAAAGTAAGAGGTGTTGTCGCCTGAAGTGATATTTAACAGATATACAGATTCTTTTTCCGGGTGGGAAAATCATCGACTGACTTCTTCCGCTCTGGGTTAAGCGGAAGGGTGTGTGAGACTTATACTGACTAAAAACCCACCCTGTTCTTCAGCTGCCCTTAAGTTCCGGGGCCGTGGTATCTCGTTAGAACATTCCCGCAACCCCGGAACAGATATACAGTATGGATCGTTTATTAATAACGTATTATTGCGTTTGGTGGCTACTGTAGACTACTGTGTACGCCTTCTGCCCTATCTAGGGGTCATAGGAAATTAAGTCAAGTAAGTCATAGCGTTTGGACTAGGTACTGATTCAATGCCTCACCAAACCAAACCTATACTCATGGTAATAGAAACTTCAGAAGAAGCGTAGTAGAGTTTCTACAAACTTGATCAATCAATTATCCGTTTTAAACTTCGTAACGCTACATAACTAATACGTCAAAGTTATATTCCGTAGTAGTACTAATATTGTTATGATTAACTGTTAACTGGTTCATAGTTCTAAGTTACTAGGAGAGCAAGTTTAGAAAGGGTGTTCGAATAAACCTCGTCTGGTTCCAAACTATGATCACCAAAAGGTCACGTCTCATGGGCGATATAAACGAGTAATGGGTTATATTGGGATAAACAATAGTATCAGGTTGATGTCTATAAATAATTACATTATTTTATGTTTCCAACTTTAGGTTGCTAAAGAGTTACTGAGTTGTGGAGGTCAAACAGGCAGTCGCCCACGGAATAGATGAATAAGGTTGGAATGGCAATGTGGGCGTGGCGAGTGCGCCACATTTATGTTTCGAAAATCATAGCTCGACCGATTAATTTATTCACCGCGTTTAGTGCGCTTCGGACTACTTCGGAACACAGAGCTCTACTTTAAAATGCCATATTTTGCAATTATAACCTGTAAAACAAAAAGTCAGACAGCAAGTATAGAGCGAAGAAGTATATCATTCTATCAGTAAGTCAAAAATAACATCTAATTACAGTTTTATTTGCAAAAAAACCTAAAAATATTCTGATCACTATGAAATTCCAAACATTAACGACATTATTGCAACAAGTTACAAAAAATATACATTGCCCGATGTGTACTCGCTTAATCAACGCAATGACCAAGTCCGCTTACAATGCACTGCTTGCGTCGCGTCCTCCATACTTCAACCATTGATTTATTCCTCTCGCTCTGGGTGGAAAGGAAGTCTATGTATGTATACTAACCTAACGCACATTCACCTTCACATACACAGCAATATACAGACACAACCACACACAGGCACACACTTGAGCACAACAACACATAGGCACACACTAGAAAGTAAGAACACACACACACACCCACACACATACAAATTAGCATGCTTGTTTTGTTTTATTTACATTTAACTTTTTATGTTTTTAATTTCTCTTATTTAATTGTAATTGTATTTAATTGTTCCGATAAATGATCTTATCATTCACTATATGCTTTCCAAGTTTTGTCAGCGGAGTGGAGACCTGGTCACCTGTAATACAGGTATTGATATACCTACCATGGGCACCAGTCTCTTACAAATTTGTTAACATAGCATAGTATTAACAGCGTACGTATGTTTATTTATAAGTTTGTAGAGAAAATAAATGTATTATTATAGTATATTATATTATATATTGGCAACACCGAGTGAAGCTAGCGCGTGGTGCTGTGGCGGGAAACGAAGCGGTTACGCCGGTTGACATGGCGCAATCACCGTCTCTCTTTGGCTTGAGCTCTGGGCGTGTACGGTTGTGTTGTGCTAAGTTTTGTTTAAAGTAAGGCGTCATTAAATTAAATTGTCTGTATTGTCTATATTTATGAATATACAAGTTATTCTTCACTTTTGTCTTGTTTATTAATCCCTAATCAGTAGTACCAGTAAAAATAGTTAACATATACCAATATTATAAATCGGAAATGTTATTTTTTTTTATTACGGATGAGATCACTCTTGACCTCGATCTCGCCTGATGGTAAGCGATAGATGAGGTCTACGATGGGACGAGCGAGCCCAGAAGATGCCTATTTACTCTTGCTTTAAAGGCTGAAAGTCATAAGTGGCAGGGAACACAGAAGCCGCAGAGAATTTCACAGCTGGTTGTACAATTGTCTAAACACGCTAATCTTTGAAAGTACTGTTGGATTTGGATGTTTGATATGGAATTATATTGAAGCTTAGGGAAGGTTATAAGCTTATTACTCGACGACAAAAGAAGGAGGATTATGTTTTTATCGTGATAAAGTATACGGAGCGATGCCCCGCGCGATTGCTACTATTTTAACGATAGGTTATAAAAGCAATATTTTTATAGAGATGTGTTTAGATTATCGGTGTACAAAAGTATAATATACCTGTCTATACAGCTAGATAGTCAATTAATGTAATTACGAAACAAAATTGTTAGTTCGTCTCTGTAAGTATCTATATCTATATATAATATACATAATTATAATAAAACATTAAAAAAGTGTGTCTCTACATTTATATTTTATACAAAAATAATAATTGAGGTGGGTTAAGAAACGGTAACATGGCAAATAAATTAAAAAAAGTCTGTCTGTTTGTCTGTATTATGTACACGCTAATCTCCGGACCTACTGGATGGATTTTAATGAAATTTGATAAGTAGATAGTTGACATGATGAAATAACACATAGGTATACATTTTATCCCGGAATTCCCACGGGATCGGGAATTACGCGGGATAAACCTCCCACGCGAACGAAGTCGTGGCCAAAAGCTAGTTGATGATATTTCGTAAATGTCATTAATATTAGTGTTAATAATTTATATAATTAAAAATACCTACGGTTCTTTTGGTAGCGACGAAACTTGCTACGAAAAAAGCTTCTTTTAAGTAGAACCACAGAACAAACCCTTCTGCTTAAATAACAAAGTTAGTGTTTGCCCATCATTTCAAGTAGAAAACAAATAAATAATTCCAGCAATAAGACGGAAAATTGAGTCAGTGACAGTCCCCTTGCACGTCATATGCAACTTAACCTCCGTCACAAACGATATTGTCCTTTTTTATCTCTCCACCTGAAATGCAACCTTATAACTTAGAACATAGAGAATCTTTTCATGTGTTAGATGATTCAAGATAAGCAAAACTATTGAAGCTGACCCTATGTTTGTTCACTAGGGAATGAGCCACGGTATATTTCGATAGAATTTTAGGGAAGATCGTGGTCCAATCAATGAAGTAGACGATGGGTAACATGATACAAGGCGTTGGCTGCTGTAAGTGTGTTTTTGGCTTTATCTGAAGTCCAAGTTACAAGATCTTTTTTTAAACATGCTGAAGTATATTACGTTCATTTTTAGGTTTCCGTAGCCGAATGGCAAAAAACGGAACCCTTTTAGTTTCGTCATATCTGTCTGTCTGTCCGTCCGTCCATAAGTCGCAGCCATTTTATTCCGAAACTATTAGGACTATACACATGAAACTTGGTAGATAGATGTATTGTGTGAACCACTTTCCGATTTTAGGAAAAAAATAAAAAAAAATATTTTAAATTAAGGAGGGCTTCTCGTACATGGAACTGACACTGAAAATATTATTTTTCATTAAACCTATACATGTGTGGTATCTATAGAAAGGTTTTTAAAAATGACATTTGGGTTTTTATAACCACTTTTTCATAAAGTCAATCGTTTAAAAGATGAATATACGCTTCCAAAGTGGTAAAATGTTTGTCCCCTCCTCTAACTTCTACATATAATAATAGAGGGAAAAATCTAAAAAATATATATGCTGTAGATTTTAATGTAAACATTCAACGCAAACAATTTTGAACGAGATCGGATCAGCAGTTTTTGAGATATAACATATCTTCTAAAACCGCAAATATAACTTTGTAATTCATACAAACGCTATGAAAAACAAAGTTATTTGGCGTAGTTACTACGGAACCCTTCATGGGCGAGTCTGACTCGCCCTTAGCCAATTTTTTGTTAATTGTGCTTGGTAGGAATGCGTTTGGCCATAACAATCGTCTGATGGAGAGCGTTGAAATCGCAGACGATGGAGTAGCCTAGAATAAATCTTGACGAAAATAAACCCAGTTTGAAGTTTTGCAGTTTTAGCTGTACGCAAAATAATGTATTAATCAATTGTTATTCATTTTTATTTTTAGGTTTATAATAATGTTTCTCCATGTTGAGAATGAATCCCGTATTGTGTATACTTTAACATACATTTAAAATCACATACACATATTTGTTTCAGGCGAAAATCAAACCCGAGACACAAAGCTAATCGCTCAAACACTGCGCTAAAGTTGTCGCCACCAAAATGTTTTTCAAAATGGCGATGCGCCACGAGTGGAAATAAATTGTGGAATAGGGCCCAGCAATGGCAAAATATACTTAAAATATTTATTACAAAATATTCATTCAAGAACTTTCAATAGTTAGGTACTAGCTTACCTACATATTAATCAGTGGATAGTTTACTAACCTCTAATACATTAGGAAAACAAAAACAACTTTATCATAATTCACATTCAAAGCTTTTGTTTACACAAATAAGAAACTTTCCCTATGTCAAAGTTTACGAGCGTTCCGAAACGACAAGTCAAGCCATAAGATTCTGTAGGGAACAGAGAACAATAAATAAAAGACAAAAGAAAGCTGTTAAATCATAATGCATGGTGAACATCTACACAACTTTTTGGGAATACTTTAATTGTGCGTACAGCTAAGGAGTGGAATTCCCTGCCAGAGATTGTTTCCTGATAGCTGAGTCTTTAAGTCAAGAGTAAATAGGTTGCTTTAGGTAAGCTTCATCTTTGACCACATCATTGCTTACCATCAGGTGACATAGTGGTCAAGCGCGAACCTATCATGAATAAAAATCAAAATCACTATATCAATAAAACGCGACCCTATTATCAAAGAAAAAAAAACTAGGTAGCTGTAGACAGGATGACTGCCAAGATTATGTTAGCGATACAGTTATTGCTAACATAATCTTGGCAGACCAAATGCTGGCACTGTATGAACAGGTCTACTCAAATCTGTCTACTTCTATCCTCAAAAAAGAACCACAGACATAAACCTACTTGGTTCTCACATGATTTGGGAGGGACGGAAGGACGAGCTCAGACTCACAGCAGGCCCTCATTGGAGGAGAGTGGCCCGGGATAGAGTTCAGTGGAAAACGCTAGAAGAGGCCTATGCCAAAAGGCACACTGAATTAAGAGATGTCCTTTAACACGTTAACAAACACGGAAATAATTCAGGATAACAGGCATTATTATTAAAACAAATACCACATTGTAGCAGACGGGGACATTATAACAGAGCAAACAAGAACAAAATTAGGTGAGTATTGCATTGAGTATTTATTCTTGGCTACAAACTGAAAAACACAACGACGGTAAAGGAAAAATGTGTTTTTTATAGGTATAGTAGTCTATACTAATATTATAAAGCGGAAACAAGCGGAAAAGTTTGTTTGTTTGTTTGCTTGAACGCGCTAATCTTCGAAAGTACTGGGTAGATTTGGATGCAATTTAGTATGGAAGTAACATCGACGACGAGTTGCAAGTCTATCGGTTTTCTATCGGTTACATTTCGGGGAGTGTGCGATGGAATTACACAATTTAATTCCAACAAGCCCGTTCCATCATCGGACTACGAGACAAACGGCGAAGTGCCATCGTTACATGGTGGACATCCCACCCATACGCACCAAACGTTTTGGGAATACCTTCATTGTGCGTACGGCTAAGGAGTGGAATTCCCTGCCGGAGTCTGTGTTTCCCGATAGCTATAACCTAGGAGTCTTTAAGTCAAGAGTGAATAGGTTACTTTTAGGTAAGCGTGCTCCATCTTCGACCACATCATCACTTACCATCAGGTGAGATGGTGGTCAAACGCGAACCTATTCTAAATAAAAAAAAAAAAAAAAAAAAAAAGTAGCTTGAAGCTTGAGGAAGGTTATAGGCTACTTTTTACGTGACTGCAAAAAAGGAGAGTTATGTTTTACCGTGATAGAATCCACGGGAGCGAAGCTCCGCGTGAGTAGTAGTAAGTAGTAAGTTTGCTCACTGCCTGAAAAATAGGCAATTAAAAATTACTCTATATTGACCCTATAGGCAGTAATACAATTCTTCCACTCGTAATCAAGCCTCGTCACAGAGATGCTGAGCGTCAGTCGTGAATCGTGATTTCAAATCGAATAGAATCGTCCAATCAATCGTTATGGGTGATAGCTCAGTTTCCGTACTCAGCGGACGGAGCGACATACGAGGACGTAGCAAGCTATGCTCGCCTAGTATAAGCTGACCCCGCATTGTATTTTTGGGTGTAAAATCACTACCTCTTTTTTCACTAGATTTCAGAAACACAATTGCATATCCTTAAAACACCCTGCCAAAGTTTAATCATGATCTGCTCGATGGTTTGTGAATGAATACAGTATTAACATACATCATCATTCGCTTAGCCTGTTCGAAATACTAGTAAGTAATTACACGGTAGGACTGTCTATCTGACCTGCACATCCTATTCGTTGGGTAATACAGACCTGTCCCTAAGAGCGCCTTCACACTAGCGTTTGTGCAGCGTAGGCGTTCGATGAACGTACGCGCAGCGCAGACGCCGCGACTACGCAGCAGGCATCACGTTGTCGCGGCGTCAGTGCAAGGGTAAATAAATACGCTGTGCTAGCGCCGCAGGTGCGCGACGCGTGCACCGCGTTACTGCGTTACTTTTTAAAGGCTAAGCCAACAATAGAGATTTTTGTCAGAATCCAATTTGTTAATGATATTTCCGAAACGACAACGCAATTGTGTGACGTCTGCGCCGCGTTAGCGCAGCGTTTAATTGACTCCAGAGGAAATGCCTGATTCTATGATAGGTTATTAGAATGTGAATCTTTGTGCACAAAAAATTACAACGAGAAAAAATCTTACTTTTGATGAAAAGCTATTGTTCGATGCTAAGAAAACTAACCTGCGCAAAATATTCTGGTAGTAAATTAGATAGGATTTTTAAAATCTGGGGGCACTGCCGTCCTCCCGCTAAGTCAAGCATTAACTTGTTCTCAAAACATAACAACATAAAATCAAAACATAAATTAGTTGGAATGTTTTATTGCTGTTTGACCGATTTTATTATTTTGATACCTCCGCACACTTGATGAGTGCTCATACAATACATAAATAAATCATATTAGATACTATAATGTTGACCTTTAATTATTTGTGCCACTCAAATCTAGCAAAATATGTATTTGGATAACTTAATATTATTTATCATTCGTATGGCTCGCATCATGCGGGTAAACTTAGTAAGTTAGTCCTAACTATAGCACGTCTAACAAAGTGAGGCGACGTGCCTTGTAGCGCTTCAAGCACATCTGGATAATATAAATAATCTTAGAATAATATTCTAAGCTTATTATATTACATCACTTGGAACGTGCTGTTTTTTATTATTGAGTTTATTCTTAACCTCGATCACGCCTAATGGTAAGCGATAGATGAAGTCTACGATGTGACGAGCGAGCCCAGAAGATGTCTGTTCACTCTTGCTTTGAAGGCAATCGGGTCATATACAGAGTTGATACGACAGAGGGGCATTAAATTACACTACGTATACTATACGTGTTTGGTGTTAATTTGATACAGTTAAAAAATAAAAAGAGCCAAAAAAATTTTTTTTTTCATACAATCTAAATAGCTTACAAATCAGAGTAAAACGCAACTACCCTTTGTAAATAAATGTGACTGTCCTTAAATACCTAGGTAACAAAGTGGCAACGTAGCGCGGCGTGTGTTATCTCTTGTCTTGGTCAGATTTATCGCTTTAAGGTGCATCTCATCAAAATCATTTGCGACTAAACTACTTCTCCTATTTAATTGATTATTGGTACAAAGCTTGAAAATAGTACCTAGTATACGCAGTTTAAAGGAAAGCCCCTCGGTCGTATCAACTCTGTATGGAAGGGAATACAGAAGGCGTCAGACAGTTCCAAACCTTAGCTGTGCGCACAATAAATATAGAGACTCGATAGATGTAGAGCTCGTTCATCACTATAATGCCATCTGTGTCAGACTTGATTGTCGGAACGCTTGAAAAACTTACCTTGACCTGAGCTATACAACGTTCAAACTGTGAGCCAACATCCCACATCAAACAGCCAACACAGCAACCCTAGCAGTATCTGTTGCCGTATGGCGTTGGCCTATCAATACGCGACCATCGCGTTTATTGGTACGAGAAATCCAATCGCGTCATCGCGTCCATACAGGATGCTTTCGATTCCATCGGCAAAATCATTGCAATGATCACTATGTACAATACAATGTCATAATCGCAACGATTTGCGAAGCCTATGATTTCACAGATTTGGTATTGTACCAACAAAAACTAACGATTGAAAGGACTAGTATTTCAACAGTGCTCAATCGTTGTATTGCCGTTCCTTTGACAGTGAATTCATAAAACATTCAATTTATACATATAAATAAAATTTAAGTGTCTGACTGTGATTCAGATATACATTATCTACTTTACTCGCACGATATTAAAGCACAAACAAGATTTTTTTTTAAATTAGTCATTTGTCCGGATTAATCTGTGACCGATTGAACCGATTTAGCTTATATAACAACATGTAGGATACTTTTCATCCCAGAATTCCTACGGGATCTGGATTTACGCAGGTAATCCGCTTAGGTAATATGGACTACATCGCTATCTCAACGATCTTCCTCTCTCCTACTCTGCTGGTGCACGACAGGGTCCACCCATAATTGTTTCTTTTTCTGTAAGTATTACTACCTTGTATCTGAACACTGCACTGCACGCGAACGAAATCGCGGGCACAGGTAGTATATAAATGAACTATTAACACTTGACTTTGTTAAGCGATATTACATACAAGATATGTTCTCCCAGTATGAGGGACCAGCTTATAATGGTAATGTGAATCTAGGTTTCCCGTCCCGTCTACCAATTTACATTCGATCTCACATGGAATCGATTTGTGTCGGACTGATTGAAAATTCCGAATCGATTATCTGAGTAAGATGATTCATTGGAATTAAGTTGAAAGAAAGATTACGTTTTGGAAATTGAGCTAATTTAGGTAATTCCGATGCTATAATATAGTGGCAATTTTGAAGACGTCTGATGATATCAAAAGGTTTTAACTTACGTCGTACAAAATTACGTCGAATATGAATCTGTGCATTCAACTCTCATAATTGATATCTATCGCTGAGATTATCGATTAACGTCGTTTATTTGTTTTATTAATTTTATTTGTATATAAATCTATACCTACCAATATTATAAAGACTAAATTTTAAAAACATTTTGTATGTACTTACATATGTTTGAAAGTTTGTATGTGAATCTCCGAAACGAAAAATTCAATTTAAAAAATGTTACCATTGGTAGTAAGATACACTATTTCATCATCCCCATTCCATGCTTAATAATAATAATAATATACGTATAATAATCTGTGGCCCGGCTGTCAATCGGCTTGTCAAAAAATTTTCTCGATTCTTTTTGAATATATATTTTTAATATAATAATAGTTCACCAAACCATGTTCCACCAAACCAAATGCGTTAAAAAAAAACAGAGTAACATAGAAATGCAGAAGATGCCATTTTGGTAAGAAAAACTCCTACACGAATCAATATGAAAATAAGATGTTGACAAGACGCCGGGCACAAATACTACAATCCACACGCCCATCACCTACGGAATCGTCGCTCAGCTCCGCCTCGCAGCCACCGGGACCTTCTCCAGCCGTGAGTCAAGAGATTCCGGCCGCTGCAGTTGCGTCGAGCTCGAGCGATGAGTACTTCTCGCCGCCGACGACACCACCACCTGCACGTCGGCGAGGAAGAGGCCGCCCTCCGGCCAGCATGGGACTTCGAGGCTCGCCGGCCTCTGATGGGGTCCCCGCTGCCGGTGGAAGTGTGCAGCGCATGCGATGGACTCAATCCATTAATGAGAACGTCATGCGCTCATACTATGGGGCTACAGAGGGGGGAACTAACCTGACTGCGTACCGTGGTCGGATGCTCTCTCTGTTTCAGGTACTTGAACCAGCTGTCAACGTTTCGGCTCAACGACTGTCGGATCAGGTGCGGGTCATCCAGCGTAACCGTATGTTGGATGACGCCGTACTTGATAGACTACGCCTCGAATCACGGTGCAGCCGTGTCTCATCTGCTTCGCCACTGGCCGCGGTGCAACTACAACCCAGTATCTCACCGCGACCCGACCACGTCGGTGAAGATGATGATGACGAGGCTATAACCGTGAGTACCCAGTGCAGTGAACGATTGAGGAGTGCTTTGGAGTGTGCATTACGGGAGTATCGCTCCACACCGCCTGAGCTTAGACCTCGTCTGCCCCGTTTACCCATGCATAAGAAAAATAGGGCGCTAGTGTGTGCTCTAGATTCACTGCTGTCAGATTATTTTGACAATAGTGAAGACCTCACCGATACTCATTCGATCCTATACTGTGCAGCTGTAGCGGCTTGTCGGGTAGCTCATGTCAAGTTTCCAAAGACTGACAGAGTTATTCGACCAGCTGTACCAGCTTGGCAGGGCAGGATCGAACGTCGTATTGCTGAGGCTAGAGCACTCATTGGTAAACTTATCTGCTTCAGGCAGGGCAACACTCGTCCCAGAGTGATGCGCTTTGTGAAGCGGGCGTTTGCGGGGACTGATATCAGTCCTCGGTATTATCTGACCCGCGTCACAGAGCGTATCGACTTCCTGAAGCAGAAAGTCTATGCATGGGCAAATCGAATTCGTCGATATAAGCGGCGGGTGGAGCGATACACTCAGAATCGCACATTCCAAAGCAATGAAAGGTGGGTTTATAGGGCCTGGGAGCGACCTAACCAAGGTGTGACTGATACGTGCCTACCGAATGATGACGCCATGTGTTCGTTCTGGCGCAGCATCTGGTCGGCTCCTGTCAGTCACACTGAGGGTGACTGGATGAGTGAGATCAAGCGCACGTGCGATCTTATACCAGAAATGGGGGCAATTACGATCAGCCCCCAAGATGTAACCCATGCAGTCCGTCCGTTATCTAACTGGAAATCTCCAGGGCCGGACGGGCTGCACAATTTCTGGATAAAATGGTTACTAAGCTCGCACGCTCGCTTGGCCGCTCAGTTCCAGTCTGCCCTAGAGCTAGGATCGCTACCTCAATTCCTAACTACAGGAATAACCCACCTGCTCCATAAATCAGGCAGTACTTCGGAACCTAAAAATTATAGACCGATCACGTGCTTACCGACGGTCTATAAAGTTCTTACATCCATTCTGAGAGCCAAAATTAATAATCACATAGATACAAATTCAATCATGTCTGCTTCTCAGAATGGATGTAGGAACGGGTCCCGTGGTACTAAGGAGCTTCTCCTAATCGATATTGCCATAAACCAACAGGTTCGTCGTTCCCGAAGGAATCTGTCGACATGTTGGATAGATTATAAGAAGGCCTATGACTCGGTTCCACATACATGGCTCATGAAGGTGTTGGAGTTGTACAAAATAAATCCAATACTCCGCACTTTTCTTGAGTCATGTATGGGGCAATAGAAGACGGTCCTCTGCTATCCAGGATGTCGACAGATCCAGGAAAACAGCGAACCGATTAGGATTGAGCGTGGTATTTTTCAGGGCGACAGTCTGAGCCCACTGTGGTTTTGTCTGGCTCTCAACCCTCTCAGTACACTGCTGGAGGGTTCGGGGCAAGGCTACCAGTTGAGAAGAGGTGGTCAGGTCATATCACACTTGCTTTACATGGATGATTTGAAACTTTTTGCCCCCAGCAAATTGCAACTCATGGAGCTACTGAAGGTAACGGAAACCTTCAGTAGTGCCATCAAGATGGAATTTGGGGTGGACAAATGTGCGATCATGCATGTAAAGCGAGGGGAGATTATGGAATCCGTGGGAACTCAACTCTCGGATTCCATACACCTAAGATCCCTCGGCTCAACTGAAACCTACAAGTATTTGGGTATGTCAGAGGCGCTAGGCATCAATGCTGCTTATGTTAAACAGTCATTGAAGGAACGCTTCTTTGGCCGCCTGAATAAAGTACTGAATAGGCTTCTATCAGGCGGAAACAAGGTGCGTGCCTTCAATGGTTGGGTCATGCCAATATTGATGTACTCTTTTGGCATACTCAAATGGACTCAGACTGAACTTGACGCCTTGGACAGGCGGGTCCGCACAACGCTGACTGCAAATCGAATGCATCACCCACGTTCATCGGTGATGAGGCTGTATATCCCGCGGAAGTGCGGGGGTCGTGGCTTTTTAAATGCAAAGACCCTGCACAACCGCGAGGTATGCAGCCTTAGGGAATATTTCCTAGAAGCCGACGTGGGTATACATCGAGATGTGGTAGCGATGGACAAAGGCCTCACTCCGCTCTCCTTAGGTACCGAGAATTGGCGCAAACCTGTAGTATTAGATACTAATGACCGCAGAGAAGTATGGCAGAGCAAGGAGCTTCACGGACGCTATTACCGGGTCCTTCATGGGTCTGACGTAGATACGTTAGCGTCCGTAGCCTGGCTACGTTTTGGTGACCTCTTCGGGGAAACCGAAGGTTTTGTCTGTGCGATTATGGACGAAGTTATGATGACGAATAACTATCGGAAATATATTGTGAAGGATGGTACGGTAGACATATGTCGGGCATGTCACAAACCGGGAGAATCCATTCGTCACATTATCTCCGGCTGTTCTCGTCTGGCTAACGGAGACTATTTGCATAGACACAACCTCGTAGCCAGGATTATTCACCAGCAACTTGCTCTTAAATACAATCTTGTGGAATCAGACGTACCATACTATAGGTATGTGCCCGACCCAGTTCTCGAAAATGGCAATATTACACTGTATTGGGATCGGTCTATCATCACTGACAGGACTATTGTTGCCAATAAGCCTGACATAGTGGTGATAGACCGATTAGAGCGTCGCACAATGATTGTTGATATAGCAGTCCCCCATGACGAGAACCTCGTGAAAGCTGAGATAGATAAAAAAAATAAGTATCTTGACCTGGCGCGCAAGGTTGTCGACATGTGGGATGTGGAGACAGCAATCATTGTGCCGATAGTCGTCACAGCCAATTATTTAATAGCCAAGAGCCTCGACCAACATCTAAGGAGGCTCTCGTTGGGCAGCTGGATCAAGGGCCTGATCCAGAAAGCAGTGCTCCTGGAAACGGCGCGTATTGTGAGGAGGTTCCTCTCTATGGAGCCCTGACCACCGGTAGCTTGGACCCTGTTCCCGATACCGGTGGGCTACTATTTTTTATATTTTTAAATGTTTTTATTTTTTATATTAATATTTAAAAATGTAATCTATATGTATATATATTAAATAAATGGAATAATAATATAATAATAATATTCCACAACTTTTCACACAACGCCATCTAGTCTCAAACTAAGCAGAGCTTGTTGTATGGGTACTAGACAACTGATAAACATACATATATATTTCTAAATACATACATATTATAGATAAATTACACCCAGACAAAGAACAAATGACCGTGCTCATCACACAAACATTTGCCTAGGTGGGAGTCGAACCCACGACCTTGCGCACAGCAGTCAGGGCCACTGACCACTATACCAACGGGCCTGTCATATCCTGTCCTGTTCGTATCATAATTATGTTCAATTTGGTCCCACTTGCTTGTCACTTTTTAAATGAAAATGTGCTTGTTTCTTACATTTCGATCCAGCAGTTTGCGTCTTTTAGATTTTTTAAATATTTTTTTTTTAATAATAATTGAATAATCAGGGGATCGACACTGTGTCTTCTAACTAATTGTTTTGTATTTCATTATACAACCTATAATGATACAATTCCTACATGTGTAAACCCCATGATTCCACTGTGAAATAAATATAATAATAATTATTACTGTTATAACTCTCTTTTCTACGCTTAATACTTTCAATGTAGTGTATAAAAGTTAAATTATTCTCCTCTTAGATAGTCAAAATGTCTGAATTAAAAAGCTTATTTTTTAAACGTAGGTACAACTATTTCTCAAATTCTAAACTAAGTAACTACTAAATCCTCTTCGCTAACTCAAAATCAAGCGTGTCGACTAGAGGCAGTGTACCGAATATACTGGCAACACTTGCTCGTTTAATGGCAAAATTATTCGAAATGTCAACTAGACGTTTGCACAGATCTTTAAATAATATATCAGCACTCGGACCACGGTCCAAGAGTTCCAGCCCCAAATGGCTCGAAAATATAACTACCAACTAGGCTGGCTCACTTAATTAAATATACTTCAGAAACTACCTAAGAAAAGTATGTTCTTATGGAACAACATTTAATAAGTTCATTACTTTACGCGGTCATAGAACTAGGTCACAAGACTTATCGTTTCTGTGATCAGAATAGAGATATTTAATGTAAAACTTTCAATTTAAGTCTGTTAACTTTGTTAGACTTGAAAAACCGACCCTAACGTAGCTGGAAAAAGATTCAGCAAATCGTGATGACATTTGAAGTCACAGGTTCCTACAAGGCTTCAAGTACTATAATGGACGGGCCATTGGAGATTGAACAATGCATCAACGAAATTCAGTCATATCTATATAAATAAAAATTAATCGCTAAATGTGTTGCTAAGCGCAAAACTCGAAAACAGCTGAACCGATTTGGCTAATTTCTTTTTGTTGTGTTTTTTATTGTCAGGAAAAAGTTCTTATGACAGAAAAATTTTAGAAAATTGCGCGTAAAATTATAAATTTTAAGAATACTAAACTTAACCATCATTAAATTTTTTGCTTTTGACATTCTAAACTTTTTTTAATGTAATCTTATGGCGTTTGAAATAACATTGTCAGAATGCCTGCTGCAAATATCGTCAAAGAAGATTTAAAGCAGATGCTTTGCTCGGAGTTACTATATTGATATAAAATAATTAACCTATTCCCCTGTCGGAATACCAACAAAACTATTTATATACGCGCTAGAAAAAAAAATAGAATGTTGTATATCATAAAGTATTAGAATAATAAACACTTTGTTTTGAAACATTTTTTTTATTATTTATACCAATTCGAATTCAATATTCATAGTTATGACAGGATAACGTCTGTCGGGTCAGCTAGTACATAATAATTATGCAAAGTAGTCGGGGAAAAATATTTTTTATGTATTTGGTGTTAACCCGGCGTCATGGGGGCTGGGTCAAAATTACCCACGCTTTTGTAGTTCACTTATAATTTTAAAACGACGCACGCGACGTTGCCACTCTTCTCAGTAGCTGGAGTCATTGAGACCCTTTACACGTTTTTGCCGCGAAATCAGTTTGGCGGGGACCGCGTTGAGAGTTAAAAGTGTTGTCTTGGAAAAAAGGTAAATATGACCCATGCCTGTATTCAGTGTAACTATTTTATACCCGGAATGTTCTAAGTTTGCCACGAGAACTTCGCAAAAAAATTGGTCAATTTTCAGGCGAAACTATAGAGGAGCCCCCAGCAAAAATAACAAATGCTCGTAAGAGGTGTCGGGTATGTCCTGCAAGCAAAGATCGCAAAACTACACACGTATGTGAAGGATGCAACAAGCATATTTGTCCTCAACATATAGTGCCTTTCTGCGCCAATTGTATTAATAATTATGAGTCTGATTAGCTTTTTTTATATTATTTTATATAAGAACATTTATAAAAGTGCCTTTAGAAAACCAAAGACTGGTTAATATTCTATTTATGTTAAGTTTTGGTAAAGGAAGCCAAATTTGTTGATTTTTGAGTGCATAGTTTTCAAAACGTTGTTCTTATTAATAAAACTTTCTATTTTCATTATGTTTATAGTTTTTTATTACCCTTATAACAGTCAATTATTGTAGGCAAAAAAATATTTATTTTCTCATATACATACAGAAATATTCACATTCCTTATCCGGGTAATGATGACCCAGCCCCCACATCTGTGTAACAATTTTCCACCCCCATGACGCCGGGTTAAGTTTACTAAATGTCTTTTCATACAAAATTTATTAATCGTATCTCTTAAACCTGGCTTAGGCCTGTACTTTAAGAGACAGTGATCGGCACAAAAAATAGTAGGTACAAAATAATAAAATCAAGTAAAGAGTGTGTATGTATGTAAAGCCGAGCAGGCTATTTACACGACGTGCTATTTCATACCCAACTTATACCCGGACTTTTAATTAGATGTAGTAAGCTAACATAAGCTAGTGTCACTTACTAAAATAATGATACCTTATTTAACCTAATAGTAATGGATGTAATCAATCGAATAATAAATTATTTGTTTTCGTGAGAAATATAAACAAATGACAAAATTTAGACTATTATCTTTTATTTTAAAGTAGTTACTACATTTTATTATAAATAAATCTATTTTTATTAAAAATATTCATATCTTATGTTATCTGATATTATGAATATTTCAATAAATTGCACGAGATTACTATTAAAAAGACTGCCCTCGCACAACTGCGACCTAATCCCCGTTGGAATGGGTACAGGTACAGGGGCCTATTGCAAAAAGAAGATAAAAATAATGTCATGATCTGTTCGTTTTATTTTACACGCCCCTTTATAATCACAATCGCCCCTTTCTAATACTTTTTGTTATTTTCACACAATATTAATAAAAAAATAACTTACATCGTTACTAGATTTTATTCCTGAATCGATTAATTTAGTTACATCACAATTTCGTAGTCGTCATTATATAATAAATCAGAAACTGTCAGTCTACTGCATCGAATTAAATGTCCGGGTATATATCGTATATTTTGTACGTACATAATAAACCCTAATCATTCCCACGGCTGGGATACAGGTCTCCACCATTTGACAGGGAATTGGCCGTAATCTAGCACGCAGTCCCAGTGCTGGATAGTGGATGTCGCACGTCTTCGGATCACGATGTTTTCGTTCACTCTAAAACACTCGCAAACCCGCTCGCATACTTGGGACACGTATCAACGTGCGCTCGCGCTACGCTAAAACTCTAAAAACTGATAAACTAATAGTGTTGTGTAGTGAATCCTCAAACTCTCTCTCCTCTCGTGAAGCTTGGAGGAAATATCGTCTGAACCAGTGCGCTGGATTCTCATATCGAAGGGACTCATAATCTACATCATCCTGTAAGTACCTTTTCCTTCCAAGTCCTGGTTCATGATGAAAATTACACAAAATACTGCAAAGGTTCAAACCACCAACCTACAACGTATAAGTCATACCAGTATCCACTTTGCTTTAATTTGAGCTATACGTCATCTGAAAAATGCTTGCACTGTATGGACAGGCACACTCAAATCTGTGAGACTCTTTCCTCAAAAGATCGCCTCAGACGGTAACGTACAGGGTTCCCATATACTTTTAACCAGTAAGTATAGATTGTATGGGATTCAAAAGAGATGGACCCCTGAGTTTGTTTCGGTGTTTCTTCTCAGGGTAGTCAGTTAGGAAACTCCGGCCTCATCTAGTTTATATTTACGAAAAAAATTACGATTAAAAGTGTTATTTAATAACCAATTTGCAAAATAAAAATCATTTACCATTTATTGGTTGGGCACCACTACTCACTTCATTTAGTGCGATCTCATACAAAAAACTACACTAAAAACGGTGTTTTTATTCAATGGAAAGCGTGCATTAGGTAGTTTTCAGAAAGCCTATTTTCTGAATATATTTTTAAGTTTTAAGCGAAGACATAATAGATACATGTACAGGCTTGTTTATTTTACCTATAAATAAGCTGAAACTTTTAATAATAGGCATATCTCTTTTATAATAATAAATAATGAAATGTTTTTTTTTTTTTCAATATTATATCTTTTATGGAGCCCGCTATTTATGTATTCTATACAACCATACATGGTTCACAGCGATTGCATTCCTGTTAACTGCGATGTATCCTTACATGACTTTTTTTTTTTTTTTCGGCCGACGCCGTGGGCGTCTACCACTGCGGCTGGGCTGGAGGGAGGACGCCATTCTCTCCCTCACGCGACCCGCCTCCTCCTTCGGAAGCATGACTGCTTCGCAGAAGGAGGCAACCGCTTCCCACTCCCTCTCGCCCCGCAGCATGGCTTCGACCAATGCCGGGCGCGAGAGGTCTCCGCCTATTACCGCCGTGAGGACACGTCGGTGCTCTGCCCAAGCGGGGCAGTCCTGCACCGTGTGCTCGACTGTGTCCTCAGGGCGACCCTCGCAGTGGTGACACCCAGGCGTTTGTTCCTTTCCCATCAGACACAGGTACCTCCCGAAACTTCCGTGTCCGGTGAGGACCTGCGTCATGCAGTAGGTCAGGACGCCGTGACGCCGATCTAGCCACTCCTCAAAGAGGGGTCTTACCGCCGCAATTGCGGCGTGCCCGTAGTACCTAGCCTAGCACCTTTAATACAAGTTGTCTTGTCAACTTAGCAGAGTTGCTAGAGTCTCTAAATATACTTACTGTGTATAATAAAATGATGGAACTCTATGCTATTTTAATGTACATATATGTGTTTACTTTACTATGCAAATAAATGATTACTCTCCTTTATTTCCAATACATACATATAAATTACATTTTTAAATATTCTCTAGAAAGCAAACATTTAAAGATATAAAAATAGTAACCAACCGGTACGCGAACAGGGTCCAAGCTACTGGCGGTCAAGGCTCCATAGAGAGGAACCTCCTGACGATACGCGTCGTGTCTAGTAGTACCGCTTTCTGAAGCAAGCCCTTGATCCAACCGCCTAACGAGAGCCTTCTGAGGTGTTGGTCGAGGCTCTTGGTTATTAAGCCATTGGCTGAAATGACTATCGGTACAATGATTGCCGAGTTACTTTATTACTATTACTCATCTGCTTAGACTTTTCAGTCTAACCAGATGTAGCTGTAAGTATAAGTATTTTGCATGAAGCGACGGGCTGGGTGACCTCCACAACTCAGAAAGATAGATATACTCTTTATTGTAAACCATAACAGAATTAAATCAGGGCTTAAAAACTACAAAGGGTGTTACAATGGGCGGTCTTATCGTTAAAAGCGATTTCCCACAGACAACCTTTGGATAGATTTGACACAGCAGGATAAAATAAATACGCGGGTAGTCTATGGTATACTATTCACTTATACAACGTGTAACGGAAAAGGTATACCCATCAAAAACATAAATGTGAAATGAGAGCCAAGTTCAATATTATGATAAATGCCTTGGTTATTGACTTCAACGATAAAAGAAGTGAAATCTAAATGGGTGCCAAGTTCAATGGTCAGTCCTAAAATTTATTTATAACAACGTAAAATATCATTTATTCTTATAACTTAGGACAATATATTGTAGGCTAAGGTTTGACCTGGCTAGTTCTTATATACGAATTATTATGTTTGATGGTTAGTTTCTACCAGCAAGACAAATTTTCGGAATAATAAAATAAGAACCGACAAGTAACAGGTTTAGAACTTGCAAAGGCTATAATATAATTCGTATATGAAAACTAGCTAAGTCAGACCTTAGGCTACAATATATTGTCCTAAGTTATAAGAATAAATTATATTTTATGTTGTTATAAATAAATTTCAGGACTGACCATTGAACTTGGCACCCATTTAGATTTTACTTCTTTTGTCGTTGAAGTCAATAACCAAGGCATTTATCATAATATTGAACTTGGCTCTCATTTCACATTTATGTTTTTGATGGGATATCATTACTTTTTGTACATAAATTAGTAGTAGGTAGTTACTTATAACAAAATTAATACCAAATGGTTTTTTGTTAAACTACTGTATTTTCCTACGTTTACGGGGTATAATTGTCCTTTTTGTGTTTTTTTCTATATTTTCTTGTACCTTTGAAATGTTCAAGTGAACAGCCCATTCAGTATCCGAAATTCTTTTTACGCGTTTTGCCTCCATGGTGTAGTGACCCTCTAAGATAACAGGTGGCGCTAGTGGTTGTAGAATACGGTTAGTTACGCGTAATAAATACGAAAATTTACTATATTCTTATTTATAAGTACAAAAACGGAAATATTGGGATTAAAAAAAATTAAGAGTGGTATTCAACTCGTTATATATTAACGTAAAGATCTTAAAATCCATATATAGAGATTTACAGGCACTAATTATAAGTTAAGTGAAAATTATAATAATATGATAAAAAATTACCAGTTTCTGATTTTTTCCTTTGTATTCACCTAATTACCTATCTTCATGCCAAATTTGAACTTTCTAGGTCATCTGGAACTGGGTTATAGTTTTGATCTATAGGTCAGTCATAAAAATGACGATTTTTGGACGTTAATATCTAAATAACCGTTTGAGATATGTTTATAAAATTTGGAACACATATGTATCTTGCCAGCTTCAATATATGAGCCAAATTTAACAAGTTTAGGTGAAACAGTTTTTGAGTTATGAGGGGCTCAAAAGTGGCTCCAAATGGTTCGTGTAATATTACACACGGTGAGCTGCGCGCCAGTACTTGGCTTGACACGCTCCCGCGTGTCTAGATACATACCAAGGGCATGGCTTCTTTGGATGATATCAAACGATATTGGAAGGGTTTCAACTCAAAATAAAATACTCTAAAAATTGATACCAAATTTTCGGTTTCGTAAGTTTCTTAAATTGAAATCATAACAATCGTATCACCGCACTACGTAGGTCAATAACTTTCCACGTTACTTGAAAATATCACGATAGACCTCTTCTGTGATGTGCTTATTTCAATTTGAAAAGTTCAGTTTCTGGTATTAATGTATTAAAAATTCTCATTACTTCCGAACATGTAGAGATAGGATTAAAAACCCTTCCAATATCGTTTGATATCACCCAAAGAAGCCGTGCCCTTGGTATGTATATACCCTTTCCATTACACGTTGTATACAATAAACAAGTAATAACCTACATACTCAATACACATATACAGTGTGTTAGGTTAAACGAGGGACTTATTGAGGGAGGGTATTCAGTATTCGATTCTCGTCTCAAATATGTGAAAAACCTATAACTTAAATTTTTGACGTAATTGTCCAATATAATACATTTATCATGTACACTGAGGCGCAAGAGGTAAATGAACTTGTAAACAGTACCTAAAGTAATCACGTGGCAAAACACGGCCCGATCCTGCCAAAAAAAGGAAGCTCGTGTGTAAACTCCGCCCCCGCGGGAGTCCCTTCGAGGAATTTTGGTATGGTTCTGTCTGTTATTTATCAGTATTTTTTTTTGTTCATATTTTTATTAGTATCATGTAAGCATACACTATTGTAAGTTTGAATATGTCCCTCGTTTAAACTAACATACTCTGTATACATAAAAAAAAAACAAAGCTGACAATGAGATATATAAAAAATAGTAACAAATTAAAGAGAGATAGAGATCTTTTAACATGTTTTTGAAAGAAGGAAGGGTTTGTGCTTGTCTTACTCAGTAGCTGGGTAACACGATACCCTTAGCAATACCAGCAGTATGACAGCCGGAACCAACGGCTTATCGTGGTTTCCGAGGCACAAAGGAATCTCGATAATTATGTTAACACGTTCGCTGACAGTACGTTCGTTAGGCGGGAAATTAAAATAGTGCGTTATGACAGTACGTCGAGGGACGGGCCACTTGTGTTTAAGAGTACGTCGTGGAAAATCCTACTGTCGTAATGTGGTGTCAGGGTAAGTGCGCACTGTCAGCGAACGTGTTAAGATGGTTACTCAATAGGCGCACGGGTTGATCTTCAAGGAGAAGCAACATTTTCCAAAGTAGGTCTGTGGCTGGTTGTCCTTACACGACTGACAACCAATTTCAACAGTGAACGTGCGAGCACATTTTAATATTGAACTATGTGTATTTAAATAACATTGAAATGTCTGTCTGTATGTTCAAAATATCTGTGCTTTCTCACGTGGAGCACGCTTACCTAAAAGTAACCTATTCATTCTTGTCTTAAAGATCCCTAGGTTATAGCTGTCGGGAAACACAGACTCCGGCAGGGAATTCCACTCCTTGGCCGTACGCACAATGAATGTATTCCCAAAACGTTTAGTGCATTTAGTTGGGATCTCCACCATGTAACGATGGCGCATCGCCGTTTGTCTTGTAGTCCGATGATGGAACGGGCTTGGCGGAATTAGATTGTGTAATTACATCGCACACTCCCCGAAATGTAACCGATAGAAAATCGATAGATTAGCAACTCGTCGTCGATGTTCAAGGCTCTGAAGCTTTGATTCGACCATTGCATCGTTGCCAATGAGTCTTTTGGCCCGTTTCTCAATAGAGTCAAGTGCGTCCAGTTGGTACATGGCAGATACATCCCAAAGATGAGAGCAGTACTCCATACACGACCGAACCCGGGCTTGATAGAGATTGAGCAGCTGTTTGGGTGCAAAGTACCGTCTCACCTTTGCTAGGATTCCCAACTTTTTTGATGCTAGTTGAGCCTTAACGTTTTTTAGTTTTGGGTGTACCTGAGTGCAATTAAATAATTTTAAAGCCTGGAAATGTGTCATACAGTCCCGAACCCAGTACAGACACTCCACAGCTCTAACTAAGGTCTATATCTTGCTGTGACTTATATTAAACTAGCAGTTGCTCGCGACTTCGTTCGCGTGGGAAGGTTTTCCCGTCTAAATCCCGATCCCGTAGGAATTTCTCAAAATCCTTTCTTAGCGGATGCCTACGTCATAACATCTACCTGCATGCCAAATTTCAGCCCGATCCGTCCAGTGGTTTGGGCTGTGCGTTGATAGATCACTATGTCAGTCAGTCAGTCACCTTTGAGTTATATGTATTTAAGATCTAAGATAAACCAATATTGTACTTTTTGAGAGAAAATAATTAAAGATTATAAATAATATTATGTTACGTATGTTATATGTGTGACGCATATTTTCCCCTAGTTTAAATTCATTTTGTGTTTTTTTCTTTTCTCGTTTTCTAGGCGTCATGTGACAGCGCAAATAAACTAATTTTCTTTTCTTTCTTTATAAAAACATTACCCTCATTTGCGACGCGTAGATTGGTAAAAAGATCCGCAATCCTCAAGTTAAGCTCAAAGATAAGGATCAAATAAGTAAAGTAACGCTTCCTATTACTTTTCTAAACTTGAACTATCGCAACAATGTGCTTAATAAAAGTCTGCCAAACCCGCCAACTTTCAACTCTCTTACGTGATCAGAATGTAAGAGTAGGGCCATGAAAGAAGCGGTATGAGAGGATATTTTCGCTGGATAAAGAAATAATAATTTTTATCTCATCTATCAGTAATGTTTTCAAAATATACTAAATTTTTTTGCCGTTTTAACTTGATATTAATTGACTAATTGTTTATATCGGACCATAAAGTGTTAGTAACTTATTGTCTGGTGTTAGTACTCATCACCCCCCAGAATATCCTCTCCGATTATGAAGCAGTTTGTGTGCTTCATAATCGGAGAGGACACTCTCACCTATCGTTCTCTGCAGGATGCTGAGAACAATAGGGTAGGTAGTAACGTATTTAAGTTTAGAGAGGGGGACTGATGACGTCAGTTAATTGAACACATGACGTCACGTGTAATTTCATAACAAAAAAGAACATAGGTACTTATTCTTCATTGTTTACTAATCTGATGGGTCAAAAATATTTTTAAGAGAGCACCGTTAGTACTAGCCATTTTTTATCCGAGTGTGACAGAGCATAAAGGAAGGTACAGTTGTGATCGTTATGTATGGTAATCTACTCATATAATATCAAAACTACTATTGAAATTGGACAAATGAGGTATCATTGTAAACGTTCTGATTACCCGCGGCAATGAGACACTAACGGGGCAACTTGAGGACACAAAAGTTTACACTTGGACAATGTAAATGCTTAATCAGCGATATTATTATGAAACATGGCTGCGCCCGTAACACATAGGGAATATAAACGAGTCGCAAATAAACTGCAGTCGTAAATGGTCGTTTCAGTTAATCTTCACCCCAACACAAGCAATAGGACACATTAGTTAAATTCAAGTATCTAGTAGTGAAAGTAAAATCACGAACTTAACTCACAAAAGTATTACTCGTGGAATAAAAAAATTACCCAAACAATGCAAAAACAATACAAATTTTAAATAATAATATTGATAGTTATCTAAAGTTAATTTAAACATTCCGACTAAAACCCGGTATAATCCACATTTACGGGTACCTACCTTTTAGCTCAACCAAGTATAAGCAAAATTCATTTATTGTGCGTGCAAGCAGAAGCTTTAATAATCGGTTGAAGCAGCACGATTTTGACCCGTTTATAACAAGTATGATAGCAGCCAGAAGACGCCTAAGCATTGATTTTTTCAAAAATAATTAATATCTGTAGTTACTGCGTTGTATGTGTTATTTATATCTGCTATCTATTCAGTCATTTTGAATATTTTATTTATGCTAAAATAAAATTAAAATTAAAAAAAAAAAACAAAAAAATTTCATGTACGCAAGTGTATTCGGGAGCAAATGGAACGAGAACTACTGACGCACCAACCGCGCGCTCGTAGCGGCGCTACGTCATACCCCGCGTCCCGCTGACAACCGCTGACACCTAAAAATCGACTTCTGCGCATCGAACGACTCTTGCCAAGTTACGTGCCGAGCACTATACCCTTGGCAATACTGGTGTCAGATTTTCTGTCAGATCCGTAACGACTGTCAAAGATGTATTAATGACAGCCGGGACCAATGGCTTAACGTGCTTTCTAAGCTAAGATGTTCACCCATCCGAGGACAGACCTCAGCAATCGTTGCTTAACTTTGAAGATCGACCAGAGTGGCTGTTATTATTTAGCCACGAGCTCTCTTTTAAGTTTTAGGAAAAATATGATCATATTTTACGCGTAAATTGTTTGTTTAATAGACGGTAAATATTTGTACTATTTTCCACGTAACAATATTTCTTAAATATTTTATGTTTCTTGCTTTTCAGTGCGTGATTTTTCAGCTGTCAGGTTTTAGTTATTCAGCTTACTTTTTATTAATAGCCCTGTAAATATCATGTTTTATTATGACACAAAATAATACAAAGGTTACCATATTTCACTAAATTTTTCACTTAATGTTCTGTCTAATCTTATCTTCTTGTGATGTTACTGTTAATAATTATTTTCTACCATAACATTGCATCAATTTAACTTAATTTTTCGTTTCTTTTAGACAGTTTTGGTTCATAATGTGTCACTATGAATGAACAAAATAGTTCTTTTCATTAATTTGTTAGCCATGGATATTTTGTACCTTACATATTTTGTATTATTAACTTAATATGCATTATTAATACGGAAACCAAACTCAAATCCAATGCATTTATTCAAAATGAATCATTTACTTACTTATGAATTGTCAAGATCGATCAGTTAAAGAAAGTTCCAATCCATATATTAATTAATACGTGAAAAAAAAACTCATTTATACAAAATATTTACGACTATAAAGTTTATAATTCTAGGTACGGAGAAGGAGTACAGAAAGCTAATAACTTTAAATGAGGCGCATTTGACTTTAATTGTCTCTAAACCATAAATGTGGCCAGAGGGTAGTGTTGCCCAAACGAGAGTCTCGCAAGAGTCTTGCAATTAGCGATTATCCTATTGCTATTTATCAAACGGTAGTTGAGATCTCAGAACAATGTAACAGAGTCTGTTACATCGTTCAACACTACCAGAGGGTTGACACGTTCTTGGCCTGAATATAAGAATAAGAATTGCCATTCATCGTGGCAATACTTCTAATCTCCTGACGTTTGTGTTTGATTAAAATACCTATGTAGTTAGTTATGTAGGTGTATAAATGAATAGCAAGGTAATAGCGACGGGAAAGCCTCCATTATAGTCTAAGTAGAAATTACCTACTAAACTGGTTATCTGCAATCACAAAAATAAACCAAACAGAATAATAAAGAAAGGTAAACAAAATTATACATACGAATTTCCTTAATTTAAAGTTGCCAAGATAATTTGGACGTTCACTGTAATGACGGTAACTTTTTAAATACACTATAACAGAGGGTTTTAGGGCGTAAAAAACTCAGCTTAATGTCTAGGGTAATAGAGTGTACTTTTTATACTTATTACTCTTTTATATTCGTTCTTCACGACTGGTGATTTGGTGTTGATAATTTTGACGGCATTTTTAATTTGGTTTTATTATTTGAACTGAGTAATGGGTATATTATGAGTTACCAACAATATTGTATGCCAGTAACGACATATAATATTCTTGGTCACACTTCCTCCTCCTCGAATGCAAGATATATTTTGTAAAGAGAGGATAAAAGATTACAGATAAGAACTAAATTATGTTTATTTGACACAAACCTTTTTGTTTTCATAAATTTCGAAACAAAAATATCGTTGTGTGCCTCACTGCCCTACAACAGAAACAGCATCCTGAAAACTATAGCGGACAGGTGAAACTGTAACTTAATTAACTAAAGAAACTAATATGCATATCTTATTATAATTAAAAAATGTTAAGAAAATTTTAATTATTGTATGGGATCATTATGATGATTATGAATAAGATGTATTCACAGTCGATTTCAGCCACAGTGACTGCATTCCCGTTAATTGTTACGTGTTCACACATGACTGATGTAACTAAGTACATATTATTATAAGTAAACGTGCGACCACATAATTATGTTACATGTGAGGACACCGTTGACGTAATAGTAGGAGATGTTAGACTGCGGTTTATTTTAACGTGTTCTCGCTTAGCGTCCAATTCTAGCCGTCTCTGATCTTCAAAATGATTAACGCTGCCCTGAACATCCCTTCTACATTTATGGCGGTAAGTGGCTTGCATTTCCCAGATGGTGGGGTCAATTCTACACCCTTTCATATGCCTCTTGAATACGTCTTTTTATTTTGGACACTGGTCACCACGTTTCCGCTTACCATAACGGTAGTTCCACGAAAAAGATGCGCTACGCCACTATATCATCAGACATTCTGGAGATGTGTGCAGCCCACCACAACTGCTTCCACATGAGGTAGGACTCGATGCCATACCCATTCACACGTCTCTGGACTTCTTTGTTTCTAATACGATCAAACCATATCCATGGTATTATTCTATAATTATTATAAGTTGAAAGTGTGAGATGATGTTCTTGATCCACATTTTTTACATTTTCCAATATCCAGTCTGAATAGACAAACCAAACATTATTCTTAATTATTCATCCCCACGGTCCGGTACATTGATTATTCTGTATAGACCTACATGATGTACAAACATTTCGAGAAAATATGATAATAATATTATTTCACTAGTTTGCCGGTGGTTCGCTCGAAAGTCGGAAACTCTCCCAAGGGAACATACTTCGGAATAAAACATAAGTGAATATATGCCTGTCGTCAAAAAACAGTAGACTCAAGAGCCGAAAGAATTTTCTTCGGTGTACTCAGTATATTCAAGACCAACCTCTTCAGGCAAGAAAAGAGTTGTGTGGAAAAATATAGAATTAAATTGGGCGTTACTTTACGGAAATCCATACCAAACTAAATACTTCAGTGTATAAAAATATCTAGTTTTAATTCCGCCAAAAAAAAAAGATGATCAGTCTTGCATGCAGTATGCAGCACCCAGTATGATTGCGGTGCTCCTTAGCAAACCATGTCCCATCTCCTGCACTGACCAAAATGCCAAAATGCAAAATGTATGTATAAATGAGACGGTACTTCACACTGGAACAGCTGCTTAATCTGTATTAAGCCCAGGTTCGGTCATGTGTGGAGTACTCACAGAAATCAAAAATATTTTTATTTATTTTATCTATGGGAGTACTGCTCTCATCTTTGGGATGGATCTGTCAAATACCGACTAGACGCAATTGAGTCTATTGAGAAATGGGCCAAGAGATTCATTGGCAGCGATGCACTGGTCGAGTCATAGCTCCAAAGCCTTGAACATCGACGACGAGTTGTAAGTCTATGGTTTTCTATCAGTTACATTTCGGGGAGTGTGCGATGGAATTACACAATCTAATTCCACCAAGTCCGTTCAATCATCGGACTACAAGACAAACGGCGATGCGCCATCGCTACATGGTGGACATCCCACCCATACGCACAAAACGTTTTGGAAATACTTTCATTGTGCGTACGGCTAAGGAGTGGAATTCCCTGCCGGAGTCTGTGTTTCCTGATAGCTATAACCTAGGGTTCTTTAAGTCAAGAATGAATAGGTTACTTTAGGTAAGCGTGCTCCATCTTCGACCACATCATCACTTACCATCAGATGAGATGGTGGTCAAACGCGAACCTATTATAAAGAAAAAAAAAACCTCTGAAGACCTGAAGTCACTGAGGTCGGAACTAGCGTGGCTACCTACTGGATCCAACATAATATTTAAAGCAACGATATACCAACAACTCGACTAAGATCTGTCAAAATAAAAGGATACGTATCATCATCTATATTGGGTTGTTTTCCAATCATATTGGAGTTGGCTACCAGTCTGACCAAATGCAGCTGACTAGTGTTTTACATGTAAGATCTGACCTCCACAATCCAATAGCTAGGTCACACGATACGATGCTTCTGACTGGACGAAGAATAACGTGCTTTTCGGGCCCCGGAAGAATCTGGATATGTTTAAGACGGTGATCCATCTAAAGACTAACCTCGCCAAGTGTTGCTTAACTTTGAAGATCGAACATTGCAGCTGTATATATTTACCAACAAGCTTCTTAATTCTTTCTTCTTTTTATTTAGTTTTTTGTATTACATTTCTCTTTTTCAACCGACGACCAAAAGAGCAGGTTATCAATTCAACGCGTATATTTTTTTTTATGTATGATCACCGATTACTCGAAGGCGGCAGAACCGATTTGGAAAATTCTTTTTTTGTTTGAAAGGGTATACTTTGAAATTGGTCCCATTGTTACTAGGTCAGGATCTGATGATGGGAGCATGGAGAAATCGAGGGAACTCTTCAAATATTATAGGCACACCTATGGCGTTTTGGGTATTCCTTATAGTAACTTGTGCAGTTGCTCTCAAAAAATACCATTTGGGGAAGTGGAACTGATGATGAAGACCACAGATGGCCGCCGAACCTACTCAATAATAAGTATTTCGTGGATTGCGATTCGAATACTTCAATATGGATGTTAAGCACTGTATGTTCGTCACAATGCATATGGTGATGTAGAGCTGATGGTGAAGTACCAGGAGAACTCCTCAAAAATTAACGGCCCAGCATTGGGAAAAGCAATATTTTGTAAAAGGTTATAAGTAGTTGACATTTAGGCTCTTTTAACTAGGTAAATTAAAATTCGACCAACTAAAAAGAGTGAAATAAAAACTTTTTACCAAAAAATTAAACTGACTCCCAAAAACACTGCAAAGTGAAAAATAACTTTAATTTCGGAAGTCGGTGCCAAAAACGAAAATACAAAACTAAAGACACCGACTACCGAAATTAAAGTTATTTTTCACTTTGCAGTGTTTTTGGGAGTCGGTTTAATTTTTTGGTAAAAAGTTTTTTGTACAAGTTATTGGTATCTCTCACCATTTGCTTTGTATTTAACGTCCTAACTGAAGGAAGCATAATTATTTTGCTATTATAGTTTTCGAGGAATCACTGACTCCTAAGTCACAGGAACTTACACCTAGTTTAGGAGTCAGGGTATTTCCATCTCTTTGGACCTCATAGAATAAGCCTTTTGTTCGAACTTTTTTATGATGATTATTATTATTATTATTTTATTATTAAATAAAATTGCTTAGAATATAAGGGCGATCTCCTCTACTGGAAATTTTGCATAGTTCAGAAAGAATGGCTCATCTCTCCTAGTTTTTCATTTCCTTGCTGAATTTGATGGCAATTGTTCTTGTCAGTCCGTTTATTACAGGAAGGTAATGTAGATCGAATTGATATTAACTTGCTATTGTCCAGCCTTTATTCTTTTCAATTTGAAAATCATGAAATGACTTCTCCCGCTCTGGGTGAAGTGGAAGGTAGAGTCAGACTTCCACTGACTAAAAGCCCACCCTGTTCCATCTATTCGTTCCGGGCCACGGTATTTCGTTAGAACATTCCCACTCGGCAGGCAATGATTTTGGCCTTATCGGGCTCCTTTATTTGTGCTGACGACTCTTTCAGACGCTCGTGGAAAAGACGAGCTGCCCTCGACCCGGGCCTGGTCCTTACCGAAGGGTCAGATACTCTCCTCACGTCCACGCCTTTATTGGCTGTTAGAAATCGAGATAATGTGTCAGCCTAGTTCCACTTTCACCTTGCAGCTGCGTGCTCAACAATCGTTGTTTGTATTTCGAAGCAGAACATTCATAGTCTATTGTATAACCTACTTTTAAGCACATCGTTTATAAAACCAGACATGCACATTTATGCAAGAGGGCTCTAACTTACGCGAACAAACACCCCGGCCACAAACGAGTTTCGTAGTTCGAGATAACTCTACAGTTTTCTCCCATAAAGTAGACAGTTTGCTATAACAATCATCATTTGCAAGTCAAATGCGTCACATTTTAACGTCAATTCTTTTCAAACTTTATAAATCCAACATATACATATGTTGGTGAATGCTTTGTTGGTTGTAAAAATTGGTATATAAATCATATATCAAATAAATAAATTATTAATTTATTTTTATTTATTTAAGGACAACCAACAAATCATACACCAAAACACCTCAGAAATTATAATGTTTTTACATTTGATTATGAGATATTATCACCATTATTATCTGCCTAGATTTTTTCAACTGTTTTGAAATTAGCTTCCAATCAAATACGAATTATTAAATTATAGAGTGTCTTGCAATTTCATTTTGATATTTTTTAATAAACTTTACTATTTTGGACGTGTTTAATACAAAATTTAAATTACATTACGATTTCTTTTTAAAGACAAGTCGTGCATTTTAAAGTGGTTATGGTTACAGTTTCCAATCCGTTGGTGAGCGGATATCATGGGGACCGAAGTAGTAGTATAAGACTATTAATAACATCTAAAATAAATGAAAAAATAAGATGACATTTGAACAAAAATAAAGAGAGATCAGAAAAAAAATTAAATGAAATCAACTAAAACACAACATTATAGATTGAAAAAATACCAATCGCTAACGCTAAGGCCTCACCAAAATGCTTTTGTGATTTTTAACGTCAAGATAGGTTTTTAATTAACCAGCGAACTTCAGTGCGGAGTCAGTTTCAGCTAGCTGACTTGTGTTCCACTGTGTACACTCAGCCGAAATGTTTGCTCGGCTATCAACTTCGGTATTTATATACTGCGAAATTAGTCGCCATCTTTGTGAAATTAAAGATAGAATTTTAGGTCGTAACTTCATATCTTTTTTTTTACTAAATAAATAAAAATGGATTTTATTTTTGTTTAAAAATATTTCTCCACTTTTTGGATTTCTTCTGAATCGTGGGTGCATTTTTAAAAACACCCAGACCCGTAACAACTGTTTTCAGGCCATACAAATATTAGTTCTAGTGCAAAAATTACACCCGCGACACGCAGCGCTTCCGATCGCTCCACTATTGCGCTAACTATGTCGTCAAAAGTGACGTGTTGTTTGCCCAGCTTACGTTTTTAAAAAATATATCACTTTGTGATGAAACTTTGGCAGTATGTTCTGAGAAGGCGCGAAATGGTCTGGGTTGAAAACTACTGCGGCATTTGCTAGATTTCCACGCGAGCGAAAACGCGGTTAACAAAGTTAGTTGAATAATAATATTGAATCTTCATCTTTCTTTCGTCATCGAAACGAAACAGAGTGCTGTTTCGTTTCGATGACACAGTTGGCGCAGTAGTTCAGTGATTGACTGCTGAGCTGCGCGTCGCATATTCGATTCCCGCAGCGCGCAGCTGTACTAATGATTGAAAATTTAAAAAAAGTTGTTCCGTGTATGGATGTTTTTGATGTTGAAATTCAATTTAAAATAAAGTGTGTGGCAATGTTTTGATAAAAAGTTAAATATCGGTCAAATGTCGCTTAATGATAATGTATTTTCTTGAAATAATCTATTTAGATTACCATAAAAATATTGGGTAAGATTTTCCTGACATTTTATTTGATAAAATAAACATGATAGTTTTAAAAATTACTTGAGGGGTGTTCAAACAGCATAAGCCACCAAGACATCTTAGTACTCTGTGGCTTACATTGCCAAAAGTTTTCTTGCAAGAGGCGTTGTATTTACGATTTCAAAAGCACCGGAAGGAAAATCCTTTTCAAGAATTGCTATGTAACAAGTTGCCTTGCGGGAATTTCTAATCTAATTTTAACTTGCATATTGGATTCGTTGTTGGCATGCTACTTTTGAAACTGAATTCTAAGGAAATAAAATCTGAAAATTCAGTAAACTTCAATAAAGACTTCAGTGAAGAAAACTTCAAAATTTGTATAAATCATCTATACTATCACGAACAGGCAGTGATTGATGAATTAATATCAACAAATGCTTATGTGTCCGCAAAGGACAAATATGACATCGGAAAGGTAACAGATTATGAAGCACACATTGATCTACTAACAGAAAAATATTGCAGTAAAAGACCATATCTTTGCACAATGGAAGATAAGAAGGAGATTGAGAACTAGGTTGGAAAATTATTGAAAAAGAATATAACAGAAGAATCATATAGCCCTTTTGCAGCACCAGTCACATTAACTTATAAAAGAGATGAAAATAAAAGATCAAGATTGTGCATAGATTTACGAGAATAAAATAAAATAATAGTACCTCAATCGCAGCCATTTCCTCTTATGGAGGACCTAATAGTAAAAACAAGAGATCGCAAGTTTTTTTCAACACTGGACCTAAATTCAGCATTTTGGTCAATACCTCTGCGTATCCTATCAGTCCATTAGGACTGATAGGTACAACCATAATTGGAGTCGTATTGTGCATATAGGTGGGATGTCCACCATGTAACGATGGTGTATCACCGTTTGTCTTGTAGTCCATGGGTCAAATTATATCCTTTACTTAAATCTAATCTGTCTATCCATAATTTCATCAAAATTGTTTAAATGGTTTAGATGTCAAAGTGTAACTGGCGGGCAGACAGAGATACTTTCAGATTCATCATATTAGTAGGGATAAGAAATTATAGACATCGCTAAAACTGTGTACAAGGTAAGTTTAAAAACTGTGAAAGACTGTTCTTAAACTCATCCTGCACACAGTAACGTGGTGTTGTCTCCATGAATGTCAATATTTGCGGACTTAAATGCACTTGAGCCATGTTGTAGTATCAGGACTGGAACTACAACATGGCTCTAGCTACCGAAAAACTTTGTAATATCCAACTATACCACTCGGCAGTTAGCGGGTTATCGATAGTTTTTAATATAGGAGGACTTTTTGAGGTGAAAATGGGCCACTTATTAAAAAAACTTGGTCATTATCTGACTAAAAATTTACAATTTTCGAATTATAATACTATCGCTGTTTTTTTTATAGTGACGTAATTATACTGAGATAGAAGTTAAAAACTAAGATAGATTGATAGAAACTTTAATGGCGAACAGGAAGCACAACATGCAAAAGCACGGTACTTTTACACAGAAATTAAAGACAAAGGGTACAGATAAATCTTATACCTACTAAATAATAAAATATACAAATAAATATACAACAAAAATTAACGGACTAATTTTATTTTGTTGTTTTTCTTGAAGGAAATCCAATTTTTTTGTTTTGTCTTTCTCTTTTCTGTACCTATAATTATAACATATGGGACTAACTGGGACAGAGGCCTACTAATCCTACGTAATCCGTCGGCCGTAATCCACGACGCGCAGCTAGGGAGGATCTCATTTAGGATCTCATAAGGAGGATCTGCCCTAGATCAGACCAATTTTCTCACAATGTTTTCCTTCGCAATTTTGAGAGAAATGGTTATAATGATAATTACAAACAGTAATTCAAATTCGCAATCTACATCACGAACGTACGACCTACAACACGTTGGTCGTGCCCGTAACCACTGGGCCCATAACATGTCATGCTTATCTAAATATATATAACTCAAAGGTGACTGACTGACTGACATAGTGATCTATCAACGCACAGCCCAAACCACTGGACGTATCGGGCTGAAATTTGGCATGCAGGTAGATGTTATGACGTGAGCATCCGCTAAGAAAGGATTTTGCGAAATTCCCACGGGATCGGGATTTACACGGGAAAAATTTCCCACGCGGGCGAAGCCGCTGGCACAAGCTAGTCTTTCCATAATTATGTCTTACTTGTAGGAATCTAAAAACCATTCAGAAAATAAACCGAAATCACGACACGAAACGACGCTTTATTTATGTCCCAAGACGCAGTTCTGTCTAAAAATGATCTTAGAAAAAACCTGACAAGAGTTAGACGGACCGCCGTTTATTCATATTTCGAATAAAGACAGCACAGTAAACAGGATCAAAAAGAAGTAGGTATCTGCAGGTTTTGATTTTTTTGAGGATATTAATATATACTGAATATAGAGGAGCTCGTGGTTAAATAATATCAGCCACACAGGCCGATCTTTAGCAATGCTTGCTGAAGTCGCAGTCGTCGCGTGTGATTAATCAGTGATCGGAGTAGGTAGATTGATTTGGGTTTATTTATTTATTTATTTATTTAAGGACAACCAACAAAGCATACACCAATAAACATGTTAAAAATTAAAATAAAAATATTGTTACAAACAATAGTGTAGCCTTAACTAAAGGCTACCACGGCATGCATTAAACACTAAGCGTGAAAGTAGATATTAAACAAAACAAAAAAAAACTTACTAACATTGCAATGGCTAGCTAGGTATTACTAATTGCTAAAGCTATTGCTTTAGTACCAGCATAGCATTTCACATATTATAACATTAATGAACAGTTACCTAAATAATAATTAAAAAATATAACTTGATATAAGTGGCAAGCTAGAAGCAAAATAAAATTATTTGTCATTTTTGTATAAATGCCCTATGTAAGACAGACTTGTATTTGTGTAAGGAATAAGACATATCAATATCGACACTAGGTAAGGAAGACAAGCGACTATATTGAACCTGCATTCTGTTTATGGTGGAAAAATGACCCAGATTGGTTTTAAAACCCTTAGCGCGAAGTAACTGATATCTAGATATACGAGGCAGTTTATAAGGCACATTTATGTTTATCAGACTGAGTAACCGCGGACAATCAATGTGATTGTTTAATAATTTGTATAGAAAGAGATTATCTAAGATCGTACGACGATTTTCTAGACTCATGAGATTAAAACGTTTCAAGCGAGAGCTGTAGCTCATTAATTTTCTGCCCAAATTGCAGTGATATGACAAGTGCCAAAGAAATCTTTTCTGCAATGATTCTAAACGACTTTTATGTATTTCGTAGAATGGATTCCAGACAATGCTACAGTATTCTAAACCGGACCTGACTATTGAGTTGAATATAGCAATTTTAGTTGATGCGCGTTTAAAATTTTTACTGTTACGCAGAATGAAGCCCAACATCTTAAACCCTTTACTAGCAATTTTATCTACGTGAATATTAAACTGAAGCTTATTGTCAATGTAAACACCTAGATCACGAATAACTTCCTTTTCATTAATAATTTGGTCATTAACTTTGTAATTACGAAAATAAGGTCAAAGGTACAAATTCCTAGAAAAATGTACGTAATTGCATTTATCGCCATTAAGAAGCATGTTATTGTCCAAACACCACTGGGAAAAATGGTCTAAGTCTTCTTGGAGTTTATGTGGATCATGATCGCACTCTATCCGTTTTATAATTTTTAAATCATCGGCGTATAAATATATCTTGGAGTGTACGAAACAAGACGCCACGTCATTTATAAATATATTGAAAAACAACGGGCCTAGATGGTTCAATGAACTGGCACGTATATATTAATATGGATATGCCTCCGGGATTCCGGGATTTTGTAATTTTTTTTTTTTGAGATAAATATATTTTATTTTGGAACAATTTATTTTGTTATTGGATCGTATTCAGAGAAACACTTATTTCCACATAATAAACTTATTTCTTTATTTAAAATATAATTACAGAATACCATTTTACTCAGTGCAAGCCATGACAGGGAAGAAGGGAAGTTGCCAACTTAGAAAAATAGAAATGTATACCAGTGTAATAACACACTAATACTTTAACACGCCTCCTTACATTTATATTTTTATTTTCACATCTCATTACTTTAACAAATTCTTACTAGGCAACATCAATTACAATTATCTTTTACTTACAACATAATATGTACCTATTCATAGAACTTCTATAATATTTATTCACTTAAGTATACTAGTACCTACCTAGCTTGCACACTCTTTCCTTTAAAACAGTTCTGTTAAATTGTTTAACTTAAATATTAACAAAATAAAAACAAACAAAAGCTTTTCTTTCTCAACAAAAATTAAAACAAACTTAAGACATTCTTTCTTATTCACCTATTAACTTAAAATTCTTATTTATTAATTAACTTTCTTATGTATCTACTAATTTAACTTTCTTATTCATTTAAGTTTTACATATGTAATTTCAACATTTCTCTAAACTTAAGAAATTTTAATTTACCCAGAGATTTGGTAAGTATATCTGCAACATTTGAATCTGAGTTTATCTTTACAATTTCAATAACTTTACTTTTACAGTTTTCATGTACATAATGATACTGTACTTCTATATGTTTAGAATTTTTAGTAAAATTTCCGTATTTTGCTATAGCAAGTGCTCCTGAATTATCTTCATAAATCTTAATAGGTTTACATATTTTAATGAACATATCACTAATTACATTTTTTAAGAAATTTATCTCAGTTACAGCCTCAGATAATGCAACATATTCTGCAAAGGTAGATGATTTAGTTACACAAGTTTGTTTTCTAGATTTCCAATAAATTGGATTTCCAAACAATTCAATAACAAAACCTGTAGTTGATTTCCTATCTGTACTATCTCCTGCCCAATCGGCATCTACATAGCAATTTACAATATTATCAGTATTAAGACTCTGTTGGTAAGTTAGTTTTAAATCTTTTGTTAGATACAAATACTTTAGAACTCTCAGAGCATATTTAAAATGTGTTTCATCGTAACAATTCTGAAATCTACTTAAATAATTCACACTGTAAGATATGTCTGGTCTAGTACCATGACTGATATACAAGAGTGCACCTATCAAGTTTCTATATTTAACATCTTCATTTACATCACATTTACTTAGTTTCAAGTTGGGTTCCATAGGTGTCTTATACAGTTTTGCATTTTTAATATTATATTTTTCAGCTAAAGACTCTATGTAATTTTCCTGACACAATGTTAAGACATTTGTAGAGTTATCATAATCATATTCAATATCAATACCAATATAGCTTTTTACTTTATTTAAATCCTTCATTTTAAATTTATTATGCAACTGTTTCTTTATATTATCAATAATGTTTATATCTCTACAACAAATTAATAAATCGTCAACAAATAAAAGTATATAAACTGTTACATTGCACTCTCTTTTTACATAAAGACAATAATCGTACTTGCTTCTACAAAAACCAAGATTCTTAATAAAATCATTAAAACATTCGTACCAAGCTCTAGGGCTTTCTTTTAATCCGTACAAAGCTTTATTTAGTTTATAAACTTTATTAGAAACATCATTATAACCTTGTGGTTGTTTTACATAAACTTCTGATACTACTTTACCATTCAAAAAGGCTGTTTCCACATCCATCTGATGAATGAGAAAGCTGAACTGACAAGAATAAGATAACAACAATTTTAATGTTTGCATTTTGGCAACAGGTGAGTATGTATCATCAATATTATCTTTTTGCTGAAAACCTCTAACTACTAAACGAGCTTTAAAAATGTTACCTGGTTTCCTTTTGTAAACCCACTTCACATCTAGGATCTCTTTGCCCTCTGGTCTACTCACAAAGTTCCATGTATTGTTTTTAACAAGGCTGCTCATCTCACGGTCCATTGCTTCTTTCCATTGATTGGCCTCATCACATTGCATCGCCTCCTGAAATGTACCTGGAATCATAGCATCACAAAAATTTGCACAAATGCAGTAATATCCAAATTCTTCATCAAATCTGATTGGACGTCTGATTGTTCTCTTTGCTCTTCCTTGTACTTTATCATCATTCATCGAGTTGTCATCAAATTTTATTAATTTAGTCTCTTCCGGTAAGTTATTTTCAAATTTTTCCTTTTCTTCTTCTTGTCTTTCTTCCTCTGAGTCTGTATCTTCATTGTTATTCATAAACTTGACATCTTCTTCTATTATATCAACATGTCTGGCAACTACTATTCTATTATTTATCAACACTTTGTAGCCAACTTCAACATATCCAAGTAATATTCCTAATTCTGCCTTTTTATCCCATTTTGATCTTCTTTTTTCTTCTGGTATTCTCACATAAACTCTACTTCCATACAATTTCAATTGCTCTATTGATGGTTTCTTATTGAAGAATATTTCATAGGGTGTTTTTCTTTCTATAGTATTTGCCAAACTTCTATTTTTTAAATAAGCTGCTGTTTTAATTACTTCCGGCCAATAGCATTTATTTACTCTTGCTTCTGCTAGTAGACATCTAGCCATATCCATTATAGTCCTGTTATATCTCTCTGCAGTTCCATTCAACTCGTGTACATATGCCGGGCATGCCTTTATCATTATTCCCTTTTCTCTTGCAAAACTATACATCTTACTGTTCATATATTCTTTACCATTGTCACATCTTAATTCTTTTATCATTTTTCCAGTTAAATTTTGAACTGTATTTACATATTCTTTAAAACAATCTGCAACTTGATCTTTAGACTTGATGCAATAAACTTTTGCCAATTTACTGTAGTCATCTATGAATGTTACGAAGTATTTTTCACCACAATAACCTATTGTATTATGTGGTCCATTTACATCTGTATGCACAATCTCTAATATATCTTGAGCTCTTCTTCTTTTGTTTTTAAAGGGTAAGTTATGCATTTTATTCTCTATGCATATAGCACACTTCATATACTCTGATTCAATTTCTTTAGGTATTCCTTCCAGTAACTGTTCCTTACATAAGATTTCTAGATATTTGAAATTTACATGACCAAGTGTACGGTGTAATTTTTCCTTCACTGACAATTTACTTTCAATTATATTTGCTTGTACTTTACTTTGTATATCTATGTAGCTGTTCACTTTATATAAGCTGTTTTCCTTTTGTGCTATAGCTATTACTTTTCTATTTGAATTATAAATTTTTGCCCATTGTCCTTTCGATATTACCGTGTTGTTATTATCTGTGATCCTTGCATAACTCAATAAATTTGCCTTCATTTCTTTTACATAGAATACATTTTTTACTGTTATATATGATTTAGAACCATAAACAAGAAAATGTATGTTAATATCACCAACCTTTGTGGCCTCCAGCATCCGTCCATCTCCAACTTTCACTTGCACTGGTTTTTTTAATATAACTGAATTTTCAAAATACTTGTCGCAGTTGATTATGTGGTCTGTGCATCCACTGTCTAATAACCATGTAATTTGGTTCTTATTTGACTTATCTTCGCTCACACTTGATGTCATGTTGTTTTGAATAACTAAAGTTTGGAAAACATTTTGTTGATTTTGTGTATTTGATGCACTATGTTCAGTGTGTCTACCTCGACCACGATTATTAAATCCACGACCACGTCCCCGATGATTTGAATGACCTCTTCCTCTTGTATTATTGTTATTTGTGTATCTATTATGCTGTCCTCGATTGTACCAACAGTTGCGTTTCACATGGCCTGGTTTTCCACAAATAAAACATAAATTTGAGTTAGGGGCTGACAGGGCTGACTTTGTTTCTGTTTTAAAAGCATTTGATTTGTCTGTAACTTCTGACTTTTCTTGTGGTTTTTGTGTCAAATATTTAATTTTAATTTTATTTGTTAGATATTCCACAGTTCTTTCCTCTTTTGACAACACATCCAATAAGTCTCCAATGTGACTATATTCACTGGGCAGTGCTCTTAGCATATAATTCAACTTCTCATTTTCTGATATAGTAGCACCTGCCTGTTTCAGCTCGTTTACTGATCTTTCAAAATCATCAAAAAAGGAGTCTAGTTCTTGATAGTTTTTTAACTTTAAATTTTCAAGATTGTTTCGGTAAACTATTTGCAAGGATGTTGAACCTTGTAAGTACATAGAATCAAATTTACAAATTATGTCGTATGCCGTTTCACATTCTGATATATATTCCAATTGCTTATTCGTTATTGCCCCGTAAATGTAGTTCGTTGCTTGCACATCTTTGTCCGTCCATTTTTCTTTGTCATCAGTGCTTAAGATTTTTCTCGTAATAACGTCTTGACACTTTTTGAATTGCAGAAATTTTGTTAGTCTTATTTTCCAATGTGCGTATTCTTTTCCGTCGAAAATGGGTATTACAATTTGTTGATTACGCTCCATTTTTTATTTTCAGCACACACATGTATGCCACAGCACAAAAACAATTTTCACTTTTTTTCAATCCTGCGATATTTTAGCAATCTTTTTACATATTCAATTAACCACGGACTGCTACCATATTTTGTTATTGGATCGTATTCAGAGAAACACTTATTTCCACATAATAAACTTATTTCTTTATTTAAAATATAATTACAGAATACCATTTTACTCAGTGCAAGCCATGACAGGGAAGAAGGGAAGTTGCCAACTTAGAAAAATAGAAATGTATACCAGTGTAATAACACACTAATACTTTAACACAATTTAACTTAAGTATTTCTATACATAATAAAAACATATACAGACGAAAATAAAGATAATATAATTTATCTCGGGCATCGAAAAATTCGTCAACATCGCTATCAATGGGAAAAGTGCCCAGAACACTGGCCGCATTGTCACGTTGAATGGCAATGCTGATTCTCTGTCCAAAGAAAAGGCCAGCCCTCTGGTCACCTGTGGAGTTGACTAATCGTTTGCTGATGTCACGAAAGAGTCGATGCACACTCGGACCTCATGGTCCTAACGTTTTAACCCCAAACGGCTCAAACATATAGCACCCAATTAGGTTGTTGTATTTGCGCCGTTTGAGATTTTCTGCACCTGCAGCTGCCGCCCCAGCACAGCCCGCCGTACTGAGAAGATGGGATGGGATGGGGACCCAACTTCCAAGGCATTATAGTCATCCGTCTGGTCTCTTCCCATCGTCCCGTGCCAAGCCGTTGGGTTCTAACAGATGGTACTCCAGCGGTGACAAGAGCCAGACGAATTATGTTATTTATGCTGGCATGCCGTGCTATCCAACCAGAGCTTCTGCTGCAGTTTCCGGCCTTTCGGCCATGATGTCCGAGGCGGTCGACTGCCGCACGGCATTGACAGCGATGTGGAGCACCGCTGGGAGCACCCAGACGTAGACATGTAGCGATCCGGAACGTGTTATCACTTAACATAGTACCTATGTTAAGTGAAGGTAATGCTTGTAGCCAAAGGCCCGACTCCCATTCACCCACAGCCAACAGGCGCGAGCGCTCAGCAGTATTGGTTGACGTATTCAAAAGGTTATTCCGTACCAAACTGCAGAGCGGCTCGTCCCATTGTCTCTGGGAGGACGAGTTCTCGGGCAACGCTGTATTCGGGCAAGCCATTTTCCAGGCATTAACTGCATCGGTCAAACACGGCACCTCGTAGCTAACCTGAGATTGTGTTAAAATTTTTTTAGTTAAAGTCTCAGTGCTGCGGACCGAAGACAGAAAAGCCGTTAGACTTATACTGGACATTTTGCGGATGCCGAGCCCACCAAAACGAATGGGTAGTGTGGCTTGTAGCCACGCTCGGTCATCCAGATCCACATTTAAAATTGAAATAAGGGTGTTTTTTATAATAAGGTCAATTTTGTCCAACAACTGAGATTGCTTCCATAGTGGAGAAGAACGGAGGAAATAAATAAAATTTGGACCAAAACAACAATATCTTATGAGGGTGTAAGCCGAATGTAAGTTAATTTGGAAAAAATCTTTCTGAAATATCATTACAATGGTTAATTTTGCTATCAATAAAAGAGGTAAAACTTTCTTCTAAAATTGGGGAGCCTAAGACGTGCAATGAACTTTTTTGCAAGATTTTGATATCAGGGTCTATTGTATGGAATTTGTTTAGTGTCGCTTGTCTGTCAGTATTTTCACAGATATAGAGTTCACATTTCGAGAGATTCAGGTTAATTATTCAATAATAATCAATTAATAGTAATTAATATTAATTAATAGTCAATTCATGTAATAATTTTTGAATCATTTTTATCAATAAGTTGATTTTGATATAAACTGCTTTTTATTTAATCTTTGCCTGTTTTCATTTTCATAAAAAGTTATTGCACTGAATGCGAAAAAATATTAAGGAGTATAAAAAGTTATTTTTATTTCTTTATTCAAGAATATATTATATAATAATTACAAGCAGCAGATAATATACTTGCAAGAAATAACTACTAAATTAGTCATATGGAAGTTTCGAATGGACGCACAAAAGTAAAATTCACTTTATTACTTGATATTTAAGAAAAACAAATAATTTTAAACATTTAACTATCGCAATCTATAAATTTCATAAATTTCAAAAATCTTTACATTTACAATATTTGATTCAATCCCGTAAGTACCAAAATAAAATCCCGGAAAAAAAGCTTATCCATGTTTTGATTTCTATGACTATTCATGAAGCAAGTACGTAAAATCAATCTACCTACTCCGATCTATAGTGATTATACTGACCATTTTAACATAGTTCTAGTTTCTAGCGTGCCTTGCCTTGCCTCTTTAAGTCGTTGATCTAACCTGTCGCCGGGATATCTTTCGCTGATGTTAGTGAAGTAGTCAGAGTAGAAAACGATATCCGTAACTAAATAAATTGAAAACAAATCTAGGCATTTTTTTTATAAAATAGTTATCCTTACTAAACGCAAAACGTATATGCGTCATACAATATCCTTACGCAGACGTATACACTCATGAATTGTTAGTGGCCGACGCGATACGCACACAATTTCCTTGAATTAAGGATCGTATTAATTTGTCATGATACTGTGTTTCCAATTTAAATTAAATGAAAAAAAATTCCATCAAAAATCACCTAATTTTTATGACGGAAATTGATTCAGAAGTCGATTCTGAACCAACTACCTTTAGGAATTGCGTTTATTCTGTTACACGTTGTATATCGTATATCGACTCGAATCCTATTATAACATTTTTTATTATTTAGTAGCTTTTGCCCGCGAATTTGTTCGCGTGAGAGGTTTTACCCGCGTAAATCCCAAACCCAAGGGAATTCCGGCATAAAAAGCCGATGCGTTATTCCAGGATGTCAACTATCTACTTACCAAATTTCATTGAGATCCGTTCAGTAGTTTTTGCGTGAAAGAGCGACAAACTTACATACATCTTAACAAACTTTAACATTTATTTATATTAAGTAGGATTTTAAGTAGCCCATATTTTGCTAGTAAAAGCTATAAGCGTAGTGAATGGCATACGATGTCCTTAAAAGTTATACGGTTATTTTCGATCTCAATTCAAGCGAACACCGAGTTACCTGACTGTCATGGCCGCCTGTCATGAACGACTGCCATCTGCCGTCCAAACAAAAACATGCCGCCACCATTTAGAATGCAAATGGGAGCGAGTGTGACATTCGACCTCGTTTGCGTGGCTAGAAATGAAGTTTACGTAATGTAGATAGATCACGTTGGTTTAGTTATTGAACAGAACGTTTAAGGGAACTAGTACTGTAGAAAAATATTTTAGGTGTGTCATACAGCGTGGCGATTAGGTTATCAAAAAAAACTTTTTTGCAAAAAAATAAAACCGACTTCCATATCAAAACACTACAAAGCCAAAAATAATTTTAATTTCGGTAGTCGGTGTTATTGGTTTTGTATTTTCTTTTTTTTCACACCGTCTTCCGAAATTAAAATTATTTTTGGCTTTGTAGTGTTTTGATATAGAAGTCGGTTTTATTTTTTTGCAAAAAAGTTTTTATTTTCGCGTTTTGAGTGGGTCAATTTGTAATTAATCTAGTTATAAAAGCCAAAATGTCAACTACAAAAAAATAAAAACACGCGAACAAAAAACACAATGCAGAGTAAACGAAAAGATCATCAATGTAAAATTTTTTTTAGACATTTGTTGATTTTTCAGAAACGGCTTGTCCGATATCGATAAAATTTTCATGGGACCATTTGGGAAGTATACTCTTTCTAACAAAAAAAGAATTTTTCAAATCGGTTGGCAAGCGACGGAGCTATGCCCGAACAAACATAAAAAAAAAAAAAAAAAACAATCAAACATCCGAATTGAGAACCTCCTCCTTTTTCAGAAGTCGGTTAATTAATTGAAACCACGTACTCTATATTAAGTATTTTATCATTTACAATTAAAATAATTTAATAATAAACAATATTATAGCCATGGGATCTTTTTTCCATTTTAATATTTCACAACATCATGTATTGCAAAAACTTAATCAGCTGATGAGCTGACCAATCACTTAGCGCGTGCTCCACCGACTCCGGCGCCGTGGCGTTGCCGTTTTTACAGGTCAGTAAACTAATATTATAAAGGATTACTTATATTTTACTAGTAACGCCATTTATTTTGTTTGAAAATGTATTTTCTTAATTTTAGTAAAAAAAAAAATATTTTAACAACTTGTTACCTGCTGTATAATTTAATGAGATAACCTAATCGCCACCCTGTATAGCAGCGGTGGCCCAGGGGTTCCAGGCACAACTTACGATTTGTGGATCGTAGATTCGAACACTGGAAGGCAATGAAGTACAAAACATCGTGACATGGCATGTCCTAGGGCCACAAAATCTGAAAGAGGTATGCGACATCCAGTATCTGGCCTTTTTTTTCCGGGTGGGAAAATCATCGAATGACTTCTCCCGCTCTGGGTTAAATGGAAGGGAGTGTCAGATTTCCATTGACTAAAAACCCACCCTGTTTCTTCAGCTGCCCTTAAATTCCGTGGCTGCGGTATCTCGTTAAAACATTCCCGCAACCCCGGCAAGCAATAACCCTATGGGGCCCCATCACTGGTGCTGATGACTCTTTGAGGCGCGCGTGGAACACGACGCGCCGCCGACCCGGGCCTGGTCCTAACCGGACGGTGAGCTACCCTTGCTCGCCGTCCGCAAGTCCGCGCCTACAGTGGCCGGAGATCAGCTTGCGATCCCCGACTCCCGGGGCGTCACCCGCGGATCTAGTATCTGGCCTGCTGGTGGATTACAGCCTCATTCCCTCTCATAGAGGTATGTTTCAAAGCAGTGAGAACGTTATATTAACAGATACATCACTCTCATACAAAAGCAAAAATACCTATGCTATAATAGCCTACAAAATCTTAATAATAATACCAGCTGTTTGCAGCGAGAAGAAATGTACCATAAGTACGCACACAGAGAGTTGAGATTGTTTTGCCCACCGCGCGACCCACGTCATCGAGCGAATGTCCTAGGGTTGTATATGATGATATTGGTATTAAAACGAATACAGAAAAACAATTATTTTTAATTTGTTGATCAAATATGTTTCAGTTTAATAAAATTATAGATGCATTTTTCCTTCCTTGAATTACTAATTATTAAATTTTAGTGTCAAAAATATCCGAAACCGCGTAATTACTTTTGATTTTAATAAAATTTCGCGTCAATAAATAATCAAAAGGGAAACAGGAGCAAAGCGGAGGAAAATCAATTGTTTTTAGGTCGATCCATTATTATGACGTTGTCAAAATTATTTAAAAAGGCTCAGGCAGGCGTGCGGTAGCCCACTGTCGGATGTACCGACGGCGATACGCGAAACGGTAGGCACATAACGCGTGACCTTGAGCGAGTGACGGACGCCTGGTTATAGGCTGATTTTTATTTTTATTATACCTAGTCATTTCATTAACACACGCATGGACTAAGGATTTGAAGGAAAGGAGAAAGAGGCGGGTTTTGTTTTAAAATTGCCTATTGCAGTTTGGCATTAAATTCTAACTGATGTAAATACTACAGTTTAAATATATTTCAATAACTAATTCGCTGATGTGTCAATCACCAAGCATATTTAGCTTATTTAGAAGGGTTAACAAGATTGCTAGTAATGTAAATTCTACCCGTATTGCCAGTTATCTTTAAAAAAAAGGAAAAATATAGTTAATTACGTTCAAACTTAAATTTCGGAGACTGGGCGTACATTCATTTACCTAGATAAGTGGAAAATAAGACAGCCTGAAACAAATTTACTACTGTAAAGTCGGGTTACTTAGGGCTCTCGGAGGCAACATTGCAAAGCGAAAAAAGTATTAACTTGCTGCAGTAATGAAACTTGCAATGTAATGAAAAGGCTGTTTAACAGAGAACAATAAAAAGTTCGTTTCCAAACAACATTTTGATTGACGCTTGTCAATGTAAGCATTTGTTTTATTGAGACAAAGCCAGCGTCTTCGAAGCCAAAGTAATCCGACCTTACGAATTGTTTCTTTTTTGTTGGAAAAATCATCTAATGACTCCCCAGCTCTGGGTGGAGCAAAAGGGAGTGTAAGATTTCTATTGACTAAAAACCCACCCTGTTCCTCTGTGTTCAGTTGCCCTTACGTTCCGTGGTCGCGGTAACTCGTTAGACTTTGCTCGCGCGAAAAGTTTTTTTTCGAATATAAACCTGTATATCAGCCTCAGCCTTCAACTATCTCTAAACCTAAATTGTCGTGATAGAAACACAAACAAACGAACACACTTTGATATTTATATTACTAGTATGGATATCTGTAAAAAATCCTCGTATATTTTTTAATGTTTATAGGCTCACGTTTGACCACCATCTCACCTGATGGTAAGTGATGATGTGGTCGAGGATGGAGCACGCTTGCCTAGAAGTAACCCAACGAGCACATTAGTGGAAATAGCAGCCTATTTTGTTACTTTGGGCTGCAAAATAGCGGTTTAATGGTTCAAAAAGCAGTTCAAAGTTGCATATCTGCATCCGTAAACGTCTATAGCTATAAAAGTTACTTAAGGTGCTATAAGCTGAATCAAATAGCCCTAATGCAGCCCATTTGTGCTAGTTGGGAACCTATTCACTCTTGACTTAAGGACTCCCAGGTTATAGCGATCAGGAAACACGAATTCTTGTAGCATTGTTGCGTCTTATCGTTTTGATATCTAAACCAGACAACTAAGTATCCGATTGATTTAATATTTCTTCCGTTATATTGTAGCAAGGTTTTTTTTGCTCACACTATCCCACTGCTAGTCAGAGGCCTTCAACTAATCTCATGAACTTTTTTCTCGCACCGCTTCAAACCAGCCCTCGTCGTACACGTACAGGTAGTCACAATACTAGGTTTTGACCTTATTTAATCCTTATTTAATCTATACCTAAGAGTCTAACAGAAGTCAGGCTTGTATTCATGTAAATATATAAAAGATAAATTTAAAATTAAAAAAAAACCCTACGCTACACACACAAAACATTAAAAAAATAGTCACCGCGGGGTGTCGCCAATTCAGAATTTAACAAAACATATCTATAAACCATCGCCGGAAGACATGCTTTCTTACAAAAAAACCGGATCCGGCATCGGATTTGGTTCAACCGGTTAGAAGCTACGGTGCCAGAGACACACATCAAACATACAGCACTTTTTGCGTTGGGGGTTAAAAACATTCACACAAATATAATCACCATAAATTATCATCTAACCTAAAAATCATTTCACATGCACTGATTACGATTTTAATACATAACAGAACAATATAATCTATCTGCCAAAATTATTATATTTCCTCGTTAAACAATATATACGGCTATATTAAGAACTTTATGGTGACAGTTACGCCTCATTTGCCGCCTTTTATAGTCTGTGGTAATTAAGATAATGGGAATTTTATATTAGATCATAAATGCTCGTTCTTAGTTACGTTTTATTCAAAAGGGAATTATAATACATAAATTATTTCATTATGAGGAGCCGTGAAGGTTGATCTTCAAGCTTGGCGAGGTTGGTCAGTATGGACTTTTAATGCCATCTTGTGCAGCATTTTATAATCTATACAATGGAATACTTCTTATTTCCCAAAAACGATGAGGCATGTACAGTTATCAGTCTATAAAAATAAAACTTCGTACTGTATTTACACTTCTTAACTCCAAACAACGTGGCTAGAAAAGTTCGCACTTAAGTCAATTTTCTCACAAATGCAATGCAATATTTAAAAAAAAAATCTCTATCAATTTCTACCCTTAAATCACAAGTTAAAATATTGCAATAAATAAAATAATCAGTTTTTCTTGATCAAAATTTACTCAAATGGAGTTACGAACTCTGATATTTCATTGTGCGTACGGCTAAGGAGTGGAATTCCCTGCTGGAGTCTGTTTCCTGATAGTTACAATCTGGGAGTCAAAGCCTTTTAGCGTATGTTGATTTAGCTGAGACTATGTTTGCCATTAAATAATTCCATCTCTTTTTTATAAAGTCAGAGTCTTAATTATGTCAAGTACCTAAGACAAGTATGACTGAGTTTTGGTTGCGATATACTTGATGAAGTTGAATTTAATGATTTATTGTTTTGTATTTTTTTAATGAATAAGAAATGTAGGGTTGCGTAGTTTCCTACATCGCCAAGTACAAGTCGGATTAGCTGACCAAGAGTTCCATACCATGCTATAACAACAACAAACTACTCCGTTTTACACAAATAATAGTTTCCGCTAAATATTTTTCAATGGAATTTGTCCGAAATCGATTAGAACACAGTTGGTCGACTATTACTTGTAATTTTGTGGAGCCAAGTTAGGTCTGATAGTTTTACTATTAATTTCGTTAGATGTAGGTTGCACTGCCGTGACGTTTGAATTCCTACCTACAACCAGTTAGTTGCTAAAAACCCTTAATTCTTACGAAAATTTGCACTTAAAAGCTTAATATTTCGCAAACAGATAACTGAATAGATAATTATTTTTCCACACGCTCAAATTTTTAAACAACCTATCCAACAATACCCCACACTATGGGGAAGACAAGATCCCCTATTTACGCGTAGGGAAAGTACCCTAAAACCTTGGCATAGTACAGTGGGACCCCGTCACTAGTGCTAACGACTCTTTGAGACGCGCGTGGAATACGACACGCCGCCGTTTTTCATGACTTTATTTTACCACTTTGTCGACGGGATTAACATGTACATCCATGTAAAATTTTAGCATTAGGCCGTGCGCGCACTGCCTTGCGGTGGCCGCAATTCCGGTAGTTCTACCGCACCGCAAAATTTGTGAAGTATGGAGTGTCATAGAAGTGCGCGCACTGCGGTCATGTCTACCGGTGCGGTAGAACTACCGGAATTGCGGCCACCGCAAGGCAGTGCGCGCACGGCCTTAAAGTAGCAATCGTTTCTGAGCTAAGCTGTGGACAGACGGCTCGATATAGCACAACTATAAGGGTGCAAGCTTAGATATCTGATCAATTTATACGAGTACAATATTCATTGGCAAATTTAAAGGTTTTTTGTTTGCAAAACGAAAAAAATAGTGTCAAAAGCCAGAAAACCTGGCACTGGTCTGCCACCGGGTATTGTGTTATCCAGCTACAGGGTTTTGGAGGTCGGATAGGCAGTTCCTCCATGTTAAACACTACTTTTTTGTTATTGATAATAGGTTCGCGTTTGACCACCATCTCACCTGATGGTAAGCGATGATGTGGTCGAAGATGGAGCACGCTTACCTAAAAGTAACCTATTCACTCTTGACTTAAAGACCTCTAGGTTATAGCTATCGGGAAACAGACTTCGGCAGGGAACTTGTGTCGATACTCTTGCACCATCCCATCTTCCTAACTCGTCTTGCTGTGCTGGCGCTGCCGCTGCAGCCGCTGAGAACCTCAAGCGGCAGAAATATAAAAACCTTGTTGGAGGTTATATTTTCGAGCCGTTTGGGATGGAGACCTTCGGATCGTGGGGTACGAGTGCTCACAAATTATTTAAAGAACTATCCAGGCGCCTAGTTGACACTTCGCGTGACCCAAAGGCTGGCTTTTACCTTGGACAGCGGTTAAGCATTGCCATACAGCGTGGTAATGCCGCCAGTCTTTTGGGCACATTACCAGTGGACAGCGATGCGTACAAATTTATGGACGCCATATTTTAGTTTATTTTTAGATGTATATAATTATGTAGTTTAGAGTTTTTATTTAAGTGTATATTCCATTATTGACTAAATAAATAATTCCGTATGAAAAAAAAAATTACTCAGCAGGTCAAGCCCAACATAGTTGTGAAAAGCTAAGAAAATCATATAGATTTTGCTAATATATTTTGGAAATCAAAAGAGTAGAAAAGAAAAATTTTTACAAATCCGAATAGACCTAACAAAAAATCCGAATATTTGACAGTTACAAAGTAACAAGCCTTTGTTTCGTTCGTGTTTCATATCACATCAAAAGCATGTTGTTTTTAAGCTATTGCATAGCTTTTATCGCGGGCTTTGAGGGCGGCGACCGAGATCAAGAAATTTCGTAACGAAAATAAACCTAACTCCGACCGGCACAGCGGTGCAGCGTTGAAAGCCGTGCATCGTCTAACGTCGTTTCAGTTTGGCAGACTTAGGCACGGTGTTTGTGTGCGTGCGACTAGACGTATCCGTGTAGACTAGCTGCTAATATTTATAATTTAAACAATAGTTTGAATAGTATTCTAGGCTGTCATTGTTTCTGCAAACATCGAATATAGTAGATTACATAATGTATTCTTTTGTTTAAAAAAAAAGAGAACTCGCAATATGGGTAGAATTCACATTACTAGCAATCTCCAACTAAACTAGATATGCTTGTGTCTGGAGCGGGTTCACGGCAATAGTATAATGAGTGGGGTTCGAACCCGTGACCTCTAGATTACAACGCCTCTCAAGGTCAATAGCCTACGTTGCATTCAGGAATTACGGAAATTGTTACAATTATCGATGTCCCAGTAAAAAAACTTGAAGTAAGTTGTAAATAACAACAGTCTCACAAGTCAATCTTCAAGGTCTCTTGCCGAGGTCAGTCCGTGGATGGGTGGCCAACTTAAAATATCGAGTTTCCTCCGTGTCTTGGTAAGCACGTAAAACCGTTGTTGGTCCCGGCCACAGAACAGATAAAAGAGGTTAGAAAGGAAATAGTTCCTGATTTGTATGAGAACGCGTATCGCCGCTTGTCTTCCACTCTTTAGCTCCACTACAAGCAAGAGGCCCGTTACGTATGCGAATTACGCACACAAATAAATTACACACACTTAAATCGAGAGCTTGCTACTGATTGTAACTCACTGTCGATAAACATGCGCCGTGCATTACGGCCAATCAGGTCAAAGGACGAAACGTCAATAGTTGAAGTGTTGAGGACGCAACGCTTGCAGTTCATTGTAAGCGGACTTGGTCATTGCGTTGATTAAGCGAGTACACATCGGGCAATGTATATTTTTTGTAACTTGTTGCAATATTGTTGTTAATGTTTGGAATTTCATAGTGATCAGAATATTTTTATGTTTTTTACAATTAAAATTGTAATGAAATGTTATTTTCGACTTACCGATGGAAATATATACCTCCTCGCTCTATACTTACAATCGAACTTTTTGTTTTACAGGTTATAATTGCACAACACGGCATTTTAAAGCAGAGCCCTGTGTTCCGAAGTAGTCCGAAGCGCATAAACCACGGTGAATGAATTAATCGCTCGAGCTATGATTTTCGTATCATAAATGTGGCACACTTGCCACGCCCACATTGCCATTCCAACCTTATTCATCTATTCCGTAGTCCCGGCTGTCATTTGTGTATCTTTGATAGCGGTTACGGATAGTCAGAAGCCATAAAATCTATCACCAGTCTTGCTAAGGGGTATGTGTTAATCTACTGGGCTGTGGAGGTCAGAAAGGCAGTTGCTCCATGCTAAGCACTAGTACTCAGCTGCATTCTATTCTCAGAGAAGGAAGCCTTATAAAAGATATTTCGAAAAGTAAGGTTGACCCTTCCCATGGCCCAAGGGCGAGCTATTACTTTGGTCAGAGAGTAGAATGTATGGCAATACTTACCACCATGGCAATACTCACATTCTCTTAGACACATTAACTGCCGACTACGTTGAAATTTTTCAAAATACTCTACTTTAGTTCTACTTTAGTTGGTTGTCAGTTTTTTTGTTGGGTTGCGGTTGGGAGTTTGACAGGCCCGCTGGTATAGTGGTCAGTGACCCTGACTGCTATGCGCAAAGTCGTGGGTTCGATTCCCACGTAGGACAAATGTTTGTGTGATGAGCGCGGTCATTTGTTCTTTGTCTGGGTGTAATTTATCTATAATATGTATGTATTTAGAAATATATATGTATGTTTATCAGTTGTCTAGTACCCATACCACAAGCTCTGCTTAGTTTGGGACTAGATGGCGTTGTGTGGAAAGTTGTGGAATATTATTATTATTTCATTTATTACACTTTAAAAACATATTATTTACATTTTTAAATATTCCTATAAAAACAAAAAACATTTAAAAATATAAAAAACAGTAGCCCACCGGTATCGGGAACAGGGTCCAAGCTACCGGTGGTCAGGGCTCTTGAGAGAGGAACCTCCTAACAATGCGCGCCGTGTCCAAAAGTACTGCTTTCTGGATCAAGCCCTTGATCCAGCCGTCCAACGAGAGCCTCTTAAGATGTTTGTCGAGGCTCTTGGCTATTATGCCATTGGCCGAGACGACTATCGGCACAATGATTGCTGTATCCACATCCCACATGTCGACAACCTCGCGAGCCAAATTAAGATACTTAAATTGCTTATCTTTCTCTGCTTTCACAAGGTTTTCGTCATGAGGGACCGCTATATCAACAATCATTGTGCGACGCTCTAATCGGTCTATCACCACTATGTCAGGCTTATTGGCAACAATAGTCCTGTCAGTGATGATAGACCGATCCCAGTACAATGTAATATTGCCATTTTCGAGAACTGGGTCGGGCACATACCTATAGTACGGTACTTCTGATTCCACAAGATTGTATTTAAGAGCAAGTTGCTGGTGAACAATCCTGGCTACAAGGTTGTGTCTATGCAAATAGTCTCCGTTAGCCAGACGAGAACAACCGGAGATAATGTGACGAATGGATTCTCCCGGTTTGTGACATGCCCGACATGTGTCTACCGTACCATCCTTCACGATATATTTCCGATAGTTATTCGTCATCATAACTTCATCCATAATCGCACAAACAAAACCTTCGGTTTCCCCGAAGAGGTCACCAAAACGTAGCCAGGCTACGGACGCTAATGTATCTACGTCAGACCCATGAAGGGCCTGGTAATAGCGTCCGTGAAGCTCCTTGCTCTGCCATACTTCTCTGCGGTCATTAGTATCTAATACTACAGGTTTGCGCCAATTCTCGGTACCTAAGGAGAGCGGTGTCAGGCCTTTGTCCACCGCTACCACATCTCGAGCATACCCACGTCGGCTTCTAGGAAATGTTCCCTAAGGCTGCATACCTCGCGGTTGTGCAGGGTCTTTGCATTTAAAAAGCCACGACCCCCGTACTTCCGCGGGATATACAGCCTCATCACCGATGAACGTGGGTGATGCATTCGATTTGCAGTAAGCGTTGTGCGGACCCGCCTGTCCAAGGCGTCAAGTTCAGTCTGAGTCCATTTGAGTATGCCAAAAGAGTACATCAATACTGGCATGACCCAACCATTGAAGGCACGCACCTTGTTTCCGCCTGATAAAAGACTATTCAGTACTTTAATCAGGCGGCCAAAGAAGCGTTCCTTCAATGACTGTTTAACATAAGCAACATTGATGCCTAGTGCCTCTGACATGCCCAAATACTTGTAGGATTCAGTTGAGCCGAGGGATCTTAGGTGTATGGAATCCGAGAGTTTAGTTCCCACGGATTCCATAATCTCCCCTCGCTTTACATGCATGACCGCACATTTGTCCACCCCAAATTCCATCCTGATGGCGCTACTGAAGGTTTCCGTTACCTTCAGTAGCTCCATGAGTTGCAAGTTGTTGGGGGCAAAAAGTTTCAAATCATCCATGTAAAGCAAGTGAGATATGACCTGACCACCTCTTCTCAACTGGTAGCCTAGCCCCGAACCCTCCAGCAATGTACTGAGAGGGTTGAGAGCCAGACAGAACCACAGTGGGCTCAGACTGTCGCCCTGAAAAATACCACGCTCAATCCTAATCGGTTCGCTGTTTTCCTGGATTTGTCGACATCCTGGGTAGCAGAGGACCGTCTTCCATTGCCCCATACATGACTCAAGGAAAGTGCGGAGTATTGGATTTATTTTGTACAACTCCAACACTTTCATGAGCCATGTATGTGGATCCGAGTCATAGGCCTTCTTATAATCTATCCAGCATGTCGACAGATTCCTTCGGGAACGACGAACCTGTTGGTTTATGGCAATATCGATGAGGAGAAGCTCCTTAGTACCGCGGGACCCATTCCTACATCCATTCTGAGAAGCAGACATGATTGAATTTGTATCAATGTGATTATTAATTTTGGCTCTCAGAATGGATGTAAGAACTTTATAGACCGTCGGTAAGCACGTGATCGGTCTATAATTTTTAGGTTCCGAAGTACTGCCTGATTTATGGAGCAGGTGGGTTATTCCTGTAGTTAGGAATTGAGGTAGCGATCCTAGCTCTAAGGCAGACTGAAACTGAGCGGCCAAGCGAGCGTGCGAGCTTAGAAACCATTTTATCCAGAAATTGTACAGCCCGTCCGGCCCTGGTGATTTCCAGTTGGATAACGGACGGACTGCACGGGTTACATCTTGGGGGCTGATCGTGATTGCCCCCATTTCTGGTATAAGATCGCACGTGCGCTTGATCTCCCTCATCCAGTCGCCCTCAGTGTGACTGACAGGCACCGACCAGATGCTGCGCCAGAACGAACACATGGCGTCATCATCCGGTAGGCGAGTATCAATCACACCTTGGTCTGGTCGCTCCCAAGCCCTATAAACCCACCGTTCATTACTTTGAAATGTGCGATTCTGAGTGTATCGCTCCACCCGCCGCTTATATCTGCGAATCCTATTTGCCCACGCATAGACTTTCTGCTTCAGGAAGTCGATACGCTCTGTGACTCGGGTCAGATAATCTTGAGGACTAACATCAGTCCCCGCGAACACCCGCCTCACAAAGCGCATCACTCGAGGACGAGTGTTACCCTGCCTGAAGCAGATAAGTTTACCAATGAGTGCTCTAGCCTCAGCAATACGACGCTCGATCCTGCACTGCCAAGCTGGTACAGCTGGTCGTATAACTCTGTCAGTCTTCGGGAACTTGACATGAGCTACCCGACAAGCCGCTACAGCTCCACAGTATAGGATCGAATGAGTATCGGTGAGGTCTTCACTATTGTCAAAATAATTTGACAGCAGTGAATCTAGAGCACACACTAGCGCCCTATTTTTCTTATGCATGGGCAAACGAGGCAGACGAGGTTTAAGCTCAGGCTGTGTGGAGCGATACTCCCGTAATGCACATTCCAAAGCACTCCTCAATCGTTCACTGCACTGGGTACTCACGGTTATAGCCTCGTCATCATCATCTTCACCGACGTGGTCGGGTAGCGGTGAGACATTGGGTTGTAGTTGCACCGCGGCCACTGGTGAAGCAGATGAGACACGGCTGCACCGTGATTCAAGGCGTAGTCTATCAAGTACGGCGTCATCCAACATACGGTTACGCTGGATTACCCGCACCTGATCCGATAATCGTTGGGCCGAAACGTTGACAGCTGGTTCAAGTACCTGAAACAGAGAGAGCATCCGACCACGGTACGCAGTCAGGTTAGTTCCCCCCTCAGCCCCAAAGTATGAGCGCATGACATTTTCATTGATGGAATGTGTCCATCGCATGCGCTGCACACTCCCACCGGCAGCGGGGACCCCATCGGAGGCCGGAGGGCCTCGAAGTCCTAAGCCGACCGGAGGGCGGCCTCTTCCTCGCCGACGCGCAGGTGGTGGTGTCGTCGGCGGCGAGAAGTATTCGTCGCTCGAGCTCGACGCAGCAGCAGCGGCCGGAGTCTCTTCACTCACGGCTGGAGCAGGTCCCGGCGGCTGCGAGGCGGAGCTGAGCGACGATTCCGCAGGCGTTGGGCGTGTGAATTGTAGTAATCGAGCCCGGCGTCTAGTCAACATTTATTCTTCGTCTTGGTTTCGTATTCGTGTCAGTTCGTTTTGGGTTTTTCTTAACAAGATACGTTAAGTTCTTCATTTCTGTATGCTTCTTTGGTTTTTTTTTTAAAGGACTTGTTTGGGTTGAACATGATGTATTAACTATTATTTTATTAAATATTTATTTTAAAAGAATCAAGAAGAAAATTTTTGACAAGTCGGTTGACAGCTGGGCCACAGATTATTATTATTATTATTATTATTATTAGTTTGGTTAACATGAAATATTACTATCATGTTACTATACGATATTACGACTGTAATGACAATACCCCAAAAATATTTATTTGTTGGATTTCACACAATTTAACTACTACAACACCACAGCACACCCAAATATCTTACACACACACAGACAAGCAGAGGTCCAAACTCTAAAAATCCGACAGAAAAACGAAAGAAATACTTTCATAAAACTTTTATGAACAACTACATCTTCCAACTGAAATAAAGTTCACCATTCGTACCTAAACTTCAAATGGATAAACTTAAAATGAAAATGAGTACACTTCACCCATTTTATTTACAAAAAAAATGATATCGATAACTGGCCCATTATACAGGGTGGCGATTAGGCTATTACATTAAATTGTATAGCAGGTATTATAAGTTGTTAATTTTTTTTATTACTAAAATTAAGAAAATGCATTTTTTATACAAAATAAATGGCGTTATTGGTAAAAAATAAATAATCCTTTATAATATTAGTTTACTGACCTTTAAAAGCGGCAACGCCGCGGCGACGGCGCCAGCGGAATGTGCGCCGAGTGATTGGTCAGCTGATTAAGTTTTTGCAATACATGATGTTGTAAAATATTAAAATGGAAAAAAGGTCCCACGGCTATAATATTGTTTATCATTAAATTATATTAATTGTATATGATAAAATAGTACGTGGTTTCAATTAATGTGATAACCTAATCGCCACGCTGTATAATATTTTAAGAATTCCGATCATCTGATGGATCATCTAACACTGCTTTTCACTCGTTTGATTATCTGTCTGTCCATCAGTCTATAATAACTTGAACGAGCCCATTATGTATGCATATTTACTATTTAATCTCAGTTAAGTTTTTTGTACAATCGGACCTCACTGAAAAACTCCACTTTGCAAGTGACTGACAGTTAATTCACTCCCACTCAAATCCCACATGTGTCCCAACCCTAGAGGCGCGTCTTTTTTCAATCGATCCTATTTTCCGAATGGCGTTTACGAATGTACCGTGGTATTTGGATGCCGGTTTCCACAATTTTGTTCTTATTACGATGTTCCGCGAATTTCTGGCATTTGTACAAAATGTAGTGAATGTATGGTAGGCGTGGACATTGTGCGTTCAAGTATAAATGCAGAATGAATTTCAGTATTTTAAAGCTACTGGGTAACTATCAAATATTCCGTATTTGGTACATTGTATCTGTTTTGCAAGTATGCGGTTTTATTATTTTGGGCTGCTGTTGTTTTGGTCATTTATTAAAAGGTTTGCTTCCCTGGTGCGCATAGTTAGGGCTAACTCTAACTGCTGTTAGAGTTAGCCCTAACTATGCATCGTCAGTATGCCTACTGACGATGAGATTCTACTGCAGGTTCGTGAATCGCTGCTGAATGGTGATTTACGTAATTATAATATTTGTATATTGTATTTTATTAATTTATTGTTATAATCTCTAAGATAGCATAAGATTTTGTTGCTAACTAAATGAGTATTACTTATTTAAATAAATATTTTTTTTTCAATCTCCTTATTTTCAAACAATATAGTTTTTACAGGAAACTACAACAAAAAACAACCTTCTTTCAGTCTGTTTGTCTGTATGGTCTAATATCTGGAATGGCGCAAAGGCTTTTAATAGACTTTCACTGGAAGATAGAGGGATTTATTTAGCAATGTATAGGCTACTTATTATCCTAGAATTCCCAATGGATCGAGATCTACGCGGCAAAAGTTTCTCAAGAAGGGTACAGCTTGTTATTAATATTAGCAAAATAAATTAATAGTTTAAAAAACACTAGAAAAACACGCTTTTATAAATGCACGTAAAAACAAAAAGATCGTGTTCAAAGTCCATTACGTGGCCATTCTTACAAGTGCAAACACGACTATGATACGATATTCCATCATGGAATGCCAGTGCCTATCTTTCGGCTTCATCATCAGACCTTGAAACCTAATCGTGGTCAAAGTTCATTACAAGACTTTTCTATGAAATCCAAAACAGCTATGATACCATTTTCCATCATGAAGTTCCAGTTCATATCTTCCGGCTCTATCATCAAATCAGTTCGACAGTACCATATTATTGTATTGTCATCAGAACTACATACAGCTGCCAATTTTCATTACGCTACGACCATTGGAAGATGGTTAAATTTGTTACCTTAGATTCCATTACATAGTTAGTTACATACAGGTCGACCTAATAAAAGCGTGTTAAATACCATAAATTAGGAGTATAATGAAACCCCCATGTAAACAATTATTAAATAATGATGTTTATTTTGCAATCAGGGTATAAATAGCACTTTCACACGTTTTTTTTTCGTAAATTTTAACTAGGCCGGTGTTTCCTTGCTACTATCCTTAGAAGAAACACCGAGACAGACTGAGAGGTCAACATTTATTTTTAAGTCCATACAATCCGTAGTGATCAAATCATATGAGAGCCATATAGGTTTATTTCTGTGGCGCCCTTAAGAGGACAAAATCACACAGATTTAAGCATGCCCATCCAAACAGTGCAAGTATTTGTCGGTTATCGCGTAGCTCAATTTAGAACTAAATTTGCAATTGCTGCATAACAACAACAATTGCTAAGTAACATTAAGAGATAGAATTACCAAAAATCTGGGTCGGATAACTTAATCTAACTCACCAAGTTCATTAACACATAATTTAATTAATAATGTTAATTTATTGGTAGTAAACAGACGGAAGATTAAAACAACACAAGTCAACTTACCATAATCTTAAGCAAGATAATATTGATACTGTCAAAATACTGAGAATCAACGCTCTAAAGCCAACAAGGTACGAATCGTAGCCGATAATAATAACTAATGAACTTCAGAGAAACAAATACTTTCATACTTATAATGTTTGACTGTATATTATAATTTAATGTAAAGTTTCTTACACACCCAGACCCGGAACAACTGTTTGTAGGCTATAAAAATCACGGAAATGTACTATAGAGGTAACTATACCGTGATACAAATTCTTGACATACGAAATGCAGCAGCCAATCGCCCAACCACTGAGTTAACTATGTTTTAAAAATATATGGATAAAGTACGCAGACGTATTTTAGTGCACAGGTCCAATCTCGTTTAGGTAATTTCGGGGCAGTGGTCCAACTGCTTTGTCCAACTAGTTGGACCATGGGTCTTTACTAGGGGCAGTTGTCCAACTTTAAAAATAGTTGGACCACAGCACCTTTTGAGAGTTCCATGGTCCAATTCATTTAAAAATTAACATGCCAACTCTAAAAACCTCAACTGCATAGTTACCGTTATAATGAAATCTTCCAGTAAAATATCAAAATTAAATTGTGGGTGACTAATTTTTAAACTTATTTTTTTACAATGTTTTACAACATTCAACGAAATTTAGCTAAAGCATGACCTACAGTTATATCACGTTAGGTTTAAAGATATTTATTCGCCCAAGATACAAAGTCACTTACATAAGAAGATTATTATTATAATATTACAATGAAGTTCGTCATTGCAGTAATTCTAAACAAATAAGTATAATTCTGCGGCAATAGCGTAACGGCTAAGGCGTTGACCTTGTAAACGAAAGGTCCCGGGTTCGAACGCCACCCATTACACTATTGCCCTGAATCCATTCCAGATACAAGCTTAGTTGGAGGGGTTAACAAGTTAACGTTCCATTCCAGACACAAGCTTAGTTGGAGGGGTTAACAAGATTGCTAGTAACGTGAATTCTACCCATATTTCTATTTCTGTTTTTAAAAGAAAAATAAATAAATTACAACATAAATAACTACGCTCATCCATCTTTATTTATTAAAACTTTATGCAACACAAAAGTACAAAGGCGGACTTAATGCCATAGGCATTCTCTACCAGGCAACCATGGGTGGTGAAGAGATAACATGGCAGGTGCATACAAAAAATAAACTAAGTAGATAATATATTCAAAGAAAAAGTCTTATTCCAAACGGCAAAGCGCCATTGTTACATGGTGGACATCCCACCCATACGCACAAAACGTTTTGGGAATACCTTCATTGTGCGTTACGTAGTAACTACTAAGTAATCTGTGGTACGGCTAAGGAGTGGAATTCCCTGCCGGAGTCTGTCTTTCCCGATAGCTATAACCTAGGGGTTTTTAAGTCAAGAGTGAATAGGTGGTCAAACGCGAACCTATTTTCAATAAAAAATCTGAGGATTTTAATTATTATTCTATCAAATACTGTGCTAGTTTGGTCTTAAATGCGTTGAATGAGCGTAGCCTGTAGCTATATAACCGTGGTCCCGCATAATATGTTTAATTTGTCATGAATAACTTACTTTTAGTTCTGGGGAAATTAAAACTCTGTTACTTTAATCTCATAGTCCGAGAGACCAAGCGCAGAAGCAACGGCTTTGCGATGCTTTCCGAGGCACGAGACTGCCATTTTTGAGCATCTATCGGCTACTGAGAAAGTTTTGTCCAAAAACCTTTTTTTTATTGATAATAGGTTTGCGTTTGACCACCATCTCACCTGATGGTAAGTGATAATGTGGTCGAAGATGGACACGCTTACCTAAAAGTAACCTATTCACTCTTGACTTAAAGACCCCTAGGTTATAGCTATCGGGAAACACAGACTCCGGCAGGGAATTCCACTCCTTAGCCGTACGCACAGTGAAGGTATTCCCAAAACGTTTTATGAGCAGTGAACATAATATTTGATAAGTACGTAGCTATAACGAATTTTTTAATATACTGCTTTGTTTTTGGAAAGCCTTTTCCTATCTATGTTAGGGTCAACTTCCAGTTTCACTGGATACAGCTTAGTACTCGTGTTTTACATGGAGCGACTGATCTGACTTCCACAACCCAGAGACTAGGTAACACGATACCAAGACAAATTGGTAAGACTAGTGTCAAATTTTCTGACTTCTGACTATCCGTACCGACTGTCAAACGTATACAAATGTCAGGGCCTGTCCACATCTCCACGTCACAACGTCGTCAACGTGGAACGGTGCGGTAACGTGCCACGTTACGTTGACGTGACGTGCAAATTTACGTTAACGTAACGTAAAAATGCACGTCACGACGTAGCAACGTTGCACGTCGCCGTGCCTTGTAAAATTCTGCTACATTCTTCACTAACGTCGTCAGTCTCGTTCTAGATATTTTTTTTATTGGTTCACGTTTGACCACCATCTCAACTGATGGTAAGTGATGATGTGGTCGAAGATGGAGCACGCTTACCTAAAAGTAACCTATTCACTCTTGACTTAAAGACCCCTAGGTTATAGCAATCGGGAAACACACAAACGGACGGCACAAGACGTATTCTGGTTCTGCTATTGCTACTATTATTATATTACTGCTAAGACAATGAAACATTCACTGAGCGAGCGCATAGAATCGAGCCACGTCAGCTGACATGACGCACCGTCCCACGGCGACGTTGCCGTACCGTGCACTAGCACGACCGACGCTGCAACGTAACGTGGCATGTTACCGCACCGTTCCACGTTGACGACGCCGTGACTTGGAGATGTGGACAGGATCTCAGCCGAACACCAACGGTCACCCTTCCTTGGATCAGACTCGGCAAGCCTTGCTTAACCCTATAGAGAAACCCGCGCGGCTATTATTATTTACCGTCTAACCACAAACTAAATGCACGAAGATTTAGTTGAATACAATGAACCACTACACAAGTCCACAGTTGAAGCTATTCTTAGACATAAGGCCAGCACTTACTTCAAAACAATCAATTTGAATTGTGCAAACTTAGAACCTTAATCCATGCGATTCAAATATCTGTGCGGGCTTTTCGAAAAGGTTCCGCATAAATCATTTGAGGGCCATCGACGTTCTCCAAGACTGCTCCTCTTCAGTTAATGCATTTCGATTACCCCCTTGAAATTCATGAACTTGGATCCTTGAGGAGATCTCGTTAATATTCCTCGATAGTGCTTTAAAGGATTCTTAATTTTTTGTGATGCAAATGTTGGTAGTGCCTTGCGTAAGATGAAATGCAAACGGTTGATATCGAGTATTTGCGAGCTAGGTTAATTGAATAATTAAGAGATTAAAAAAAATGTATGTCATCATATTATACAAATATATGCTTGTGTAAAAAGTGTGCATACTTAAAATTTGTTTGTAAGTTTGTATGTAGGGGTAAACTACGTTACTAACGATCCAATTATATTTCTTTTCATTGGAGTAAGGTTTATTATTGGTGTTAAAATCACGCAGACGAAGTCACGGGCAAAGTGCTAGTTACTAATAACATTATAAAGAGGTAAAATTTGTTTGTATGTAGGGATAATCTCCGGAACTAATGATCCGATTTTTTTTTTTCCCTTCGTTGTTAGATGCATTACTTTTTCTTTGCTTTTTAGATGCGTTATTTATTCCTTGGTTGTTAGATGCGTTATGTTTTCCTTGGTTGTTAGATGCGTTATTTTTTCCTTGGTTGTTAGATGCATTATTTATGAGAGACATAGTTTATAAATTATTTCGAAATCTACGCGAAAGCGCAGGTGAAGTGCTAGTGTAATATACATGTATAGTAATTAACTCACACTCTCAAACACCCCAATTAGAAAATTATGTTATTATCATAATACATACTCTGACTTTAACTTCCTTTAAATGAGTTTCATTTTTCTGTAATGTGTACTGAATGACGGAATTCATAAATCTGCATTTAAAAAGATACTACTTTAATTTACGGTCCATAGTTAGTTTGTTTTTGCTATACAGCAGAAGTGTAATTTGTAATTTACGTAAATTTAATTGCTTTGGGATAAAAATTTCGATATATATTTTTTAAATTAAAACGATAAAAATCGATTCAGTAAACGATTCTGAACAAACTAATTTCAGGATGTGCATTAATTATGTTACATGCTGTATAGTTAAGAAACAGGAAAAAATGGTACAAAAGTGATGTTTATATGGAGTGGAAGGTAGTGTCAGACTTCTACTGACTAAAAACCCACCCTAATCCTTCACGCACCCTTACGTTCCGGGGACGCGTTATCTCATTAGAACATCCCCACAACTACAAATATAAAAAATAGATAACCTAAATTTTGTTTTGTTCGCACTTATCGTTTGTTTTTTGAGCTGACAAATAATTACCAATCATTTAAGTATTTTAGTAATATTCTTGTTATAGAAATACGTAAAATACTTGCATGTGATAATTGTATTTTACGGTTGCATACCAATTATCAGTATGAGGAGACAAACAATAGTTTATTCAGTAACTTATATTTAGTGTGCATGACATGATGGAACATCCTTTAAAACAAAACAAAAATAATGGTTGTGTCAAGACGTTCCGCTCTTTCCTTAGTTTCCACATTTTGACACAATGAAATCTAACTGGGCAAAACTATTAGTTTACATTTTGTATTGAATTTGAAAGTATATTAGGAAAAATATAACGAAAAGAAAGCAAGCATAGATGCGCGTGTGTCTACGAGTGTATGAGACAGAACCAAATGTAACTACCCTGACACCAGTTTTACCTTATCTATTCTCTTCTAATTTGTACAGAAAACGAATAAAATCCGGCAAAAGTTAAATCTTTAAAATATTTTAAATCCGTGTTACATCCGACCCGCGTTTAATAACACCCCTTCTCCCCTTTCCAAAAGAAGTAGAAAGAGGAGGGTTAGTCACGTTCGCTATTAGCAAGATTACTCGAAGATATTGGCAAAGACATCTGATGGTAGCTTTCGAATAACATTGAAATACTTACTTGAAACTTATTACTTTAGTTGACGAAGAACTTACGAAACTAATGTAATTAATTTTATTGATGAGTCAATGAGATCTGTATAAAATTCATGTATGTTTTAAAGTTAATAAATTTTTAAAGTTATTGACAAACTGGGCGCAGTGGTTGAACAATTGGCGTTTCGCGGGTTCGATTCCTGCACTGCAAATGTTTGTTGTGCCTATAATTAGTTAGTACGGTTATGGTTGTTTCTTAAAATGCTCCAAATCTTTTTAATCCTGCACCTGCTCTTTTTAAAGTAAATAATATTTATTTCTTTCATTGAATAATTAAATGCGATATAAAATTATTCTAAGCATAGATATTTCCGTTTTTTTTTGACAAACAGTGAATGCAAAAATAAAACAAAATATCTACCCCTCAAAACAGAAAAAATCAAAGGAAGAAGGTACGTATAGTAATATTATAAAAAGGTAAAATTTGTTTGTAAGTTTATATGTAGGGTGTAATCTCCGAAACTAATGATCCAATCCTAAATTAAGGTGAATTATTGGCGAGTGCTCTAACAGGCTATTATTTCGATATCCACGCAGACGAAGCCGCGAGCGAGGTGCTAGTTATCAATAAATAAGAAGTAACCCTGTATATCAACTTTGTAAGAGTAACCTAAGTTACTTAATTACATAACACATGCGATGCAAATTCAAGGATTTAGAGGAGCTTAATTTATTTAGAAATGTTTTGTAACTCAACAATAGTCTGTGTTAATGGTTGAATATTCCAACATTTGATTCTGGAAATACAGGACAAGTTTACTGGGAAATGAGATGATCATGATAATGAGATTTATTTCAGTAATACTTTTCTCGGAATCCTCTTTGATAATCGTTAATACCCGTGTGCGTTCCCAGAATTGCTCGGCAAGGTGTAAATTTGCATAATCCTTACTAATATTATAAATGCGAAAGTAACTATGTCTGTCTGTGTGTTACGCAATCACGCCTAAACTACTGAACCGATTAAAATGAAATGTGGTACGGACATAGTCTAGAGCCTGAGAAATGACATAGGCTACTTTTTAATTCGAAAAAAGGGCTGTAAGGGGTTAAAATAGGGGATGAAAGTTTGTATAGAAATTACGTCATTTTTAAAGCTAGAAGCTGGAAATTTATTTTTTAGACTTTTGATTAGATATAAATAAATATGACATTCAAAGTTTGTAAAAATTATACCCTAAAGGGGGTAAAAATAGGCGATGAAAGTTTTTTGTGATGACGCCGGCAAAAAAGCTTACGGAGAATTATTGAAAAAGTGTAAATTAACGCGGGTGAAGCTGCGGGAAAAAGCTAGTACACTATAATTCGCCAATCATACTCAAGCGTGACGTAATCATCGTAATCTTCTCTTTACGTAATCATTAGTATTGCTAATTTTTTTCCCGACTATGTTAGGATCGGTTTCCAGTCTAACCAGAAGTAGTTGAGTACTAATGTTTTACATGGAACGACTGCCTATCTGACCTCCACAACACAGAAGCTGGGTCTTACCCTTGGTAAGACTTTTTTTATTTTATTTAAAATAGGTTCGCGTTTGACCACCATCTCACCTGATGGTAAGTGATGATGTGGTCGAAGATGGAGCACGCTTACCTAAAAGTAACCTATTCACTCTTGACTTAAAGACTCCTAGGTTATAGCTATCGGGAAACACAGACTCCGGCAGGGAATTCCACTCCTTAGCCGTACGCATAATGAAGGTATTCCCAAAACGTTTTGTGCGTATGGGTGGGATGTCCACCATGTAACGATGGCGCTTCGCCGTTTGTCTCGTAGTCCGATGATGGAACGGGCTTGGTGGAATTAGATTGTGTAATTCCATCGCACACTCCCCGAAATGTAACCGATAGACTTGCAACTCGTCGTCGATGTTCAAGGCTCTGGAGCTTTGACTCGACCAGTGCATCGTTGCCAATGAGTCTCTTGGCCCGCTTCTCGATTGACTCGAGCGCGTCCAGTTGGTATTTAGCAGATCCATCCCAAAGATGAGAGCAGTACTCCATACACGACCGAACCTGGGCTTAATAGAGATTTAGCAACTGTTCGGGTGTGAAGTACCGTCTCACCTTTGCTAGGATTCCCAACTTTTTTGATGCTAGTTGAGCCTTAGCCTCGATAAACGGGCCAAAATTGAGGGTAGAAGTTAGTGTTACCCCCAGAAGCTCGATACGGTCGGTTATCGGCACGGTTACACCTCGGAAAGTAGGAGCCGGTTCGAATTGGCTCCTTTTTGCGGAGAAGAGACACGCCTGGGTCTTAGCACATAATATTTTCAGCACATTTAACGTGTAACATGGTTTAACGCGCTTTCCGAGTCACGAAAAAATCGCGATATGATTAGATGGTCATCAGTCACGGACCCACCTCACGTTGCTAATTCTTAATATCGACGTTCTTAATATTGATCCATTTGACTGTTATTATTTAACCACGGGACCCTCAAAGCCTCACGTAATCCCGAAACAAAAACAAACACGACACAGAAAACCACAACGTGACACACCACTCCAATTCTCCCATCTATAAGTCAGTAAGACATCTATAAACGAAATTGAATTTTCTATCAGATTTCCCCATATCAAGTCACTTGCGACAGCAACAAGATTGCATTACGCCGAGGCTCACGTAATCGATGCAGCGCCTCCATTGGTCCCCGGAGCAATCATGCTCTTATTGGTATCTTGGTAAATACGTGTCCTGACAATTTACACCGAAGTGACGTCATTCATATGCGAAGACTGCCAGTCATGCGGGGGTTTGAGTCGAGTACGATCGTGGTTTGGGCTGTCTCTTTTTTTAAGAGAGAGAGATTTTTCGTTTTGTATATTATTTTGTTGTATTTAGGACTAGCTTTTGCCAGCGACTTTTTTCGTTTAGAAGGTTTCAGAAATGAAATTAAATGGTAGCTGAAAGCTACCTACATACTTACCAAATTTGGTGAAAGTGTAACTAATATCCATCTATCCACCAATCCTTACAAATATTCGTAATTATATACAACGTCTAATGGAAACCCCATATCTATCCAAAAGGACTGCAGACAACACCTGGTATGGAGTCTCTATGCAAAGTTTCAGCTCAAAATAAGTGACTCACAGAATTGACCCCAAATTATTAGTTTCATATGTTTCTTGAATACCAGTAATAACAAACGTGTCACAGCGCTATGAGGGTCATAACTTTCCACGTCACTTGCCAATAAAACGATAATACTCTTCGTTCTTCTTAATTTGAAAAATTTGGCCTCTGGTATCAGTGTATTGAAATTTCTAATATGCCCCACACATGTAGACATAGGATTAGAAAACCCTTGCCATATCGTTTGTTATCATCCAAAGAAGCCGTGCACTTGGTATGTATATACTCTTTAAATTACACGTTGTATATGTATGGTATATTAAGGTTCGCGTTTGACCAGCATCTCACCTGACAGTAAGCGATGATGTGGTTGAAAATGAAGCACGCTTATCTAGAAGTTGCCTATCCGCTCTTGACTTAAATACTCCCAGGAAATACTTATAGGAATACTTATAGCTACCAGGAAATACAGAATTCGACAGGCAAATCCACTATTTAGTCGTAGGCACGCATCGAGAAAGTATTTCTAAATAGAAAAGGAATATGCAATTAACAGGTTAATAAGGATTCCCTTCCCAAACGGTAACAAAGGAAACCTTGTTACTAAACCACCGTTGTCCGTCAGTCTGTCTCTTAGAGGGCTGAATCTCATTAACTTTAATAAGTAGACGTGAAATTTTCACAGATTGTGTATTTTATTGACGAAAACATAATTAAATTTGAACTAAAAATAGAAGAATACACAACGATAAAAACGGTTAAAAAACTATATTAATTTTGTTTTCTTTTTTACATTTTTCGATATAATTGTAAATGATAAATAAATGATACCTAAATAATCTTTATTTTGCAAATTGGTTATTAAATAACACTTTTGCACGTATTTTTTAATTTCGTAAATTTAAGTTTGATGAGGCTGGTGTCTCTTTTAAAGTCCATACATACAATCTTTACTGATTAAAATATATGGGAATCTTGTAGGTTACCGTCTGAGGCGATCTTTTAAGGAAAGATGTTCACAGATTTGAGTGGGCCTGTCCACTAATAAACATAAAAGAATTTAACTTTTTATGAATAGTATACCTGTAAGAAAGCTGCAAAGACTGCCCTCCAAAGATTGTCCTACGAAGATACACAAAAGTTATTGATTGTTCTAAGATTAGCTATTATGAATATTATCTACGATAATCATGTAATTATTAGATTTAGACTGTATGTACCTAGAATGTACCTAGTTATCTAATTGTTTTGTAGTTATATCCAGTGTTTTGTTTTATTTATAATTAAACTCCATTTTACGTTACGTTACAGTACGTAATTAAAGATTAATACGAGGGGTGAAAGGCTATTTGGTTTAAGCGACATCTTGGGCGATATTGAGTTATATACATATTCGGAATCAGCGAATTTTTCTCCGTCGAATGATGCCGGATTCATTAAAATCAGAGCACTTTTTTGGCGTTTGAAACAATACTATTTTTGGGTTGTTTCCAAAGTGGCAGTGTATTAACCGACGTGGATTTTGCATTGTTTTTAAAATTATGTACTTGAACCATACAATCATATTAAAAACCGAGACATAAACCAGTTATCCTTTCCCAGATAAATAATTCAATAAGGGTTAAAGCGTTTTTCCTGTTTCTAATTTTTATTAAGACGTTATTTGAATCATTTTGACTTCCACCAATTACACGGTGTGATGTCACTTAAACTATTTGTCCGTCACCCAAATACGACATGGAGCGTCGCTTAAGCTCTTTCAGCTGCATCTATTTTCCACGCAGGGTGCTACTTAAACAAAGTAGTACATTTATTATACGTTAACAACACAGGAACTTGGTATGTCGAAAAAAGATGGAAGAGGTCATACAAATTATTGCGAGACCTAGAGCTATCAATCGTAGATATAATTCAAGTTTACCGATTACAAAACAAAATACATGCAAAGCCAAGTACATGGACCTAAAGAAATTGTGCGACACTGGGTTATACCCAAGATATTTCATAAAGAATATTTAAATCTGCAACACTATAATTCAAAAGACGTTTTACTGGAAACTGATGTAGAGGATACAGTCGAAGAAAATGATAAGTAAATACGTTCTTTCTTATTGCATTATGAATATTATCAGCATTGGCTGTGTTTTATAATTACTGCAAGTTTTCTTTGTTCATTTGATTTATTTTATTTTGTTTTTATTAGTTTAAATATAATTGATGTTCCCATTGAGACTGTTCTATATAATTATTATTCTAAATAAATACTTTAATTGATGTTGTGTTGTGAGTATTTATTTATTTATTCAATATAACCACCTGAGATTGTTGGTGATTGCGATATATCCAGGTTGTTTTAACAGCCATTAATAGTATTAGATAAAGAAAAATGTAACATCAAACGTTACAATTTCAATATATAAGTCACATAAGTAAATTAGCCTGCCAGTCATTTTAGTCTAAATTGGTAGTTGAGATAAATAGCTTGCTACTATTAATTTTGGGCTACGGCACTTCATTCTTTTTGGCTTACTCTGAAAATATACTGCGTCGTCGCTTAATTTTTTTTCCCTGTAGCCAATTGTAGTTATGAAGTCACTTAAATCTTTTTTCCATACTCTAAAAAATAAGGGCTTAAGGCATTTCGTATTAAGCGACATTTATCTTTGTAATTAAAGATCCATTTTATTTGGTATTAGCATCAACAAGTCGATGTTTTTAATTGAATTTCAATAAAGTTTATCCCGTTCAAATAGCTGAAGAAGATTTTTTGTTATGATTTTTTTTCCAAAATTTCAAACTTTAAATGGCTCTCCTGTAAAGTTGCAAAAATGTCGCTTAAACCAAATAGCCTTTCACCCCTCGAATATATTAATAATTATAAGGTGAATTTTTAAAACAACACTGGCTCATATCGCCTAAAACACAAGTTTACATGGTTCAAGCACACGTATTTAAGTAGGTACTTTAAGCTAAGGAAGACTGGATAAATCTGGCTGTAGGAAATTTTGAATAAAATATTTTGATTTGAATATTACTGCTAATAAATAACTCTTGCCGGTTAAGAACAGGTTAGTCTCGCACAGCAAGTGATCGTAACGTAGCTATCTTTTAGAACTCCCTCTAGGTCACTTTTTGTTAATCAATAATATAATTATGAAACACAAGAAGATAAGTCTGGTACGGAATTCTTCGTAGGCAAATCCTACTCGCGTTTGACTGGTTTTTGTACAGCTGTTATAAAAACCTATACTAGCTTGTTTAGCTCAATATCATGAAATGAAATGAAATATTTATTTTGTAAAAGAGTTATAAATAACACTTTTATACGTCATGTTTTTTGCGTATTAAGTTTAGTTTAGCTAGTGAGGCTGGTATTTTCTAACTGACTACTCTGAGAAGAAAAACCGAAACAAACTCAGAGGTCATCTCTGTTTCTTTTAAAGTCCATACAATTTGTATTTGCATATGAGAAGCATGTAGGTTCATGTCTGTGGTGTTCTTTTGAGGAAATAACCACGCAACATTGAACGGACGTTAACGATGACATAACGTCAAAGATGACATAACGTTGCACGAATGCACCCCTGATTCTGAAGTCTTAAATAAACTACAATCAAAGACTGTCGTTTCTATTATACACCTTCACAATAAATTTGAGTAGATTAGAAGCAGCAATAGCAGAATAGAAGTGAATCACGTAAAGTGAGTGTAACTCTTAAACGGGTAAACTCGACGTAACCCTAAACTTGTAACGCCCACGTTAACCTTTACATTTTTTTATTTAATGATATAAATACTAGAATATACCTATTTTAATAAGAATATACACTTTCATGTTTTTAAGTGACATCTCAATTGAATACAGAAAAGTGAATTAAGTTATGAAAACAAAAAAACAATATGACTTGTTAAAAACTACCGCTTTCGCGGACAAGTACCACCGGAACGCACAGAGACCAAGTGCAACTAAATAAAACATTGTTTTATGTTTCATTTACCGTATTTGCTACAACATGTGTTGTTATTCAAAACTCAAAATATTTTATTTCACATAGGCCACTTAAAAAACGTCAGAAGTTAGTGCGCGGTTCGAAATTGGTCGTTTATTAAAGACAAACTTACGTTTAGGTATTTGCCTATAGATCTATTTAACCTGAGAATAATATTTAAAAAAACTATAAGATTTTTTATAACAAATATTTAAAAATGGCAGTCCACTGGTATCGAAATCAAAGTCCAAGCTACCGGTGGTTAGGTCTTTATAGAAAGGACACTCCTCACAATACGAGCTGAATCAAGCCATCTATTATAATTAAAAAAAAAACGCCACGTCAAGTACCGTAACCTAACTCTAATTCGCCGTCAATTTTCTTCGAACCGTTTCTTATCAAAACAATGAATCTAATCCATCAACACAATTCAAACTCAAATGCTTCAGTTTCCAATTACTGAATTCCAATAGCGTGCGAAAACCATTAGAAGGCTACTGGCGCAAATAATTACTTTAAAAAATTCTATTTTACTAAAAGCGTTTTCAAATAGCAGGCCAGCTACTGGCGCGAGTGAGCTCGTGCCTATACCGGGAGAGTGTTAAGAATGGAGCTCCGTCTTGAAAAATAAAGGCAGTATTGGAAACTCAATGAGGTAAGTATGTTTGGATTCTCTAGAGTGCCATTTTGTGAAAAGTACCTCCTTATTTGCAGTTTTAAAGTTTAGATTGGGAGGATGTGGAAGTGGTATGGAGTGGCAGTAGTGGTAGTGGGGATGTAGGCAGGGTATTGAGATCAGCTCCTCATACACCTATGTGATGATATAATCAACCTGTATTCACTAAAACACTACGAAGCAATAACGGACGGGTATTTTAGGGGACTGGGTTTTCAGCCTAATTTGAAAAAATAATTTTTGATTTTGTTAATATTGGTCCTACTGCTTAAACATAGGCATACTAAATTGTGACAGGGAGCGGACTATTATCCACCGTGGTTTTTTTATGAAACGTTTCCCCACTTTAAAAAAAAATCCTGTATCGTGGATGTGTTTTAAACATTTAAAGTCACGTGCACATACAGTCAGCCCCTAACAACTATCTGTAGGTCATACAACTTTACTTTATTACAGGCCGGTGTCGAAACTGCCACACGCAGTGCCTATAGCTCAACCACTAACTAACTAACTAACTACACCTAAGGCGCGGACAATTTGGTGTCTTCATTTATGTCTTTCAACGCTTTGAAGCAGTGGTGATGAAATAATTACCTCGAACCCACGACTCTAAGTTTTTGCAGAAATCTCTGCTACTTTATAAGTTGACCTGCGTTTAATTTCTGATACGGTAGTATCTTTCTAGAACAGAAACATTATTCTTCTGCTTAGACTGTCGATAGCAAAAATATAGAAATCATATTTGCCATCTTGGCGAAAAGATTAGCCAAACGACAGGAGTCGATTGTCCAGGGTGCACCGGACGTAACAGAAGATCTTATTGTCCGTCACTTGCGCAGGCTCCTTTTTTGCACCCCAGAAACATTATTGTTATTATATTTCATTTATTCAATCTATATACATATTATTTAAATTTTTAAATATTAATAAAAAAAATATAAACATTTAAAAATATAAAAAATAGTAGCCCACCGGTATCGGGAACAGGGTCCAAGCTACCGGTGTTCAGGGCTCTTGAGAGAGGAACCTCCTCACAATACGCGCCGTATCCTGAAGTACTGCTGTCTGGATCCAGCCCTTGATCCAGCGGCCCAACGAGAGCCTCTAAATGTTGTCTATCTAAATGTTGGTCGAGGCTCTTGACTATTATACCATTGGCTGTGATGACTATCGGCACAATGATTATTATTATTATTATACTGTATAAATTGTAACATGACGTTTAAAGAGTCATAATATAATTAGATTTATTTTTAACAGACTTAAAAAAAGGAGGTTTACAATTCGTCTTGAACTTATTTTTTTTATGTATGTTACCTCATAACTCGGAGATGGCTGGACCGATTTGGAAAATTCTTTTTTGTTTGAAAGGGTATACTTTCTAGTTGGTCCCGTTGTCGTCACGTTTGGATCTGATGATGGAATCATGGAGAAATCGAGGGAACTCTTCAAATATTATAGGCATACCTATAGCGTTTTGGGTATTTCTTATAGTACCTTGTGCAGTTGCTCTCGAAAAGCACTATTTGAGGAAGTGGAACTGATGATGAAGACCCCAGATGGCCACCGAAACTACTCAATAATAAGTATTTCGTTGATTGCGATTAGATTACTTTTTTTTTTTTTTTTTTTTTTTTTATTAAATTTTTCTGCATTATTAAAATAGGCTTATAATTATATTTTACTCGCCAAACTTCGCAGTTTGTTGGCGAGAATCGCTCGTTACTTAGGTACATTAAACAAAATAGCAATAAACTTACTAACTACTTACTTACTACTCACATTTATGTTTACATGACGTAATTATGCATTCTACAAGTAGGTATTTACATTACATCAACCATTCTATTTTATTACACGTATGATATCCAGGCTAAGAAAACCATGCCTCGACAACGATAGACCGGCGCCAAATCTGCGATAGACAGCGACTTCCACAGCAGAGTGGTCAGCGGGTGCTGATCACCCTAGCACTGCCCACTGCCCATCACAGCCCGACGCAGTGCCTCCGTCCCCGAGAAACAGTTTTCTAAGCCTAGATTTCAACACACCTATACTTAAGTTCCGGTTATTTCTTAACAAATCTATGTCATTAAAAACTTTTGGCACCAAATACTTAGACGTTCTTTTCCCATAGAAGTTTGCTATTTTTGGTTGAACTAGTCTTTTCTCTCTCACACTCCTTGTATTAACTTTATTTTTAACACTCACTTTGTACTCATCACTATAATAATGTTCCAACCCTATTAGATAAACGAGTTTCATATCTATTGGCAAGATTTTACAAATGGTAAATAATTTGTCATAATCTTTATTACATTTTTTCTTAGTGTCTTTACTAATTAGGTACTTCAGCAGTCTTATTTGTACATTTTTTATATCTTGTAAGTATGTTTTAAATGTTCGCCCATACACAATAAGTCCATAGCTCATTAGTGAGTCTGCAAGTGCATAATAAACAACGAGTAGCGTTTGTTTGTTCACTACCCTGTTCAACTGATAAAACTTACCTAACACAGACCTAAGTCTATTACAAATTTCAGTTACATGCGTTTTCCAGTTAAAGTTCGTATCTATACTAAGACCTAAATATTTAAATGAACTAACGTACTCCAATTTTACACAGCTACAATTAACTTTTTCATTATGTAAACATTCATATGTATGTCCTGTTATATCTAATTTATCTCTGGGCACAGCTTTAGCTCGTAGGTTGTATGGCGAGTGTATATGCATGCATTTTGTTTTGGTCAAGTTTAATATTATTCCGTTATCATGTGCCCACTTGGTTATGTTTTCGAAGTCCTCTTGTACGTACTGTTGTACCTCTAGTATATTTTTCGAAGCATATACTACACACATATCGTCGGCATACATAAACACTCGACATTTGTTTACAACATTTGACACACTGTTCACGTGCATTATATATCCTACTGGTCCAAAAACTGATCCAGTCGGTACTCCGTGGTCCACTACTGCCTCCTCCCCAGTCACACCCCCTATGATCGTTCTAATTCTTCTGTTACTCAGATAGTTTTCAAACCACTTATTCGTGGGACCGCGTATTCCACATTCATCCATCGCCTTCAGTAACACGTCGTGATCCAGTGTGTCAAATGCCTTTTTGTAATCAATGAAGAGTGCTATCAGCTGTTTTCCAGAGTCCAGACTCTCATTAACATAGTCAGCAAATGATGTTAGGGCTGAAACAGTACTGCGCCCTTTCCGGAACCCATACTGTGTGTCTGACAATATATTGTGACGTTCTAAAAATTTACTAATTTGACTAACAATATTTTTTTCTACTATTTTATCAAAGACAGACAATATGGCTATGGGTCTATAGTTTACATATTCCAGGTGGCTTCCAGACTTATAAATAGGTCGAATAATGGCATTCTTCAACTCATCAGGATATACACTCTTAGTTAAACACATGTTCATTAATTTAGCTAATAACGGACTTAATTGCTTTTGTGCGTATTTGACATCTTTCACCCTCACTCCATCTAAACCTGGAGCTTTTTCACATGACAACTTACTTATAACTTTTTCTATATCTGATGAACTAACAGTCATATACCTAAAACTAACCTCAGCTGGCGTAACGTACTTTTCCCTGTCTAAAAATGTAATGTCACATACGTGTTTAATACTTCGTATTTCCTCAGTAAAGGTTTTAGCAAAATTTGTACAAATCTGTGTGAGGCTTTCTGTTTTACCTAAGTGTCTTAATATTACATCATCTAGACTAGTTTTCTTGCGACCCAGCCATGAATTAATGTTTGTCCATATTTTTCTGAAATCCCCATTACAGTTTTTTATTTCATTTTGTTTGAACCTGTTTTTCGCCTCATTTACCATTTTATTTACCTTATTTCTAAATTTTGTGTATTCTAATCGCTTATTCATACTTTTTGGCGATGCTTTCCACATTCTAAATAAGTCGTCCCTACGACATAGCATAGTATATAGATATTTATCTATCCATGGCTGTGTTAACCTTTTATTAGCCGTAGTGACTGTTATCCTACTTTCCTTATAAATTATGTCAAACACTGAACAAATCTTCTGAAACAATAATAACGGGCACGAGATTACGAGAAGTTGCTTCCAGTCATATGCATCTAGTTTTTGTTTTACAAGTTCATCACTAATCACTTCGCGCGTTCTATTTGATATGAAATGTTTGTTTACGTTACCACTCGCAGTCGTAGTACTCGCAGTCAACACTAGCCCGACGGCATGATGATCGGAGATATGCGTCTCCAGCACATACGAAGACGACCCGCACTCACTGCTCCCCGCTCGCACCCATATGTGATCCAAGCACGACGTCTGAAGTTGTCCGTCCACGATCGCCTCGCGTGTTATCTCTGTGCTCGGTATTACGCACTGCAGGCCGCATTCACACAAGGCGTTTTTATACTTTGTTGTGACTGGATTCACCACATTATTAGAGATATCTATATTAATGTCACCAACCACAACGACGTTTTCAAATGCAGGGATTGATCTTATGATAGTTTCCAGTTGTTCTATAAACAGTAACTTATTCTTCGTAGGTGGTCTATAAATGGCAATTATATGTATTATCTGATTAGTTACTCTAAGCTGGCCGTGCAGCATTTCCATAGCTTCCGTCTTCACTTTTTGGGCGTCAAAACTTAGTCTGTTTTTTACGTAAATCAGTATTCCTCCTCCTCTCGTAGTTTCTCTTGAGTGTATGTATGTATCATATCCTGATATTTGATAAAATGAGAGCTCTTCCTGTTTGATATTTATCTCACTTAGGATTATTATGTCTATTTTATATTTATTTTCTTCCAGCAAGACTAGTAATTCATTGAAGTGTTTTCGAATTGATCGTATGTTTAAATGAAAAATATGGTGACATCCTTTATTTTGAGCCATGTAGTTATTTAATGATGGAATATTGTTAAATCTTTTAAACAAAAAATCAGTAGACAAATCTGCCGTATTATCGAATGTTGTTATTGAAAATTAATCACCTAGTGTGCACGCATCGCGTAAATCGCGTTTTATTTACATTCTTCGAACTTTTTCAAATCTTCTTCCGACTTTATGTTGTAAATCTTCTTTTCTTCACTATTTTTTTTTACAAGAATACTACTGTCTTGAACCCAGATATACTGAAAGCCTTTTGGCTTTAATTGGTTTCTCACAAGCCATAGAAGTTGCCGCTTATGCTTCGGTAAATCTTCATTTATGAATATCCTCGATTCGCTGCCATTGGCGTACACTTTGTTATTGGTAATCTTGTTTTCCTTTTTCGCTAATATCCACTGATTACGAGCACTTTTAGATCGAAGCTTAACTAGTACGACTTTGGGTCTTGTCTCACCCGGTTTTTCTCTCCCTACCCTCTGCGCGTCCTCGATATCACTTGGGTTCAGATTTAGCTTTTTAGCTAATTCTCCTATCACTGATTTAATATTTTCTTGATTATGCATCTCTAACCCATGTATTTCTATATTTTTTTCATTTTCCCGAGTCTCCAGCTCCTGTACTCTTTCTTCCAGGGCTTTATTGCACTTCTCCAGATAGATGTTTTTTTGCTCTAAGGATTTCATCTTTTTTTGAGATTCTTCTTTAAATTCCATCAAGGATTGGTACATCTCGGAATAGAATTCCACATTGGCAGTAAGATCAACGATTTTTTTCTCGACACTGTACAGTACCTCCAGTTTTTTATTTATATCAGCCAGCACGCTCTCGCCTGATACTTCACTAGAATTTGTTGTTAGTTTTGGGCCTTGTGCTGGCTTAACTTGTACGGGACTGCTTTTGGCCGACTGGCATTCATCGCAGATTGCCGTCAGCAGAAATTGCTTATTGTTTTGCATACACTTTTTGTGATACACCGCTTCACATGCACCTTTGCACTTTACTACGTCATCTTTGGTCAAAGACACAAAGAGTTTACATTTTTTGCATTGAACCATTATTACTTTGCAATACGTTATATTTCAGTAGTAAGCTGATATACTATTTACAATGGCACACTTTGCGTAGTAAGTATAGTAAACACGCGACCGTGCGACGAGCGTGCGCACAGCGACTTGAATATGGATGTTAAGCACTTTATGCTCGTCACAATGCATATGGTGAAGTAGAGCTTATGGTGATGTACCAGGAGAACTCCTCAAAAATTAACGGCTCTGCACCGGGAAAAGCAATATTTTGTAAAAGGTGATAAGTAGTTGACATTTTGGCTTTTGTAACTAGATAAATTACAAACCGACCCACTGAAAAGCGTGAAAAAAAAAACTTTTTAGCCAAAAATAGAACCGACTTCCATATAAAAACACTACAAAGGCAAAAATAACTTTAATTTCGGAAGGCGGTGTTTTTAGTTTTGTACATATTTTCGTTTTTGACACCGCCTTCCGAAATTAAAGTTATTTTTGCCTTTGTAGTGTTTTTATATGGAAGTCGGTTCTATTTTTTGCTAAAAAGTTTTTTTATTGAAAGAACTTCGTAATGGCCGCGGAGTTTTGGTGAAAAATAAGTGCATTTATTTAATCTCCTCTTGCTCCTCACGTACAACATGAGAACATAATCTATTGAAGGGTAAGCTGGACCGGTAATAGCCGTGAGCCCGTGAGGCAACGGACACGGAGGCGGAAATTTTAAGACTCAGCCGAACATACCTGAGAGCTCTTACCGCCTGCTTTGTACAGACAAACAAATAGGTAGGTGTACAGGTGACTGATTTAAAACTGGGAATAATATGACGAAATGATTTGAGGTGAAATATAAAAGTAATTAAAAATATAAAAAATAGTCCAAGTTATGTAAAATATTCTTAATATCTTAAATTTACCCAAAAGTTTAAGACATTGCTTCTAGCGATAAAGCCATTCTTTGTGTCAAACTGTGTAATGTTTTTTTAATCAATAGTCTTTATAACTTATAGCGTGTACAGTATTACTATTTATTTTTTTGTAGTTTTTATACATTAGCCTTCCAAATACATATGAAGTCATCATCATCTGCTTAGCCTTTGCCGAACTATGTTGGGCTCGGTCTGCAGTCTAACTGAGTATTTGTGTTTTACATGGAGCAAGTGCCTATCTGAGCTCCAAAACCCAGTAACTGGGTAACACGATACCCTTTGGCAAGACCAGTATCAGATTTTCTGGCTTTTGACTATCCGTGACGACTGTCAAAGATGCACAAATGACAGCCTGGACCAACGGCTTAACGTGCTTTCCGAGGTAAGAAAAAAAAACTCGGTATGTTAAGATGGTCAGGTCATGCATCCAGGGACCGAACTCGATACGCGTTGCTTAACTTTGAAGATCAATCCATCTGGCTGTTTATTATTTAACATGAGCTCGTGATAAAAGGTAAAAAGTACTTTATACTTTGAGAGTAGGCATGTACCCCTGCGATTTTGACTTAATTTCAGGCGACACCGCTAGTAGAAGCTAGGAAGACAAAAATATTACTAGTAGTAGTAGTAGTTTTTTACCTGCATACCAAACTCTTAGTGCGACTGTACAACAAAAGTTAGTGGAGGAACTGAGCAGTATTTTATGTCATGACCTGCATGATGGAATTTAAGAAGTATTATTACATTAAAATATTTAAACAGTTGGTCTGGGGTTTCAGTAGGTTTTGTCACGTCATCCTGTATTGTTTACAGACAGCAACGAAGCTATTTATTTTCTAAGTGTACTTGTCTGTTTTACAATTTTTGTTTTAAGAAACGCAAATCTTAAATAAAGTTTATCTAAAGTAAAATTAGTTAGGTATAAATTTTGAGCTACACATAAATATCGATTTATAATTTTAATGCGCCTGCTATGTAATCTTTCACCGCATAGAAGACTAGTAGAGTTGAATGTCTAAAGCATTACGTCTCCCAATATACTGTATTGCTGAAGTTTTAATTAAAAAACAATAAAGGACATTGTTCCGGCTCCATACATGTCAGGCCTAAGAATCGTTTGAATCGAAAATGACTTAGATAGACTCTAAATATTTTATGGAATCATAGTAAATCAATTTTTACTAACGGATACTTGAAGATACAAAAGTAATTGCGAGAATAAAAATCATACTAAAACTACCATTACTACATAAAAATCATAAGCCTAAAAGTTATAGTAAGATATATCAATATATCAATAAGAATAAAAGAGGTTTTCTAGCATGGGCAATAAAAACAATATGTATATTTATATAACAGTTTTTTAATCATCAATATTTCTCACTAATATATTATCTAAGAACTGTGCAGGGGGTTCAATTAGATTTTGGTATCTCGCCCAGCTCAAATACCAGATAATAGTCATTATGTGGGCACAACAGCCCACTGTTCTACGTCCAACGATACAATTACAACAGTACTCTCTTATAGCCTCCCTCCCCATTTGTGAATTGTCAATTAATATATAAACAAAATATATTTTCCGTGAAATGTGTCTGCTTTGTATTTTCCCCCGTAGGAGCCATACATTTTCACTATTGAGGTGGAGAGTGTTGGATAAATCTTGATCGACGTCCCTGCACACTTCTATAACATAATTTCCGTCTCCACGGACATGCTCACCATAGTATGAGCGGGCCTGTTTAATTTGGTATACACCTAAAGATATTAATATTAAGTCATTCAGTTCCATTCGAGGAAAATCTAACACAACATTTTCATGCACAGTTATACTTTGAAACTGAGATCGTCTCCTATTTAAATTATACCTTTCTACATAATCGGCTAATGAATTAGTCAAAAACATTTTTTCTTGAATAATAGATATAATATTTCTGGCATCATCCCTGTCTTCTAGGAGAGGGTGAAATCTATTAATCAAAGCTGCTGCGATTTTAAAATCTTGCATTAAATGCCCTGAAGCCCTGTTGAAATACTCTTGTCGCAGCAGCTTATAATCTCTTTTAAAGCGCCCATTGACAACCTCCACAACCCAGCGACATAAGGTGACTTTTCGAAACTCATTTGCGTTGTGAGTACTCATTTGAGTTTTTCCAGGTTCTATTGATAGTGGAAAGTGGACAGAATAATTTAAACTTTGAAGTAAGGAAATGGAGTCTCTGAAGCCACGATCCAATATCATTACATCACCCACTCTAAAATATTGTCGCATGGGCTGGGAGGAGCTACTAAATTCGTCTTTTAATATATCGGCGTCCGATTTTGTAGCAGGGTATGGTCCCAAAACATCTATAATATGGCCATCGCAACATACTATGATGAATGGTTTTACAAGATTTCTGTATTTATGCAAGGAGTATGTATCCTTTTGGTATGCATAGTTACTACTTTTTTGAACATATATGTATGTACCATCCATCATTACAATTGCTTTTCTATCTTCAATAGAACTTCCAGGGTTCCCAAATAAAGATTCTGGTATGTACAAGTTTCTACGAGCAACTTCTTGTCTGGAAATATGGGCTAAACCCAGTTGCACAGGTACAAAATATTGTGTCATGGAATCCCTTACTTTTTGTATTAGTTTTGTTAATGAGCTTCTTGACATATTCAATAATTTTGAAATTCTTTCATCGCTGTCCCCTGTTCTCAACTTTATTAAATATGCTCCTAGAGCAACACCACGTCTCTGAAAATAAGGCAATTCTAGTTCCAGTTCTCTGAACTGATCTTTTGTGCGACCAGTATAATACCAAAACACGTTATCATTTATTTGTTCTATATTTTCAAAATCAATAATATTATTATCATGTTTCAATAACTCAACAAAATCTTCAATATAACTAGCTGTAAAACTATGATTTGGATTATCAACTTCAATAAGATCACTCCATGGTTGTGTATTCAAATGGAATTCACACACTCTACAGTTTTGTGGCACATAATATCTGTGGTCACTGAAGAGCCTTACCCTTACAGAAAATGGGACTCTTCTCTGTCTTGTGCTGTTACAATGTGGAAACATACAGCATGCATGTGTGTCTGCTGCTCTATGATAATTAGGCAAAGTAATTCTTTCATTTGGTTGTTGTTGGTTAGTTGGATTTCTATCGGGATCTGGTACTGGTACCAAGACTCTTGATTCAGCTCTTCGGAAGCATGTGTTGCAAATCATATCTGAAGCTTGGACCTAAAAATATAATTATGTACTATGAAAGTCTTATATTAAGAAAATAATTAAAAAACTGCAAGTGAAGAAAAGTATTCAAAAGCTTTAAATTATTTGATAGATATTTAATGTGGTTTATATGTACAAAAAATATATATATTTTAAAAGATTATTACCTCTCTTGGGTGAATCCAATTTTGAACAACATGTAATATATTAATATTTTCTTCTTCCAGTATTATATGATGTTGCTGATGCAACAATGAATGTCCACATCCCAAACAAACTTGTAGGTGACCCACAGAAAATTCTTCTTGAGATGATAAGGTGGGGCTTTCAGTTCTCAAAAACCGTGCATGACATGCACCACATATATAGTCATTAGCGGTCACCTGTAATATAACAATAAAAAATTAATGTAATAAACAATGCACAAAAAAGTACCTAGACCCAATGTAAATGAAATGACCAGTCAGGTCATCCTAAAGTAAAAATATTAATAACAATAGGATTTTAAATAAAAATCCATTGTTACATTACTACTTACTTCATGGTGTGTAACATGTTGCTGTACTTGAGCAAGTAGGGAGTCATCATTTAAAATATGCCGCTTCAGTCTTACTATGTTGATGTCACAGGCAGCACATCTCAATGGGTTTCTAACACACTCTATACCTCTGGATGTAGATGGTTGTGAAAAATGAGCCGCAGCTCGATCTGCTCTTTGCCAACATGGATGGCAAATAAAATGTGAAGCACGAACCTGTTAAATAAATTATTGTTACATGAAAAATAGAAGAAATGCATAATAAAATGTGTCATTTGATAGTGTGTTTACTTACTTCCAGTGGACTGAGTCTTTCGAGGATTATATTTCTTATATTTATGTGATGCTCATTATCAGTTCTCAAAGCAATAATTTGATGAGTGCGTTTGCGTGATGGTAGTGGGACCTTACAAAGTACACAATCATGTCCAACAGTGCATTGAGCCTTATTGTGTTCCACTGCTTCAGACCAACACGTCGTACATATAAGGTCATGAGCTTCAACCTATAACAAATATATTTATATAGAACTATTAATATTATTTTTTAGCTTGCAATTGTGGCAACTGACTTTTAAACAACGAGAAATCGTGTACATAGGAAAACAAGTAGGTAGGTACATAGGTACTTATATATTCTCAAAACACCAGTTCAGTGGATATCTATACTTATAAAAATATATTCGTATACCACTTACAATACGTGGAGCAGTCCATTGCTGTATACAACGAAGAATATCTTCGTTTTCTAATATCATAGAGCCTCCAGCAGATCCACAATTTATACAATTTAAATTATTTTCTGCATCCATTGTTGTAAAGCAACTAAGTTCGATCACAGAGCGAAATCAAGTCAGAAAATAGCCAGGTAGTAATATTCACAGAGTCCTTTATACACAGCCGAGTCTACCAAGTATGCAATCTGATCAGAGTCCGTTATCAAGCCAAAGTTGTTAGAATAAAACCATAAAACGCATAGAAAATCGCAAAGAAAAGAACGTTGTAACAAAAATTAAAAATTGAAACGAAGTGACGTATAAGCACACCAGTGTTGCCAATTACGAAAAGCTATAATACCCGAATGCCATGCCTGAAATTCCCAATTTCAGATAAAATATTATGGAATACATTTTCTTCTCCAGCTAGTCAATTCAGGTATTATATGAGGAGGTTAGGTATGGAGGAGGTTCTGAATTCGACCAGTATGTTGATTTTTTTTGTTTGTTTGTTACCTGATTGATTACTCAGCAAATTGGGTATTTGACAATTTTTATTCCATGTATATCAAAAATACACAATTAGCTGACACAATAACACATAGGTGATAATTTATGATACTGGCTTCCACCCCTGGCTTTGCTCGCGTCAACTTACCACGCGGGAAAATAATTACGACTTAACAATTACATGTGGAGTTGAAGTCCAAGGAAAGTTTTTTTTTTATAGTTGATAGGCTTGCGTTTAACCATAATCTCACCTGATGTCAAGCGATGATGTGGTCAAAGATGAAGCACGCTTGCCTAGAAGTAACCTATTCACTCTTGACTTAAAGACTCCCAGGTTATAACTATCAGGAAACATAGACTCCGGCAGGGAATTCCACTCCTTAGCTGTACGCACAATGAAAGTATTCCCAACGTTTCGTGCGTATGGGTGGGATGTCCAACATGTAACGATGGCGCATCGCCGTTTGTCTTGTAGTCCGATTATGGAACGGGCTATATTTAATAAACAGACAGACAAATATTTTTTAAATATTTGTCTGTCTGTTTATTTGTTCCGGATAATCTCTGAAACGGCTGCACCGATTTTGACGGGACTTTTACTTGCAGATAGCTAATGGTATAGGGAGTAACTTAGGCTACTTTACCGCCCTCGACTTTGCCTTTGGCATCAACCTATCACGAGAGCAAAGCCGCAATGCCACAGGCGACCGACTAGTATTAAATAGATATATAAATTAAAATATTATTTATTACTTTTTAGTTTAAGTTTCTTCTTATACCTAGGTATAGTATTAACCCAGTTTTTCTTTTTTAAAAATATTATTTTTAGATATTCATTTATTTATTGTCAATAATAGGATACAGTGCCTATATGTGCTCAACTAAATTCAGAAATCATCAGTCAAATGAACAAACTAATGTGAGCTTCACTAAGTGAATGAGACAAAGCGTCTGACTGAAGAAGCATGGGGGATTTCCCGTCCTCAATTAGTTAACGATTATATATTATTCACTAGGGTTAAATTAATAACGTAATCCATTCAATATTTTATTATTTCTACCTATATATTGGTTCAAAATACCCGAAATATTCCGAATTTTATCAATTTCTGATTTAATACCGACAAACTTTCGTATTTCCCAAAATCGGGGAAAAATCCCATAAATCGGCAACACTAGCTGGCCAATAGACATTTTTTACTGCACCACGCATTCGTCAATCGTAACCCAACTTTTTATTTTTAATTTATTTATTTGAAGTATCCGTGGAATACTAAAATATGTTTTAAGCAGTATAAAAAAAAATGAAAATTATCATGTAATTTATATTCACATCGGTTATATAGGCCAAAATCGAACAATATCTTTTAAGATAGGATTTGGTTTCAGTGATTGTTACTTCCCGTAAGCCAAGGGCTGGCTTTGACTTTGGTCAGGGACTATATATTGCCATAGTAGCTTTAGTTTGAACGAGATCGGGTCAGCAGTTTTTGAGATATAGCATATTTTATAAAACCGCAAATATAACTTTATAATTCATACAAATACTATGAAAAACAAAGTTATTTGGCGTAGTTACTACGGAACCCTTCATGGGCGAGTCTGACTCACCCTTGGCCATTTTTTATATATTTTGCCTATGTTGTTCCACTGCTGCCATGTTCCTCCCCCAAATTTTTTCAAACAATTTTCCAGACAGCAAAAATGCTTATATATTTATGTTCCAATGTTGAAGACTACTTACCTAAGCGTTCCTGCCGTAAACTGCAGGCTGAACTTTCACGTTTATTCGAAATACTATGTAATTTCTTTATTAATATTACCCATCGACGCTCTAGGCACGTATCGGTTTCAAGAACATTATCCCTGGCTGATCGACAATTTTCATGACCAGACAACTGGCTTGTGCCTCACAAAAACATTGTCATACAACGTGGCAAAACTGCCCGGCTACGTTTTTAGATAGTACGAGATCCAATATAAGAAATATACCTGGTGCCTAATAGTGCATAACCTTTAATATACAAAAACATAACTAGCAGTTGTGCTTGGCTTCACTCCCGTGGACTTTGTCACGATAAAAACATTACCCTTCTTTTTTGCAATGGAGTAAAAAGTTACCTATACAAGTTTCAAGCTACTTCAAATTACTTTCTTGCCTTTCTCAAAGTATTAGGTTACCTAGGACCAACATTGCTAAACGTCTGTTTCGAGGCACGATGGAATTTCAAAATGTATAGATAATCAACCATCCACGGGTTGTCCTCGGCTATCGTTACTTGAACTTCTGCGGTTGTAATTATTTAGCCACGAGCTCCTCTATTTGCTCAACTTCATCTTCCAGGTAGAAAAAAAACTTAGTTAAGATTGAAAGGTACAGAATTATGTTAATTATACAGCGTGGCGATTAATTGAAACCACGTACTATTAAAATAATTTAACACTAAACAATATTATAGCCGCGGGACCTTTTTTACATTTTAATATTTCACAACATCATCTATTGCATAAACATTATCAGCTGACTAATCATCTGGCGCGTGCTCCGCCAGCGCCGGCGCCGCGGCGTTGCCGCTTTTACAGGTCAGTAAATTAACCAATAACACCATTTATTTTGTTTGAAAAATGCATTTTTTTAATTTTATTATATTCTTTATTATACACCTTACAATATATTTAAGGACACAAATAATAAAACTAGTGTAAAATTGATAACGTAATGGCCACCCTGTATGAATGTATAGTTACTCTACTTTCATGTAACATGTGTATGAATACTATAGAAATTACTTTACTTACTCTGTTTGCCTACGTACAGTTGGCGCGCTTCAAGAGGAGCTATTAGCAACTACACGTTACGAACTTTTATTTTCCCTTCAAAGCTTGAAACGTAATATCAAAGGCAGTAGTTTTCAATAACATTAGTTTTAAAGATTCTTCCCACGTAGGTTCTCTAGAAGATTGATGAGACAAATGAACCAGGGCTGCTGTTGAAGTAATAAGTTGGTTTGTGATAAAAAAAAACTAGTGTTATCTGACTTTAGGAACGAAGGAGAAATAGATAGATACATAAACACAAAACATATAAATACCTAATGACTCATGACCAAGTAGGTGTAGCAATGGGCGGTCTTATCGCCAGAAGCGATCTTTAAAGAAGGTGGATGGTAAACGACGCCATTATGTAAAGAATAAATATGTGTGTTTAATGTGTGGGCCGAATTTGAGTTTTTGTAGATTCTTAATCTTCCTTTTTTTCTCGGGTTTGAATACCTAATGGATTTTCTGCCGTGGGGTTTTTAGCATGGGTTGGTAGACTCATACTGATTATTTATTATTTTCGTAGGTTCCTCCTAATCATTTTTTTTTCTCATAGAAAGGAAAAAAAAGGTTGAATTTGTAATAGATTTCCTTCGCCGTGGGGTCGTTGGTAGGGGTTTTTAGACTCATGCGGATTAAAGCCATCCTGGTTTTCCCTCGTTTGCTTACGTAACCGCAACTGCTGAGCGTGAAGTTCCAGGTTTGATTTCCGGGTCAAGCAAAAAGTGTCATTTTTTTTTACTGTATTTCTTTTTATTAATCATTATAGTTTAAAAACAATTAATAATATGAGTTTCTTTCGCTTGAAAAACCTAATCTCCGAAAACAATAGCTGGGGTAAGAGGCTCACTATTCATGCTGAAAAAGGAACATATGTTTATCTTCCCCCATATCAGGGGTAACCCACATTTTTAATAATTTATAATTATAGGTGGAATTATAGAGAGAATTCTTTTTCTACAAAACAATTCTCAGTAGTAGACCGGAGTTTGGAATTTAAAAAAAAATATATATATATATATAATTAATATTGTTATGAGCTGGGGTTTGGGATAGAAATAATTAACGCCAATTAAACCAAAATTAACACTTTAATTGAATTCACAAAATAAAAAGCTATCCGCACTACAATACTTGTCACTTTACACTTAAATCGCACTGAAATTCACTTGTAGATCTCAGATTATATCGCCTCGTATCTTGTAATAAGACTGCTCTTGGCGTTCTTCTGCGATCTATTTATACCCTGGTCTATGAGTTCTAGAACATTCTTATAAAATCGACTCACTGCCGACACTGCCAAGAATATTCCAGAAGCTACTCGAGATACTCAGTACTGCTACTCGCCGCTAGATGGCGTTAGTGTCTCGAACATTCTAGATTTTATGTCAAAGTTTCTCGACGTACTTCACTAAGCGACTGGCGTAACAATATGTATAAATAAATAATAATAGATGAATCTATATTATAATTTGTAAGTAAATGAAGACTGAAATTCTATTTTAATAGTAATGATATAGTATAATGAATTATGCATGTGGTAGAATAAAGGACATTTTTATTTTTATTTATTTTATTTTATATGTGCGCAGGTATAGGTGCTTTCTGTGTTTCTTTACTCTCATAGTCCAATGGGACGATAAACAGGAGAGCAGGCGCAGGACCAACGATTTAACGTGATTTTCGACGCAAGGGGGTATCACAACGCATACTTTCAAACGGAAAAATCCGACCGATATAGTAGAACGCTCGACCCGGGAATCGAACCCAAGACAACTTGCTCAGCAGTCGCGCTTTCAACCACTCGACCAACAGGCTATAATTTGAAATAATCTCAATTATGGTCGAATTTCGACTAATGAGCGGCCTCCTCTAGTTAATATAAATACACTTGCAAATTCAACATAATAACAGTTTTATCAACGCAGAGGATCCTCCCAGTGTGTGACGTCATCATCTTAATTTACAATGGCGTCCGGTAATACCCTGGCTACCGGAAATGAGCACCACCGGGCAACACCGGCCTCGTAGCGAAACCGAGACACCGCTGTGGGACCGTTATAACGCTACTTTTACCGTCCAACGTCTCTTTTGATGAGTATTTAAACGGTGAGGCTGTTATACAGCCTAATGACTCAGGTGTCGGCTTGTGATCGAAAGACCGCGGATTCTAGCCCCAACCATTACGCTATTGACGTGAACTCAGTCCAGATACAAGCATATTTAGCTGAGTTGTTGTGTGTTCACCAGATTGCTAGTAATGTGAATTCCAAAAACATTGGTAGTTTTCTTTAAAAAAAAAAACAATTAGAGTAGTCAATTTTTGAGCATGGAAAGTGTATCTACTACAGACGACATGGTTGGGACTGTGGCTTGACGATTGGCTGCTCCGTTGCGTGTCCTGGCTACTTTCGATTCCAGTACGGAAAAAATATATGTATAGCCAAAGATAGTTATTTTATTTATGTATTAGGTCTACTAATTATTGTCTACACTAATACCTTACATGAAAAAACTTACTTAACTAAAAGGGAAACACCACATAATCAAAAATTTGTGACGAAACTGTTAAGTTTTGTAACAAATTTTATTTTAATTATTTTATTTCATTAATTTGGATGTCCTATGATTGCGCACTCATACATCACTCAAATACAATAACGCTCTAACTTCATCAACAAAATTAGAGCATAACTTTCACAAAACTGATATACCATGTAAACGCGCTAAAAGAACACCATGAAACAGCCATTACTTTAAACATAGCAACTTCACAGCTAGTATACGGACGAGCAGCTGGGAAATGAAACACACAGAGCAGAAAAATACTATGCCGGCAGCGACAGTACATAAATGCACAAACTTAGCAATATTTATTTATTTATTTAAACTGTATGTACAATGGTGTTACGTGGGCGGACTTAATGCAGCAAGGCATTCTCTACCAGTCAAACTTTGGGTTAAAAAAACACTACAATAGAACAATTACAATTAGGTATGTACAATATTAACATATTACCTATAAAAGCAAAGATGTGACGTACTACGAAAAAAAAATCTTTATCAAAATATTGCTGACAGATTTACGAAGCGTTAAATTAATATGACTGACTAATTCCTAAAAAAAATAACCCCGTGACTACTTTAAATACTGATAGAATAATATGATTAGCTTACATATACGATTAAGAGATTTAATTTTCAAGAGTTCAATACTATAAACAATAATTAAACTAGTCTTATAAAAAAACAGTTGCTTCGTTTAAAATCATACTAGTACCTACATCTTTAATTCAAATATTATTATAAAACGTAAATTTGAATATAATGTAGCGAATGGAATGTAATTTTAGTTAAGAATCTGTTATCATATGGTGTTACTTATAAAATGGAAATGCCTACAGTAATTAAGTTCTATGGCAATCTATTTATGTTTTTTTCTAGGTAGCAATGAAACACAGAACTTATGAAATACTGATTTATTTTATCCATTCTTATTACTATCAATATTAAAAGAGTACTAATTACTTCTTTTTAATATCATCATTCGCCTCTAAAAATCTACACTGCCCTCTAAATTACTAAATCAGCCACAATGAACGAGCGTCTGAATGACACTAGTTATCTTATATGTAAGCCACAACTCAGCATGGTGGTTATTTTTTAGCATCTAAATTTATAACATGCATTCAAGCAGTAAACTTCTAAAATATCAATATAATTATGATATCAAAAACGAAACCTAACGCTTATCTGGGGGCACGGCAGTGCCCCCGCCAAGTCGAGCGCAAAGCAAACACTGCCGTACCGTCCTTTTCTGGAACCATTTCGGCGTATTTTTAGGCCCCTATTTGGGGACCTCTGGATAGATTTAGAACGCTGAAATTATCGTTATCTAGTAAGCACACACTTAAACCACAAAATTTCATGTGTGTAGCTTGTTTATTGTCTAAGTTATGCAAAAGCAAAGTTGTACTATTTCGACATATATAGACTCACTGATCATCAAAATAGAACTAGTACTTCCCATAAACCTAGAGAGCTGAAATTTGTCATAGAGGTAGGGTTTAGTGCCTATATGAAGGGAAAACTATCAAAACTAGGATCATGGAAGATCTGGAGTACCTGAGGAGAAACCGTAACAGACCAGCCAAACTATTGAAATTATTGACATGCTATGTTCACAAAGCTTTTTGAGCGTGATTAGCTCTTTCTTTTGAAATTAAAAAATTGAAGGTCTGAAGTATCTGATGAAGAACTCTAAGAGCTCAGCTGAACTATGGGAGATATGGAAATGCGCCTTGACAAAAGTTATTCAGAGTGACGAGTCCCTTCTACTGATGTGTATAAAAAAATTGAAGGTCTGATATATCTGATGAAGAACCCTTAGAGCTCAGCTGAACTATGGGAGATATGGAAATGCGCCTTGACAAAAGTTATTCAATGTGACGAGCCCCTTCTTATAAATGAATATGAAACTGGAGTCTGAAAAATTAAGAAACTAATCAAGTAAAAAATAGCTTTCTGCAAAAAGAAGTGAAATCCCACCAAAAACATCCTGTAAAAAATTAGCCAAGTCTCGCCTAAGCTACTTGTTTCTCTATAAAAAGTAATGAAATCTCTAAGCAAAGCGAAGCCAAGTCTAAGGATCTTTACTGCGATTTCTTTATTAATATAATTAGATTTTATGTGACTTGGCCGTTGACTTCGATGTATTAACTAGTAAAAGTGCATAGAGTATGTTCAACGGCCGGTTACATAAAATCTAACTATATTAATAAAGAAATCGCAGTAAAGATCCTTAGACTTGGCTTCGCTTTGCTTAGAGATTTCATTACTTTTTATAGAGAAACAAGCAGCTTAGGCGAGACTTGACTAATTTTTTACAGGATGTATTTGGTGCGATTTTATGCTTTTATGAAGTATAAAAGTGCGAGAGGAATAACTGTAAGAACTTGAATATATGAGATTTAGTTAGATAAGGTCTCCGTCGAACGGTGAAGGAGCTAGTGAATTAAAAAAACCTAACCTAATCTTGGACCCTGTGTTGATGCTGTAAACTGTAAAATGGTGATGAGATGTAAAATCCGTGGCTGAATTAGTAAATTAGGTGGCAATATATTTTAATAAGAAGGACAAGTTAAGATAATTGTTGATCTTTACTTGTCGCTTTATGTAGAATATTTAGTTGGCGTTGTAAAAAAGACTAATTAGTTTATTAGGGGCTATCTCATTTTCCCGTTGCTTAGTAATAAAATAAGAAGTTTGATCACGTGGCCAATAAATAAATCTGTGGCTGGACTTATAATTTCCCATATTAAAATTCTCATGTTTGTAAAATGTTAAATGCTTCTCGCTATGTCTTGCTGCTTCACAGATAGACGCGGCGTGTAAGAACAATATTTTTTTTCAATCAATGTTTCTTTCAAATCCACGGAATTTCAAGATAAATCAAAACAAGCTAAATTATTGACCTCTTCAATCGTTGTCGCTTCACATCTCAGTATATATTATACGAGGGTGACACTGAAAGTTCTTATAGAAAATCAAAAACTGAACAAACTAGCTAGTTATTAGTTTTATTATATCCTTTCAAAATAGTGTCCATTTGCATCAATACATCGCTGCATTCGATGGAACCACTAACTAACCAAGGGTCTCTTCGACGACATTTTGAAACGCAGCCTCTGCTTCCTCGGCGTCCATAAAACGTTTTCCACGAAGTTTTTCTTTTATTTTTGGAAATAAATAAAAATCACAAGGTGCGAGGTCAGGTTTATAAGGCGGGCGACCCAGTAATTCCACGTCTGACGTCGCCAAGTAGTCGATTGGTTGCTTGGCGGTGCGCGACGAGGCGTTGTCGTGGTGAAGGAGGATCCTACTGCGAGGTCTTTTCTCCCGTACTTTTTCCAAGATAAGTGGACAATTGTTAGTATACGACTTTTTAAAACAATTATTGCGTAATGACCTCTCCTTCCGAAGAATGTGGCCACCCACCCTTCGACCTCTCTTCACTTTAATTGGCAACTCCTCGGAAGAAAACACCCAGTCAGCAGACTATCTCTTAGTTTCAGGATCATAACAATAAATCCAGCTTTCGTCACCCGTATGTCAAAAACAGCATTTGAGTCACATCCGTTAAATCTTTAAACCATTTCACGACACCAATCAACACGACGGAATTTTTGGGCCTCTGTCAAATTATGAGGTGTCCATCGGGCACAAAGCGTCCTGACTGCTAAATTTTCATGAAGAATTTTGTGCACTTGACTCATACCGATGTCTGAAGCTTGTTCAAATCTGCTGATTAGTCACTCTTTTGTCAGTCTATATCATACACCGTACAACACTGATGTTATATTCAGTCGTGCCGTAGAAGGCCGTCCCTCACGCAGATCATCGGTGAGACTAGTGCAACCACGTTTAAACTTATTAAACCAGTTGTAAACAGTGGAACGAGATGGGGTTTTATCGTGAAAGGCCAATCGAAGTCTATCATAACTTTCTTGTTGACTTAAATAACATCGAAAGTCATAATAAATCATTGTACGAATTTTTTTCGTGTTAAATTCACGCTGACGTGACACAGACGATCCTAAATCGTAAAAAATGACAAATGAATAAAATACATACACAATAAATAATATTGGCAAAGAGTTCCATTTTCAAATTTGAAATTATTTTTTTATTAGGTATATCGCTTACAAGTGGCCAGTTCTAAAAACTTTCTTGTGTCGCCCTCGTACACATAGTGGTATTAGTGTACAATCAAACCGACTAGTTTGTATGAAGGGTTATAACAAAGCCTCCAAAGCAGTTCCGTGCTCTGTGGAAACACTCAAACCACCGCGCATGCGCTGCATGGAGACTGAATTATTACCCTTTCCCATCAAACTAAGTGTACTCAGCAAAAATGTTTGTTTTAAAGCGCGTATGGAACTTGCAACGTCGACTTGGAGTAGCTTGTAGGATATATATAGGTTTTTAGTGAGTTGATAAAATTATGATTATGTAGTCAACAATCTACGAAAACAGAGCTCTAAAACGCTTTCTCCATACGTCGTGGAAATCAGTCTAATATTCACCAGCATAAACAATGTTGTCGGGAATAATCGCAAATACTGAATTTATTTATTAAAACTTTATGCACTTTAAAAACACTTAATGCGTTAAGCATGTGTTCCCAAAATACCTTAAGATGGTGCAAAGACAGAACATGAAACGTTTTTCCCAGAATTATCTATTTGTAAAACATACCATAATATGGCGGATGCACCTTTTTGGAAAAAGAACCCTATTCCCACTCCTCCTTTCATACAGTACGACTGTGGAACTCACTTCCCGCTAAAATCCATTAGTATTTTCAAAATCTGGTCAAAGATCATTACCTATTGTAGCGTAAAACCGCTACGGTTAAAACCTCCTCCAATCCTAATGCAAACTTTTCAATAAAAAATTTTTTCTTCATAGCTGTTATTCTCATTTGAACCAGGAATTGTGAAAAAATCGTCGGTTGTTTTGCCTTTCGACGGCGTCATTACATTTTTGGGACCCGATATGTGATGGTCGACCTTATTTTTTGTGATTAATATCGAAATTATGAAGTGAAAGTTTTTTTTCTGTTGGTGTAAACCCAATAAAAAATATAAAGTGTACTAGCAAAAGTATAGTCTGTGGGTGATTTTCTGGTTAATTTGGTATGTATTGTCGTCTTTTTTCTTTTCGATCCATTTCGCACTAGTTTCATAATTAATCAAAGATTCAGCTTGCATCGGTGGTCTGAAGTTTCTTTTTTGTTTAGATCCCGTTACAAGCCAATTTTTGGCTCCACCCTACGGGCAAGCGACGTCGGTTATCGACGACGGAGGTCGGGGCGCTCTCGCCCGATATCCGAGCACATCCTGTGCCTGAGACGTCCATCTCAAAGGCCTGAAGAGAGTACGAGGTAGATGCGTACTCCGCAGCGCAGTGGCTCCGTGATTTCTACGTTACTTCCCACAGTCGTGTTCAGCCGTCCAGGAATTACCGAGTTTTCGCAGCAGGAGTTCTATTTTAAATAGTGCACCTAATTTGTATATTTCTAATCTAAAAATTCTCACGTCAAAAACTCTTTCTAACCTAAGGCCTATCAAGACGCGTTGGATGCTCTTAGTGTTTTTGTAATTAAAATTACTAATAATGCGTATTCGCCTAGCTATAACCGATTGCAATCGATTTTTTGTTAGGTAAGTTAAAAATATTTGCATAATACTTTCGATAACATTCTTTTTCTTTCCGCTAAGTTAACCCACGCCATCGCTGAAAGGTTCCCAATAATAACTAATATTTAACTTTTTTATATTTTTTAATTAAGTACTTGTTTTCTATCTTTTTCCTTTTAATCAAAATTAAACGTGTTAAGTAGCGGTTTGTGTTTTACTGGGCACTTAATTTTATTTACGCTACACTATCTAATTCCGTAATTCATCCCGTAATTTTATATATTTTTTATAGGTATATATTTTTATAGCCTTAATATAAATATGTATCTTAACTCTACGTATGTATATATTTGTTTATTATATCATTATAATTTAATTTATTAGCTAAGCATGTTTTATTTATCGTAATTAGTATTTATACACACTGTGTCTATCATCTCCTCTTCAACTCTCCTGTCGCAGGTCTGCTGGAAGAAATTTCTTAGGAAACAAGCAGCACCTTTGTGCTCTTTTGTCTGTATTTATATTTTTTCTTTTGTAAGTGTCATGCATGTACATAAATAAATAAATAAATCATAAATAAATCGATGCATACCTAAATACCATAATCAGCCTATATCGTCCCACTGCGGGGACAAAGGTCTCCTCTAAATGGGAGGGCCGTAATCAATTCTTTGTGTCACTTACCAAAACATTTTTACATGAGAATCTCATTCATTAACACGCTTTTATTAAGTCGACATGTATGTAACTAACTATGTAATGAAATCTAAGGTAACTAATTTAACCATCTTCCAAGCGTCGTAGCGTAATAAAAATTGTCAGTCATATGTAGTTCTGATGACAATACAATAATATGGTACTGTCGAACTGATCTGATGATGGAGCCGCAAGATATGAACTGGAACTTCATGATGGAAAATCGTATCAAAGTTGTTTTGGATTTCTTAGAAAAGTGTTGTAATGAACTTTGACCACGATTAGGTTTCAAGGTCTGATGATAAAGCCGGAAGATAGGCACTGGCATTCCATGATGGAATATCGTATCATAGTCGTGTTTGCACTTGTGAGAAAGGCCACGTAATGGACTTTGGACACGATCAGGTTTCAAAGTTATTATAACAAACCTAAAGAAAATCCGTTATCGGTTTTCTTAACTTTTTTGAATTACCGCGTAATCCATAGATTTATTTTTTTATAGATGTTACTTTCAAATCCTCTGGGGTGATCGACCGTTTAATTGTTCACTACCCGTGGGAAAACTACAAAAAAGAAACAGCAACACAAAGAAAACGGAGACTACAAAAAAAAGGAAAAGCGCGAACAATTTTTTTGTTTTTACTTGCATTTATAAAAGCGTGTTTTTCTAGTGATTTTTATACTATTATTTTATTTTATTATTAAACTAGTCCACCCATTTTCTCAGAGTATATAGTCTTTGCCTTTTCTTGAACCAGATGTATACATATGGAAGGTTCTAATTAGGAAATTTAACCCAACCTTCAAACATATTTGTAAGTTTGTTCGCCTGTAAGCTTTCTGTTGAACAAGATAGTTATTATACTCACGACGTCCTTGTATTTTCAGAGAAGTAGATAGTGTTGTGTGCTTGTACCACTGACATATCGCTAGTTCTCTAGGAGTTCCAAACCAAGCAGAAGGAATCGAGCCAATGGCCATTTACCTAACTAAATCAAATCCAAAATGTTTTATTTCACAAAGGTCTTTTTTTTCTGGGTGGGATAATCATCGAATGACTGCTCCCGCTGAGTGAAGCGGAAGGGTGTGTCACTAAAAACCCATCCTGTTCCTTCAGCTGCTCTTAAGCTCCAGGGCTGCAGTATCTTGTTAGAACATTCCCGCAACCCCGACAAGCAATGGCTCTATGGAGCCCCGTCACTATTTCACAAAGGCCTACATCAGCACTTATGAAACGTCAGCGCAGAGTTCGAATTGATCTTTTCCTATTAAGAAGAACCGTTAAGAAAACTCCATAGTTATCCAGTGTCAACGGTACAGTCAGTTTGATTTGCTTATTGAATGGTAAAATAGTTAGATAACTCATAACGAAGCCAGGAAGGTATAATATATACCATGATAATGGCTATAAATTTCCGATTTTTCTTTTTTTTTCTCACTTGGGACGTTTCTACAGGCGGGCGGCCAGACGTGCGAGGGGTTAATACGCCCAAACACACATACACTTCGCAGCTTAACGATTTCTCAATTAATTTAACATTTCTAAAAAATAACATGAAAGTACGATCAATATTTATGACCACTAAACAGTTGTTTGACCAAAACAACTTTTTTTCAACTTTTTAGTCAAAGAATAAACTGAAAAACCCGATTCAGTCTGCTAAGTTCTTACCAGCTATGTTGAAGTATGTTTCCATTGTAACCAAATACAGTTAAGTACGAGCATTTTACATGGAGTGACTATCCTGGGAGTCTTTAAGTCAAGAGTGAATAGGTTACTGCTAGGCAAGCGTGCTTCATCTTCGACCACATCATCGCTTAACATCAGGTGAGATTATGGTCAAACGCAAGCCTATCAACTATAAAAAAACTGTTATCATCATCTCAGTTAATGGGTAACACAAAATCCATTGATAACTCTGTTTTCCATTTTCTGACTTGTGACGTAATTATACCAAATATGTTTTTATACATTTCCTCATATACCAACCTGACAAAACGCTTCTAGATATACCAAGGATATAACGGATGTTTACCCATCCATAAACCAAAATTGGCGAGTGTTGCTTAACCTTGACTTTTGACTCGTGCTTCTTTTATTATTTAGACACGAGCCCCTTTTTTCCATTAACGCAAAAAAAAAAACAAATAACCTCAACAACTCACAAAGCCTCAACGATCTCATTCTCCATTTCAAAACAACCCATCTACATGAGTACCTACTGTTAATCAACATAATTCTGTGTTGATACGCCATGAGTATGTTTAAAATAAAAACGGCAATGAAACCGTATACTGTCTGTTCTCGTGAATATGATGTCATAATAATACATGACGTTAAAGCAACCTCCCTGGGCGGACGAGTTGGGAACATACGGGTTATAATTGTGACATGATACTGTCATGTTTTGGATTTATTAGGGAAGGTACAACTGGCAAGGAAATTTATCTTTGAAGTATGAACACGATTATTATATTATGTAAACCGCCTCATTGGTCTCGAGTTCCTCGCCCGGGTAAGGACAAACACTGTTATTGGGGTTTTCTATTAAGTTTCTCAGTAGGAGCCCGGAATTTGTACGTTGGCGGTGTGATAACTCCATGCCTCGGAATGCGCCTGACATCTCTCCGGCCGTGTTGGATTGCCAAATTAAATGAATGTCTATAAACTAGGATCCAACAAATTCTACTTGTATCAGATTATTGAGAAAAAACCCCATTAGTTCTACAATAGAACTGTTTAGTAGAACAAGAGAGAAATAAAAACTTTTTAACAAAAAAATTCAACCGACTTCAAAAAACACTGCAAAGTGAAAAATATTTTAATTTCGGAAGGCGGTGTCAAAAACAAAAATACAAAACCAAAGACAATGACTACTGAAATTAAAGTTATTTTTCACTTAGTAGTATTTTTTTTTTCGTCAGTTTTTTTTTAATTTGTTGTAGTTTTTATTTCTCATTCTTCAGTTGGCCGGTTTGTAATTTACCTAGTAACAAAAGCCTAAATATCATCTACTTATAAACTATTACTAAACGTTGCTTTTTCTGATGCTAGGCCGTTAACTGTTGAGGAGTTCTCCTGCTACTTCACCATCTGCTTCACTTCTCCATATGCATTGTGACGAGCATATTGTGCTTAGTGACCATATTCAAGTAATCGAATCAGAGTCCTGATCAGAGTCAGATCCTGTCTTGATGATAATAGGACCACCTCTGAAGTATACCCTTTCAAACAAAAAAATAATTGTCTAAATCGGTACAGCCGTAAAAATATACGTGATGAATAGAGAACCTCCTTCTTTTTGGAAGTCGGATGGTGATTTAATAAAAACTGCAACGTTTTCTCTCAAAATATTGCTCCGTATTAACACTTTCAGCCCTGCTTCGACTTAAATTTGTAACGAACTAAAAAGCCCCTTATTTTCCAACAAATGCGATAAACACCGCACATAATATGTCGTAAAATAAATGCATGTGTTAATATTGTCGTATGAAATAATAATTTGGATATATTCATATTAAATACCAAATGGGGCGAATTAAAAGCTTTGGCCAACGAGAAGGGTGCGACAATCTAAATATATAAATGACTCAAAGGTGACTGACTGACATAGTGATCTATCAACGCACAGCCCAAACCACTGGACGGATCGGGCTGAAATTTGGCATGCAGGTAGATGACGTAGCAATCCGCTAAGAAAGGATTTTGCGAAATTCCCACGGGATCAGGATTTACACGGGAAAAACTTACCTCGCGAGCGAAGCCGCTGGCACAAGCTAGTTTTAATATAAAACTCTCCAAACAGTGTATAAATATTCGATTTTTTCCCATAAAAGCTTTCTGCATTTCTGCATTATATATTTAATCAGAAGAATACAATCCACCTAGCCATTCTGCGGATGTAGCTAAGTATTGTAGTCCAGACCACCACCGCCACTGGGCTGTAGTAGTCTGATATGTACTAGGGGTATCGTGATACCCGGGACCTACTGAGGTAACTGAGTAACACGATACCCCTAATATGATCAGCGTTAGTTTTGCGGATTGTACTTTATGTGCATTCCGAGATCCGGATGAGTCTCGATATTTTAAGATCGTCATCAAACTACTGACTGACTTCGGTAAACGTATCGACACATCGATACCTTGGGGTAGAAAGGTCGGATAGAAGACTACATTCATATCTCATTTTGGGTAAAAATGGTTATTTTTACCCAAAATGAGATATGAATGTAGTCTTGTTTAGAATTTTCCGCTCCATAGATTGGTATTCATAACTCATTTTGGGTAAAAATGGTTTATACGACCTTTCTACCCCAAGGTATCGACATATCTGTGAACGAAATGCATTGACTGTTGAATGTTGTATGTGTATGAATGTTATTTCTTCTCAGGGTAGTCAGCTAGGAAACACTTGCCTAATCTATGAAAAAAAGACCCTTTTGCAAAATAAATATAATCATTTCATTTAGTATCGCATACGGCAGTTATTATTTTCTTCGTCTTTGTGACGAAATTATAACGTCGTACTATTTCCTTTTTTCTGGGTGGGGAAATCATCGAATGACTTCTCCCTCTTTGTGTGAAAGGGAGTGTCAGACTTCTACTGACTAAAAACCCACCCTGCTCCTTCAGCTGCCGTTGCGTGGGGGCCTCGGTATCTTGTTAAAATATTTCTACAACCCCGGCAAATTATCAGAGCTTGACACATTTTATAGGACTGGCAAACATTACTTTGTAGGTTCATAACGAAAAAAATATAAAAAGACAATACTCACTGGCAACGATGCACTGTCTCTTTGACTCGAGTCAAAGCTCCAGAGCCTTGAACATCGACGACGAGTTGCAAGGTTTTCTATCGGTTACGTTTCGGGGAGTGTGCAATGGAATTACACAGTCTAATTCCGCCAAGCCCGTTCCATCAACGGACTATGAGACAAACGGCGAAGCGCCATCGTTACATGGTGGACATCCCACCCATACGCACAAAACGTTTTGGGAATACCTTCATTGTGCGTACGACTAAGGAGTGGAATTCCCTGCCGGAGTCTGTGTTTCCCGATAGCTATAACCTAGGAGTCTTTAAGTCAAGAGTGAATAGGTTACTTTTAGGTAAGCGTGCTCCATCTTCGACCACATCATCACTTACCATCAGGTGAGATGGTGGTCAAACGCGAGCCTATTATCAATAAAAATATTTTTTTTACATCTCATAACGTTAAAATAATAAATACCTATCTGCCTTCAGATTTCGAAGGAATGAAATGTAAAACGTTTACAACATATTTTAAAATTAACAAGCGCCGTAACACCTGGTGCTAATGGAAGCGGCAGTCATATACTAAGAGTCTATTACTGTTCTGCCTACTTATAAGTTATAAAGGCTGGTTTAGAGGTGCGATGTAAAATAAAATAATATTTAATAGAGTATAGTGGCGTTTACTATAGTTTAATCCTTAGTTTTAAGCTAGCGCAACTTTATATCTGATTGTAAGTAAACATAATATCCTGCCGGGGTTGCGGGAATGTTCTAGCGAGATACCGCAGCCCCGGAATGCAAGGCCAAATGAAGGAGCGGGGCGAGTTTTTAGTCAGTAAAAGTCTGACACTCCCTTCCGCTCCACCCACAGCGGAAGAGTCATATGACTATTTTCCCACCCAGAAACAAAAAAAGCCTAACCTTGACATACCTACATACCTTCAGGAAAATTTAAATTTGTAAGGAAATATACTGTAACAACATTATTACCAATATATTATATCAGTCTTCCCTCCTATTAATATTATATCTTTTTCAATATCCATATTGAATTCTCTAAAGAGAGCGTCACGTTTTTAGAATTCATAGCGAATTACATATTCATTAGGCTACAGTATTATGAATATAAATCATAAGGGTGAAAGCACCAGGCCGGACGAAAAATAAATAATTCGCAAATAAGTATAACTGAAAACCACACTTACACTTCGAAATAAAATTCCGAAATAATATTAAATTAAATGTTTCTAGGAGACATTTACAAACGCAAGGACGGAGTTGAAATGTATCGTTGTTTTTTTTTTTGTCATTTCCTCAAGTCTTCGTATCTGGCTTTGATCTTAAAGATCACGACTAGATACGACATGTTTCCAAATTAGGTGGTGTTCCACAGGGTAGAACACTCGGTACATGTTTAATTCAAGTACTGATTTAATTTTTTACATCGACTGATTATCTGCTTGGCCCGTGGCTTGGCCTATTCACAACGATACTGAGCTCAGCTACCAGTGTAACTGGATACTGCGTTTTAAATGGAGTGAAATGAAATGAAATATTTATTTTGTAAATTGGTTATAAATAACACTTTTACACGTCATGTTTTTTTGCGTGTTAAGTTTAGTTTAGCTAGATGAGACGGATATTTCTCAACTGACTACTCTGACGAAACGAAACAAACTCAGAGGTTAGTCTCTTTTAAAGTCCATACAATTTGTATTTGTATAAGAGAAGCATGTAGGTCCATGTCTGTAGTGTTCTTTTGAGGAAATAACCACGCAAATTTGAGCGGACCTGTCCAACAATTTGACAAACAATACCAAAGTAAGGACATTTGAGTAGGCCACACAAATACTCAAACTGCTTGACATCATTGAATAAATTATAGTGAAAGTAAAAACAACGAAGAAAGAATAACCTACATAGTCCTCACATTAACAATAATGAAATAATTATATTAAAAAAAAAAAAACAAAATAAATAGGTATATACTTAACAAAGCAAATATTTTAATCAATAAAAAATAAATCAACAATCAAAATTTAAAAAATAAAAAAGGCTTACGTATATCACTGGAGCAGCTCATTCCCAAGCCTTCTTGTCCTCAATATAATCTTGAACTGTGTAAAAAGCTTTCTCACATAGCTTACGTTTTATAAATAATTTAAATTTGAGTGACTGACTGTCTAACATCCACAACCCAGTATCTGGATGAGTACACCCCTTTGGTAAGATCAGTGTTAGTCGATCATCCTTTAAGAGGCATAGAGGAATCTCCATAAATTAAGATGTTACTATTCCACAGATTGACCTCGCTGAGCGTTACTTAACATTGAAGGTTTTGTACATCAGATAGTCGATGTGATCTTTTTTATTAAAAATATCTCTTTGATAATAGAAATAATCATGCCATATAAAGTAGTTGGTTCAGAATCGGCTTCTACATCGATTTCTGTCATAAAAAATTGGTGTTAAATGTTGTCGGAAAAATCGTTCATTTAACTTAAAATGGAAACACAGTATCATGACAAATTAATACAATCCTTAATTCAAGGAAATGCGCTCGTGTGCGTGTCGGCCGCTAACATTGCATGAGTGTATGCGTCTGCGTAAGGATATTGTATGACGCGCATACGTTTTGCGTTTAGTAACGATAACTATTTTATAAAAAATGTCCAGGTTTGGTTTCAATTTATTTAGTTACGGATGTTGTTTCAGACTTATCTATACTAATATTATAAAGCTGAAGAGTTTGTTTGTTTGTTTGTTTGTTTGCTTGAACGCGCTAATCTTCGAAAGTACTGGGTGGATTTGGATGCAATTTGGTATGGATGTAGCTTGAAGCTTGAGGAAGGTTATAGGCTATTACGCGACTGCAAAAAAGGAGAGTTATGTTTTTACCGTGATAGAATCCACGGGAGCGAAGCCCCGCGTGAGTACTAGTAATTTAATATTCTAGTTGGGGTGTCGGAGGTATTGTGCTTAATCTGTTATACCTTGTATATGTCATCACAGAATCAACATCCTCATTTGAACAAGCATTTTAGCGTGTAACCGCACAATATCTCCGCACTAAAGCTAAACACTTACTAAACCCAAATTCATAACAATTTTCCATTCCATTACGCGTCCGCAAACCGGATCACTATAACCACTTAAACAAAAGCCGCAATAGAAAGGCTATTACCCGAAACTTGCTATCTATATGAGCAGTGGAACGAACACTTTGCGGCGCTGAAAGCTAACTACGGGATGCCGGTTCCAGCGCTTTTTCCGCTTTGTTTAATAGTTTTGTAGGTTCGTTCCGGACGGAGCATATTGGTGGAGAAATGCCTATTCGAAAAACATTTTCGGTTAGCGCGTAGCTCGGAAATTGGTGCTGATACATTTTTGTTGAGTACAAGTTTGGTTTTTGTATGAAGTTTAGTTTGGTGTTTATTGATAGGGATGCAGCATTTAACGGGAGTTTGGTTACCGGAATCGGGAACTGTATTTTAGTCAGTATCTATTTTATGTCCAGTGTGCCCATGAGCCTATGAGAAGCTCGTCGAAAAATAATAGCAACTGCAACGGTCGAACTTCAAAGTTAAGCAGCACTTGTCAAGGTCATTACATGGATGGGTGATCAGCTTAACATACTGATTGCATGCCTCGGAAATTACATAATATAATAATAATAATATAATATTCCACGAATTTCACACAACGCCATCTAGTCCCAAACTAAGCAGAGCTTGTGCTTAGAGTACTAGACAACTGATAAACATACATATTTATATTTCTAAATACATACATATTATAGATCAATTACACCCAGACAAAGAACAAATGATCGTGCTCATCACACAAACGTTTGTCCAGGGTGGGAATCGAACCCACGACCTTGCGCATAGCAGTCAGGGCCACTGACCACTAGACCAACAGGCCTGTAATGTCTCGGGGTCCAATAAAACACATCCGCGTGCTCGCATACGCTACAGGCCCGGCTGTCATTTGAAGATCTTTGACAGATGTTACGGATACTCAGAAGCCAGAAAATCTGATCCCAGTCTTACCAAAGGATCGTGTTACACAGCAACTACAGTTTTGTAAGTCAGATAGCCAATCACTCTATGTAAAACACAAGTATTCAGCTGTATCTACAACGTGTAACGGAAACACCATATCTATCCAAAAGGGCTGAAGACAACATCTGGTATGGAGTCTCTATGCATAGTTTCAGCTAAAAATAAGACTCACAGAATTGATACCAAATTATTGGTTTCATATATTTCTTGAATATCAATCATAACAAACGTGTCACAGCACTACGAGGGTCAATAACTTTCCACGTCCTTTGCCAAACAATAATTCTTTTCGTTCTTCTTAATTTGAAAAATTCGGTCTCTGGTATTGTGTATTGGAATTTGTAATAAGTTCTACACACGAGGATTACAAAACCCTTGCCATATCGTTTGTTATCATCCAAAGAAGCCATGCACTTGGTATGTATATACCCTTTAAATTACACGTTGTATACTAGGCTAAACTAAAAGCTGAGCCCAACATAGTCGGAAAAACGCTAAGAAGATAATGATGCCAGATTTGATGTTATTATTCATTGAATAAACCAGAGCTTCCCAAACTGTGCGTCGCGATGTCCTGGAGCGCCGCGGTGTTATCCCAGCGGCCACCGTAGCCACGGGCTTGCGGACGGCGAGCAGGAGTAGCTCACCGTCTGGTAAGGACCAGGCCCGGGTCGGCGGCGCGTTGTGTTCCACGCGCGCCTCAAAAAGCGGTCAGCAATAGTGACGCGGTCCTATAGGGTCATTGCCTCCCGGGGTTGCGGAAATGTTCTAACGAGATACCGCGGCCCCGGAACTTAAGGGCACCTGAAGGAACAGGGTGGGTTTTTAGTCAGTAGAAGTCTGACACTCCCTTCCGCTCCACCCAGAGCGGGAGAAGTCATTCGATGATTTTCCCACCCAGAGAAAAAAAAAATTAAAGTTATTAAGCTAGAACTACAACTAGAATTAAATGTACGGCAAAAAGACAAGGGCGTCGCAAAAACACGGCTACTTCCCAAGGGCGTCACAGTTGAAATAAGTTTGGGAAGCCCCGGAATAAACTGTTCATCAGCCCTACAAACTAGATAAAAACCAATACTGGATTGGCGCTAAATCCATACCTACGACTGCCAATCGCCCACAACAACGGTTAGGTACGGCCTATCCCGCTGGGACCATATTTATTTCTAAGATAAAAAGTTACTTCAGTCACTTAATGAGAGTGACGCTTTCTATTAGATGACCGATTTTTTTAAACGGCTCCGTTATTCAGCGTTTGATTTTTACAAAAATAAATAATCTTTACTGTGCTAAACATAATACACAATTCTAAGTTTAATACACCTTAACACCCCGTAAGATCGTTACTTTGCAAACAACACCGCTCAAAACGGAATATTAATTGTTTGGAAAAAAACAAACGAAAAAGAGGGTAGAGCTTGCAACGGTGCCGAAATATCAGATACTTGAAACAATAAATACCTTAATATATTATGCTGAATATTCTGTTTTAATTTCTAATGATACTGTTACGGACAATGATAACTTAAAAACTGATGATACCGTTCAAGTTGCTACAAACAAACTTTATATTTTTCGAAGATTTATACTTACATAGAAACTCACCAAAAATATGAGGTAGGCTCTTTATAATAATATACATATTTTAATAGACCGAAAAAACCAACTAAGGTAAAAGCTCCTAATACGGCGGTAGTCAAAATCGCTTCCTATTACGGTGGTATTTCTATTTTCGAGTTTTATTCCTGTTTTATTCAGTTTAAGTACACCAAAACGTAAACTATTTATTCCAAATTTATTACTTCATGACTTAACCGATGTTTGCAAGTATAGCACATAGACAACACAACGAAATCAATCAGTCTGTGTAACGGCATCGACGTAAGAGGCGTTTCCATACAAACGCGGATCAACAAAAGTAAGTACACTAATATTTGTGAACTAAGTTTTTCGTATTAATAAGCCGTTGAAGTTTGTTTGTGTATTATTTATAGCATTTTCCTACTATTACACCTACTATTTAAATAGCTTGTTTCATATTTGTAACTCATTTTTAGCCAAAAAATAAGAAATAAAATACCGCCGTAATACGATACGAATTTTATAGATTAATCCTAATACGGTGGTATAACTCCGAAATAGGAAAAATACTGAGCATGTTTAATTGTTTATAACTTTCAATTAATTAACTTATTGAATTAGTTCCAAGTTTAGTTGAAATAATTATTAATCTCATAAACTAGAAACCATATTCTGCGGTATGTGTTCTTAATTAGAAATCTAGTTAAATATGAAAATTGTTGAGTACAAAATGTTGGTTTCTTAGAAGGGGTAAAAATAGGAAGGTGTATTTTAATTTATCACAAATCATTTATTTTGTATAACTGTTGACTTGAGTTTGACACATCTGATCCAAAAAACTGTTATCGTTTGATTAAGCATTTACACTCTTTTGTTTATCGAAATTTTGATGGGTCAGAATTAGGATTATTAAAAACACGAGTGGTTTTCCTATTACGGTGGTAGTTATTTCCAGGTAACTCTGTATTAGGTTATATGATCTCCTATTACGGCTCTATTTATAGGACATAAAATTACAAGATTTAGGGTTGCGTAGATAAATAAAAAGTTTTGTGTTCTTTTTTGTGGATTCTTATTTGATATGCATGTTTTTTTTTATAAAACAAAAAGCGATAAAAACTTTTAAATTTATGTAAATATTTTTATTTAAAATGCAATCTGCATAATTTTTATTTTGTTTTTATAGACAACTAGCTGACCCGCCACGACTTCGTTCGCGTGGTATCCTACCCCTACCCAATCGATACCACTACTCCTATCCTACCGATACCCTACCCATACCTTACTCTACCCCTACCCTACCCAAACCCTACACTACCCCTAAACTACCCTAACCCTACCCTACCCTACACCTACCCTATCCCTACCCCTACACTACCCCTACCCTACCCCTACCCTACACCAACCCTACCCCTACCCTACTCTCCATTTTATTTAGAAAACGTTTGTATAGGAAATAAAATAGAAATGTTTTGATGGTTTTCCCGGTTTTTTTTTTTAATTTTTCGTAACTTTTAAACCTTCCCTACATCTCCACGAACATTTCAAAACCAAGATAAGATAAATCCGTACAGCCGTTCTCGAGTTTTAGCGAGACTAACGAACAGCAATTCATTTATATATATATATATATAAATGAATTGCTGTTCGTTAGTCTCGCTAAAACCAAAGTCCATATCTATATATATATAGATATGGACTTTCTGTCCATATCTATATATATATATATAGATATGGACAGAAAGAAACGCAAGTGTTATACTAATGCGCAAGTGGCTGAAGCACTTTCATCAATTCGACAAGGTATGAGTATTTACAAAGCCTCGAGACAATATAATGTACCAGAGACTACGTTACGGAGTAAACGTGATGAGCTTTACGAGAATGAACATTGTGGTAAGCAACCAGTACTTAACCTAAACGAAGAGAGACAAATCGTTGATTGGATCCATTACCTTGGTAAATGTGGCTTTCCAGTGACAAAAGATCAATTATTACACACTGTCTCTAAGTTAGTTGAAAACCTGCCACGCCCTAATCCGTTGAAAGATCCAGAAAGAGTCCAGGAAAAAAATGGTTTTTAGGTTTTATGCAATGACATCCAGCAGTGTCAAAAAATATCATGTATAGGTCAATTCAGGCAGCGGTGGCAGCGGCCAGCAGCAGCGCGAAGCACTTTATCTTCATTATTTTATAGACCAGTATCGCTTGAAAAGGTAAAACTGTCGGTGACCGATATGGCGGCTGCTGTCGACAGCTGGCAATTTTGATCAGTATCAGCGATACTAGTCTTTAAAATGATGTTGATAACGTTTAAAATCCTTCCAAAGCTGAAAGTGTTCTTCGAGCTGCTGCCGGCCGCCGCCGCCGCCACCGCTGGCTGAATTGAGCCTAAAACTTCACTTACCTTAAGCTTAAGTTTACTTACCATTATTTAAGTAATTATTTTCAGTTCCTTTTTATTATGTTGTTTAGATCTTTTTATAAGTTAAGTACATAATGTGTAAAACTTCAAATAATATAAATACCTACTTTTAAATAATATAACTGGATTCTTAATTCATGTATTTTTAATTCTTTAAAATCAGTGAACGCTATGCAAACGCGTGTAAAAATACACTAAGTACTACTTATTTATTCTTAAATTCCTTAGGAATCCGTTGGAATTCAGGAATAAAAAGTATTGTATTTTAACATGAGAGAATCCCAGGGGATTTTCATGTTAAAAGAACGCTATACACGCGCGTGTAACAATACACTAAGTGCTACCTATTTATTCTTAAATTCCTTCGGAATCCGTTAGAATTCAGTAAAAAGTATTGTATTTTAACATGAGAGAATCCTAGGGGATTATCATGTTAAAATACAATAATAAAAAAAAATGAGCGAAGCGAAGTCGGTCTGTACGGAAAGATCTTTCTATACAGATCGATTTCGCTTCGCTAATTTTTTTCATTTTACTGAACGTAAAAAGAAAAATCAATTATTATTTTAATAACCCAAAACTCTTTTTAAAACGTGTGTGTGAATGCACGGTTATGCTATATTTGTAATATATTGTCATTAAAAGTGATTCAATGTAATTGGTCATCATAATTGTTGGAGCGCCTGACAAATGTGTCTTAGCAGCGACCTGACTATTGTCACCTAACTAATTGATTTATGTTTTAGAATTCGAATGTAATGCTACCTCACTTGCTGTACAGAATTCGTGTAGTTCACACACATTAAAATAATTTCTTGTGCCGAGTAATCCATCATTTGTTGTTCATCCAGCAAACTCCCTAAATCCCGTACATGGTCCGTAACGAGCCGGATGACGTATTATTGAAGATCAGCGATTGTAATATTGAAGATTATAAAACGAATCAAGGATTGCAATCTCCCGATGTGGCGTGGAGGTCCTATTGCCGGTGAATTGGATTGATCTCAAGCAAGTTATTTGCGGTGTATAGTGTACATTTAATTAATATCGTCACCCAACACTCAGGTATTATTTATAATTTACCATATAAAAGGTCAGTATTAGGTTTTGTACTACTTATTGTATTGTGTCTGATTAAAGAATCATTAGGTACTTTGTTGCATTGTGATTAGTATTTATTTGACAGCATAGTTAAAGTTTTAAACTATAGCATTGCAGTATATTGATTTAGTTAGCTTATTTGCAGCATTGTTTAAGGTTTAATAGTTAAAAGCTGTAACTAATTCACATATTTATACACTTATCCGTGATTGTTAAGTGGTAGCAGGTAGGTATCTTGACATAGTGCAAATTAGTTGAGTGTTTGATATTAATGCAAGTCATTGTTAAAAGTAAAGTTATTAGTAAGTAATTAGAATCATTTGTGATAAACAATAAAGATTAGTGTTTTAATTGTGCTTATTTGTTAACTATATAGTTAGCGTTGAAGTTTTAATGTTGTACCTAGGTGATAACTAAAACTTGTAGGTGGTTTGACAAATAAATTGTATCGAGTGAATTTATGTATGCAGCTTACTTTGGCTTATTGTTGTGTATATTTTAGGTTCTGTATTGCTACGGCAACATATAGGCAGTGTATAAAACACAACTACGTGTGTATAAAATCATATTGTGTGTTAGTTTTAATTGTATTCCTGTATCAATTCCAGGTTGACGACGCTCATCTCCCAGTATGTCCGAGGAAAGGGATTTAGTTAAAAAGCGAGGAAGTTTTAAAGGTCGTTTAACTGCTTTCGTGACCTTCCTGGACTCACTCAAGGACAAAGAGTTAAATAGTTGTGATATCTCTGAGCTGCAGTTGCGCATGGGTAAGATCGAGTCGTTGTACGAGCAGTATGATGAGGTACAGCTTCGACTGGAATGCATTGTTGAAGATGTTAAATTACAACATTCTGAGCGTTCTGATTTTGAGTCTCTTTATTATAAATCGTTGTCCAGAGCCCAAACTATTCTTAGTAATTGTAATAAAGATGATAAGTCGATGGAAAGTTGTAGGAGTACACTTGCTAACATACACAAGCCAGTCAAATTACCAACGATACAATTGCCAAAGTTTAGCGGTTCATATTGCAATTGGCTAGAATTTCGTGATACCTTTACTAGCCTGATTCACTGTAACGATGAAATTGACGAAGTCAACAAGTTCCATTATTTAAGAGCGTCACTTGAAGGTACTGCATCTTTAGTTATTAAATCAATTGAGTTTTCTTCAAGCAATTACTCTGTGGCATGGAATTTGTTACTTGATCGATTTGATAATAAAAGGTTACTGGTGCACAATCATATATCCGCATTGTATAATATTGGGGTGATCTCCAAGGAATCTTCTAGTGCACTAAAGAGTTTAATCGATCAATTAAATAAGGACTTGCGAGCATTAGAGTCGTTAGGTGAGCCTGTAAGGTACTGGGACACACTTCTGATCTACCATGTTACTCAAAAGATTGATCAAAGGACTTATCGTGAGTGGGAGGAGTGCAAGGTTAAGATAGACAAGGAAAGCTCCATTACGTTTGACGTATTTATGCAATTCTTACGTAATCGAGCTGACCTGATCGAGAACTTAGAACGAGCTCGAAATAATCATTCCCAAACGGTAAGTAAATCTAGTCCTAAGATCAAAGCGATGGTAGCTAATCAGCCTTTGAATAGTTCTAGTAACGACTTAGCTCCTAAAGTATGTCCTAAATGTAATAGTAATGATCACACGTCAATTAATTGTCCACAGTTTCTTTCATTGAGTAATGACGCTCGCCGCACATTACTACCTAGCTATAAGATATGTTTCAACTGTTTTCGCTCGGGTCATTTCGCTAACAAATGTAAAAAACCTGGTTGTAAACTATGTAAGCGTAGCCACAACACACTAATTCACACAGATTCTAACAGTAATATTACGAATACACTCAATGAGAATTCAACTAATAACTTGTCTGCGTCGTCTTCCATTCCGTCTGCTAACACAGAAACAAATAACGTTGCCTTATCAGCACATATTGCATCCTCTCAAGGTCATAAGCAGCGTGAAGTGTTGTTATCGACCGCCTTGATCAAACTGCAAGATCGTACTGGTTGTGTGCATCTCGTTCGCGCGGTTCTTGATAGCGGTAGCACTTCGTCATTCATTACGGAAAGATTGTGTAGACAACTTAATTTAATAACTAGCCAGGTAAATAAATCTATACTTGGCATAAACAATGTTACTTCGCACGTAGGCAAAACATGTCGTATTAAGATGACGTCATTAGATGATAGTTTTACTTCCGAACTTAATTGTTTTGTTTTGCCATTTATTACAAGTGACGTGCCGTGCCGTGAAATAAATATTTCTGATTTCGACATTCCGTCGAATATTACTTTAGCTGATCCTACATTTTATAAGCCCGCTAATATCGATATATTAATCGGTGCTGATCTCTTTTGGGGATTGTTAGGATCACAAAGACTTAATTTAGGTACCGGAAAACCAATGTTATTTGAAACTCGTTTAGGTTGGATAGTTTCCGGTCCAATTACTCAAAATTATATTTCATTGCTTTCTAATAATATAAAATGTAATTTAACTATTTCTGCGGATGACAGTAACTGTGAAATACTTAGAACCGATTTGACCAAATTTTGGCAATTAGAGGAGGTAGACATCAAATCTTTTAATTCGTTAATGCCAGAAGAGAAGTTATGTGAGGATCATTTTGTTAAAAATACGACACGATTGGCTGATGGTCGTTTTTGTGTTCGTATACCCCTTAAGAAAGATCCTTCGGTTCTAGGAGATTCTTATAAGAAAGCTACACACTGTTTATGCTCATTAGAACGTAGATTGAAGATTAAACCTCAATTTGGTAAAATGTACCATGATTTTATGTTAGAATACGAGTCGCTTAGTCATATGACCAAATTAAATAAACCTAATTTGTGGTCAGGCTACTTTATTCCGCATCACGGAATATTACGTGAGTCGAGTAGCACGACCAAACTTCGTGTAGTTTTTAACGCAAGTTGTCCTACTGTAACGGGAGTTTCGTTTAATGACATACAGATGGTTGGGCCAACTGTACAGGACGATCTATTGTCTATACTTATTAGGTTTAGATTCCACAAGTATGTTTTGTCTGCAGATGTGGAAAAAATGTACAGACAAATAGCTGTTCACCCTTCAGATAGACATTTGCAACAGGTGGTTTGGCGTGATAATATTTGTGAGCCTATTAATGTTTATCAATTAAACACCGTCACATACGGTACGGCTAGTGCGCCATTCCTTGCGACACGATGCATTAAACAATTAGGACTCGATTGTAGGGACCCTAAAATATCTGAAATCATTATGCACGATTTTTACGTCGACGATTTACTTACCGGAGGAAATGACGTAGATGAAGTGAAATTCATCCGCACTGAAGTAACCAAGGCACTTGCTTCAGCATGTATGCCATTGAGAAAATGGAAGTCAAATGATCCTCAATTAGTTTTGGACACTGTTCCTGCCTCAGGCAACTTATTAAGCTCATGTAGTGTGCCTACCTCATTTGACTTAAATATTGCATCTAATGAGCCTGACAAGTTGCTAGGTCTCAGTTGGTATGTCGCTTCCGATGAGTTAGGGTTTCCTATATGTCTGGCAAAGTCTTCAGCTTGGAACACCAAGCGTGATTTGTTGTCCGTGATTGCGCGTATTTTCGATCCCTTAGGTCTGTTAGGTCCTATTGTTGTCACCATGAAGGTATTATTACAGAAAATGTGGTTGAATAAATTATCATGGGATCAACCACTGCCTGATGATATTAAAAAACATTGGGATACTATAATTAAATCATTGCCGCTTTTGCATCATTTCCGTATTCCGCGGATAGTAGTTAGCAATTTATATCGCGAGTTAGAACTACATATCTTTTCAGATGCGTCTGAGTCCGCATACGGTGCTTGCGTCTATGTTCGCAGTTTTAATGACGACGGTGAATGTTCGGTTTGTTTATTAATAGCTAAGAGTCGAGTGGCTCCCATAAAGCCCACAACAATTCCGCGGTTGGAGTTGTGCGGTGCGGTAGTTGCTGCCCGTCTTTATGAGAAGGTGATTAACTCACTCCGAGTGGCAGTCAGTCGAGTCTATTGTTGGACTGATTCGACCATCGTGTTGGGATGGTTACAGATGATGCCTGCCAAACTTCAGCCATTTGTACGCAACCGCGTTGCTGAAGTTTTGGAAAAGGCGGGTAACTGTACATGGAGGCACGTTCCAACAGACAAAAACCCAGCAGACCTAATATCTCGAGGTGTAGACATTAGTATTCTGCAGGGTTTAGACTTGTGGTGGTCTGGACCAGATTTCCTAAAACTGGACCCGTCTGAGTGGCCTTCTAAAGTTGAATGTTTAGGACCAGAGACGTTACCGGAGACTCGACCTAATGTAGTGTTAAATGTTGTTATTAATGAATCAACTGAAGCCTTGATTGATTTTAGTCGTTTTTCTAATTACCTACGGCTTATACGTTCCGTAGCTTATATGTTGAGATTCATTAAATCATGTAGGAAATGTTATCCTATAACTAAATATTTATCACAGGATGAGTTACAAGACGCACTTAATACCGTCATTATTCAAAGTCAATCTGAATCATTTCCGGAGTATGAATTACTTTTAAATAAAAAGAGCTTACCTAAAAGGAGCGCCCTTCTCAAGTTCAATGCTTATTTAGACGATAAAAACATAATGCGAGTAGGAGGACGTCTCGATAATTCTAATTTTGCTTATAGCAAAAAGCACCCTATTTTATTACAGTCCACACATTATTTTACAAAATTATTATTTAATTTCGAACACAAACGGTTAATGCACGCTGGCCCACAATTACTACTAGCTTCTATCAGGGAATCTTATTGGCCAATAGGAGGTCGCAACTTGGCGAAGGTTTCTTATCACAAGTGTGTTCTGTGTCACCGTATGAAGGGAAAGGTTGTTGCTCCTATAATGGGCAACTTACCACAGGAACGTCTTCGTCCAGGTTATCCCTTTGAAAGCACGGGCGTAGATTACGCCGGGCCTATTATGTGTGCTAGTCGACAAGGTCGTGGATGCAGGCTAGTAAAGGTGTACGTGGCAATTTTTATATGTTTTACAACCAAGGCAATCCATTTGGAGCTCGTTGGCGATTTAACTAGTAATAGCTACCTACTGGCATTGTATCGATTTATTTCTCGGAGAGGTAAACCCGTTGATATTTTTTCTGACAACGGTACCTCATTTGTCGGTGCGTACAACGATCTTTCAAAGTTTCTAAAATTAAATAGTTTGTCCTTGGGTGCAAGTGCAGCCAACGATGGAATTAGGTTCCATTTTATCCCTGCGTATACGCCGCATTTCGGTGGACTCTGGGAGGCGGGTGTCAAGTCAACAAAGTACCACCTTCGAAGAGTGTTGGGCAATTGTAATTTGACTTTTGAGGAACTATACACCGCACTAACTCAGATAGAAGCCATTCTGAACTCTCGTCCACTCACGCCATTGTCTTCAGATCCTACGGACTATACGCCGCTTACACCGGGTCATTTTCTTGTTGGGCGGCCCCTTACTTCCTTGCCGCAGCCCGAGTATCAAGATCACTCTGGCAACCATCTGTCTCGCTACCAACGAATAGAACAGCTTCGTCAACATTTCTGGAGCAGATGGAGCAAGGAGTATGTAGCGGAACTGCAAATGCGAACCAAATGGCGTTCTTGCAAGGATGGTTTAAAGCTGAACTCCTTGGTAGTGATTAAGGAGGATAATCTTCCTCCGCTGAAGTGGAGACTTGGGCGAGTTGTGGCTATTCACCCAGGAACCGATGGCATCGCTCGTGTAGCTGATATTCAGACTTCCACTGGAGTTGTTCGGAGAGCATTCAACCGGATCTGCCCATTGCCTGTGACTTCGAAATCTTGTTGAAATCGCTGCTTTCAACGCCCGGGGGCATGTTGGAGCGCCTGACAAATGTGTCTTAGCAGCGACCTGACTATTGTCACCTAACTAATTGATTTATGTTTTAGAATTCGAATGTAATGCTACCTCACTTGCTGTACAGAATTCGTGTAGTTCACACACATTAAAATAATTTCTTGTGCCGAGTAATCCATCATTTGTTGTTCATCCAGCAAACTCCCTAAATCCCGTACAATAATAAACACTGGTCAATGAATGAAAAACTTACAATTTACTTTACTAACACATTTATATTATTTAATAAATATTATTTGTACGGAACTTCAATGAATATAATTTCTGACCCTCCGTATTAGGAGCAGTTTACCGCAGTAATAGGCTCTGACCAAAATCATACCTCCGTATTAGGGAAAATCGACCCGACTATTTAAATATTTTTTTAAAATAAGAAATATCATGAAAAGAAACATAGACTCAACAGCAATACAATATATAAGTTCCATTGTTGACGATAAAGTTGTTTGGTACCTTTAAAAATACTTACAAATGCTTATTTTTGTTTCTTACTTTCAAATGTTGCGAAATACCTCCGTAATAGGTGCTTTTACCTTAGGTCATGGTCAGCAATGATCTGAGACATTATCATACAAAGAAAATGATGATATGAACATATCGTTGAAATTCATAAAATTATAACTTCTAAAACGGCATCTACCAGCAGCAACAACGAGAAAAACGTTAAGATTCACCAAACCATTAAAAATAAACCCCGTCAAAAATAACCTTAAAATACAACGTGATCCTCACTCTAAAAGTAATTCTTACGTAAATAACCCCGGCAGAGTGGGCCGGGTGAGTGGGCCACTGTGTGATGTATGGCGCCATTTACACGCCACTCCACCACGTTATTATCTGAGAACAGGTATAAAAGTACTGTCGCACGAAAAATACAAGCACTTACAGAGCGGCGTGTACGATATACAGCCTTATATCGTTGCTGTTATATAGGTACATATTATGCTAGTAGACATGTTTACTTGTTGAATAGTATCGTCGAATTCGGATCTACGGTAATCAGTCAAGCATGTCTTATCTTCGACCTTGCATCATCGGCGATCAACAGGTGAGATAGTTGTAAACAGAGATAATACTTATTTCCTTTAAAAAATAATGTTATAAATAGTATCCGGTCTTCTTTTTCTTTCGTTTCGGATCCACTGTCTGGATATCTTCGCTAATTGCTGGTCCAAAAACAGCACATATGTCGCAAGTTAATTTTAATTATTCCCGTCTTGGGGATTCTCTTTTAACCCAGGACCATACCCAATAGTCACGTTTGCAACCATGATCTGGTTGCAAACGTGACTATTGGGTACGAGAAAAATATAATACAATCTATTCGATTTAATAAGATTATTAAACAAATATACCTATCGGTGAACGACAAAAAGAAACAATACTTTAATATTTTAAGGTTCTGTAAACGGAGACCAACCTATGAAAATCTTAATAAACCTCCCTTTTTCTGTGATCTGTCTATCAGTGGGTTGATATCATGAACCGAAATAGTTTAATAACATAGTTGACATGACCACAGTCATTCCATTATCTTTTTGACAACCAATAACAAAAATATATGAAACGTAATTTTTTCGGGCTATAGTACCCACAGATCTATCTGTGAGTCTGACTCACGCTTACCGATTTTCTATGTTACCGTTTCTCGAACAAATTGGCGTAATTGGTTTTCTCGATGAAAGTTGGTGACCGGTATAGACACTAAGGGTTTCGCAAAAGACCTGACTGCCTTTGAGGTCTTGTTGTCTCGTACACCTCTATTTTCAATATTCTAAAAGGAAAGCTTCGATACCATCTCGATACCTACTATCAGCCAATAGCCACATGGCCAATACCGTAATTGGTTTCCAACTTTACACGAACGAAAGTCACTTTTGTTTTGTCACAGTTTACACCAATATACCTTTTTTTTTTAACGTGGTAAAATTATCAAATAAGTCCTCCCACTCCGGGCAGGGTGGGAGGGACTGTCAGACTTTTACTGACTAAAATCCACGGTGTTCCTTCAATAACCCTTTACATACCGGGGCCACGGTAACGGGATGAGTCCCACGACCCCGGCAGGCTTCGGCCCTCTGCAGAGGGGGCCTCGTCATGTTGCTGACGCTCTTTGAGGCGCGCGTGGAACACGACGCGCCGTCGACCCGGGCATGGTCCATGGTCAGACAGCGAGTTGCCCTTTACTCGCTGTCCGCATGCCCGCGCCTACGGTGGCCGGAGATCGTCGGCCGACGTCCGACGCCGTGGGCGTCTACCACTGCGGCTGGGCTGGAGGGAGGACGCCATCCTCTCCCTCACGCGGCCCGCCTCCTCCTTCGGAAGCATGACTGCTTCGCAGAAGGAGGCGACCACTTCCCACTCCCTCTCGCCCCGCAGCATGGCCTCGACCAATGCCGGGCGCGAGAGGTCTCCGCCTATCGCCGCCGTGAGGACACGTCGGTGCTCTGCCCAGGCGGGGCAGTCTTGCACCGTGTGCTCTACGGTGTCCTCAGGGCGACCCTCGCAGTGGTGACACCCAGGCGTTTCCTCCTTTCCCATCAGACACAGGTACCTCCCGAAACTTCCGTGTTCGGTGAGGACCTGCGTCATGCGGTAGGTCAGGACGCCGTGACGCCGATCTAGCCACTCCTCAAAGAGGGGTCTTACCGCCGCACCTCGACTTCTCGAGGCAGCGGGCATACGCCCCGGCGCTGCGCTTCCACGCGCCATTCATAGACGCGCTGGAGGGCAGTCGCCTCCAGATCCCAGGGCAGCAATCCGGCAAGGAGGTTGGCCGATTCGCCGGCGATCGTGCGGTATCCCCGGATCATTCGGATAGCCATGACCCTCTGGCATGCGACCAACTTTAGAGGTCGCGTCCGGATGCACAGGGCCCACACTGGGGACCCGTAGAGGGCCATGGACCGCACGACGCCGGCGTACAGCCTTCGGCAGGAGGCGTTTGGCCCGCTGAGATTAGGCAGGAGTCGCCTGAAGGCGGCTGCTGCCCGGTTCAGCTAATTAAATAATAATTTTCAACCGACGACAAAAAAGGAGGAGGTTATCAATTCGACGCGTATATTTTTTTTTTTTAATGTATGATCACCGATTACTCGAAGACGGCTGAACCGATTTTGTAAATTTTTTTTTTGTTTGATAGGGTATACTTCGAAATTGGTATCATTTGTCACCAAGTCAGAATCTGATGATGGGATCCTGGAGAAATCGAGGGAACTCTTCAAATATTATAGGCACACCTATAGCGTTTTCGGTATTTCTTATAGTAACTTGTGCAGTTGCTCTCAAAAAGTACCATTTGGGGAAGTGGAACTGATGATGAAGACCACAGATGGCCGCCGAAACTACTCAATAATAAGTATTTCGTGGATTACGATTCGATTACTTGAATATGGATGTTAAGCACTTTATGCTTGTCACAATGCATATGGTGAAGTGAAGCTAATGGTGAAGTACCAGGAGAACTCCTCAACAATTAAAGGCCCAGCATTGGGAAAAGCAATATTTTGTAAAAGGTTATAAGTAGTTGAGATTTAGGCTTTTGTAACTAGGTAAATTAAAAATCAACCAACTAAAAAGAGTGAAATAAAAACATTTAACCAAAAAATTAAACCGACTCCCAAAAACACTGCAAAGTGAAAAATAAGTTTAATTTCGGAAGTCGGTGCCAAAAACGAAAATACAAAACTAAAGACACCGACTACCGAAATTAAAGTTATTTTTCACTTTGCAGTGTTTTTTGGGAGTCGGTTTAATTTTTTGGTAAAAAGTTTTTATATAATTGAAGCGTCAATAGCCTAATGGGTAAGGTGTCAGACTTGTAATCGAGAGGTCGCGGGTTCTAACCCCACCCATTATTACACTATTGCCGTGAACCCACTCCAGACACAAGCATATTTAGCTTAGTTGAAGGAGTAAACAAGATTTCTACTAATGTGAACTTCTCTCTCTTCTCTTTCTCTTCGTTCTCTTTAAAAGAAACTGTATAAGTATACAGAGTTTAATGTAAAACACTGAAAACCTCTCAGGACTATGTTACTAACATCATAATTAACAACTTTTGTTCTATGGCTTTTAAGAATTCGTCATATTTCAGTTCACCAGATTTTCATACAAAAATAAAAATATTTAAATTGAACGCCCTAAATGTTACGAACTCTATGCGAAGCAAAAGAAAGCAATTTATACTATCGCTTTCTTTTGCTTTGCATAGACGCTACATGCGTTTAGGGCGTTTAATTTAAATATTTTTATTATTATATGAAAATCTGGTGAACTAAAATATGACGAATTTTTAAAAGTCATAGAACAAAAGTTATTGATTACGATGTTAGTAACATAGTTCTGAGAGGTTGTTGGTGTTTTACAATTAACCCTGTATATACGTGAGAACAGTGCTTATGGAGCCCGCGGCTAACTTATAGCTGCCGTACGAGTCAGGCAAGTCTTGTTCGGTTCGTGGATGGGTACACGTATTACAATACCGAAATTTAAAATACCTATGGAAGAAATCCAGAAAAATTAAATGCCTACTGATTGTTTGGCTGAAAGTTTTAAATCCCGAAAGTTCATTTGCCCGAAAGGTTAAAATCCCGAAGATCCATATCCCGAAGTTTAAAATATTGAAAAACACCTGTAATCACCTATGTTCACAAAAAGAAAAATAAATTTGAATTTGAAGATCCATATCCCGAAATTACATCCCAAAGCCTAAAATCTCTAAGACAATGACAAGAAAGGAGCTTAACATAATAGGTATGTATGATACTAACAACATATAATTAAAACAAAAGTTTAAATGATAATCATACGTATAATTAAGAAAAAAAAAGAAGCAAGTTATTACAAAAAATATACCAAATTTTTGGTAAAGTTTGACCTCATCTAAACCAAATGATTCACCAAAAATAGAGGGAATGTGATGGTGTGTGCGTTACTTTACACTGCTCTAACCTTACCTAACCTAGGACATTCGATACTCTGTACTTCCATCCATCCATCGGTATTTCGTCCATTCGGGATTTCGTCCATTCGGGGTTTCATCCTTTCGGTCATTTGGACATCGGTATTTTATGTTTCGATATAACGGCTATCGGCATTTAAAACTTTCGGTTTTTTAAATTTCGTTGTTTTGGACGTCGGTATTTCAGTCATAGTTATTATGTTTCGGGATTTTAATACGTACCCCCGTGGATGGGTGACATGTCATGAGATCGAGATTCGTCCGTGGCTCGAAAAGATCCTATCTATACAACGTGTAATTTAAAGGGTGTATACATACCAAGTGCATGGCTTCTTTGGATGATACCAAACGATATGGCAAGGGTTTTGTAATCCTAAGTCTACGTGTGTAGAACTTATTACAAATTCCAATACACTGATACCAGTGACCGAATTTTTCAAATGAAGAAGAATGAAGATAATTGTCGTTTTATTGGCAAGTGACGTGGAAAGTGATGACCCTCATAGTGATGTGACACGTTTGTTATTACTGGTTTTCAAGAAATATATGAAACCAATAATTTGGTATCAATTCTTTGAGTCAGTTTTTTGTGCTGAAACTGTGCATAGAGACTCCATAACAGATGTTGTCTTCAGCCCTTTTGGATAGATATGGGGTTTCCGTTACACGTTGTATAGATAAGACCAATGGTAAGCGATTGAAGCAGCTTGTTATTTGTAGGTACATCTACAGATGGTACGATATTATATCGAATATTAAACACCAATCAAAGGGTATAATTTTGCCCAGTTACTTGATTGTGGAATACTGGTACCTCTTAAAGTGCAATGGGTTAAACTGGACTCCGACTCTGATATAAGTGAGATAAGGTTAGGCAGCTGATAATGACTTAGCGAGAGTCTTTAATCAATTTCAAACAAATGCAGAAGTGTTGTACTAAGAGAAACAAAAAATATATACATATTCAAATAATGTCTCATTTATGTGCTTAGTAAATATTATTTTAAGTTGTCGTGTCCCATTGCTAGGCAAAGGCTATCCTCTATTTCCAGTATCGGTCACGGTTCTGTGCCTCATCCAATTCTTAAGTAAGCCATCCAAGTCGACCTGCCATCTCATTCGTGGTCTGCTGCGGCCACGTGTTGCAGTCTCAGAGCACCAATTCTGTGTCGAAACCACAGTTTGTCCGGCGTGCGGCAGACGTGCCCTGCCTAGTCCCATTAAGACCAGGCAGTGCAAAATAATTTTCACGCAAGCTCCGCCCCCATATGGATGGGGAACCTAACCGGGATGGCCCGGTTAGGCTGTTGTATACTAAACGCTAACGCAGCAGTAATAAAGTTGTATATCGCGTGTGCTCTTTCACCATGTTCGGTTTCGAAACTGCCGTTGTGTACTAAACGCTAACGCAGCAGTAATAAAGTTGAATATCGCGTGCGCTCTTTCACCATATTCGGGTTCGAAACTAAATGTCGTAAATCCCAATTCTTATTTCGTTTATAACTAAAGTGATAATTGTACTAGAGAAAAAAAATCCTATATTTGGATAATAAACTATATTTTCTTACTGTCCATACTAATTTTAGACATAAAAGCCGAGTAATTCTGATTGAATTTTGAATAATCTTTAAAAAAGACAAGATTTTCGATTAAAAAATGAATCGAGCGAAAATGTTCCAATTACGAAACTTGTCTAGACATGGAAAGAAAAAGATCCAATAAATCATATACTAAAGTTCCATTTTGATTGTATGCGTGATTGTTTCAGAATATTAATACAAAATTACATACAATTTAGGGAGCCTCCTCTTAAAGTTAGGCAGCCTTTTGAACCACATCGAAGATATGCGTTCTAGAGTGCAAACGCGGGCCATTAATTTAACACCTAGCATACTTACTAAATACGCCCTTTAAAATATCCATTCGTTCCCAAAAACTAATTAGCAATTAGCCACCATCCGCAAATTCCAATTCAGAGTCGGGCTAATAACGTGAAATATACACTCCAGTGCAAAATAAAGTATAAACCTGAGCATTAATCAACGTGTCCGTAGCAAAGTGCGGACGCACTTACCGCCGCTAATGCATGCCGCACCTGCAGTTCTGCTAATGCTGTTCCCGTTTTACTGGCCGAATTTCTTTGCACTTACATTTTTAGTGGGTAATTTTTTTGCAAGCATTTTTTATGTTGACTGTCAAAGCGTTCCCAGTAGAAATTGCGCGTTCGAATTAATATTATGGACAGGAAAAATTGTTTATTTGTAAAAGGTGGTGATCCAGTTATTAAAATTCCTTTGGGTTAACGGGTCCGATCATTGGGTGGAAGCTTCAGGAAAAAAATAACATACTAAAAAGGTGGATATTCAATATCAATTGTAAGATAACAACGAATATTATGAGTAGATTACCGCACTGTCTTGACTTTGAGTGCTTTATACGTTCGTCAAATCTTTCGAGCTCCTTAAGATTCTAAGTTGAGCTACACGATAACTGACTTGCACTTGCACTGTTTGAATGGGCCTGCTCAAATCTGTGTGATTCTGTCCAGTAAAGGGTGCCACAGACATTAATTAACCTACATGACTTTCATGATTTGATCACTACAGATTGTATGGACTTTAAACGAGACGTTGACCTCGGAGTTTGTTTCAGTGTTTCTTCTCAGAGTAGTCAGTTAGGAAACACTGGCCTCATCTAGTTTAAATTTATGTAAAAAATTACGTGTGAAAGTGTTATTTATAACCTATTTGCAAAATAAACATCATTATTATAGCCATATTCCACGACTAAGCGCTGTTCTTCAATATTTAGTTTGTAAATCACTTTTAGTACCTTGTGTATGTCACATTTAATCAGTCTGTTTAATTTTCCTCACTCCTTGCGAATGTAAATTTGGGACCAAGAACACTTTATTATTTATTTTTATTTATAAAAATGTATCGCTAATTATGTTGTTAAGCGCAAATAGTTCGTAAATAATTTAAAAGTTGTGAGGAAAACCGAAATCTACACGTGCAAAGCCGCGGGCAGAAAGCTAGTATAAAATAACTTTTGCTACACTGAGGATTTTACACTTAGCATACAAATTTCTTTGTTCCAAAAAAGTGGAAGTTTGTATTCTTAAAGCTCGGAAACTTCACGTATGAATGCAAAAAAAAAATCTTTTTGGCATTTTTTTACTACTAAAACCATGATACTGCGATTATTTTATGAATAATACAAAAATAAACCCTTGGGCACCATAAGGCACCCAACCTGCTGGCTTGCGTGGCTAAATCCACATTATAGCTGTAAAAATCTTTATTATGCAAATTGGTTATTAATAACACTTTTACGCGTCATTTTCGTTCGTTTTAAAATTAAACTAGAAGAGGCCAATGTTTGCTAGTTGACTGTCCTGAGGAGAAACACTGAAACAACCTTAGAGCTCAACGTCTTTTTAAAGTTGACAATCATTATTGGTCAAATCAAATGAGACGAAGAGACATGCTCTTCTCACATGAAAAGAAGGGGTTAAATCTTCTCAAGGTGGAAGATATCTCTATTCAATGATATAAATATAAGTACCTTTCACAAGTCCCAAGGATATTTCTAGCAGTTAATATGTAAAGTTTCAATTTATACCTACCGTATTTTGGCCACATAGTACGTAGATTTGACTATGTAAAAAATATGATTTTGGTTGGGAACAACAAAAGCGACAGATCATGCGGTCTTTCACCAACAAGGTGAACATATCAATTCACAAGGTCTTATGAGACGTGCTGCGTAGAAACCAGGAGGAGGCAGATCATTCATCCAGATTTAACCCTGATGGTGACCATGATCGTCAGATATTTATTTTATTTATGTATTTATTTATTTCAGGCTTCTAAAGCCCATAGAAAATATACATACATAATAAGTAACAATAGACATATTTTTCTAATTCATACAAAAAAAATACATTCTATTACAAAATAAACTACATACTAACACATATTTTCATAACACTATCACTATGCACGATATAGCGGCGTCGTGTTACGCTGCGGGGTGTCACGGATTCTCCCACGAAATCGTCGATACACGACACCCTTTGGCCAAAACTCTTCTTTGAGAAAAGTCTCCAATTGGAGGGTTGGAACTCGTACCACGAACGATTTGAAATTCGTATTGTGGCGCGGCTCCAACTTCACAACCCTCAAAGTCCAGTTGGTCTTCACACGAATGTATTCCACGATCTCCTCAACCTTCGTGGAGTGATGCAATCTGGACACATACAGCTGCGTTGTTGGTACAGCTGAACGCAGCAGCATGTTGGGTCCTGCCAGCGCGGTACCGCACTGGTTCTGACAAAGAGGGACTTCTTCTTCTTTTCCACTTTGGCGAAACCATCTTTGCCACACATGTCCTTCCTTGAATCACGCTGGGGCTCCTCAGGGATGGGCTTATTGCGGCTCTGTTTCCCCTTTTTCGCTTTATGCGATTGCGACACAGCGGGTTTACTGGTCGCTGCAACAGCTGCGTAAGCACGTTTTGGGGTCGACGTACCTGCGCATGACGTAGCCTCGGTCGGTGTCGATACAGGCACGGCGGCGGCGGAACAAACTGTTTCGCTTGCACTATTGACGCCCAGTGATGCATTTGCTGCACCGGCACACTCAAAATCGCTGACGGAAGTATTTTGCGCCGTACGACGAGAGTCTACATTGAAGGCGTCCGGTGACCTACTTGACGAAACGGTATTCCGCAACAATACCACCTCGGCACGCAGTTCCCCAATGGTGTTATTTGACACCTCCAACTTGGACTGCAGCTCAGCCACGCTTAACTTAAGGGACGTTATGTCCTTCAGCAGCCTGGTGACATCGACGTGATCAAAGGTAACAGGGGGTAGCTTATGTAGCTCCTTCGCCACGAATATAGGCACGTCATCTGGATCGGTCTCCTTCAACAGGGTGATGATGTCCTGGAGACTCCTCGCTGTTCCATCTCTTCGACGAGACGGCATCTGGTCGATTTTCCTAAGCGATTGAAAAAGCAGCAACTTGGCACTGCTGATCTCCTCTTCTTTATAGGAGGACTTGCAGATCTGCAAAATGCTGACCTCATCCATATAATCGATGGCATGCTTCATGAAAGCCAATAGCTCGTTAGCTACGAACGTTTCAGAGCCCATATCAACAACAACCGACAGCGGCTAGAGCCGCTCGTCACGCGAATTATACTATTCGTACAGTGCAGTGTAACCCCGTCTGCACGCGAGCGCGTATAGATATGAGGGCCCGAACAAAAAGAGAGAGATTATCTAAATTTACCACAAGATTCAATCAATAAAAGGACATTCATATCAGAAAGCCCTTTTCGCGGAACACTTAACACCAAATTCCCATCAAACTCCCATATATACCTATGGCAATGGACAACACACAACTCCATGGCAACAGGACATCAATTTTATCCACATAATCGAACATTTTGGATCTCTAAATGCCTTCGACTAACAATTCAAAGATGAAGTTCTTGAAACCGCATCCCAAATTCCCTGAAGTGGGACCTCGAACTCAATAGAGCAATCTTATAAAGCGACAATTTTATCCCTGCACATGACAAGACCCTTACTACTATGACATTAGGGTTAATTTCGCATGTGTGGATGGTAGATTACTTGGTTGGCGGAATTTGGGACATACGGGCTTGTGATTACACAAACGGGAGGCGTGTAGAATTTATTATGATGTGTGCTTTCTAAATTATTCTAGTGTGGTTTTTTTTGTAATGACTGTAGTGTATTTTTTCATGTACGGTATTTTTCTAAGTGCAAACAGGTTTTCAACATTACGTTATGTTTTCACATAGTAGTAGGCTTTGCTGAAAAATCGCAATGAACTCGCTTCGCTCGCTACGGCCGGAAAAAATGCTGAAAACTCAGTCTTGCTGCGTTTCGTACCGTTATCTTTGCAACAGTTCCATATCTTTTTCAATCAACTCAGCCTGTTGCTATCCACTGCTGGTTTAACATGCCACCACACTAAGGGTTGTTGATAACGTTAATTTCCAATATGACGCCATACCAGAGCAACATAGCGCGCCAAGAGTACGCTAGTAACACACGACTGTGATATCTGATTTACCTACCAATACACGGTCTCTATCCCATCTACGTGTTTTGCTCGGCGTGTGTTCAAGGTGGAAACTCTCATTGACATCCAGTACTCGGGGATGGGCAAGCGGTCTATTAGACCCATTGCACATGGACTAATTCTCATCAAAATGTCAAAGTATCAACCCACGTTCCCGTGTGTCTCACCACTAAACTAGTTGTGAAGTACTGACGACTCAAAGTTGTAGCCTGTGCCTGTCGGTTATGCCGCCATTAATTTACACCGTTTTCACTTTTTTTTTTTTTTTTTTTTTTTTTTAGGTAGGGCCACTTGTAGATCAGCACACTAAGGCTGTGAGTCTACTTAACCGGACTTTCCTGTGGTGACCTCTAATAAATTAAAGGCCCCCAGCCAGGGCTTACAAACTAAAATATACTTAAAAACTAATGACCGCACGCTAAGGGCACTCCCTGTGGAGTACGGGCCTCGGCATAGCGGGGTCATTTTGGGAGGGCAGCAAAGGGACAGGCTGGGTCATATTATTTACGGGAGTATTTATTGCTACTGGCTCAGCATCGCGGGCTGGCTCGTTTGGCAAAGGTCGGGGAGGATTTTCATTACAGGTACGCGGACGTCGCGATGGGCCTCGTCGGCGAGGCCGGAATAAGGAACGCGTTCTGTATATGTGTTTTCTAAGAGTGCTGGTTTCCCTACTGCTCTCTTGTCGGATGGTGGTGGGGTCGTCAGGCTCGTCTAGGATGATACGCGGGCGACGAACCCGAGAAATCTTGGAGGGTCTGTATCGGGCGGCCGATACGATCAGGGGGTTAGTGTGGGTCTCAGCAGAGGTGAAGTAACGCACTGACATGCGTTTCAACACTTGCTTTATGGTCGGGAGTTTGAGGTCTACGTGGAGATCCTCGTTCCTACAGAACCAGGGCGCGCCCGTGGCCTTTCGGAGAAAACGGTTCTGAACGACTTGCATCCTATGGATCTGATTGGGACTGGCATGAGCAAACACCGGACAGGCATACGTCATGATAGGACGTATGCATGTCGTGTATATTCGGATTTTACATTTAAGGGAGAGCTTGCTGTGTTTATTCAGCAGGGCGTGGAGCCTACCGAGAGCGAAAGCGGCTCGCGAGCGAACCGACTTTATGTGCTCACTGAAATTCAGGAACTGGTCGAGGATCACACCTAAGTATTTGGCTCGCTTCTCCCAAGGGATTGGCTTGCCGAACATAGTGATCGGGCGTGGGGGGGTGAACTTTTTATGCTGGCGAGCCCTGCGAAACAGGACTGCTTGACTTTTGTCGGGATTTACCTCAATCCTCCATTTCCTAAACCAATCGCCTAGTGCGTTGGCTGAGGTCTGGAGGGTATGAGCGATGCTAACGGGATTATGTCCCGAGTAGTAGATGGCCGTGTCGTCGGCAAACAGGGATAACTCTACTGGGGGCTTTTTGGGGATATCGCTAGTGAATAGCGTGAAGAGTGGGGGGGAGAGCACGGCGCCCTGAGGGACGCCGGCTCTGATAGGGCGGGGAACCGTTTTCACTTCCCTTGCTTCCGCTTTATGGAAGCGGACATGTGTGATCACTGCTTTAGGGTTCCAGGGTGGGTATTTAGGTTCTCCATTGTTTTATAATGTCTCCACATAATAACTATTTTCCTAATCAGTCTGGTGTGGTTGCCAGAAAGATTATGAAGAAGATTGACTGCCTGGTATTTGCAGTAGTGCGTTATGAGCAGTGAACGTTATAAGATCATGAGGTTCATAAGCAAGTATCATTTATTTTTTTATAAGGAGTCATTCTGTTGTAAGCATTTTATGTAGTTAGTAAAAAAAAAATAATCACCGTTGTCAGATTCATATCTTTTATAAGCGGACGTGAGATTGTAAAGAAAGTAGATAAACTGGTTGACTATTGTTTTATAATTAGTCCTACTTAATTCTCTTTTTAATCTTGTGGCTGTCAGCGTGACTGCTAAGAAGATTATTATAGTTGTGGGTTGGTTGTTTTATACCTCCTGGTAATTTCTGTTAGCCTGGTAGATTTTGTAGTCGTGAACGCAAATGTACCTGGCTTTTTTTTGGTTCGCGTTTTACCATTTGATAGCAAAAATTACGTCCTCTTTTATCAGTATTTTAATGCCATACAGAAAGAAAATGAACATTTTAATTGCCTATTTCTTACCAAGCTTTTATATAGTAATCTGTCCGAAAAAGTCTGTGATAACAGATAGCAATTTAAATTTGACCCACTTCCCAGTGCCCGATTGAGCTTAAATCTATATGTTCGTAACTATATCAACTGAAAAGGCTTGTTGAGCGAAACACAATAAGCAAAGAGGTCTATGTATATTAAGCAGTTAGGAAAATAGAGAAACGATAAAAGCCTGGATAAGCGAAGCATGACGAATATTGACATATTATTAATATTAAGCAAATAAAAATTATATAAAAGAAACAATCTGTTATAAGTTAAAATAGCTGGTAATATGCAGTTTAAAATGACAATGATAAATTATTTATCTCCCTGAAAATTATCTCATTTCGTGATGTTATATTCCCATACCATAATAAATAGGTATATCAAATATTTATTTAATTATCTTTAATGAAACGGCTCCTAAGTCTCCTTAAATTTTTCCCGTCTATGCAGCTGGGTTCTAGTGTTTTACACGGAGCGATCTGACCTCTACAACCCAATTGAACGATACTTTCTGGCAAGATCAATATCAGATTTTATGTCTTTCGACTAATAACGACCCGTAATGACTGTCAAAGATAGAAGAAGATATACTAATGACAACCAGGACCGACGACACGTAAAAATCACAATTAGATAAGACGGTATCCCATCTAGGACCAGATCTCGGTTACCGTTGCTTAACCTTGAATTTATTATTTAGCCACGAGCTCCTCGATTGAATATATAATTTTAGTTTTTTAATGTCATAAAAGTAAAATAAAAAATTCTTTAAACAATTTACTAGGTACATAAATAAAATAAATAGGTAAACGGTATGTTATTCTTAACGTATAAACTTAATACAAAACATAGCCTCAAACTAACAGCCGCGCCTTTTCTTAACTAAGTTTCACATCCGACTTTCAGTTAAACAAGGCATGTGGCAGAATATCAGATTTCACCAAAGAGCGCCTACTATCCGACCTACAACACAATTACGTCACAGAGCGAATTCGCCAGACTGAATTTGGAACGTGCTCTTCTATTTTCAAACTATAACGAGTGTGACGGTTATGACCACTGACTACGAAAGAGGTTTTTAGAGCTTAAAAGGAGCTTATGGCTGAATAATAACAGCCCACGGGTTCTGCGAGGTTAAGCAACACTTTCCAAGGTCAGGATGTGGATGGGTGATCTTAACATATTAAGATTCCTTTGTGACTCGTAAAGCACGTTAAGCCGTTTGTCACAGCTGTCATGATCAGCTGCCTCTGGTTAAACTAAAAGCCAACCCTAAGTAGTTGAGAATAAGGTTTAAAAGACGATGATTGTTTTTCTACCGACGACAAAAAAAAGGAGGAAGTTATGAAGTCGACGTGTATATTTTTTTAAAATTATGTACGATCATCGATTACTCGAAGACGGCTGAACCGATTTGGAAAACTCTTTTTCCTTTAAAAGGGTGTTCCGTCCCGCACGAATAACCGAACGTAACTTTTTGGTATGTCAATTATCTATGGTCTTTGATTTTGACACTTGACATATAACCTTACCTCTTGTTAGCAAAGTCCACCGTTTGGGAGATTGATTTATTGATTTTGTAATTGAATCCAGTTGAATCTTAGTGGCTATTGACAAGTTGGTCGTGATTAGTGATTAATTGAAATCTAGAACCCCGATTTGAGTAAAAACCTGGGATATTTTTGGAACAATAACGCCGAATTGAAGTCAGATTGACTGACACGCGAACTTTGTTGAAAGTAATTGTGAATTGGTGCTAAAATACGGCCTGTGGCGCGCTGTGAATGCTGCCTGGACCACGTTGTGAAGACCTCCGTCTTTGGGGACCGCCGTGCACATCACTTGACAACATTACACACTCATACACACTGACACATACCACACGGACGTGATCTACCAAGGTCATAGCTTGTCATCTCCAGAGCTGGTAAGTCTAGTCTATAAGTTTAATTATTGAACTAAGGCCTAAGAGCATATTGTTTGTAAAACAACGTTAGAGCTCCACGTACTCGTGGACAGTTCGGCCATCCAGGTTCGTTGTACTGGCTGGTTGTAGGACCGAACGAAGGGTATACTTCAAAATCAGTCCCATTGATCACACCATCTGATAATGGGATCCTGGAGAAATCGAGGGATATCTTCAAATATTATAGGGACACATACAGTGATTTGAGTATTTTTTATAGTAACTTGTGTAGTTGCATTCGAAAAGCACCATTTGTGAACCTGATGATGAAGACCACAGTTTGCCACTGGAACTACTCAATAGTAAGTAAGTAGGAATAATAAGTATTTCATGAGTTCCCCTTTGATTACATAATAGTGCTTAATGACCATATTCACAATGCACAATGCATATGGTGAAGTGAAGCTGATGGTGAAGTACCAGGAGAACTCCTCAACAATTAACGGCCCAACATTGGGAAAAGCAATATTTTGTAAATGATTATAAGTAGTTGACATTTAGACTCTTGTTACTAGGTAAATTAAAAATCGACCAACTGAAAAGAGTGAAATAAAAACTTTTTACCAAAAATTAAACCGACTCCCAAAAAACACTGCAAAGTGTTTAAATGGTTAAAAGGTTTAAATTTTGGTAAAAAGTTTTCATTGTGATCTCGAAGCGATCAACATAAACCACAGAACTTGATTAAAAAGGTCACTCTATCAGCTTAGCACTCAACGGTTTTCATGTTCCTATATCTTCAACCACATTACTTGCACCCAATCATTTATTCATACACCATAAATAACTGAAGGACCTGTTAAAACCATGAAAGATCAAAAGCCAATCACCAACAAAAATGTCATACCGCAGAATCATCAAAAAAGGGATTTATCTCAGTATTCAGCCGTTTTATTGCAAAGGGCAAGAAATAAATCAGGGAAGCCGAGATCGCTTGTCGAAGCCCTTCAGCGGGCGAGCGTGCCCTCTGAATCGGATTGGGCTTACAATACAAGTACATATACGAACCATGACACTCGCGGCCGGATAAAGGGGATATCTGAATAAGCGTCAATGTGATCTGTTTTTCCGTTTGGGATGAGAAAAAGTAAAGTGGTTTGTGTAACGTTTTGACACAGTTATCCACGTCAGATGCATACTTTAACTATACTATTATTTTAAAGACAAGTGCGCTAGTTTTTTAGTATGTGTTAAGTAAGACAGACAGAGCCGGATTAACCCTGTCAGAGGCCCTAAGGCAATGGCATTCTCGGGGCCCCTTTTCTAACTTTGACTGACCAAATCGTGTGTGAACTGAGGAAACGCACATTAAGGGCTGTGGTTTTTAATATATTTGTTAACTTATTCCCAGATTTTGTTCTAAAATTGTTTTAATCTACTACTAAATCTAACGATTTGTATTTTGTGAGATAACAGTGAGGTCCCTAAGTTCACACGCTCATCAAATTATCGTTCGAAGAAACATGTTTTCTCGGTGCGTGCACTGGGCCCGGGCCCCTAGTTGATGCGGGGCCCCTAGGCAGTTGCCTACTATGCCTAATGATTAATCCGGCCCTGAAGACAGATGAAGAGATCCATCCATCTATCTGTCTGCTAGCCAGCCGTTTACCTAAATCGTTTGTTTAAATGCGCTAATCTACGGAAGTACTGGATAGATTTGGATGAAATTTGATATGAAGTTAGCTTGAAGCTTTAGGAAGGTTAATTATTAGACTTTTTACCCGTCTGCAAAAGAAGGAGGTTATGTTTGATCGCGATAAAGTCAACGGTAGCGAGTATTTTGAAAAGGGATAATGTTAGAGTGATTTTATATGTAGAAAGTAATATTCGAAAGTACTTTTCCGAATTAAAAAAGAAACTTCCAATAGTAGAATGCGTATCTCTGATGAAAATGTTATCATTTAGTTCCATATGCTAGACATTTTTCGCTTAAAACTTATTACGCGAGTGAAGCCGCGGGCACAAGCTTATATTTATTAAATCTTATATTTATCGCATATTTAATGTTTTCACTTTATCGGAAAAATTAAAATATAGGTACTAAGGAAGCAAACGTTGTTGATAGTCTAAGAATAAAATATAACAACAACTGAATGTATGCGCATTTGACCATGTTTTAAGCAAACCTTAGATAAAATAAATAAGTAGATGTGGTCAACAGAAGAAATTATATCGGAACCGTGTGTCTCCAGTTAGGCGCTGGGCGGGGCAACAACTACACATGCAGTTTAATAAAATCAATAGATACGCACTCGCGCACACACCCGCATTTCCTAAATCAGAACGTACAATGTACAATCAATAATAAACCTTATTCCGTCAAACACAGCGTGTATTTACCATGCACCTTATTATTTACCCACACAAAAACATCGGTCGCTATCGTTGTGCTGTGCAAAAGCAATTTATTTTACATATACGCTAGTGATTGACTAAATCGGAAAGTTATCGATTCTTCCATTTGTTATTGTACATTTTGTTTTGGCACCTGAAAATGAACCAAATAAAAAATGGCATGTCCAGAAAATATTATAATAACAATAAACATATTATTAAGAACATAACATTACATAATTATTATTAAGTACTACCTACTAAGTATTAAGGGCTACCCTGGCGCTTTCGACTTAAATCTTAACATTTAATTATCATAGTGATTAGGTCAAATAGAAGTTGATGTTAACTTACATTACGCTCTTGATCGGAACATACCAGCCGTATAGGTTGTATAGAATCCTGAAAAGTTGAATGACTGATTTTATGAATGCCCTAAAACATGAGAATAGCTTTCAGTAATAAAATAAAATTTAACCCACTTCTGCAAAAATCAGTTGTACTCTTAATTTTGGAATTGTCCATTCAGGCTGGAACATTTCTGCGCTGAAGTGAACCGAGCATTTATGGTGCTATTTTTTGTAGGGTACCAGTTAGGTGGCATGCCTGTGGCATCAATCCATTCCTTTTTTATGTTACCATCTTTTGGGAAGCTGAAAAGTACCAAAACCACTTATTTATCATTTACATACATCCTAAGCTACTTCTAAACGTCACCATATAATAGGCATCGCAATAATTACGTAACACACTATAAATCAAGATCTGAATGATTTTGACGTATATTGCTAATCCATTGCTACATATGTTCGAAATATTGGTCTGCTCAACAACGTAAATACCACAGTGAGTGTTGTTGATTTAGCATAATGAAACCGATTCTTACTGTAAGTGTGTTACGCAATTACCCCGCAGGTAATAGTTTAGTAGGTTATAATAGGTTTTTGTTATAAGAAAAATCCTAGTTAGTAGAGAAATTGTTAAATATATGAAAACAAACACACATCCATGCCTAACAAATAAATAGCATGAATATATTGACTTATTTTAAGCTAAATTCACAAATATATTATCTGAACCATGCCGATTATTATAACGCATTCGAAGCTTCAACGGAAATAAAATACAAAAACCATAAAAAAATAAAGAAAGAGCAACATAGGATAAGGCATAACGTACGATAATTCTAAACCGAAAAACACCACCGATTATTAACCTAAAATGAAGTAACTTCTTTACTAATATTGGTTACGCATTTCTCTACTACTCTGTAAAAAAATCAAAATAAGTAAAAAAACATTATTTACACCGGGCTAAAACGGTTGACAGATTGAAAAATAAACTATTGTAGCGACAGCGACGTCGGAACTTCTTACGCATGCTGCGGGCGTAAAATAAATTGTTTTTTTTTTTTTTGTACACTTGACATTTCAACGTATTTTTATTTCTGTCATCTCATGTAAAATAAAAGTTAAACATATTTTCTTAGAGGTTTCCGTATGTTATAAAAAACTTTTTACCAAAAAATTAAAGACTCCCAAAAAACACTGCAAAGTGAAAAATAACTTTAATTTCAGTAGTTGGTGTCTTTAGTTTTGTATTTTCGTTTTTGGCACCGACTTCCGAAATTAAAGTTATTTTTCACTTTGCAGTGTTTTTGGGAGTCGGTTTAATTTTTTGGTAAAAAGTTTTTATTTCACTCTTTTTAGTTGGTCGATTTTTAATTTACCTAGTTACAAGAGCCTAAATGTCAACTACTTATATTCATTTACAAAATATTGCTTTTCCCAATGTTGGGCTGTTATTTGTTGAGGAGTTCTCCTGGTAGTTCACCATCAGCTTCACTTCACTATATGCATTATGACGAGCATATTGTGCTTAATAACCACATTCAAGTAATCGAAGCGGAACACATGAACTACTTATTATTCCTACTTATATATTGAGTAGTTCCAGTGGCCATCGGTGGTCTTCATCATCAGGTCTACTTCACAAATGGTGCTTTTCGAATGCAACTACACACAAGTTACTATAAAAATACTCAAATCACTATAGGTGTGCCTATAATATTTGAAGAGTTCCCTCGATTTCTCCAGGATCCCATCATCAGATCCTGACTTGGTGACAATGGGACCAATTTCAAAGTAGGTATACCCTTTCAAACAAAAAAAGAATTTTCTAAATCAGTTCAGCCGTCTCCGAGTAATCGGTGATCATCAGTGATCGGAGTAGGTAGATTGAAATGGGGTCATTGATCCGAAACGTATATATTAATATGGAGATTCCTCCGGAATTGGTGGATTATTAAAAAAAAACCGGAACTTATGTAGGAATTTTATTCTGCCAGAGTGGAAGGAGTCATTTGATGATTTGCCATCCTCAAAAAAAAGGTAGGAATTGTAATAAAATGAGCAATATTATTCTTTATTATTCTTCATATTTTTTTTAACGGCACACAGTCACGATTTGACAAAACCCAACGACCAATCAGAACAAAGGATCATGGGTGGTACAATAACCGGTTATCAGAACAATGCGTACGCCCGCCGACGACATGCCAGGTAGCTCACTCGTTTATTTCGGTTCGTAGAGTACGCATCTTTGTTTGTTACTGTGTTGTGAAAACGTTACTTGACCCTGGCTTGTGTACATACTGACTTCTGGAATCTGCTCTAAACCACGATTTGGCTCGAATATACGGACTCAGATTTTTCACTATTGAATTGGATCTACATATTTAAACCAAGCTTTGGTAAGTAATATTTTACTAGTTACAAGGAGTATAAAGCATGTTTGGATGTACTATAAGAATATTTTTAGTATTGTGTTTGTTCGCTTAACCTGCTGAACATACCATGAGTCTTAATATTGTTAAATCTTTAATAGAGTATGAACCAGTGAGCTTAGTGCGAAACAAAATTATGATATTCTAGTAATGTAGTCGCAATTCAGCTAACTCCAATATTAACCGACATTTTACTGGAATCCGTATATAATTTGAATGCCCTGTGTGCTGTGTCCTCTTGCAATGTATTGGTAAAATAAATTACTATAGGCCTTATCTACTTCTCTACAAAATATTCTACGTAACAAGCCCTTTCATTTGATACCCATATTGATGAGATTGAAAAAAAACTAAGTTGTCCGCCATCTTGTAGTGGCAGCCATTTTGGATTGACAATAATATTGAATATACATAATTGTATTGTCACCAGAATCAAAGGCGAATACCAAATTTTAGATCAATCGGTTGACAGGAAGAGGGAGAAATTTCAATGACTAAATTTGATCCACGAAAAATAAAACAAACGGAGTAAGCTAAATAAACTTAATAAAATGTATTTTTTCATGTCTTTGTTTTAGGTGATATATACGAGGTTCCATCTCTACAACAGAGTTCAGATATGGCAAACGTCAAGGCTAAAACTGTAGAAAAATGGATATCCGGTCATCCCGAACTACTTTACGATCACGCTAGTGGTACAATATACTGTTCAAAATGTGAAAGCCATTTGAAAACCATAAATAAAGGAAACGTTAAAAGACATATCGAAGGAGCAGTACACCAGGGAAAGTCTGAGCGGCCCGAAGAGGAATTTTATTTCGATCTTATAAAATTTCTCATTTTGTGCAATATTCCGTGGTCTCAGATGAAAAATACTACTTTTCAAGATTTCTTTAAAAAATATATGTGTAGTACCTGTTGTTGTACGTGTACTAATCGTACTCTGCCAGATGAATCACAGTTACGGAAAGTTTACTTGGACAAGTTTTTTAAGAATAAAATCAATTCGATTCGGCAAAATTATAAAAATGAGAAACTATGGATATCATTAGATGAAACGACAGACTTTTTAGGTCGCTATATAGTCCATTTTTTAATAAAACCATTACATCCTAGCAATTTGACTAGACCTTATTTGGTAGCATGTAAAATGCTAACTGTAGTTAATGGACAAACAATCACGCAATTTGTGTTAGAATGTTTGGAAAACTTTTGGGAAGATTCTTTTGAATCGAAGGTAGGTAACATTCTTGTCCTCTGCACTGATAGCGTTGCATATATGCTGTCTGCAGGACGAAATTTAAAACAATACTTACCTGAAATGAAGCACGTAACATGTTTGGCGCACTCTCTTCATCGCGTATCTGAGCAAATTAGGTTAGAATATCACGATGTTAACATTTTAATAGCAAATGTTAAAAAGGTATTTTTGAAAGCCCCAAGTAGAGTCAAAATTTTAAAAGAAAAATATCCAGATTTGCCGCTACCTCCCCAACCAGTTGTTACAAGATGGGGCACTTGGTTAGAGGCAGCATTTTATTACGCTCAAAACTTTGAAAAAATAAAAGAAGTATTATCTTGTTTAAGCAGCTCTGATGCGGTATCTATTCGAGAGGCAAAAAATATTATAGAAAAAGAAAATTTAAAAGAAGATTTAAATTACATTAAAGACAATAATTTTATAATTCATTTGTCTTTAAAAGAATTGCAAAAGCATAATTTATCGTTGACAGATTCACTTTTAGCATTTGACAACGTCAGAGATGCTATAAATCAGTGCAATTCAGAAAATATAAAAAATAAAATAGAATGTGTTATGGAACGAAACCCAGATTTAGACACACTTAGAGAATATAGTGAGGCCATTGAAAAAAATGAAGCACATAATTTAATACCTTTTTTAAAATTTGCTCCTTTGACATCGTCAGATGTAGAACGGTCTTTTTCCATTTATAAATGGATTTTAGATGTTAAAAGAAATAGGTTGAAAATTGAAAATATAGAGAAACTCATAGTTATATATTTTAATTGTAAAGATCAGGATTACCAGGATGCTGACATTGTAATCGATGAAGATTAAAAATGTGAATAAATGTAAAATGTACATATTTAACGATAAACAATGTTGATTTTTATCTTTTTTCTTTATTCTACCCCTTTTTTTTGGTCCTAAAATCTGACTAAAATCAACCTGTTCCTTCGTATGCCCTTTACGTTTCAGAGTCGTGGTGCATCCTTAGAACAGTCTCACGACCCCAGCAGGCATTGACCCTCTATATGGGGCCCCGTCATTTATTCTACCCTTAATGCAAATTACCATGACCACTATGAAAATATTTAAATTTAAGTGCAACAATTTATGTCTATCTATAAAAGTTCTAGCCATAAAAGGCTAAAAATAAAAAATAAAAATTAAAGCTTCGATCGGAATTAGATTGTTTTTATTATTCAACAGATAAATAATGAATTAATTTAGTTTTTATACCTTCCTTTAAATTTTGAATTGAGTAGGAATAATATCACTACCAACATTAACAATGTTTAATTGAATCCGGAAATACCGGAATTACTTTCCGGAAAAATGGCTCATCCATGTTATTCTTTCTGTGTGCATTTATGATACAAGTACCAAAAATCAATCTACCTACTCCGATCACTGGTGATCATACATAAAAAAATAATAATAATATACGCGTCGAATTGATAACCTCCTCCTTTTTTTGTCGTCAGTTGAAAAACCACTAAACTATAATAGCAATATTTGATTCGTCAATCGACATTGCTATCGATAGCCTTCGTTAGTGGATCTGCACAAGCACATCACTAATTCGTCGCAAGAAGTGGCGGCCTCACTACGCGATGAATCCGCGTAATACAGTTTCGTATGTTATGTTTACATTGCTTGTCCAGTTACTTAGTGACGAACTCAGGTAGTGGTTAAGGAGCAATGTATTTATAGCAAAAGGAGTACAGTCGCTCTGATATTTGAAAACAAAAATAACATAGTAAAACCAAGAAATATTTTACGATTTATTGTTTTTCATGATTTTAAAGACAAATAATGTAAAATAATTGTACTTACATATGGTAAGTGATTCCATGATTCACATAGTTTTGATTTTGGCTTCGGTTTTTACAAGATACCACAGAACAACTCGGCATTCATATATGTTATCACGATCGCCGTCGAAAGCGCACTAGTTCGCAGAGACGACCACTTGCCTGTGACATGAGCCCTGTGGCCATGTCGCGCGGACACCGATACGCCCCCTTACCACTTCTCCTATATTTTTGATTTCTGTGAAGCAAACATTAAAATACAAATTCACAGTATCCTTAAATCCAATTGCGAGCTTCGAAAAAGATCCCAACAGGCATTTTCAGGATGAAAATCTCATGACTATCACAGGCTCAGGTATTAAAGGAACCCTGATCGAGGCCCAGGTGAAGCTACAAGCAATAACACGAATTGGAAAACTACAACAATGCGTGCCTGCCGTTACAAACGCATTCGACTACAAAGCGTGTTCCCACCCCGCCGATGACATTGATAACAAGCGAGACATGAACAGTGTACGGAACGCTTTATGATGTGGCCGTAGCATCGAGTAACAGTAGTATCTAAATGGCATATCGCGAGGCCAGGAGACTCCGCTCACAAAGCGAAGTTTCAAGTATATAATGACATTACAAACTTTTCGCGGCTATGACGCGGGCTGTGCAAGTGTAGGACGGCAATGTATAGTCAAACTTTTAATGGTTTATAGTAAACTCACATTTTCAGTTCACTTTGTTTATAGTGCGCAGACGAATATTTGACTATCATCATTGTATAAGAATCATGCTACCCCATTATTTTCTTCAAATCTGTGTGATCATTGCTTGAGATTTTTTTTATCAAGCCCCCTATTGGTCCCAATGCTAGACAAACGTCCCAATTCCTTCCAAGAACTCTTTTTACGAACCGCTTCAAACCAGCGTCTAAGTCGTCTCACCACCGCGACGTGGATGAGTTATTTTAGGAAACACCGTGAGTATGTGTTATCAGCCACTTCAGCTTATAACTTGTACCATTCCACAAAGTGACACGACACCCGAAGCCCCGTACCTTCTCAGAAAACTATTAACTAAAAGGTACACCGTTTGAAAACATTTCCTTAAAGGAATTATTAAGTACTTAACTCCAAAGAGTATGAGTGAAATTCTTGGCGGACATTATACTCTGGAAACAGGCAATTTTACGTTGAAGTTTCATTAGCTTTTCTTGCTCTGAGCAATTTTTATTTCACGCTCACTTTGAGGAGAGTTTTTGTCGTTGTTGGTCAACGTTTTAAGCTTAGGAAATCCTTATTGCTGTGTTGGGATAATCTTGGATTAAGATATTGAATCGACAGTGGATTTACTGAACAGGGATTTATTTAGGTTGCTAGGCAGTGCTATTATCAGTGCTACAGTAGAATAATTTCAGGCTTATCGCTTTGAAAACTCAGATATACAATCTACGGAGATTTATGTAAAACAATCAGGATTCCACGACTACCACACTCACGACGACGTAAAACTGAAATAGTCGAAATGTCCGCCTTTTTATAATCATTGCGTACCTATATCAAAATTAAGAAAAATTAACTGTCCGAATTTTGACTATTTTAATGTTCTGTTCATAGTTATGTTAAATGATAATCTTATTTTTTGTCCTTACTTACCTACATTATTTTGGTACAACTCATAACCATGCTTAGAAGAATTTCAGCTTATGTTTATAATTTGTTTAATGTCGGATCCTCGTCGTTGGCTTAGAATTTTCCCTTTTCCTAAGATCTTGAGACAATAAAGTACCTTTTCTGTTATCTACGTTTTTCGTATTGCCTCCCACGTTGTTCTAAAAATAAAACAACAGATTAAGTTCTAAAAATCATAAGGCCGTACATAGCGGACTTATGATATTTCAGAGTAATTATGTGCCCCATTAAACTGTTTGAAGCAGAAATCTGTGCTTTTGTTAACAGCGGTGGTTTGTGGTTATTTTTAAGGTGAATAATGCAGTCGATCGTCATTTTTATTTATTAAAACTTTATGCAGTACAAAAGGTACAAAGGCGGACTTAATGCCTTAGGCATTCTCTACTAGTCAACTATGAGTGGTGAAAAGATAACATGGCAGATGTATTAAAAAAATAAACTAAGTAGACAATTTATTTTAAGGTCAAATGCTTATATTACTTATACAACGTGTAACGGAAACCCCATATCTATCCAAAAGGACTGAAGACAACATCTGGTATGGAGTCTCTATGCAAAGTTTCGGCTCAAAATAAGTGACTCACAGAATTGACCCCAAATTATTGGTTACATTTGTGTCTTGAATACACACACACTTAATATAAAGCCTATAAAACGATAATTATCTTCGTTCTTCTTAATTTGAAAAATTCGGCCTCTGGTATCAAGGTATTGAAATTTCTAATATGCTCCACACATGTAGACATAGGACTAGAAAACCCTTGCCATATCGTTTGTTATCATCCAAAGAAGCCGTGCACTCGGTATGTATATACCCTTTAAATTACACGTTGTATAAACTTACGTACATATTTATCATAATTTACAGACCAATATATAAAAGTTATATATAGTATAATATAAAAAGTTATAGAAAGGGGTTTGTGAAAACTGAGCTGCTTACACTGTTTGTCTATAAGATATTTTTTTGCGATACATTCTGCCGCGCACAAAACTCTGCTTTTAGAAGTCTGTGCAGAAGATAACAAACCCTTTGTTTGTAGCTGTATGAACGGTAACACTTGCTTAATCTAGGTGCACTTGATTTAACACGAACCCCGTGAATCTAAGGACGTCCATCACCACCTATTTCACGAGATCCAAGTAGGCGACGCGGTTGCACACATTGTTAGTAGAGGCATCACCTAGGGCATAGCATCCATGAAGAATTCCACATTGAGGAAAAAGGTTGCACTCTATGTTGTACCTACTACGTTTTCAATTGTAGCAATACAAAAAGCATTTTCAAAATATGAACAACTCGATATCGCGATTAGATCCCAGTATTATTCTGCAAAATGATGCTGTACAATTCTGTAAAATAATGCTCACCGACTATAATTCTGAAATTGTGGTTTTCGAAAAGAACCCACACTAAGCGTCATGCAGTACTCACGAATGCGCTGTCAGTAGAGAGGATACCGCAAAACGATCACTTTTTTGCAGAGTTAGGCGTATTGCTACGTATTTGCATTCCAAAAAAAAATACAGTGCATAGTCAAATGTATAAGTAAAATTCCTGAAAAAAAATTGTTAGACAGATACGATCGACAGGATCGATGATAGACTGGTTCTAAATAAGGAGTTATCTGAATTTGGACAACACACAGATCCGATGTATGTGGCCACAGTTAGATTGGTTTATACCTGGCAGTGGACACTTAATTTATTATTATAAACAACAGATATTGATAATTAAACGCAATAATGATGACTGACTGTTGCATACGCTTACTTTAACAGAAGTTCATAAATCGCCTTAATTCAAACCGTTCGTTAATTCAGAATATCAAGCATTATCTTCCTTCGTCTACGTTATAATATGTAGATATATGCAATAACAATATTGTGTTCTTATGTTTATGTTTGAGCTCATCAAGAAATGAAGTGTCATCAATATTTTGTAGCGTTATCCCTGACTCGACTTAATCGGTACTTGGAAGCGTACTATGTGCATGAAAGAGCGGATTACATTACCGAGTTTATGTTCAACGGGTTTCAAGTCATTTTAGTAAATAGAGTACAGGATAATTTTCACTGATAATTCTGGATTCAGTTCAGTGAAAAAGATCTTTTAAAATAGTAACTTAAGGCTATCTTTATTTATGGTTTATTTGGGCATGATCTTTTGCAAAATACAAAACCACTCGTACTTATAATCTAGGAATTACTTGTATCTCAAAACAGTTGTCGTCTATATTTCAAGAGTTTATTACCGTTTTGGATTGTTTCTTAACAGGTTTTTGATAGATAATTTATCATACACCTCATAATATAAATAGTATACACAAATTATAATAGTTACTTGTGCAACAAGAGAGCAAAGAAGTTTTTTGCTGCGAGTGCTGATTTTGAATCCTGAGCAAGCGATGAATTTAGAATCAATTCAATCGTTAAATCCTTCGCTTACTCCTCAGGATTCAAAATCAGCACTCGCAGCAAAAAACGACTTTACTCTCTTGTTGCACAAATAACTATTATTTTCAAAATTTTAATCTTGTTGCAACACTATAACTAAGAGGTCATTTTGGCTATACCGATTAGGCGAAAAGACTAGTGTCTCATCTGCCTTTTCGAGCACATCCTTCCTTTTCAGCCTTTTCTCCTTAAGAGATGGTTTTAAGAGGTCGTTGGCCAGGATATTATAGTGAAAAGGTAACCAGTCGATCGCCGTATTTCTCTTAGTATTCCTCAATTTCAGATTGGACAGTTGGCACATTTAAGTATTTGTAGATGTCGTAATTTCTGGAGAACCACGGAGCATATGTACACAGAATGTTATTTTAGGCACGATGTATGCACATACATACACAATGTTGCTTATTTAAAAACTAGTGTACATAAGATGGTCTTATTGCACAAGGCAATCTCTTACAAAATACTCGTGGGATAGACAAAAATAAATTAGATAGATTTAGGGCTGTCAGTGTACAAACATCATAAATAATATTAATTTAGCATATCATAAATAATGTATGTAAGTTTATATGAGTAATATTATACCTGTTATAAGCCCTGAAATATATTTTCTAGTTGATTTAAAAAAAAAATTAAGTACTTTGTACCGTGTAGTCTCCTTCTTTTACTGACTTGTGATGTTATTGATGTGATGAAAGTTAAAAATGTGAAGAATCTCGTGTCACAGTGTTTCTAATCGAACTTCTCCAAAACGAACAAGTATTTGGTAGATATCTTACTTTATTATTATTACTAATATTATTCATGCGAAGTGAAGATGGATGTATAGATGTATGTATGTTTGTTACTCAAAAACGCAAAAACTAGAGAACCGATTTGAATAAAAATTGGCAAGTAGGTAGTTGATATTCTGTAAACACATAGGCTACTTTTTATCCCAGAATTCCCATGGAATCGGGATTTACTTGGGAAAACTCTCCGACGTGAACGAAGTCGCGGGCAGTAACTAGTACTATAGGCTAGGTATTAGGTACGGAAATAATGTAATCAACGAATTCCTATTGTTTAAAGAACAAAAACAAAACATTACCACTTCTCTGCGTTCAAAGGTGCGAATGATAATGGCAGGGCCGCAAGCCGTTGATCACCTCACGAGTCACTTTAAACGGAAGCCTGGTTCATGTTCCCCTGGCTTATGCTTCCCTGGTACTTTCCCCAGGCTTATACTCTTTGTTGGCAGCTCATTAGTTTATTGCGGGAGTGTCGACGACACGATATCGCGCTGCGCCTGTTTGTTTTGTCACGACTTAGAGAGACGTTTTATTAATACGAACAAATAAACTTTTACATTTGTTTATTTAATTTAAATAGTACAGTTAACCCATTTACGCCCAAATTTAAACTAATAGCATTTATTTAGGTATTTCTTTATTAAGGGATTACTTAGGTCTATAACAAACGCATTATGAAATAAAAATGAAATAAAAATAATTTGAAGTTAAGTTTTTAAGGTGTACTTTTTAAAGTACACTGGGCACTTATGCGTGAAAAATCGAAGAACAATCTTTGTTGATGCACAGAGTTTTTTGGCACTTTACGCAGTTTGAGTATGGCACAACACCCATCTCAACTGTTTGGGTAGCTTCCCTGGATTGTGGCTGTTATTGCTGGGACTTGGGCCTGCTACTACAGAACATTGTTCGGCTTTTGTTCTTGCTGTTGTGGAGGTACTGGCGTGCTATATGTCTTCTAAAAGCCAATTGATCGATGCGCTCATTGTTAGTCAATACATGTAGTCGCCAAGCATTAGATACATATCAAACATGTAGGTGAAAAAAGGACCACCACCATTTTTTACCACGAATACTCACGTGGTATAATGATATAGAACCATCCATCTCATCTACACCACCCATGCTTTTATTGTAGCTCTGGTATAAGTGTGGAATGCTTACGTCTACCTTCTGTTTCCTTTGAGAGCACCAGCGTTTTATTTTACCAATAGGCTCGATTGTATCAAAGTTAGTTGCCATAGTACATACGTTATTGTCCTTTCATCTAACAAGCAATAATTCGTTATTTTTGTCGAACCTATGATCATATTCAACTTTTACAGTAGCGGAGATTTTTTAGTTCTATTGTCACATATTGTCTCAGTTGCCTTGTACCCAGACTGCTTCAAATCTTTCAGTAAATCACAACTGGTGAACAAGTTATCAAAGTATACTGTGTGCTCTTGTGGTACTGCTGGAATTTTTGCTAACAACAATTTTACAACTCGAGTTACGTAAATCATCTATGTCCATATCAAAGCTGTGGCTATTATTCTGTCCTGTATGTAGTAATGTATTCCGTAGAATCAGATCGTAAACCTCATAATCAAAAATTTTTTCGAAGATCTCTACAGGTGAAATGTTTCGAAGTTGCTCTATTACGCTGCTTTTCCTTGATTGTATCCTGTGGGTCTTGGCGTTGGCTTTTGTTGAACAAAGGTTCGTCATCACTGTCTTCCCATTCGGATGTTTTAGGAGAATTAACACGTCGAAGAATCACCTCTAACGTCCCTGGTACATCTCGCGGTAATTCTGAAGTTTGCAAATCATATTCACCTCCTTCTTCGTCAGTAACAAAGGCTGGATCAGGTGGTACAATCACTACATCATATTCATTGTCACTATCTTCTTCCACTATAGCATTGACAGCTTCTTCAAGGCCAACGAAGTTGTTTACAGCTCTAAAACACGCCATTGTTTATAAGCCTGCATAAAGTAAAAAAATACATTACTTGTGCCCATTGTACTAAAAAAACGACAGTCAAATAAATCAACTTAAAAGTATTACAGATTATAAAATATTGCATAGTATTTCGTTATTTAGGTTACGTTTACATGTTATCTAGCCATTTCATGGAGATTTATTTGTAAATATATATAAAATACATGAAATAATGCAACACAAATGCACTTACCTCTAAACGTGATAAATTCCCAAACAGAAATGTCAAAATATGGCGCCAATTTCACTGATAACTTCTTTTTTGTTTTTGTATTAGCTATCAATGACATCTATCCACAATTTGCGAAATTAATTCATTAAATATAATTATGCAGTAAATGTTAAAATAGGGTTGCAAATGGTGTCGTTTATTTAGTACAGAGGGCGCTAATGGGTTAAACCAATCATACTATCAGATATAGATTTATTAATGTGCTGAAACATGTGTACACATACAAACAATACACACAAAAAATACATGTAGGTACGGTAACATAAAAATATGGCCAAGTGCGAGTCGGACTCGCCCATGAAGAGTTCTGTAGTAGCAAGTATAGATTAGCGTTAACTTAAGATATAGATTAGCGTTAGCGTATTAACGTTGTGTATCGTATTATTCGTATCAATGACATATTTGCCGTTTTTGAAAATGTGCTATAATTATCTCAAAAATTGCTGATTATACATATCTCATTCAAACTAGTTCACTCTATGATTTTAAAAGTTAGAGGGATCACATATTTTGAAGTGACTACCAATTTGGAAATGTCTATCTTGCAAACTATTGACTTAAAAATGGTTTCAGGAACCTCAATCTTATTTTAACGACCTATCTGAAGATATCTCGCAAGTATAGGTTTGACGAAAAATTAGTTTCTGTCCCATGTAGTACCTACCTGAAGCACTCCTAAATTTTTTTAAATTATTATTGTGTAAAACGCGTATAGCGTTTCACAGAATACATCTACCTACTAAGCTCTAATAGTTTCACAATGAAATGGGTCTGACATACGGACGGGACTGATAGAAATGACGTATCTATTTTTCACCATTCGGCTACGGAACCCTAAAAATGTTGTACGAACCCAAACGTATATATATCCAGACTCTGTCGTGATTTAAACTTCTGAAAGGTAAATGACTAAACTATGCAAATGATTTAATAAAATGTCACTGCGAAGGGAAGGTAAAGTTCCTTTCTCTCTTAATTTCAGTACCCAGAATAATCCCTATAATTCCCGTCTGTCAGGTGAACAGGAGGAGCTCGTGGCTAAATAATAATAGCCTCATGGATCAATCTTCAAGGTTAAGCAATGCTGGTTGAAGCTGGTCCATAGATGGGTTCTTAAAGCCTGCAATACATGTTGGCCGAGCGTTTTCGAGTTAGGGCCAATACCAACATGTAGACGGTATATTTGACTTGTCTTGCTATCGCTCGGTGTCACTTGCCTAGTTGGCCGAATGGCGGCCGCGCCAACGTGTATAGAGCTCATTTGGTGCAACTTGTCTTCGCTCGCCGTTGCTCGTGATCACTTGCCTCACTTCGGATCGGTGTCGGTTTTTGGTCACAAATCAAAGGCACTCGCCTGCGCTCGGCCAACGTGTGGGCAGCTCACAGACCCTCTTCTACATTGGTCATCTGCATTGGCGTTCGACGAACTTGTCGAACGTATGGACATTATTTCTTGCCTTGTACCTATTTGCCAACGCTCGCTTTGGCCAAGCGTTTTCGAGTGAGGGCCAATACCAACATGTAGACGGTATATTTGCCTTGTCTTGGTATCGCTCGGTGTCACTTGCCTAGTTGGTTGCGTATAGACAAGCGCCAACGTGTATAGACCTCATTTGACTTAGCTTGTCACAACTAGCAGTCGCTCGCGATCACTTGCCTCACTTCGGAGCGGTGTCGGTTTTTCTGCACAAATCAAAGGCGCTCGCGCGCGCTCGGCCAATAGTGTTCACATGTTTGTCCGCGCGCTATTATGCAGTTGACGTCCCTCGTAGGCACACGTACAAAATGTCGCTTTCTACGAATGATAATTTCGACATCGTCGACCATACTGTTTCAATGCACAATAAAAACTGACAGCGCCCAACATGTGGGCGCTGTCAGCGCTCCTCAAAACTCGTTTATATTGGCCATTTGGATTGGCTTCCTTCAAACTTCCCGAATGTCTAGACAGTAGCACTTGCCTTGTGTCAATTTTTCTAGGCTCGCGTTGGTCTAAGCTCAGCCAACATATATTGCAGGCTTAACATATTGAAATTCCTCCATGCCTCGAAAAGACAGTCGTTACGGATAGTCAAAAACCAAAAAATCGTTCACCAGCCAACCAAGGGGTCGAGCCTGTGGGCTGCGAGCAATGGGCAGCTCGCCGCCCGACTGAAACCAGGCCCGTGTAAACGGCGCGTCGTGTTCCACGCGCGCCTCAAAGAGTGTCAGCAAAATTGTCGGGGCCCATAAGGGGGCCGTTGCCTGCCGGGGTTTTTCCGGAATTTTTCGAAAGATTTACCGCGGGATTGTGAGTTGGGATTTTCGGGGGGCATTCATTGGATGATTTCCCATCCTTAAAAAATAAGCCAGCCAAGGGGTATTGTGTTGCCCAGCTACTGGGTTGTGGAGGTCAGAAAGTCAGTCGCTCCAATGACACAAGAATATTCAGCTCTGGTTTTACTGGAACCGACCCCAACATAGCTTGTGAAAGGCGAAACAGATGGTGTTGGGTAATAAATAATTTCCTCCAGTCAATTCTCTCTTCTTCGTCGTTCCCTCACTGCTGAGAATCGTGACTCCGTAGATTGTCAACAGCAGGCCTCCATCGGTTTCGGTCGTTGGCCCGGTGCAGTGCAACGTTGACGGGGATAACCAGCTACTATCTACTATCTTCGGGCTACGGCCTCTCGGTCTTTAAGAATCCAATTAAGATAAGATTTAAAATAAATTCTTTTAAGATTTCCTCTTCTTCACTGATCTGACAAGATTATAAGATTAAGATTTACGATCAAAGTACCATAAAAAAAAACAAGACATCCAAGTAAAAGACTGTTCAAACCTCGAAAAGAAACATGCGAACTCATTATTGAAACCCCAAAAAGCTCGCGCAGTGAAACCGTACATTATTTACTCAATAAATCATTTCGCTTTGTGGGCCTTTCATATGTTCTCTAAGCCGCGGTTCTAATTCACAAACCTCCCTCTTTAAATTAATACAGATGCTAAAACCATTAATATACGTCGTCGCTTTCAATCAAATAACGATGGAAAATTACATTTTTAATTACATCTTGCAAAGCTTTGATTTTGTGTAACTTAATTACTATTAATTTAGTATTAATGTGCTTTTGGGGAGGAGTTTTAAGTAGCTTTAATAAGCTTGATATTATGAGGGCTATGTGAAACTCAAAATTACCTAACACATGCACATGTATTTGAGTAGATACCATAAGCTTAACAAGACAAGACTAAGGCTAAGTAAGTAAGACTAAGTAAGGAAAATTTGAATTAATGATTTGATTTTAGGTGTGTCTCCCTCTTTTTTTCCTTCCCTTCATTATACCTAAAATCTAGTTAAATACCTAATGTGTATCTATGTTTTTTTTTTTAGAAGTTGAACAGACTCTTCGGATCATCTCCATTCAGTTAAGATTAAGACAGAAGTCTGTGAAAACCGGAATGAGTCTAAATCGAGTGTTTTGAAGTTGAAGATTCCAAAGAGATAATTTCTGTAGGATTCAAATTTACATATCATCAACCAGTGATGTAGGTTTTCCACCACACCATATACCGCACAATTAGAGGAATTTATCTTTTTCATAGGGATCGTAAACTTATTGCATGGAATGGTCCAGATCTAAATCTATGAGCAGTTACTTCTAATTACTTATTTAAGTTACTTTCTAAATGTAGCTGATATCTGACTCTCACGTGAGTAAAAACATAAAAATGGTACCTACATATTGATGCATTATATATTATACTAGCTTTTGCCCGCGACTTCGTCCGCGTGGAATAGTTACTTTGGGCTAACGTTAAATTTAACCCCGATTTTGAAGCATTCTTCATTGGCGCTCCGCTCCTATTGGCCTTAGTGTAATGATATATATAGCCTATAGCCTTTCTCTATAAATTGACTATTTAATTAAAAATAATTTTTCAATTCGAACCAGTAGTTCCTGAGATTATCGCGTTCAAACGAACAAACAAACTCTTCAGCCTTATATTATTAGTATAGATAGCTGTTGCCCGCGACTTCGTCCACGTTTCCGTCGTTTTTCGTAAAAAATAGTAGCCTATGTCCTTCCTCACGGTTCAGTGATTTTGATGTAACAGACAGATTAACTTTCATAATTTAGTAGGGAAATATAATATGTCAATCTATAATACTGTTGAAAAATATCGCAAAACCGAACCGCACAATATTATTGTTAATAGCTGTGCCCGCGACTCCGTCAGCGTGTAACTCCTTGTGTGTTATTAAGTTAATGTATCGGTAATATTGTTTAGATCACGTTCACATGAGGCTTAAGTACCTATAGAACGAAAATACTTCAGCGCAAAGCTTCCGGGTAAACTATGTTGAAAGTTGACCCGTCCGGCACGTGAACATAAAGATTTCTAGAACTGCTAACCCGGGAAAGAGCGACGTACAACTGACCATGCGAGAAACAACTGACACCGAGATCTACTCCAGCAACACGAAAAGTCTGCCCTTGAGCCTTTTAATTGTCATTGCATAACACACCGATACTGGGAATTGCGTTCTTTTAAATTGGAATGGAAAATTATTTGGTATTATGGGAATTCTGGGAATAAAGACGGTTTCTCCTGCACCGCAACCTGTTAAAATTTGAGGCTCGATTATATTTTGTTGCAACTGGGTTACTTTTAGCCGAGTTCCATTGCAAAGTTGTGGTGGTTTTAAATTTCGGAGCAGAATAATAATCAGAAAGCTTCGAACTGCTAAGCTATCGGGAGTTACACGTGTTATTGTGAGTCAACCATAAAAGATAGATATTTGCTATCGTGGGATATTTTTTATATAATTTTAAGGAGAACATTTCCGTCATAAATGATTTCTCTGTAGCTTTAACCATTAAGGTTGCACTCGCGACGGAAGCTTAAAAAATGGAGTAACTTCTCCAGTTTTCCCAACATTTCCCTTCACTGCTCTGCTCCTATTGATTGTAGCGTGATGAAAAGTATACTATAACCAGCTCAGGAGTATGAAAAATAATTGTACCAAGTTTCGTTAAAATCCGTCGAGTAGTTTTTGTTTCTATAACGGTTATACAGACAGACAGACAGACAAAAATTTTACTGATTGCATTTTTGGCATCGGCATCGATCCCTAATCACCCCCTGATAGTTATTTTGTAAATATATTTCATGTACAGAATTGACCTCTCTACAGATTTATTATAAGTATAGATAAAAAGATATTTACTTAAAAAAATCGGGTTATTCATTAAAAAAATAACCATATGATTAGTTTCAATGCTGATTTACAGATTCATTATTCCAATTTTAATTTCGAACCTGTCAATCAATTGTAAAATTACGCAAACGAGTCTGTTTCTTTTTCTGTAAAACAGCATGAATGGAAACCAGACACCAAAGCCCTTATCAAAATGTCAAAACACATTTTATCTATTAAGATAACATTTTTGAGAACCTTTTCACAACAAGAAGCTAGACACTTTCCACAGAAAACCCGAACAGACAAAGCTTACAAAAACGTTAAAAATACCCAACAAGCCATGAAACATTTATACACAATTAAGGGTCGCTTTAAAAGAAACAAAACACGCCTCTGACAAATTGGTACTTTTGAAAAAGAAAAAGATGATGAGGGGGGGAGACTAATTAATCTGGCCGGGTCACCCGCGGCAGTTACAGGTACCTTATTATGACTTAATTTACCTCCACTTTTGCAATTAATTAAGAGTAAAACTGGAAGGAGATTGTATGCTATAAACAGCCAGTGTTTTGAAAAGTTTGATTGGTCGATCGCAGATACATTTCATTATCAGGCCGTAATGCAAAGAATTTACTCAACTCCGAGAAAGTTCAACCGGATTATTTGTTTATTAATTCATGCGGTTTAGCTAATTCCAATTTTCGGGCAGAAAATTGCGGTGTAGATTATAATTAGCTGCCTGTGGTTGAAAATCATGGATATTGGTTACCTAACTCTTAACTTGCCAAGAACTTTGGTTGAGGTATGGACCTTCAGAATATACCGCCAATTATCTTAATTGCTAAGGGTGTCCATTTTCATCTTAAGACAATTTATTTCAAACAATGTTTTTCATTGTCTTCCGAAATCGTGTTCTTTGAGTTTCTTTATAATGAATTTTACGCTAACAAACTTGAAATTTTTAGTTTAACGACGATAATATATCAAACTAGCTAGCCGTTTGCTGTCTTATAGAATTTACTTTGTGTTTTGGGGTTCCGTAACCAAGGGCTATTAGTTCGCGCCCTGTGATCGATCATACGTCGTTCTATTTGTTAGTAAGCCGTATAGTCTTACCGTTGGCACAGCGGTTGAGCGATTGACTACCGCGCTGCGAATTGTGGCTTCGATTCCCACACTGAGATAAATGATTTTATGGGCTACATATATTTGTTCTGGGTCTGGGTGATTGTGAAAATATGCACACGATATAGAAGTTGCTATCTTGGGACAAAGTTAAAAAAAAAAACTATCGTCGCAATAACAGTGAATATAATAATTATCGACGATATCGAAGGGTATACATAAAACTTTGTACCTGTGTTTAAGAAAATAACAGAGATAACAGAGTTTGAAATTTGTTACAGTTAGTTTTATGGAGAACTAGCGCAGAAAGCTGATCGTTTTAGATAATAAAGTTTTCTAAATAATTTAGCTGATGTTTGAATTTCAACTTCTGGGTGACCACTGGAGCAAATAAAAACTTACACTGTAGGGCGCAGTGGTTGAGCAAGTGGCCGCTGAGCTGAGTGTCCCGGGTTCGAAACCCGCATGTATTTATATGGCCTAGAGACCGTTGTTTTTGGTCGAATGTTAGTGCAAACGAGTTACAAGAATTCATAGAGTGAGGCAATGGTTAAGCAAATATGATCTATATATACCAAAAATGTATAATAATTCGTATGAGTACGACTAGCAATTTAGCAGCTATTTACTCAATCCGGATGATATACTTACTAAAAATTACATTTAAATATCATACCTAGGTATGAACGTTATTTGGTCGCTTTGTGAAAGTAGGAAAAACAAACAAACACACTTTCAGATACTAGCATTGTGGGTAGAATTCACATAACTAGCACAATCTTGTTCACCCCGCTTGTGTCTGGGTTCACGGCAACAGAGTAATGAGTTAGCAATCTATTTTATCCAATCCATATACAGAGTTGATACGACAGAGGGGCATTAAATTACACTACGTAGGTATACTATACGTGTTTAGTGTTAATTTGATACAGTTAAAAAATAAAAAGAACCAAAAAGAAATTTTCTTTTCAAACAAACTAAATAGCTTACAAATCAGAGTAAAACGAAACCACCCTTTGTAAATAAATGTGACTGACCTTAAATACCTAGGTAACAAAGTGGCAACGTAGCGCGGCGTGTGTTATCTCTTGTCTTGGTCAGATTTATCACTTTAAGGTGCATCTCATCAAAATCATTTGCGACTAAACTACTTTAGTTATATGATCTTTCGTACAAAGCTTGAAAATGGTACCTTGTATACGCAGTTTAAAGGAAAGCCCCTCGGCTCGGTCGTATCAACTCTTTATAAGCGCCTAGTGGCTAAAGTTTTTGGACTATTCATTAAAATCCATCTAGTAGGTTCGGAGATTAGCGTGTACAAACAGACATTTTTTTGCCGTGTTAACGTATCTTAACCCACCTCAATTATTATTCTTATTTTAAATTTAATTTTTATAAAATTTAAATGTACAGACACACATTTTTACTGTTTTATTATATTTAGGTATATATATAAGTTTACCTGCTGAAAGCTTCCTTCCTCCTAAATTCATTTTTTTTTCTGTGACCGACAGGAACCATAATGATCACATTTTCTTGTTTGTACCTTACCATCTAAGTACACATTGTGTAATGCAAATAAACATTGAGTAACCTAAACGTAAGGCCGTGCGCGCACTGCTTTGCGTTTTGGAAAAGCAAAATCTGTGAAGTATGGAGTGTCATAGAAGTGCGCGCACTGCGGTGGAATAAACGCGTGCGGTAGAGTCACCGGTGGCCCCGGTCATTCTACCGGTGCGGTAGAACTACCGCAATTGCGGCCACCGCAAGGCAGTGCGCGCACGGCCTAACTGGTTACTAAATTTTTGAGCCTTTTGAAGCCATGTGCGCACTGCCTTGCGGTGGCCGCAATTGCGGTAGTTCTACCGCACCGGTAGAATGACCGGGGCCACCGGTGACTATACCGCACGCGTTCATTCAACCGCAGTGCGCGCACTTCTATGACACTCCATACTTCACAGATTTTGCGTTTCCAAAACGCAACGCAGTGCGCGCACGCCTGAGGTCGAAACTCTCGGACATCGGGCATTGTGCTCACAGCTTTTACAAAGAAATTTCGTAAAGGTTGGTGAACCATTCCCGTGACCCAAGTATGTTATCATACAACGTGGCAATGCCATGAGGCTCTTGGGTACAAATTGGTAAACAAATTGGTTCTCAACCAATTTGTTTACGTGTTATTTTAGCTTCTTATTTAGTTTATTAGGTTTATAAAATACAACGTGTAACAGAATAAACGCAATTCCAGAAAGTAGTTGGTTCAGAATCGGCTTCTGAATCGATTTCCGTCATAAAAATAGGTGTTAAATTTTGATGGAAACATCCTTCATTTAACAGATGGAAACACAGTATCATGACAAATTAATACAATCCTTAATTCAAGAAAATTGTGTGCGTGTCGCGTCGGCCGTTAATATTGCATGAGTGTATGCGTCTGCGTAAGAATATTGTATGACGTACGAACGTTTTGCGTTTAGTAAGGATAACTATTTAAAAAAAAATGCCTAGGTTTGGTTTCAATTTATTTAGTTACGGATATTGTTTTAGACTTATAATTTAATATTCTAATTGTGATGTCGGAGGCACATGAGTACCTATACCTACTCATGTGGTCTGAGGTATTGCGCTTAATCTGTTACACGTTGTATGTATTAAAATAAAAAATCGAACACTTAAAAAAAACAAATACTTACGTAAATACATGTTATCAGAATTACAAACATTTGAAAATATATTTTCTGTTCGATTTCTAGATTCGTGATTAAAAATGTACCTCTCTATATTTCTAGTATTGTATTTCTATCCAGATGAAAAATGAATTCTAATGTTGGTTTATGGAAAAAAAAGCTAGGTGTAGACTGGACTCACGTGTAAAGGATATTTCACATGTTATTTTAATTTACTTAATTAAGTATTAAATTTAGACCCTCGTAATAATTCCACACGTTATGCTTACACGTGTATAATACAAGTACCTATATCATACAACACAGCTGCTCCCTCACACACATTGTTCACAGAAGTTCAATTTAAATTTAAGCTTCCGGTTTCGAAAAAAAAAGTTTAAATTCTCTTAATGACTGCTTTAAAGACTCCTCCTACTATGGGTGGACTTCTGCTGACTAAAAACCCATCTTTTTCCTTCAATTACCGTTATGTTCCGGGACCACAGTATCTCGTTAAAACGTTCCCGCAACTACGACAGGCAATAGCCCTGTCAACCCCGGACGGTGAACTACCCCAGCTCGCCGCCCGCATGTCCGCGCCTGCGGTGGCCGGAGATTGGATCACGATCCCCAACGCCCGGGGCGTCTCCCGCGGTGGAACTAATTTCAACTGTATCTTTCCATTAAATTTGTAGTAAAAGACTGCGAGCGACAGTCAAACTGATACATGACGATAAGGCTTTCGTTGTTTGATACGAACGTTCGAAATCCTATATGAGTCAAGAAACAAGCCGGGATTAGAGGGAAGAAACAAGACAGGGTGGCAGGGAAAAGACTCCAAGACACCGATAATTTAGTTTATTTCCTTTTACGGTAAAAATAATGGTAATTTAAAAAAAGTTAATAAAATAAGACCTGCTTTATAGTTAGTTCAATTATATGCAAAGTTTCATTACCTAATTTGAAGTTATTTTTAGGGTTCCGTAGCCAAATGCCAAAAAACGGAACCCTTATAGTTTCCATATGTCTGTCCGTCCGTCCGTATGTCACAGCCATTTTATTCCGAAACTATTAAGATTATACATATAAAACTTAGTAGGTAGATGTATTCTGTAAACGTCAATAGTTTAAAAGATATAAGCTTCCAAAGTGGTAAAATGTGTCGTCCCCCCCCCCTCTAACTTCTATAATAATGGAGTGAAAAATCTAAAAAATATATATATCTGTAGATCTTAATGTAATCTTTCAACCAAAATTTGTTTGAACGAAATCGGGATCAGCAGTTTTTGAGATACAGCATATTTTCTAAGGTTTTTTTTTTATTCGTCAAATAAATATACGTATTATATTATATTATTATTATATTGATATAGTTACTACGGAACCCTTCATGGGCGAATCTGACTCGCACTTGGCCAATTTTTTAATACCAGCGGTTTATTGTTCGGTTTGGAGGTAACTTTGGATTTTTTTTCTATCAAGAAAATTTTATGGAATCGTGTTTTCGTCAAACATATAGTAGCTAACATTAATCCTCAAATTTACCATATATTTATTTCAAAATTATTGCTGCAGTATTTTCGACATAACGGAAGATCATGCTAATCCATTTGAGGTAGTACAGGCCCTTAACAAAAATAGTGATAGGAAAATCTGCCTACCCTTAGCGACTGCAAAAGATGTACGAATGACAGCTAAAACCAGTGGCTTAATAATATCCTTTCCGAGGCACGAAGTATATGTTAAAATGGGTACAGATCCACGTACACATGATCGACCAGTACGCGAATATCACGTAACAACACAAAATAGCCTTAACTTCATTAGGCCTCAAAGGAGTCTGCACACTCCAAGTCTAACCCTCATCCACATTGTTATTACATGTTCTTAACGTCCATTCAATTATCCCAAGAAACCAAAATAAATGTAGTATCTATCCTGAATCCAACAAAAACGTATCTCGTTCCACTAATCCGTGGCCGAACGTCTAAGTGCAGAACAATTACGACTACAAACTCATCTAATAGGACCAATTGGCCCTTATCATTGGAGAGAGCGGGCGAAAGTTAAAATCTCATTACCACCGCTAACGAGACGATGGAGGCGGTAACTGTCATGTTCCCCAGAGTGACGTAAGTGGGGAGATGTAGAGGCCGCTGGAACAGTGGCGGGCTTATATTATTATAACAGACCTGTAACAATACGCTGCTGTCCTGGTACATGAATAATATTTGGGAGCTTATTGTATTTACAAATAAATAAAATATGAACAAACAATTTATGAAAGTAATACTTCCACAATACAGTTTAAATAATAACATGCTATTTAACGAAACTACGTTGTTGGGTACATAAATAAAAAAGCAAAGCAAAACAACAATAAAACGTTCACAGAAACCTTACCTAGTTGCCAGTTGTGCGTTTTAATTTTGTGTTGCCCTATTGAATGACAATGCTTATTCTTGGAGAAAGAACGAGCGACGTCTGTGGTCACGCAAAGCATTGGTTATTCGGAGTGAATGCCTCTTAAGACGTGCACTTGGATCCTATGACCCAAGCGTTTGATCTAAAACCGCTACAAACTGTATCTAACTAAAAAAATAAAATACAAGTGCTTATAGATATTAACACTATACTAAAACACAAACAACCAATTTTAACTTTTGTCTGTCTATCTGTTTGTCCGGGTTAATCTCGGGAACAACTGGACTGATTTTAATGTGACTTTAGGACTTATCAACAATGAAATAGAATTACCTACGCGAAAATTCCTAATTCCAAGCTATGTACATACAGCCGTATGCATTATAGAATATAGACGTCATTGATTAACTAATATCCATCTAAACTTTTGCGTTTTGCTATATTATACTAGTAGTCGCGCGCGGTTTCGCCCTAAGGAATTTATCACTATAACAAAACATAACCTTTCTTCTTTTGTAGTCTGGTAAAAATGGCCTTATACGTATAAGGCCATTTTCAACCGACGACTAAAACAGGAGGAGGTTATGAAGTCGACGCGTACTTTTTTTTTTGTACCAGACTCATGAATGACTTCACCAGACAGACGGATGAAGATTAGCGTATTTAACCTCTCAAGGACCGCCATTATTTACGTCAACCATCCGTCAAGCACCGCGGGCGGGCTCTTATCGTAAGCATTCAGAAACGATTTTAAGACTTATCTTTACTACAAATACAGTTTTAAATCGGTCGGGGTTTGGTCGCACAAATTTGTGCCAGCGGGGCTCAACGGTAATACTTGTTTACTGGCACGTTTTTGTGCCGCTGGGGCTCTAGAGGTTAAACAAACAAACTTTTCCGCTTTATAATATTAGTATAGACTACTAGTAGAGACTTTATAGTATAGACCAGTAAGATATAGTTTCATATTCTTGAAAAGATTTCAGATATATCAGTCGCTGCGGCTCATAACTTAGACCAAACGTTAAGCGAAAACCGTGCGGTCGGCCGTAGCAATTGTTATTGGGTGGTAATTTGAGGGTATAAGCGTGTAAGTGGTAGGAAAAGACTTTGTTTTTATTACCGCCAGACGGCGATGATAGAGGGAGCCACTGTGTCCGACAATAATCCCGGTGCTAATACCGAGTAATTTGTCCTTATCTCTCATGGTACGGTTTAAAACAAAGTTTTTCATTATACCTACTCTTATAATGGCTGCTTAGATTGTGTCAAAGAAAATTATTTATTTTACTCTCTGTGAACTTTTAGTTGTTATTTATGCTACTTCTGTGTGTGTATGCTAAAAACTAAGCACTTATGGTAACACTCGTATTTGTGTGTCACAGCCAAATATGCTATCTCGATTCAGATGAAATGTATACAACGTGTAATTTAAAGGGTATATACATACCGAGTGCACGGCTTCTTTTGATGATAACAAACGATATAGCAAGGGTTTTGTAATCCTATGTCTACATGTGTGGAACTTATTAGAAATTTCAAAACATTGATACCAGAGACCGAATTTTTCAAATTAAGAAGAACGAAGACAATAATCATTTTATTGGCAAGTGACGTGGAAAGTTATTACCATCATAGTGCTGTGACACGTTTGTTATTATTGGTATTCAAGAAACATATGAAACCGATAATTTGGGGTCAATTCTGTGAGTCACTTATTTTGAACTGAAACTTTACATAGAGACTCCATACCAGATGTTGTCTTCAGTCATTTTGGATAGATATGGGGTTTCCGTTACACGTTGTATATAATTATTATACTTACTTAAATACCTGTCCTAAACACAAGCAGAATATTGAATTGAAAAACAAATATTCGGATAAAGACACACAACATACAATGCAAAATTACAAGTATTATAAAAAAAAAGTTTGCTGAGCATGCCCAAACCGAAAGAGTTACCAACTCAGATTGTACAAGGAGGGGAAGATGATACGACAATAAATGAAAACCCCAACTATACTAATCCCGAGGAAATCATAGTGAGGATAAAATAAGATGTGACATCAAAATAAAATAAAAATGTCATTTTCTAATAATCTAAATAATACAGGTAAAAGTATGAAATTGCCGTTTTATAGTGAAAGATACTTTGAATTGATTTAAAACCTTCATGGTGTGAGAGTTTTGTGCTTAAACGCAGGATATTTGACCCTGCGTTGAAGCACTGTAGCTAAACAGAGACTGTGGAACAATATGAAAATAGAAAAAATATCTTGTACAGACTAAGGATATTATCATTTAGGCTATGGTAAATTTATGATCGTATTGTCTTCTCCACTTTGTATAGTGCCTAGTGGTTGACAGGCATGAATTACTTTGTGTCATTTACATCAACAGTGAGGTCTCGCGAGGAAACCGACCTAAGATATGCACCGACCTAAGATATCCACTAAACCGCATAAGCCCATGTGCTGGATTACAGCCTATTTTCACTCATAAAGAGGAGGTTTGTGCTTGAACATGTTATTTTACCACGAACTCGTATCGGAGGTAAATAAATAAATTACCAATACAGGGTCACTTTTGCAGGTCAATTTAAAAAGAATGTTAGTATGTCAAACAACATTATTATGTCACAAAATAAATCAAATGAAAGGTTGGCTCTTAAAAACTCACCAAAATGGTTCTTAACTTATATAAATTACAGAAAAATCTGTAACAAGTATAGGTATTACAATAACATTAAACAAAAAGTGAGTCAGACCTTAGCCGCTTTTTCAACACGATCAGCGTGTTTAAAAGTTTTATTTAATTATTACTTACTTTTATTTTTTTATTATTTTACTTAACTTTACCTCATTTAAAAAATTGGCCAAGTGCGAGTCACACTCGCCCATGAAGGGTTCCGTAATAACTATAATAATATAATATAATATGTTTATTTATTTGACAAAAAACCTAACAAATTTCTTAAAACTGGCTTATTTACATTTTTTACAACTATGCCCAATAACTTTGTTTTTCATAGTGTTTGTATGAATTACAAAGTTATATTTGCGGTTTTAGTAAATATGCTGCATCTCAAAAACTGCTGACCTGATCTCGTTCCAACCAATTTTGATTGAAAGTTTACATTAAGATCTACAGACATATATTTTTTTTAGAATTTTCCCTCCATTATTATGGAAGTTAGAGGGCGGGGGACATTTTACCAATTTGGAAGCGTATATCCTTTAAACGATCAACTTTATGAAAAAGTGGTTTTAGAAACTTCAATGTCATTTTTAAAGACCTGTCTATAGTTGCCACACACGCATAGGTTTCATGAAAAAAAAAAATTTTAGTTTTATTTCCATGTATGGGGAGCCCCCCTTTATCTATATCTATACTTATAATAAATCTGTACAGAGGTCAATTCTGTACTTGAAATATATTTTCAAAATAACTATCAGGGGGTGATTAGGGATCGATACTGATGCCAAAAATGCAATCAGTAAAATTTTTGTCTGTCTGTCTGTCTGTCTGTCTGTATAACCGTTATAGAAACAAAAACTACTCGACGGATTTTAACGAAACTTGGTACAATTATTTTTCATACTCCTGAGCTCGTTATAGTATACTTTTCATCACGCTGCAATCAATAGGAGCAGAGCAATGAAGGGAAATGTTGGGAAAACGGGAGAAGTTACTCCATTTATTAAGGTTCCGTCGCGAGTGCAACCTTAATGGTTAAAGCTACACAGAAATCATTTAAGACGGAAATGTTTTCCTTAAAATTATATAAAAAATATCCCACGACAGCATATATCTATATTTTATGGTTGACTCACAATAACACGTGTAACTCCCGATAGCTTAGCAGTTTGAAGCTTTCTGATTATTATTCTGCTCCGAAATTTAAAACCACCACAACTTTGCAATGGAACTCGGCTAAAAGTAACCCAGTTGCAACAAAATATAATCGAGGCTCAAATTTTAACAGGTTGCAGGTGTAGGAGAAACCGTGTTTATTCCCAGAATTCCCATAATACCAAATAATTTTCCATTCCAATTTAAAAGAACGCAATTCCCAGTATCGGTGTGTTATGCAATGACAATTAATAAGGCTCAAGGGCAGACTTTTCGTGTTGCTGGAGTAGATCTCGGTGTCAGTTGTTTCTCGCATGGTCAGTTGTACGTCGCTCTTTCCCGGGTTAGCAGTTCTAGAAATCTTTATGTTCACGTGCCGGACGGGTCAATTTTCAATATAGTTTACCCGGAAGCTTTGCGCTGAAGTATTTTCGTTCTATAGGTACTTAAGCCTCATGTGAAAGTGGTCTAAACAATATTACCAATACATTAACTTAATAACACACAAGGAGTTACACACTGACGGAGTCGCGGGCACAGCTATTAACAATAATATTGTGCGGTTCGGTATTGCGATATTTTTCAACAGTATTATAGATTGACATATTATATTTCCCTACTAAATTACGAAAGTTAATCTGTCTGTTACATCAAAATCACTGAACCGTGAGGAAGGACATAGGCTACTTTTTTTTACGAAAAACGACTGAAACGTGGATGAAGTCGCGGGCAACAGCTATCTATACTAATAATATAAGGCTGAAGAGTTTGTTTGTTTGTTTGAATGCGATAATCTCAGGAACTACTGGTTCGAATTGAAAAATTATTTTTTATTTAAATAGTCAATTTATAGAGAAAGGCTATACAACGTGTAACGGAAACCCCATATCTATCCAAAAGGGCTGAAGACAACATCTGGTATAGAGTCTCTAGGCACAGTTTCAGCACAAAATAACTGACTCAAAGAATTGATACCAAATTATCGGTTTCATATGTTTCTCGAATACCAATCATAACAAACGTGTCACAGCACTACGAGGGTCAATAACTTTCCACGTCACTTGCCAATAACACGATAATTCTTTTCGTTCTTCTTAATTTGAAAAATTCGGTTTCTGGTATCAGTGTATTGGAATTTGTAATAAGTTCTACACACATAGACTTAGGATTACAAAACCATTGCCATATCGTTTGTTATCATCCAAAGAAGCCATGCACTTGGTATGTATATACCCTTTAAATTACACGTTGTATATCATTACGCTAAGGCCAATAGGAGCAGAGCGCCAATGAAGAATGCTTCAAAATCGGGGTTAAATTTAACGTTAGCCCAAAGTAACTATTCCACGCGGACGAAGTCGCGGGCAAAAGCTAGTTTTAAATATTTTATAATTTTGTTCTTAAAATCGGAAAGCAGTTTATAGAACATATCTTCCACATGTATAGTCCTAATAGTTTCGGAATAAAATGGCTGTGACATACGGACGGACGGACAGACAGACAGACAGATGGACAGACAGACATGACGAAACTATATGGGTTCCGTTTTTGCTATTCGGCTACGGAACCCTAAAAATGGGTTTGTATAACTGCCTTCTCCAGTATTTCAATAATGAAAACAACCGATTCAACTCTGAGTGTTTGACTTCTATAACTCAATGAGTATAACAAGATATTTTGTTAAGCTTGTTACTGATGGTCATAATTTTGGTCTACAAAACTCACCGTATCAACTGACTAAGTGTAATGCATGCTAGGTGGAATAAATTGTACTATGCGTTGCAAAACATGGGTAGACCAATATACCAATCTCGGCCCCCTTTGCTTAACTTTGATTGATGGACATCTGTTCATCCAAAAGGCCCTCTGAACTGAATAAAATTAAAACTTCGACAATATAGCTGCGACAATGAATGGTAATAAAAAGTAATGTATAACTCCCGCGCTGTAATTTCATGTCCCCGTGTACGCTCCGTTACTGAAACACAGAAGATTTCATGCATGAGAAATTCATTTGGAACTTTATGGAGTTATGAGCTCAAAGTTAGCAATTCGATGTAAATAGATAATGTATAGACAAAGGGAAATACGAAGACAAAGAAACTTCGGAAACGTAGTTTACTTAATTAACATTTACGATGATAAGCAGTATTTGTAAAGTAGGGCTATACAACGTGTAACGGAAACTCCATATCTATCCAAAAGGACTGAAGAAAACATCTGGTATGGAGTCTCTATGCAAAGTTTCAGCTCAAAATAAGTGAGTCACAGAATTGACCACAAATTATTGGTTTCATATGTTTCATGAATACCAGTAATTACAAACGTGTCACAGCACTGTGAGGGTCATCACTTTCCACGTCACTTGCCAATAAAACGATAATTCTCTTCGTTCTTCTTAATTTGAAAAATTCGGCCTCTGGTATCAATGTATTGAAATTTCTAATATTCTCCACATATGTAGATATAGGATTAGAAAACCCTTGCCATATCGTTTGTTATCATCCAAAGAAGCCGTGCACTCGGTATGTATATGCCCTTTAAATTACACATTGTATATTATAAGACGATTTTCTTTCTCACGCCTCACCCGCCACGGGAGACACCTTTGTTGTCGAGGATACACAAATAATTTCATCCAAATCGATCCAGACGTTTTGGAGGAATAAGGTGTCAAACACACGTACAGAAGAATTATATAGGGAGGGAAATATATTAAGATTTAAACCCTAACAAGAACATAACATGGCAGTAACAATCAAAATCTTCAGCTTGGTCAATCGACAACAAAAATAATACAATATTCCAAGAATATATCTGACTCAATTTTTTACTTAGATATCCACAAAATCGAGCGGCAAACATTGGCGATTGGATCCACACTTTTTATTTCAGATCCGATCAGTAGGAACCAGAAACGCTGCATCTCTCATCTTTGAGGCACTGATTAGCCCTGTCGCAGCCACGCTGCACTTAAGGAGAAGTCTGGTTTATCGGAAATTAATTTTATTGGTATTTATTTATATAAACTTCATACAACAAACAAGTATAGGGCGCATTTAATGCAAAATAGTAGTAGTAGAGAGGAAACATGGCAGATGCATGCGTTATGATGTTACACCAATCATACTTATGTAATGTTCACATGCGATGTAAATTATTTAGTTGATATCCTACTTACCTATGTTTTTATATTTGTCAGCATCACGTAATAATTTTACCAAGACATTTCTCTGACAGGGAGAGACAATTCTCTTTCTCACGTCCCAGCGGCCGCGGGAGACGCCACGGGCTTTAGGGTGTCCCGTTCATGTATGGGGGAAAAAAATGAGCTACGGCTACGCAAGAGGTATCAAAAGTTGCGTTTTGACACATATATTACGATTATTATAAAATTTAATTAGATATCCGGCATCTTGAGGCCTCTACCAGTCCTTGAAGTTTTTCAAATTTGCTATTTTTAGGGGTTCCTAATATAAACTATAAATCATACAAAAATAACATTTAAATGGTTTTTATTAAATTTAAGGGTACAACAATGAGTTACAGCAAGGTTTAAAATAGTTGAAAGACAAAATAATCAATGGCAACTTTAAAAACGGAACTGGTTTTTGTGACCAAAATTAGGCATTTCTGAGCGAGATTTTAATCTGTTCCTAATAAAACCATCCCGAGCTGTAGCGTCCGTGACGCTTTGAGAATCCTCCGTCACTAGTTTTACACATCTTTCCACTGACTGTGTGTGGCAGGGAAAGTCAATAATGTCGAGGATGTGTTCTTTAGCCTTAATTCTAAGTTCATCGTTGGAGACGTGTCGCAAAATTGGTGGAGCTGATATTTCACACTCTTGCCAAAAATTATATTGGTGTAGTCTCGCGCACAGAAGTTAAGCTTTGGTGCTTTAAATACCCTGCGAGAGTTGCTCTTTTCTGCTTCTCTGGCCTTTAATATTTTGCGAGATGCAAGCTCTCGAATATGCTCTCTATCGTCGAATAACATGGCAATAAGCAAGTTTTCTGGGTGCGCAAAAAAAGCGTTTCTTTCGATCACCGAATTTACAATAGATCTCTGACTATCAGGCAAAAATCGAGAGTATATAACCATTTGAAAAATATGCTTGGCTCCATCTTTAAATGATGAGTTTTGCTTGATTAGGAACCAAACAGGAGCGTAAACTTTGACCACGTAGTTCACAAGCAGCTGCAAATTATTTGACGGTGAAACAGTACTTACGTAAAGTCTGAGTATGCGATTGGCAGTAGTGAGCCATCTCGAATGCGCCATTTTTCCAGGTTGGCGGTTCGCTAGCTCAAGGGAACAGGAACCAGCCATCACAGCATGACACATTTCGTACAGATACTTTTGATCCGTGCTTAGTTCCTTCACAATATTATCAGGTAATACTAGCAAATTGCCAGACACTGCACAAAAAGACGCTAGAGGTTTACTTTCACAAGCAGCTAGCTATTTTCCAATAGGTCCTGAATAGTCTTTTGGCCCAGATGTGCTACCATCCAGAGACATGAACAAATGACAAAGCGGTAATTCATTCGCGTGAAGCATACAAACACACCATTGCAACGGTCTCTTTAAATAGTTTTCCAGGTATTGAATGACACCTCCCTTCCAACCTGTATTCGTAGCAGTACCATCGCACCCCAACATAGATCACCTCTTCCAAGTTCAACCCTTGATTTTCTAACAAAGACATGATAGAAGAGACGATCCCTTTGGCAGTGCCACGACTTGGCGTCATATGTCCCAAATAAATAGATCCCGGCTCTGTGAGAACTGAAATGTGTTCTTGCAAGACTTCTTTGCGGTGGTACCGATCGCCTATTTTCTCGTTTATGAGTGTTTTGTCCTTTCGTCCATCAAAGTAGATACTTTTTAATACAATCGTATCAATGTCTTTGCTGGCCTTGGTCCGTGCTTTTGAAACAGCTCTATGAATTTTATTCTTATCAATAACAAGACTTAGATCTTCGGAAGATACCAATCCTACGTCAGCTAAGACCGCCGAAGCGACCGCAGCCGCAGATCGCGTTGATAGTCCATACCGATCACATACCTTAGCTACTGTTGGCAGCGCCAGAGTGTTCCGATTCAACGAAGTAGATGGAGTCTCATTTACAGGCGCGTCACTATTCGCAGAAAGCCCTGTTACAGGCGACTGCGGTCGAGGCGGCAACTCGCGCACCGGAACAGGATTGGTTTTTAGTGATGCACTGGGAAAACATGCGTGCTCTGACTCTTTCCGATTCAAATTTTCTTGTCTCTGATGTTTCTTTAAAAGTCTTGCTGTTTCTTTTGTGTCTATACCGCTTATTGCCATTTTTCTATCACTTCTTTGATCCAGTAAAAAGTCTCTTTCAGAAATAGGAACTTTCTTAGGTTTTATGCAGGAACAAATGTCAAACGAAGTGCACTTACAAGCAGCAATATCGAAGAGCTTGTTCGACGATTCCAAAAAGCACTTCACTTTGCTTTCGTAACTATTCTACTTAGTACTTAGGCAACTCGCTGTCCGACCATGGACCATGCCCGGGTCGACGGCGCGTTGTGTTCCACGCGCGCCTCAAAGAGCGTCAGCAACATGACGAGGCCCCCTCTGCAGAGGGCCGAAGCCCGCCGGGATCGTGGGACTCATCCCGTTACCGTGGCCCCGGTATGTAAAGGGTTATTGAAGGAACACCGTGGATTTTAATCAGTAAAAGTCTGACAGTCCCTCCCACCCTGCCCGGAGTGGGAGGACTTATTTGATAATTTTACCATGTAAAAAAAAAAAAGGGTAATAATGTAGCTAGAAAAGCCCTAGGGCGGTAAGTAATTTTAAAAAAATCTCTTCATTCTTTCAAAAAGTTCGCGTACATCTAACCATCATACTGGCAATAGACACAACGAATTAGGAATGATATAGAAATATAACTGTCTAAAGCGCGTTATACACGATCCATCCGCGCTGTACGTCCGCTCAAGGCCGCGGCGCTGGACGTAGCATACACACTATCGTGTACATATCTAGCATGGTCCATCCGCGCTGTACAATCAATCAATGCTCATGGCCAATTTGCGGACGTCCCTGTGGACGAGCTGGCATTAACTTTCTTTCTCAAATAACCGTTTCTAATAATGTCTATTTTTTTACGCACGGTGTCAATAGTTGCAGCTTCCCCCAAAATGGTCACCAAATCTAATAATGGATTCATTCTTTTTTGTTTGTGAATGTAGTCTGCACTAGAGACATTCCACAGACATTCGTGGGACTTATATCGTTCGATAAATCTTGCTATTGTTTCGCGATCCATTTTGACGTGCGACTCATACAAGCTTTATTATATATATCTGTTTAATCTGCTGTACAGCAAGTTTATTATACACGATCAAGCATGCACGATGCAGGATTGCTCTGACGTTCGTCCGCATTATTTGAATTTGTGTATTTTGATTTTATTTTATATGGGTCTTGGACCTGAAATAAATGAATTTTATTTTTTTAATTTATTTATTTATTATTCACTGTCTATCTGCACGACGTTCGCGGTGGTGGGGGTGCTCGCTGGATGAAAAATTGGTCGTGCAAGTCCAGCAAACAATTAATAATAATTATCGACGTACGTCAAGCCTATTCATGGTAGTTTTGCATCGTGCATCGTGCATGGCCTTGGCGGGACGTACAGCAAGATGGACCGTGTATAACGCGCTTAACGAAGCCCGCTAAAACATGGTTCCAAACTCATACCACTAAACTGATAATACGAATGCAACACGCGCACAAACAAAACAAAATACTTTGCTAAGTTTATTTTCTGCGCATGGATCCGTCAATTCATTAATTTGGGGTGCTATTTTATTTAGTAAGATAATGTTAGAGCGAAACTGAAATATGAATCAAGCGAGTGCGAACGAGATGGATTGTTTCGTGACATCGAGCGGCGAGGATGGTGTTATGCAGTATTCAGTAGGAGTCAGTCATTTATTATGAACTCAAATATTATAAATTAATATTAAACCTCTTTACATTAAGTTTACAAAAAGTGTAAAGCTTCATAAAAGAGAATGCCCGTCGGCCATATAAAAAAATCCTGAAATGAACAAGAGTGACATATACGCCAAATGTTACTACAAATCGTGGGTAACCCATTCCAATTTCAATAATTATCAAAAAAACTAGGTAGAAGTCAGTTACAAACCTTTTTCTGAAATATTGGTCGTAATAAGTCTAGGGTTAAGGATGCCAAGTCATCGTTTAGGTGGGTCCAACCTAAGTCCGTGTTTAAAAATGGGTATCGTGTTCACAACTAAAATCAAAATCTTCGAAAAATGACCATAGTCGTTGCTATACCATAAAAAAGCAATCCGTATATTACTCAGTTCGCAAGCGCTATTGTAGAATCAAGTAAACAAACAATCGAAAATGCAGTAGTGTCAAACTGTCAGTCTGTCAGTAGGTAAGGCAAAGGAGATGTGATTCATACAGCCTACGATACGTTTTCTATTAAAAAAATATTTGATTTTAATTAATATTGACATGCATATATTCTTTTTTTAGATTTATGGTACACATAGGTCAAATTATATTAAATTAATAATTAATGTGCACTAAATCTGCAAACTAATTCGTTAGAAATTATTTTACGATTCTTGTTTGGCTGAATGCCACTTACTAGTGTCAAATAAACACTGGCCTCCAATAAAAATAAGAATGAATTAAACGGATATCAGGTTAAATATTTTAATGATTTCCATATTTTTATATCCTACTTAAACAAAGTTGAAAATTATTTCATTATACATATTTTATGTTAAAAAGAATTAAGGACTATTCGCAGTTTCTGTCCATTCCAAATATATATATATATATATATATATATATATATATATATATAATATATAAATTTAAAGGTACTCGAGGTAAAACAAAACTTTGTTGTTTAGTAAAATGGACAGAAATATCTCCTAAATATTGGCTTGCTCTATTTATCAGCTCATATACGGAGTGCCGATTTAATTACCTACATTGTTTCAACGTGATGTAATACCTGCTGATAACATAAAATACATTAGACGTGATTTAAAATTTGTATTCTTAAGCAATCCTTAAATTAAGTTATTAGGATTTACCAGAATTTTTCACAAAATGCTGTGCAACAGTACTAACCGTACAAATAGGTACAGCTGATTTTTTAGCATACGATAGCCAGTGCGTGACGAATATATGTCTTCGTTACCAAAATGTATGGAGCAAACCCTACTGGCATTAGTTGGTAACCAGTCATCCTCTCTCTTTCTAAGCGGACTGCTGAAATCCACTGTAGTCGTCGAATCTCTTTTTTGGGGAAACTAAAATAAGAAACACACTGGCAAACCAATCCATCCAATTTATAAAACTCTGTACTTAATATAAAATATATAATAGTTAGGTATTAAAAACTGGCTGGCTACCTGTTGCATAATACTGACAACTCGTGGTTGTCTATACGAAAATAAAACACGAAATTATTTTACTTACAAGTGATAAGCTATCGCAGTTAGTTTTTTACTTCCTTCTTTCCGTCTTTTACACCACCTTACTACGCAGGAGGTCATTTTATCCCTAAGAAATGAGCTTCTTCTTGGATTTTTCACTAATCAACACGATTCTAGCGTCTGTCACTGAGCACACGTCAGACTGAGAGGCGCTTTGATTGTATTTTTTTTCCCCGCCTACTTAATTGTGTTTTGCGTGGAACCATTTTTGAGCGGAGTTCGTGTTCTATATCATTCCTAATCCGTTGAATAGACATCATGCATTCAGCCCAATGACAAAAGAGGTCACTTCACTATTCAGCCTTGTCTTCATATGAGTATAATAGTCATCAATTTTAAATATCGAACGGCGAAGCTCAATTTCGTTCTTGAAAAAAAAAATAATTAAAAAACAAAGATGAAAATAGGCGGGAATAGAAAACTTTTACTTTAAATATTGTTTGTTTTTGGGATTTTTTTATAATTACGTGCTAATTAGGAAAAAAAACATGAGTTCTGCAAGTGATGAAGATATAAGCTGCACTCCCGATTCAATGAAAATGGAAGCTGAAGCAGCAATTAACAATATTTTGCCTGAAAGTTCTAAAGAGAGATATTTGAAAACTTACGACGAGTTCATGAAGTGGCGAAAAGAAAAACGAGTAATCTTTATCTGAGACTGTATTCTTAACATACTTTAGTGAGCTATCAAAAAAGCTGCAGCCATCTAGTTTGTGGTGCATTTATTCAATGTTAAAAGCAACTATGAGTACTAAACACGACATCAATATCAAGAACTTTTCAAAATTATCATCTTTTCTAGCTCTCTTTCTCTTTTTTTATCCCCTCGAACTATAGGCGCCCTCACTGCGCTCGTTCGCCTAAATATCTCGGGCTGCAATTGATGCCTTACAGCCCTTGGCTACTAATCTACTATAATTCTATCTGAGTTATGAATGTGTAATACTAATGTTAGAGTCCCATTTCAATCAATTTTTGTTATATTTTTGTTTAAATGTTTTATTTTTAACCGACTTCAAAAAAAGGAGGTTTACAATTCGTCTTGAACTTTTTTTTTATGTATGTTACCTCATAACTCGGAAACGGCTGAACCGATTTGAAAAATTCTTTTTGCGTTTGAATGGGTATAGTTTCTAGTTGGTCCCATTGTTACGAAATCAGGATCTGATGATTGGATTCTGGAAAAATCGAGGGAACTCTTCAAATATTATAGGCACACCTATAGCGTTTTGGGTATTTCTTATAGTACCTTGAGCAGTTGCTTCCGAAATGTACCATGTGGGGAAGTGGAACTGATGATGAAGACCACAGATGGCCACTGAAACTCCTCAATAATAAGTATTTCGTGGATTGCGATTCGATTACTTGAGTACGGATGTTAAACACTTTATGCTCGTCACAATACATATCGAGGGGTGAAAGGCTATTTGGTTTAAGCGACATTTTTGCAACTTTACAGGAGAGCCATTTAAAGTTTGAAATTTTGGAAAAAAAATCACAACAAAAAAACTTCTTCATCTATTTGAATGGGGTAAATTTGATTGAAATTTAATTAAAAACACCGAGTTGTTGATGCTAATACCAAATAAAACGGACCTTTAATTACAAAGATAAATGTCGCTTAATACAAACTGCCTCAAGCCCTTATTTTTCAGAGCATGGAAAAAAGATTTAAGTGACTTCATAACTACAATTGGCTACAGGGAAAAAAAATTAAGCGACGACGCAGTATATTTTCAGAGTAAGCCAAAAAGTATGAAGTGACATAGCCCAAAATTAATAGTAGCAAGCTATTTATCTCAACTACCAATTTAGACTAAAATGAATGGCAGGCAAATTTACTTATGTGACATATAATATTGAAATTGTTACGTGTGATGTTATATTTTTTTTTACATCTAATACTATCAATGGCTGTTAAAACAACCTGGATATATCGCAATCACCGAAAATCTCAGGTGCTTATATTGAATAAATAAATAAATACACACAACACAACATCAGTTAAAGTATTTATTTAGAATAATCAAAATTGTTTTAATATGGCACTCCTTTTTTCTGAGTTTATTTCTTGAAACTTGTAGGGTCAGTTTTTTTCTAAACATTAATCGTTGATTTCGAAATCATGCTCAGTATACCTCGCTCTATTAACATATCTCCAACAGCGATTGACTGATTTCGTAGTTATTTGCATAGATGAGTCCTGTTCTTCTTGGTGTAGTACTTCAGCCGGTGTTCCTCAGGGTGGCGTCTTATCTCCTTTACTCTTCGCAATATTCATAAATTCTATTTAAAAAAAAAGTCCTCCTACCACCTTTATGCTGATGATTTTCAAATTTACTGACAAGCTCCCTATACAGATTCGCATGCTGCTATTGATATCATAAACCAGGACTTGGCTTCTGTTTGCGAGTTGTGGCGTAGTGGTTTAGGTGGTAGAGGAATAAAAGACTTAGACCACAGATTACAGCATTTATTTTGAAGGGGGGTGGGTTCGGTTCACACTGGGTTCCCTCACTGGTCAAAGGTATAGAATGGTACTGCCCTGGGCTCAGGCCGCGACGCACGCAGACCGGCGGGCAGATCCCGTAGCAGGCAGCTCGCGCGCAGACGGGCGCAGAGGTTATGCGGGCATGCCACACAATAGCACGCAGACAGTCACAGAGGCAGCGTGACACCCGTCGAGCGGCGGACGTAGAGGTGGTTGATAGTAGAAATCCAAGGCAGTAGAAACGAAGGAGAAGGAAAAAAAAAACCCTGGAATCCAAAAAGGGTGCTTCCGTAAGCGTGGTGCAGGAATCGTGAGCGCCAGCGATGCGTGCGTCTCCCAGCTGTAAGCCCCACGGAACAGTACCCGGGAAATGGATGGGGGACTCACCATCGTGGCGGTTCACAAAGGTTAAATAGAGATAAGCGTGCGCATACCGCGTGCAACTATATAAAAAGTAACCGCGTGCAAGGCGTTTAAGCTCGTAGCTGCTATGGCACAGCGGGAAAACAATGCTGCGGCTTGCGTACGCTTCACAAATTTAGAACACTAGTGGAAAGCAGATGACAATGAAATATCACAGTTATGTTCCAGCAGGAAGCCATCTTGACAACCGGGCAATTATATAAACTTACAAACGCTGCAGATTATGGCGAAATAAAAGGATTACAATTTGGCAAGATGGAGAGAAAATGGCAGACACAATGAGCACTTACCCTTGGCACAGAGGGGTTTCTATATAAGTTACTTGCAACAGTAGGCGGCGAGAAAAGAAGCTTCGCGCACTAGAGATTAGAATTTATAGCTGGTCACTACTGCATAAGTGTTGTCACTCCGTGAAACCATAGACATTAGAGATTAGTGTGGTAGTCGACTTCTAGTTTAATCGACTACAACGCTACAGAGTGGAGTGAGGCACATGGTTTGCATGTTAACCCGTCAAAGACCCAGGTCATGGTAGTTGGCAGTTCCAGGTTGATACCTAAGGTAAAATGGTCGCAGCTTCCTCAGGTTATTTTCAACGGCACTGCTATTCCATTAAGCGATAAGGTTAAGATAATAAGTATCCGAATTTCGTACGAAATTCAAGTGGCTTCCAATACGTCTTCGCCGGAACTTACACATCTTGTCTCTGCTTTACAGTGTTCTGTTTAATCCTAAAACCCCATTTATCTTAAAGAACAATTCAAGTTCCTTCATGACACACATGCAAAATCTCTGAGATCATCAGAAAACTTAAGGCTTTCGGTACCGAGTCACGCCACCAATTACTATGGTAAGTCGTTCGCAGCTCAAGCAGTAAGGCTGTGGAATGATCTACCAGTGCCAGTAAGACAAGCACAACCCTATCGTCTTTCAAAAACTTGGTAAAGGATCTTCATCTGTCTTCTTAAATTGTTGTTATTATGTATGTCTTTCTTTCTTTTTTTATATTAATTTATATGTATATATATGTTTTGAGAATGTTATTTATTGTTTTTTATATTTTATATAGATAAATAGTATACTGTGGACTACCCACGTGTTTATTTTCTCCAATGTGTCAAATCCATCCAAAGGTTGTCTGTAAAAGATCGCTTTTAGCGATAAGGCCGCCCATTGTATCACACTTTTTAGTTGTAAAGTCGTTATTGTTTTACTGTTATGGTGTACAATAAAGAATATATCTATCTATCTATCATATTTCTTTCTTTAAAAGTTGAACCATCTGCCTTAACATATTGAACGTCCTTTGATCTAGCATCCTTTTGTACCTTTTTCTTATTTGTTCTTTTCTTTTTTAATCCTGCATCTCCTACTTTTCTATCTTTTATGCTTGTTTTATTTTTCGTTGTTGGTACTTGATCATCTTGATCACTTGAAGACTCGTCTGTTTCTTTCCACGACGTTGAGTCCTAGGCAAAATCTTCATGTTCACTTAAAAAGTCAACGTAGCTTTTTTTTTAATCCAACCCGTTTGTTTTTCTTTCGTATTGGATGATCATCCGCTGTTGGGATTAGTTGAACATTGTCATCAGCATTATCATCTTCTAAAGATTTTCTCAATATAAATATAATGAGTATATAGAATAAGTAACTCTATAGAATAAGTAACATAATCCAAGTAAAAAAAATAAAAAAAAAATAAGTTTAAGTATAACATTTCATCTCAGTTCAAAATTTTACGTAAATAATGAAATTAAAGTACTTAGGATTTAATTTCGAAGAGCGTTTTACGTAAACACTGGCGGTGACTGCGCGTCACGTCACTCCTCGATGCACTCTGGAGTTCGTTTGAAGCGCCCGCGTGCGGCAGTCCAGTTGAATGATCACGATTTTTAACAGCCAGGAGATGAAATAAATATGGTATCATATGACATCAATGAAATGTATCATATTAAAATTTAATGATTGAAAGACCGACTCGTATTTTTATTAATACTAGAAAAATGTTTCAACGTTCGTCATTCCGTTTTAGCGTCTGTATTAAACGACATGCATTTAAAAAAATAATAGGACTAAATGTTTTAACAAATAAACGAAATATCTAAAACAAAACAACTACTTGATTTAAGTAGCACCCTGCGTGGAAAATAGATGCAGCTGAAAGAGCTTAAGCGACGCTCCATGTTGTATTTGGGAGACGGACAAATGATTTAAGTGACATCACAATGTGTAATTGGTGGAAGTCAAATTGATTCAAATTACGTCTTAATAAAAATTAGAAACAGGAAAAACGCTTTGACTCTCATTGAATTATTTATCTGGGAAAGGGTAACTGGTTTATGTCTCGGTTTTTAATATGAATGTATGGTTCAAGTACATAATTTAAAAAAAATGCAAAATCCACGTCGGTTAATACACTGCCACTTTGGAAACAACCCAAAAATAATATTGTTTCAAACGCCAAAAAAGTGCTCTGATTTTAATGAATCCGACTTCATTCGACGGAGAAAAATACGCTGATTCCAAATATATATATAACTCAATATCGCCCTAGATGTCGCTTAAACCAAATAGCCTTTCACCCCTCGATATGGTGATGTAGAGTTGATGGTCAAGTACCAGGAGAATTCCTCAAAAATTAACGGCTATGCATCGGGAAAAGCAATATTTTGTAAAATGTGATAAGTTGTTGACATTATGGCTTTTGTAACTAGATAAATTACAAACCGACCCACTAAAAAGCGAGAAAAAAAAAAAATTTTTAGCAAAAAATAGAACCGACTTCGAACTTGTGAAAAAAAAGGAAAATCCAAAACCAATAACACCGCCTTCCGAAATTAAAGTTATTTTTGCCTTTGTAGTGTTTTGATATGGAAGTCGGTTCTATTTTTTGCTAAAAATTTTTTTTCACACTTTTTAGTGGGTCGGTTTGTAATTTGTCTAGTTACAAAAGCCATAATGTCAACAACTTATCACCTTTTACAAAATATTGCTTTTCCCGATGCAAAGCCGTTAATTTTTGAGGAGTTCTCCTGGTACTTGACCATCAGCTCTACATCACCATATGTATTGTGACGAGCATAAAGTGTTTAACATCCGTACTCAAGTAATCGAATCGCAATCCACGAAATACTTATTATTGAGTAGTTTCAGTGGCCATCTGTGGTCTTCATCATCAGTTCCCCAAATGGTACTTTTCGGAAGCAACTGCTCAAGGTACTATAAGAAATACCCAAAACGCTATAGGTGTGCCTATAATATTTGAATATTTCCCTCGATTTCTCCAGGATCCCATCATCAGATCCTGATTTCGTAATAATGGGACCAACTAGAAAGTATACCCATTCAAACGCAAAAAGAATTTTTCAAATCGGTCCAGCCGTCTCCGAGTTATGAGGTAACATACATAAATTAAAAAAAAAAGTTCAAGACGAATTGTAAACCTCCTTTTTTGAAGTCGGTTAAAAAGGGTGATACAATGGGCGGTCTTATCGCTGAAAGCGATCTTTTACAAACAACCTTTGGATGGATTTGACAGATAGGAGAAATAAATACGTGAGTAGTAGTAGTAGTGAGTAGTGTACTATTTATCTATATAAAAATCTATACTTATAATAAATCTGTAGAGAGGTCAATTCTGTACATGAAATATATTTAAAAAATAACTATCGGGGGGTGATTAGGGATCGATACTGATGCCAAAAATGCAATCAGTAAAATTATTGTCTGTCTGTCTGTCTGTCTGTCTGTATAACCGTTCTAGAAACAAAAACTACTCAACGGATTTTAACTAAACTTGGCACAATTATTTTTCATACTCCTGAGCTGGTTATAGTATACTTTTAATCACGCTACAATCAATAGGAGCAGAGCAGTGAAGGGAAATGTTGGGAAAACGGGAGAAGTTACTCCACTTTTTAAGCTTCCGTCACGTGTGCAACCTTAATGGTTAAAGCTACACAGAAATCATTTATGACGGAAATGTTCTCCTTAAAATTATATAAAAAATATCCCACGACAGCATCTATCTATTTTTTATGGTTAACTCACAATAACACGTGTAACTCCCGATAGCTTAGCAGTTCGAAGCTTTCTTATTATTATTCTGCTCCGAAATTTAAAACCACCACAACTTTGCAATGGAACTCGGCTAAAAGTAACCCCGTTGCAAAAAAATATAATCGAGGCTCAAATTTTAACAGGTTGCGGTGCAGGAGAAACCGTCTTTATTCCCAGATTTCCCATAATACCAAATAATTTTCCATTCCAATTTAAAAGAACGCGATTCCCAGTATCGGTGTGTTATGCAATGACAATTAATAAGGCTCAAGGGCAGACTTTTCGTGTTGCTGTAGTAGATCTCAGTGTCAGTTGTTTCTCGCATGGTCAGTTGTACGTCGCTCTTTCCTGGGTTAGCAGTTCTAGAAATCTTTATGTTCACGTGCCGGACGGGTCAACTTTCAACATAGTTTACCCGGAAGCTTTGCGCTGAAGTATTTTCGTTCTATAGGTACTTAAGCCTCATGTGAACGTGATCTAAACAATATTACCAATACATTAACTTAATAACACACAAGGAGTTACACGCTGACGGAGTCGCGGGCACAGCTATTAACAATAATATTGTGCGGTTCGGTATTGGGATATTTTTCAACAGTATTATAGATTGACATATTATATTTCCCTACTAAATTACGAAAGTTAATCTGTCTGTTACATCAAAATCACTGAACCGTGAGGAAGGACATAGGCTACTTTTTTTACGGAAAACGACGGAAACGTGGACGAAGTCGCGGGCAACAGCTATCTATGCTAATAATATAATTTAATTAATTTATTTATTTGTCTCAGACCATTGATCCATAGAGTGTTAGTAAAAAACTTAACCTATTGTGAGTACAATAAATTAAAACATACCATCAATTTAATTGGCGACATGCACGCCTGTGCGCACATGCCTACGCCTTATTGCGCACTTTAAAAACGATTACTTTGCTTTTAGTTTCATTATACCTCAAGCCATGAGCCTCCGCATAACTCTCACAGACGGCCAACAATTTCCTTAAGCCACAGATTGATGGACTGAGCAACACCATGTCAACAGCATAACTTATGTTGTTGATCATTCTTTCATCAATAGAGCATCCGACCATGGTGCCGCTCAACTCACCAACCAGCCGATCCATATATAGGTTAAAAAGACTGGGTGAAGTTAACCCTCCCTGCCTTACGCCACAATCTAGCCTGTAAAACTCAGAATGAGCATCAGCCCACCTGACATAATTCTTTTGATTTTTATACCAATATTGAAATATGTTAATGAACTCTGCAGGTAGCTCGGTATCATCCGATAATTTCTGCCACAAAATGTCATAGTTTACCAGGTCAAAAGCTTTTAACAGGTCCAGAAAGCAGCCATACACTGGTGTCTTCCGGTCAGTGTAGTACTGCACAGTCTGTTTGAGGCACAGGATTGCACTTTCAGTAGACAAACCGGCTCTAAATCCAAACTGCGCGTCATGTAATTGAAGGCTGAAGAGTTTGTTTGTTTATTTGAACGCGATAATCTCAGGAACTACTGGTTCGAATTGAAAAAATATATTTTAATTAAATAGCCAATTTATAGAGAAAGGCTATAGGCTATATATCATTACGCTAAGGCTAATAGGAGCGGAGCGCCAATGAAGAATGCTTCAAAATCGGGGTTAAATTTAACGTTAGCCCAAAGTAACTATTCCACGCGGACGAAGACGCGGGCAAAAGCTAGTAATAAATAAATATAATACAATTAAAAAAAAATAGTCAATGCATACGGATTTATTGGGTAGTAGATATGAAGGGATTGATTTATTAGGTTCTGGATATTTTGTGTTTTTGGGGGTTTTAGTGGTTATGAATTTACTTGATGAGAAGGCATGTGCCTGATAGGGTCTTTTTTTAGTAGTCCATCATTAATACAGCTTCAAAGAAGTCCGTGGATTAATAATAACAGCCGCATGGATTGGTCTTCACCTCTCAAGGACCGCCATTATTTACGTCAACTATTGGTTGAGCCCCGCTGGCACACGAATTTTGTGCCAGCGGGGCTCAACTAATACTTGTTTACTGGCACGTTTTTGTGCCGCTGGGGCTCTAGAGGTTAAAGGTAAAGCAACTCTTACCGAGGTCGGGCTGTGGATGTGGAACCATTCATTTAACATATTTCTTCGCAAGATAAGATAAGATAAGATATGATATTTTATTTGCATAAAACATGGTATACAAGTAGTTATTATAAATATGAGATCAACATGTCTTGCTTATAACTAAAGCATGCAAAGAACAAAGACGGATCCTGGCCTACACAACTTTTAAATTTAAAATGGCTCGGCCATTTATCTTTAATGTATAAGAATCTATACAATAAAATCTAAACTATAAGTTTGTATTTAATTTCTTTCGAGAACTTCTTCATTAGAATTGATTTATTAATAAACAAATAGCTGACCGGAAATTGTCGAAAAAAGGTTGAGTTGTCAATATGCTACAATTAAACTTATTAATCAGTTTTTATTTCAAATTCTTTATTGTTTTATGTAATCTTTTCTATACTAAAAATAGTAACAATATGTGGTGAACAATAATCTCATTTTATTACATAATAAATCTGAAATAATATTTTAATTATTGAGAATAAAAACTCTATTCTATTTTCATACATGGCAAGCAAAGGCGATGTTGACTATTCTGCCAAATAAAAACTCGAACAAGTGTCAAAAGTGACACAAAGGGAATTGATTGACATTACAAACACAAACAGTTGTTGTAAAACATAGTGTATTACATTCTCTTTGAGTTGTTGTTGTCGGTGATATTGCGAAGTGCATGCGTTTACGTTTCCTCCTCTGTTTTTTGAGACTTTTGCTTTTCGAAGTGTTGAAGTACATCCATTATTGTGACCATGTCTAACCAACAACGTTGCACTAATTGTGGATTGAATGTTTTCCGAATGCGGAGGTATTTAGTAGAATGCGAAGAAGTTCGTTCATTGTTACAGCAGTGGACCTCTATTCTCGAAGTAAAGTACTTTTATTTAATTAGACAGAAGTAATTACTTTAGTGCTAAATGTTAGCGTGTACAAACATGTATAGAGATCGTCAAATTGGAATAACCTCAAAATTCCATATTTGTATTTATGCTAATATTTTTTTTGTTAGAGCTTCTATACAATATTAAATGCTAAGAAACAGTTCTTAGTATTGAACTACACACAATAAAATTATTTTCATCACTGGCCGTGAGAATTTTATATTGAGCCAAAGTTACTATGGACACTCAGCATTGCTCTTTACTTACTAAAGTTACATTATTACATTCAAATTAATATATTACTTTACATTGAAATTCATATTAAAAAATCATTAATTGAATTGAAATTATTGTTATTGAGCCATTTATATAATTGGAGTTTAAATAATTCGCTATTTAATCATTTAAACATATTGGGTAATTTATTATATACACGAACACACATAGCCAGACAGTTTCTTAGTCATTTGTACATTTTTTACAGTCGTAATGGGTAATCAGAAGCCACAAAATCACGATATCGATGTGCTTTTGTCTGTTAGTGAAAGATCTAAGATTTTTAAAAGTTATTGTTGAGTCAAATCAGATTTTGGTCGCCTTTAAATATCAATAACCGACTTCAAGTCAGTGATTCAGATTGTTAAAGCTTAGTATTACTATTGCACGTATGGAAGAAGACAGATGGGCTCAAAAGATAACTTCATGGAAGGGACCTATCGGCAAGAGAAGCAGAGGCAGACGGACAGAGAGATGGCTTGATGAAATTTAAAAAAACAGCGGGAAAGAATTGGACACACAAAGCCAAAGACAGAACTATGTGGAGAAAAATGAAGGAGGCCTTCACTCTATTCAGAGGTCCTTAATAAGTATAGAAAATAATATATATAAATTTAATTAATTAATTGAATCAGAACAAATAATCTTATTTATAATATCTTACTACTTAAATTATATTATATATACATACTTAAATTTCATGCATTGTAAACACATATAATTTTTTAAATTGTATTTTCATTAAGGAAATAAAAAGGCTTTCTTATTATTATATGTATATTATATTACTCTTAAAATCAAACTTTTAAATCATTCTTCTATTTTATTTAAATTTCGATTAACAGATATGCCTGCTAAAATTGAAAGTAAACTGAAAAATCTTTATCAGTACCAAACATAAACAAAACTATAAAAATAACAGAACAAATACCGCCCTCACTTTATAAAACACGGTACACCGAAAGTCAATCTTGAGAAAAATCAAATGGGACATTCGACGAAAAAGAAAAAGGCAACACAAAAAGTTTTTTTCACACAAACATCCGTAGTTTACCGCAGCGTCCCCTTAACACGTCGCTTCTGATTGGCCGATAACACTCACAGGGACGTTATCTCAAACTTGCCCGACGTGGCACGCTCGTTCTCACTAAGAAATCAAAATACTCCACAAGTCGTTTCAACCAAAAAACATCCTTAACACAAGCCATTAGAGTCTAGCAAACTGTTACAGGGCTCCCAAACTGTGTTGGCCGTCACGGATCTTCCACTTACGTTCTTTTACAAGCCAATTACAGCGGCCGATGTCCACACCTTTTTGGTGTCTCACAGATTAAAGGGCATCGTTAAGACGCGGCTGTCTTAACAAAGACGTAGGTGATTAAATGCCTGCTTAATTCCTTAATTATTTTATTGATTTTATCGCTTTTAACAGTTTTATAAGTAGAGTTTTTATGTAATAATAAATCTTGATGTTTTATATCGTTCTCTAGTTAGCCTTTTCAGCTCGAGTCTAACCGGATGCAGGTGAGTACTAGTGTTTTATGTAGAGTGACTGTCTATCTAAGCTTCACAACCCAGTAACTGAATAATACAATACCCCTTGGTAATAGCAGTTTCTGCCTTTGTACTGACTTCAATAAAGAGGGGGTACTATGTTGGCATTTCAGTGGGAGGCCGGGAAACATCTAATTTGAGATACGCCGATATCACTACTCTTCGCTGAAACAAAGGAAGATATGGAACATCTGCTGACACGTTTAGAGATAACAAGCCATTTCCTTTGTATAAAATCATGATGATGATAGTTGATCGAGCTGTGTGTCCAAAGCTCCCAATACATTGAAGACCGCAGGAAGTGGAAGCGCATCGCAAGGCAATAATCTAGAGCAAAAGGCATCTTCATCAACCAGGACCATTCTGTCAAAAATGCAAGGCTTAGGATGTCCAGCTGTTCTTTATTTTTTATGCATGTTCATCGATTTCTTCTTTAATAAAATTATGGGTCGCTTTTCAGATTATTTTATTTACTGCAATCACTGACATACTTATAAACCATAGATGATACATATAAATACTAAAACTATATAAACTTTGACATTCCGGTCTGATCCCCTTACTTTTTTTTTAATGCTAAGTACAGATAAGATAAAAGTAGTTCATGTAGTAAAATATTCGTTTTTATTTGTTTAAAACCATCTCACAAAAACAAGCTAATTTTTATATTTTTTCTATACGTATTCTAAACATATTTAAATGAAATTAAATCATATAGAAGATGATTGTAAAGATTCAGATGACACAGGTCAGATTTAGTTATATTTGAACAGTTTTCCACCAAAAACTGAATGACATTTCATTCAGTTTTTGGTGGAATGGTTTAGGTATCTCCTATAATCCAAAACAGCACGAAAGTCTAACAAATCCTTATAATATACCACAGCACGTCCGAACCATAACTATGGTATTCGTGCATCGTTCTCACTACCAAAAAGAAATTGCCAGCCATTTTGAAAAATAAGAGTAAAAAAAATACATTTGAATTTTCTTTCAACGAACATTCCACAAACGCCTTGGAGTGCCCTCAGCATTTCACGACAAATTCCAGTAGGCTTAAGTTGTGAAAGTTTGTTTTCTAGACTGGCATCATATAAAGAATTCTTATGTTTATTTATTTATTTTACTTCAAAAAGATTTACCTGTTTTTATAATTTTGCACTGAAACTCACCCTAGGATACCTTGTATTGTGGGGTTCAGCTTCCTTTCGTCACTTTTGCTCTTATTATCTCAAACAAATTCGCAATGAAATTATTATAAGTGTAGAATTTGGTGGGTGTTTGTGTGTACAAGCATGTGTGAGGAAGTAACGTCTGTTATACAGAGAATCTAAGCTAAAAAGGTTGTATCTGTATACAACCTTTTTAGCTACACGTATTATAAATAACTATTGAGGTAATATGTACTAGTACATATTACCTCAATGTAAATAACAGTATTATGAAAACTACGCAGACTGAGGAGCATGGAATTAAGCACAATTAATGTTTATATGGAGAAAGAGAACAGAAAGGCAATAATTTTTCATAAACGTTTAGGACTAAAATTTCAATGAATTATAATAATTTATCGACCATTTTACGACCTGTATGTAGTTAACATAGACAACCAAAACATAATGAATTCGGATATGTGCAGTTACTGGCAGTTACCAGGAAATAAATGAGGTATGCTGGATAGTCTGTGGCAATAAGATCTGTCAAAAAATAAGACTAGACTTGGACTAGACCCAAAGCGTAGACAGAGTACCTATAGACTGCGGCTTGGCGTGGCCACATGAGACAGAGAATGATGACGTCACAAAGTGTGTAGTCATAGTATAGTGTTGTCATACCCAGAACTTTTACCCGATCAGCGGGTAAATTGTTATCAGGCTTGATTTTTTATAGTCTATTTCAAATTGTTTATTTGTATGTTTGGTACCATATATGATGTTACCCAGCGCATGGATACTAAAAGGTAGGAGAAAAAAAACAATTTGCTTGCAGTTGAAATAAAATGATTTTTTATTTTTGTTTACATGAATCAGTTTCCCATATACATACTTATTATGATTATTCTATTGACCTTTGAATAATACGAGTTTATTATGTATGTTACGAATTCTGTCACTGGGTGAAAAACACTGTTTAATGCTATGGTGAATGCGTACTTCAAAATAATGCATGGCAACTGCTTTCAATAGCATTAACCTATGGTTACCAATTAGTGATTGGTTATCATCACTGTGGAGATTTGCAAATATATTAAGACGTACACAGTCTTTAAAACATGAGAGTATTAATTTTTGCATTAAGTTTTTATCGTTGTAAAAATTTACACCTTCACATGAACGCTTTCTGAAAATTTTTTCAGCCCGTTCGCATATTTTAATTGTGCTACTCGATGGATAAATCAAACCACCTTTATCTCTTTTAGCTATTAATCCATAGTATTTATCTGTGATTAAAGAGAGGAGGCATTCCTCACATTTAATTACCTTTCTCAATTTCTTTACTACGAAACCGGATATGTACGCAATGATTTCTTGTGTGTACATAGTAAGTCTTGAAGGGTCTGCCAAGTAATCATGGTCAGTGTCGATAGTTTGTAAACTCTCTTCAGACTCTTCAGTATTATCATTTGTCAATGTATACGTAAATAAGTTAATTTTCTTTTCAAACCGCATTTCACTAAATGTTAAAATTTTGATATCTTCAAGAGGGATACAATTTCCTGAAGTTAAATGTTTTATCTCGCCATGAACTATTAACCGCTTATACGCACTTTCAAACTGCACAGCGGTTGGATTGTTGTTGAATCCACCTTCGGCCCGAATAGAGCTAAAAAAACATTCCAAGTGGTCTTGGCTCATTTTGTACATAGGCACAAACTTCAAAATCTTGGAAGCGACTAAATTTTGATAAATTTTTTTAAGACTCTGGATACAGATATAGAATCCGAAAAATCCTACTTTTCTATTTGTCAGTAAAATCGGTTGACCTTTTAATTTGAGTCCAGCTATATAACTTTCCATATGGTTTAAAAATATTTCAATTTCATGGTAATTATTTTCATTGATGGGCTTTTTGAAACCAAAAGTTTGAAAATTTCTACTGTTAAATACATCAAATAGTTTATTGATATTTTTTATAAATTCTACTGTGGCTTCTGAACCAACGAATTCAGCCAACCCTAGATCTCTTGCGCACAATTCTATCGATTCAGCGACAGAGTTGCTAAAAGTCTGGGCTGCTAGTTTAACTTTCATAATCTGCTTGGCATAATTTATATGTTGACTACGGAGTCGATTAGCCAAATGAAGACCTTCATTATTTTGTAAATTATTAAGATTAACAATAAACTCCCAAGATATTGTTTGATTATTTAAATTCGTAAGCTCAATTTTTTCTCCAAGGGTATTTCGAACTAATTTCAGCATATGTGCTGGATCAGGGAAAATTGAGATTTCTTGATTATTGACGGTAAAATATGTTTTGAGACTGCTTAAATCTGAAGGATCTAAAACGCATGAAAGGCTTTTGACCATGGAAAAATTGGCAGGGCAACCATCAAACGTTAATGAAATTATATTAACTCCACATGAAATTAGAAGTTCCACACATTGTCTTACCAAATTTGCCTTTTGTTCCCCCGTACAACCATCGACCAAAAAATAGCCTACTGGTATCTTCCAACTATCATTTACAGCAGTGACCATGAATACTAGAGCTTCTCTTGCAACAGCAACATTATGTCCATCTAACATTTCTCCGAAATTTATTAAGCCTACACACTTCTCACCGTTCCACTGAACATGTTTCCGAATCGCCATTTCATCAAGACATAATGCGCAATAAATTTGTTTATTTTGAGCACGCTTTACTAATAACTTAATACATTCTAGTGATTCATCGGTAAACCCCGGGCTACCGTCAAAGCTCTTATACCAAGTACGTAACGTGAAGGGATGCGGTAGACAAGAATTAAAAGAAAATCTTACAAAGTTGTATGCCTTCGGGCTTATAAAATGCAAGCAAAGCGCAAATTTTCTTAGAGCCGGAGAATATTTAGCATTAGCAGAACCAGGACTAATCACATTTTTAAGAAAATCTTTTTGAACGCAATCAAGAGACCCTAGCAAATCACAATCTTCATTATTAACAAGTGATCTTGCCTTTAATTCTGCAAGAATATTTGCTAAATTTGCCACTTTCTTAGTTAACCTTCTGGATTTTTCTCGAAGCGCCTTCATTTTTTTTAATCGCTCTTCAGACTTTTTTGTTTCTTTTTTCCATTTACGTTTCAGCGTCCTTGGCGTAAATATTGGTGAAGATAGCTGAAAAGGATTGTTTATAATTAAGAAAACAGTACTTGTTACATGAAGCATAGTCCTACGGACGACACACACGTGTTTTATGAAGACCATTTTTCGAACATGTCAAAATTATGGAAGTTTCTGGTAGTTCTAATCGTTTTTATTTTTAAATATCGATCCTCATTTTGCTGGCATGCTTAGTTTTGTAAATCATGCTTTTTCGTCCGGCTAAAATAAAAAAGACCAATATTTCAATGCAAATAACTGTCCCCGAAGCGCCAGAATAATCAAGAAAAAAAAAGGCGTATAAATCTGTAACGAAAAGTTTCCGAATCCGTTTATGCACTAAAATATGCAGCATAAAAATACCAACGAGATGATTCTTACTCTCTACTACTTTCTCAAAGTGAATATTTATTTAGTGATTATCTTACAAAAAAGACGATTTTCACTATTTTTTTCTCAAAAACTAAGCATGCCAGAGAAATGGGCATTAATATCCCAGCATTTAAATGATTAAAACTATCAGTAACTTCAATAATATTGACATGTCTGAAAAATAGTCTTCGTAAAACACTGTGCCACATATAAATAATAAAAGAATGAATTCAAGCATATACTTACAGGCGTAGATTTTGTACTGCATTGTATCACGTCAGTACTCAAACTCTCAGTGATAGAAGATACAGATTTAGAAGTTGACGGTAAGGGATCCTCATGACTTCTAGCATCAGTCAAATTTATGAACTGAAATAAAATTAATATGATTTTTATTGAAATAATTTAATGGACTGTTAAAATATCTATTTACTGTGCGGTACAACTTCTAAGGAACCCGTCAATTGTCACCTGAAAATAATGTAAGAAAAAAAAAATACTTTGCGTAAATTACTTTTTAATAGTTTATATTTATTATCTTGTTAAACTTTATTTTCATATGAAAATGGTTTATTTCAGAATGAACAAGTGTTGAAAAAGTGTGAATGACGTCACAATATAGCGTTATCAAACCTACCTTAGTAATTTTGCGGTATAGTATCTATTTAATAATAACCATTAAAAGAAAATACCTTGGTTGGAACAGCATCGTGGTCTAAATAGGTTTTGGTTAACTTTTTTTATTAAAAAAGTAGTTTCAAAATGCTTGCTGCATATTTTGGAGCTTTTTTTCGGTTCCCACCCATTTCGTCCGGTGGCAGATATCCAAATTTCACGCAAATTTTGCTTATTCGGAAACCTGAAAAGATAAAATCACTCAAATAAATGTTAAACTAATGTTATAGATATAAATATAAATTATCTTATCTGGCTGCTGCCTGCATAGTTTGTAATCTATGTGTAATGCATTAAAATAAGTAAATTGAAACAATTTTAAAATGATTTGTTTTTATAAAACGAAATCAGGGGAAATTTGCTAGCACGTGAACTAGCAACACAGAAAATAGGTTATGCAATGTATTTTTTAACACAAATTCCTAATAATCCATATATATTCTACTTTGTTAAGTGAAAAACGGTTTCGTAATACTAAAATGATACATTTTACAAGCTGGGCTAACAAAAAAACCTATACTTACGAATGAAAGGACAATCCTGGAATTTTCTGTTCACCATCACTTTTACAGTTAAGAACACTGCATCGCACCATTGTGAATAACGAGGTTTAGCATATAAATTCCTGATTAACTCAAAATAACGCCGATTATTACTATAAATTCGCGAAAATATTGTAAATTGTTTAGCACAATTCCGTAAACGTCAAACTTGTTTAGCTAAATGTTTGCGCTGGCCTTGAAAAAACCGGCACGCGGTGAGAGATGGAGATAGCTATGCTCTGTCTCTTTTCTTCTAATACGTCATGCCTATTTATCTTTCTTTCTTGAGGGAATGAAAAGGATTAAGGAAGATATCAAGCAGTCTATAGTTTTCTCTGTCTACGACCCAAAGAGTAAAGTAATATACAGGTAATAAATAAGTAATATACTCTTTCTTTACTTCGCTGTCAAAATGTACGGAGTGTCCCCTCCCCCTGACTAGACCTCAGACTAGACACGTCATTACAAAAACACGTTTTGACAAGAATGTCGTAAACGATAATTTTGATCTCAAAGCTGAAGAAATAAGTTGTGCTCATTGTGGTAATATGTACTACGTACGTTGTGCTGTTTTCGTTTGAAAGGTTCTTGAGAGGAAAGGTCTAATCAATGGCCTGCACAGTTTTGACACGGTAATTTTCATAATGCCAGTTCATTATTTGTAGTTTATAGGTACAAAGTTTCTCAAAATAAAGTTTATATTGAGTTTATATTGGTTCAGCTTAATGTGTGTACGCCAGAGTCGCAGAAGTACCATTTTTGTCAAATTCGCGTACGCACAACGGGTAATTCGCTCCCAAAAATCGCTACAAAGTGACTAAATCCCTTAGAGCCAAGCTACCGACTGACATATCCCTTGCACCCCGCCGAATCGTTGCGTTTACGCAGTAAGCTTAACAAATATAAACTTTCTTTTCGTATACCTTGTATATCTTGTATATGTGAATTCGTGGTAATTCTTATAAAAGTCTGGACATCCCACAGGTTTCAAATCAACAAACATCAAAGCCCCGCATGATGCTTAACCAATAAGATATTTATCATAGAATTCTACTTTCGTAATTCGGGCGGCAGAAAATGCGAAAGTATTTCCACATTATAAACGTTGAAGTAAGTTAACCTCTCGCTCGGAGTACGCACGATGTTAAAGCATCTATGCTTTCCTGGTATTTCCTTTGACGACACGTCAAAGGAAATACGACACGTCAACGGATCAAAGGTGCACACACAATGAGATCGACAGGACTCGAACAACTTTCTACACGAACGGCCCAGTTCCTTATGCCCTGGTAGAATTGCAACAGTTTGCTTTTAAAGAAATATTTTATTTCATTCATTGTATTTCTATAAATTTACTCTTTTATAATATGCAAATAAAATCATGCAAACATAAAAAAATAAAAAAGACATCTTAATTTATTAGAAACTTTATATCAATGAACAGAATTGAAAGGATTTTTTGTGTGTGTTTCTAAGAAGAAATCACTTAAGACAGTCAAAATGTAAGGCATGTTTATAATTACAATTATTATAATATTTATGTATTTCGGTAGATTATACTTGAATCCCGCATTCGAAACCAATGGTCTTCTATTTTTCGTATTTTTATTTGCTTTTTTACAATTAGTATTCAGATATTTAAAATAACAACAAAAACAGGAAAAAACGAGTTTATTTAAAAACAATGAATGAACTACAATAATAATAATTTCATAAATGTTTTGATTGTTTATTTTACCTTAGTAGTTTCCTCTGGTTAATATAGATACCTCCTGTACCCCATAATGGCATAGATAATTTAGCGTTAACATTACAATATAAGTGATGACATTCATATTTAAAAATTAAATTATATTAATTAAATAGCTCAAATAAATGGAACAATGCACTTATACGTAGTAGAAATAATGCCATCTCATGAACAATATAATTAGGTATGTCCCATAATGAATGTCATGCAGTTGCCACGCCACTGGAGGAGCTCATTCGTGACTTTATAATAACACCGGTACTAATAGATCTTCAAAGTAAAGCAACGCATGCCGATTTCACTCTGTCGATGAAAAAGCACGTTAATCTGTGACTCGTGGCTGTCATTTTTATATCTTGGGCAGTCACTTCTGATACCATCTCACCCATACTTTCATTGTGCATACAGCTGAGTGAAATTATCTGCCGGAGTCTGTTTCCTGATAGCTATAAACGGGGAATTTTTAGTCAAAAGTGAATGAAATAATGATTTTTATTTTGCTAATAGGTTATAAGTAAAACTTTCACACGTCATTTTTTTTTTCGTAAATGTAAACTAGAATAGGTTACTTCTAGGCAACCATGCTTCATCTTCGGCCACATCATTGCGGTGAAATGGTGAACAAACGCGAGAGTATCTTGAATAAAAATACCGGCCAATTGCGAGTCGGACTCTCGCACGAAGGATTCCGTACCATTTTCTATGAAAACGGCAAAAAATCATGTCTGTTGTATGAGAGCCCCCCTTAAAAACTTATTTTATTTTTAGTATTTGTTGTTATAGCGGCAACAGAAAAACATAATTTGTAAAAATTTCAACTGTCTAGCTATCGTGGTTCTTAAGATACAGCCTGGTGACAGACAGACGGACGGACAGAGAGCGAAGTCTTAGTAATAGGGTCCCGTTTTTACGCTTTGAGTACGGAACTCTAGAAAAGAATCAAATATTTTTTTTTGACAACAAAAAATCAAATAAGTTAAAAATAGCCAGCCTGTTTTCCTCAAATTATACCATTCGCTTCCTGTATTTTGAAAGCCCATTGAGATAGGAAAAGTAACTATATGTGAAAGCCACTCAGGTTATGATAGAGATTATATCGGCAAACGTCAACATGTCAAGACTTGTATTTGCGAGGTACACCCTCGTCCTGTTGACATATCAATTTGTGTCGCACATAGAGACCCGCCGGAGCTATATCGTGTATTCTATGCAATAGTACTGAGACTATTGTTCTGCAATTGCAACTATATGACATTTGGTTCTATATGAATTCAGCATTACAAGAACCAACTACTGGCGCATATTTTAAATGAATAAAAATCTGAAATATGCACACTGCGATATTATTCCACGACTATAATATTATATACATGTACGTGTAATATTATTATAATAAATAGTCGATTTCGATGCAACGACAGAAGTCTGTGTTGAAAGCATACATACATGGTAACTGAAAATTGTCGCACGGGAACGTCATCTGTATGTAATGAAATGAAATAAAATGAAATATTTATTTTGTAAATCACTACATAGTATAAAACAAAGTCGTTTCTCTGTCTGTCTGTTCCTATGTATGCTTAGATCTTAAAAACTCCGCAACGGATTTTGATGTGATTTAGATAGATAGAGTGATTCCTGAGGAAGGTTTTAGTGTATAATAAGTTAAGGTTTTGTATAGATTGAATGAAATACGACGATATTACTTCAACATGTCGGAAAGAATTAAGCCTATCGGGAGCTTTAATCGAAAACACTGCCAAAACCTTTTGAGTTATAAAAATACAATTTACAAAAATTATAGATCTACAAAATAGTCCGCGATGGCATATGTCTATCTCCCAAGAATAACCCACAATAACCATTTTTTTCTTCTAAAAATTACATTAAAATGATGGGGGTTATTTACGAATCTTTTTTTAACAGTACAGTATTATTCCTTATCCAATTAAATACGTCAGATATGTTGATTATTTAATGTAGATCAAAATTGTTTTTTTACACAATGAATATCTTATGAGTTATCGCCGATATATGAGTGTGGCAAATTACCGGACGAGAAATTGATTAAGCGAAATCATATATATATAGCAAATATAAACTTTATTACACGAACGCTCACAGCTCAATCGGTGATAAAGTCTATTTTATGTCCTTAGCAGTGTTCCAGATTTTATCCCAAGCCGTTCAACTGTTGAGGTGTCATTTCCACTTAGAGTATCGATTCGTCTTAGTCTATTCATCGCCAATAAAGTTCAATTTGTTTGTTTAGCCCAATATTCGGCTACGATAAAACCGTCTGCTGACGTAATCATTAGCTGCAGCGTGTGTTGGTGACTGGGTTAGCGGTAAAAGTTAAATAAAATCGGAGTGTCCGTCTGTGATTTCAAAATAACTATATTTTCTAAAGCGCTTATTGTTGTTTAAAAACACGAAACTAAAACACAAACTAATTTAAAATGTTTGTGTGTCTGTGACTTTAATCGGACTTTCCAGTGATAGTATCCAGTCATGATAGAGGAGAATATCGGGCACCATGATATATTACTTTTCATTCCAAGATTTACGCGGTAAAAACGCGTAAGAAATATTAACTCGTTCGCAAATGAAGTCGTGGGCACAGCTAGTGTGTAAATAAAAGTATGACAATCTTGAAAAAAAAAAACACTAAGTTTCAAAACGTGACTTCATGCAAACGAATTGATGTTTTACCTGTATTTAAAATTAATTTCATAGTAAAATAACTAAACATTCCGAATTAAAAAACAGAATTAGGCTCGCATTTGAAAGAAGAAAGAAAGAAAATGAAATTTATTTAGCCCAGATGTAAAAGCACACAATAAAAAAAGGAAATACTAAAACTAAAAATAATAATAATTAAATAAAACTAAAACAACAACTTAATTAAAGAAAACAGTGTTGCGTGTGCCTCACGGCTGTGCCAAATAGACAAACTGCCTGACGCTGGTTTTCAACTGGACCTTATGTGTGAGGACGTGCTAAAAAATATACATACAGATTTCCTCACGATTTGAGAGCAGATGATATAAATTGCACAAAGCCATGTGCCTGACTCAAACTCAACTCAAACTCTCAAATTATTTTATTTCACATAGTTTTTTTTTTAGTGTGTGTGTTTCTCGCAGGTCAACCTCTGAGGTTGTCGGCTGCTTAACCGGGCTTGACTGCGGTTGCCTTAAGGGCGCTTAGGCACTAGCGGTTAACCGCGGGGGCGGCTAACCGCGCGGCTAGCCGCTTTTCCAGTTTAATATACAACCGCTTAAGATTGTAGTGCGTACAATTATAAGCGGTTGCATATTAAACTGGAAAAGCGGCTAGCCGCGCGGTTAGCCGCCCCTGCGGTTAACCGCTAGTGCGTAAGCAGCCTAAGTAATTAAAGCCTCCAGCCAGGGCTTATTACAAAACTTACAAACTAGGCGACTGCACGCTAAGGGCCATGTAGGCTACGGACTTGGCTTAGGGCATCTTTTCACATAGGCTTACATGGACACTTATAAAACGTCAGCAGTTAGTGCACGAATCGAAATTGGTCGTTTTCTATGGAGAAGAACCGGCAAGAAACTCCACAGACTGGGTTCAAATCCACGACCTGTAACTCACAAGTCGAACCCGTTTTGTCTGGGCTACCACTGCTCACAATAAATAAAAAAACAGAATAAATATATTAACTAACGTAAATTTACATTAGTTGCGAAAAAAAAAATGTTATGCAATCAATTAGGTAAATGTTGAATTCAGTTACCGTCAATTGTTTTGTTTACATTTCAAATATGCCACAACAATTTAAAACATAAACGTTAAACTAAAACCAAACATGTATTTTATGAAGCAAAAAAGTAAATTTTTCGTTAATAGAATAAACATGTTTTCATAGTAGTAATTTAACGTTTCAATATTAAAATAATCTCACAGTAGACGCCTCTTGCCCTAATTAGCTATGGCTTCAATGAAAAAACAGGTCAAGTTCGAGTTGGCCTCGTTCAAATAAGGTTCCGCACAAACTTAACTACCTACTAAGTATGTCCTAAAGTACCGAACTAACCTGATATTTACAGTTTTCAGATGTTTTCCTATACATGTTTTGTAAGATATTGCTTCTTATCTATTTTCATAATTATATATATAATAAATAGGTTATGATTCCCTTGTGGAAATGCAAAATATGCGATCTGATTGCGTTGACTTAAAAGTTGTTTTTTGTTCCAGAGGCAAGAAACCTTAGACCCGTGTATCACATATAAATTTCGATTTTTATCTTTTCCCGATTCTCAGAAAAAGGGTCTTAACAAACAAACAGACAACGAAATGATCCTATAAGGATTCAGTTTTTCCTTTTAAGTTATGGAACCCTAAAAACAAGTTTTTCTTAAAAAACGGTTTTTTTAAGAAAAACTTGTTTTTAGGGTAACTAAACTCTTCTTTCAACTATTATACCCTTTACTTCAAAGGCACTTTACGGTACCTTAAATCGTGATGCGACAGATTAGTGACGTAATTAGGTAGCTCCGATCCCTTCTCTTCCCAATTATACAGATTCCCAACATTCCTGCAAGGGGAATTTATTTCACCTACCTATGTAGGTATATTAATAGAACATGCTTTCATCTCACGGTTCAAAAACGGGGTAAAAGCTTGAGCGTAATATTATGTTATACAATTTGTACCTTTCAATGTATATTTGGACCTTTTTGTGCCCTAAAAGTGCTAATAATAGGACAATTTATTTTACTGTCATCGGCTTCCTGTTTTGAAAGAAATTACTTGGAAGTTTTTGCAGTACATTTGTGTAATAATAATGTCACACCTAATTACAATGTCAGTGTTGATGATTAAGATCATAATATGATATTCAGTATCTGAATATCTATACTAATCTAAACTAATACATATTATGAAGCGGAAAAGATTGTTTGTTTGTTTGAATACGCTCATCTTCGAAAATACTGGGTGGATTTGGATGAAATTTGGTATGGAAATAGCTTGATGCTTTAGGAAGAATATGTTTACGTTTCAGCTACACTGCAAAAGAAAAAGGATTAGGTTTTAATAGTGATAAAGTCTACGGAACGTCTACTAGTATTTTATATAGTACATAAGTTAAGAAAAGTAATAAACAGTAGGGACCCAGTGGTTGCGGACTCGATTTGCGAATGAAGCCAGTGGATTTCGAACCCAATCAGGGAGTTGCTTTTTATAACTCATCATTGAAATAATGATGTTTATTTTGCAAATAGATTATAAATAACAATTTCACACATATTTTTTTTCCGTAAATGTAAACTAGAAGAGGCCAGTGTTTCCGAACTGACTACTCTGAGAAGAAACACTGAAACAAACTCAGAGGTCAACGTCTCTTTTAAAGTCCAGACAATCTGTAGTGATCAAATCATATGAGAGCCTTGTAGGTTAATGTCTGTAGCGCCTTTTAGAGGACAGAATCAAACAGATTTGAGTTGGACAATTGCTCTCAATCTTACAACAACACAACATGTACGATTCTTTTGTGGAAATAAATTATATATTAATCAGTGAAGGCGATTGTCATATCGTAGGACCAAACATCCGAAGACATGAAACATCCAGCGCTGAGCCCGCGAGGTGAAGTATATTCCCTCATAGAGACGAAACCTGAGTCTCTGCACTTGGAACGTTGTAAGCTAATCAGCTTATATTAATGTTATAATATTAACTAGTATTTGCGTGTTGCGCGAGGTGCAAGCACCTCGCGTGCTTGTGAAAAAAACTAAAGCATTGCCCCTCTAAATCAAGTATTTGCGTGCTGCGCGAGGTGCAAGCAACTCGCGTGCTTGTGAAAAAAAAAAAAAGGGAGGGGTGATGGGGGGAGATGGGGGGTGGTTTAGTATTTGCGTGTTGCGCGAGGTGCAAGCACCTCGCGTGCTTGTGAAAAAAACTAAAGCATTGCCCCTCTAAATCAAGTATTTGCGTGTTGCGCGAGGTGCAAGCACCTCGCGTGCTTGTGAAAAAATAAAGTATTTGCGTGTTGCGCGAGGTGCAAGCACCTCGCGAGCTTGTGAAAAAAAAAAAAAAAAAAAAAAAAAAGAAGGGGGGAGGTGATGGGGGGGGGGGATTGCACAAGTATTTCGACTAAAGCATTGCCCCTCTAAATGAATCTGAAAAAAAAAAATGTTCCAAGTCTCTTAGATTCCGAGATCCGCCTAAAGGGGGGGAGAAGGGGGGCGGGGGGGGGGGGACTTTGAAAAATGGTTTTTACTTTACCGAGCCTCCTCTATACGAATCCGTAAAAAACAAAAAATACGGGTCTCGTAGTTTCCGAGATACGATAGGGAGGGGGGAGAAGGGGGGTGAAAAGGGGAGGTTTGGCACTTTTCCCGTAGGTTTGAGAGTTACTTGTTTACGAATCTGTCAAAATATACCCACCTCCCCATCCACCATCTGGGAGAACAATTATGTCAATGAGTGAGTCAGTGAGTGGTAATCTAGCTTTATATAATATAAAATCTAGCTTTATATAATATAATATTATAAGACATATACCTACAGCAGAAATATAGCACAAATGGTGTAGAAATTAATTCTGTAAATAAATTAAACGGCTTTAACAAACGCTTACTTCTTGGATGTCAAAGGAAACATTTTGACATTTAAATTGAAAGGCGTGAGCGCGTCTCATAGCATTTATTGACCTTAATAATTTATCGCATTTTTAGGGTTCCGTAGCCGAATGGCAAAAAATGGAACCCTTATAGTTTCGTCATGTCTGTCTGTCTGTCTGTCCGTCCGTACGTATGTCACAGCCATTTTATTCCGAAACTATAAAAGACTATACATGTGAAACTTGGTAAGTAGATGAATTCTGTGAACCGCTTTCCGATTTTAAGAATAAAATAAAAATATTAAAAATTAAGGGTGGCTCTCTTACATGGAACTGAAATTGAAAATGTTTTTTTTCATGAAACCTATGCGTTCCTAACCTATCTGTAGAAAGGTCTTAAAAAATGACATTGAGATTTCTGAAACCACTTTTTCATAAAGTCAATCCTTTAAAAGATATACGCTTCCAAAGTGGAAAAATGTGTGTTTCAACGAAAATTTGTTTGTACTCGGGTCAGCAGTTTTTGAGATACTTATAGCATATTTTCTAAAACCGTAAATATAACTTTGTAATTCATACAAACACTATGAAAATCAAAGTTATTTTGCGCAGTTACTACGGAACCCTTCATGGGCGAGTCTGACTCGCACTTGGCCAATATTTTCCCTTTGCTGAAATACATAAGATGTCTAAAAGTATCAGTTTAAGACACTGAGGAGATGGAAAAATATTTTTTTAACCTTTCTTGATAACGACAATAAACATGGATAACCATGAAATTATAATTCTCAAGAGCGCTATACAAATATAGCTTCATTGGTCTAGTGGCCGCAAGCAAATACCTCGAGTGCTGAGGTATTCCTCGAAGCGCTACCATTTTGAAGCGCACCTAATGAAGCGCTCCTTTTTTATTCCTCGGAACGCTCCTTTTCCGATAACATGGTATCGGGAGCGCTACTAAAAGGAGCGCTCCGAGGAATAAAAAGGAGCGCTTCATTAGGTGCGCTTCAAAATGGTAGCGCTTCGAGGAATACCTCAGAGTGCTAAGCATGATTTCTCAGGTTCGGGCAAAAAGTGCTATTGGGTTTTGCTACAAGAAATTTTTTAGTAGCCCGGAGTTTGGATAGTGGCGGTGTAATACCCCCGTGCAACGATGCACTGGCCGAGTCAAAGCTCCAGAGCCTTGAACATCGACGACGAGTTGCAAGTCTATCGGTTTTCTATCAGTTACATTTCGGGGAGTGTGTGATAGAATTACACAATCTAATTCCGCAAAGCCCGTTGCATCATCGGACTACGAGACAAACGGTGAAGCGCCATCGTCACATGGTGGACATCCCACCCATACACAGCCCGGCAGGCTTTGGCCCTCTACAGGGGGGCCTCGTCATATTGCTGACGCTCTTTGAGGCGCGCGTGGAACACAACGCGCCGTCGCCGCGTCGACCCGGGCGTGGTCCATGGTCGGACAGTCTTTAAATATGAAATTAGAAATCAATGAACGTGGGTATAAAATTAGTCAACATTGTAAAAGCAGTTCCAACACACTCTACCTTACGGCATGTAAAAGTAAAAAAGAAATAATTATGCCTCTATAGATGTTAGAACTTATTGGGAACTGGCATAATCGCCATTTTGATTTTTCAATATTGCAAAACATAATAGTACAAAATTATAAGGATTTGAATATACTTCTGGGTTCTAGAAAAAAATATCGACCCAACCGCAAATCACTTGTCGCGGGTTTTATTTATTTATCCACAAAACAGTTACAGGTTACAATTAAATTATAATAACAAGGTTTTGTGCTGATTATGACCCAGAGCATAACAAAAAATTTCAACATTTTACTAGGTATCCTCAAATCTATCAATTCTCTCCTTCCACTTTAGCCTGGTTTGGTTCTTATCTTCGGGGACGCTCTCAGTGTGTTCGCCTGGAGGAGTCCTTCTCTGATTGGTGTAGCCTCACTGAGGGTGTTCCTCAGGGTAGCGTTCTCTCTCCTCTTCTTTTTTCAATTTTCATAAACTTTGTTACCAGAGTAATCTCCTCTAGTTTTCATCTCTACGCAGATGACTTGCAGCTTTACCGACATTTTACTGTAGCTGACGCGGGTTCTGCAATTGCTGCAAATCATGACCTGGCTTGCATCAGCGTTTGGGCTGAGTCATTTGGTTTGCAAATTAACCCAACTAAATCCCAGGCCATAATCAATGGCAGCAGATTCGTTCCCAATGCGGCTGTTGTTGCATCTCTGATGCCTTTATATCTCGATGGTGTTCGCATTGACTATACCGAAACCGCTAAATATCTGGGTGTAATTATTGACTCCAATCTCTCGTGGCGTGCTCAGGTCAATGAGGTCAGCCGTAAGGTAAATTTTTCCTTTCATTCGTTGAAATGCCTTCAAAGTCTTCTTCCCTTGAAGACTAAAATTTCTTTGGCACAAACACTTATTCAGCCGATTATAGATTATGCCAATGCCTGCTATTTGGATGCTACCGAGGAGCTATTAAACAAGCTTGAGCGATTGCAAAATCTATGCAAGCCACAACAACAAAGCGAATGCTTTGTTTTCGGTCTTCGAAAGTATGACCATGTTTCTCACCTTCGCAAGCAACTCAAGTGGCTCCCAATCCGTTTTCGCAGGAACACTAGAATTTTGTGTCTCCTCTTCAACATTCTACACAACCCGTCTTACCCTTCCTACCTGCGTGAGCGTTTTTCTTACGCTCGTTCTAGCGACGTACCTTGTAGATCACACCTTAGATCCCTCCTTAAATCTCATCCTCATAAAACTAGCTACTACTCTTATTCCTTCTCTGTCCATGCTGTAAGATTGTGGAACTCACTTCCACCTAGCATTCGTGATTTAAAAACTATATCTCTATTCAAATGTCGATTAAAAGAGCATTACCTTTCCTCTTAACTGTGTTAATTATTTATGTATATAATAATATGATATGTTTATATATTCTAACATTATGTATTTATTTAAGTACTAGCTTTTGCCCGCGACTTCGTCCGCGTGGAATAGTTACTTTGGGCTAACGTTAAATTTAACCCCGATTTTGAAACATTCTTCATTGGCGCTCCGCTCCTATTGGCCTTAGCGTAATCTATACTAATATTATAAAGAGGAAGCCTTTGTATTTTTGTATGTTTGTATTGAATAGGCTCAAAAACTACTGGACTGATTTCAAAATTTCTTTTACCATTACTTAGAGGGATTCTTCCGAATCCGTATAGGCTATATTTTATCCCGGAAAATAGATAGGATTTTTCGTGGTAGTCTAATATTATAAAGAGGAAACCTTTGTATTTTTGTATGTTTGTATTGAATAGGCTCAAAAACTACTGGACATATTTCAAAATTTCTTTTACCATTACTTAGAGGGATTCTTCCGAATCCGTATAGGCTATATTTTATCCCGGAAAATAGATAGGATTTTTCGTGGTAGTGAAAATTGTGGAGTAAGGCGTCGAAAAAACTGCCGTACGTTAACGATTTTCGCGAACGCTGCCTATATTATTGTTAATATTGTTTAGATCACGTTCACATGAGGCTTAAGTACCTAGAGAACGCTTCGACCGCGAGACGCGTCGAGCGCGGCGACCGATTCTCAAAAATAATCCTTATAGCATGATTCAGTATTCACGCGCGATGGCTTATTATTATAAGCGTATTTCATGTATAACTTTGGTGTTTCTATACCGATTTATATGATTCTTTTTACGGTTTCGTAGCCGAATGGCAAAAAACGGAATCTTTATAGTTTCGACATGTCTGTCCGTCTGTCTGTCTGTCTGTCTGTCCGTCCGTCCGTCCGTCAGTCTGTCACAGCAATTTTATTCCGAAACTATTAGGACTATACATGTGAAACTTGATAGGTAGATGTATTCTGTGAACCGCTTTCCGATTTTGAGAAAAATATTTAAAACTAGCTTTTGCCCGCGACTTTGTCCGCGTGGAATAGTTACTTTGGGCTAACGTTAAATTTAACCCCGATTTTGAAGCATTCTTCATTGGCGCTCCGCTCCTATTGGCCTTAGCGTAATGATACAATATAGCTGTGCCCGCGACTCCGTCAGCGTAAGTTAATGTATTGGTAATATTGTTTAGATCACGTTCACATGAGGCTTAAGTACCTAGAGAACGCTTCGACCGCGAGACGCGTCGAGCGCGGCGACCGATTCTCAAAAATAATCCTTATAGCATGATTCAGTATTCACGCGCGATGGCTTATTATTATAAACGTATTTCATGTATAACTTTGGTGTTTCTATACCGATTTATATGATTCTTTTTACGGTTTCGTAGCCGAATGGCAAAAAACGGAATCTTTATAGTTTCGACATGTCTGTCCGTCTGTCTGTCTGTCTGTCTGTCCGTCCGTCCGTCTGTCACAGCAATTTTATTCCGAAACTATTAGGACTATACATGTGAAACTTGATAGGTAGATGTATTCTGTGAACCGCTTTCCGATTTTGAGAAAAATATTAAAAAATATTTAAAATAAAGGGGCCCCCCTTTATTTTAAATATTTTTTCCCCATACATGGAACTAAACCTGAAAATTTTTTTTTTCATGAAATCGATGCATGTGTGGTATCTATAGACAGTTCTTTAAAAACGACATCGGGGTTTCTAAAACCGCTTTTCCATAAAGTCAATCGTTTAAAAGATATAAGCTTCCAAAGTGGTAAAATGTGTGTGTGGAGGACACAACCTCTAACTTCTATAATAATGGAGTGAAAAATCTAAAAAAAATATATGTCTGTAGATCTTAATATAAACTTTCAACCAAAATTTGTTTGAACGAAATCAGTTCAGCAGTTTTTGAGATACAGCATATTTTCTAAAACCGCAAATATAACTTTGTAATTCATACAAACACTATGAAAAACAAATTTATTCGGCGCAGTTGTAAAAAATGTAAAAAAGCCAGTTTTAAGAAATTTGTAAGGTTTTTTTTTTCAAAACAAATTTATTTGGCGCAGTTGTAAAAAATGTAAATAAGCTAGTTTTAAGAAATTTGTAAGGTTTTTTTTTCGTCAAATATATTTGCATATTATATTATAGTTACTACGGAACCCTTCATGGGCGAGTCTGACTCGCACTTGGCCAATTTTTTTATGGAATAGTTAATAATGTTAACTTTTTCAATTAGGGGTGACTGAGAGTGTTATAAACGTAAGAGTAGACAAATATTATAATCAGAAAGCTTCGAACTGCTAAGCTATCGGGAGTTACACGTGTTATTGTGAGTCAACCATAAAAGTTAGACATATGCTGTCGTGGGATATTTTTTATATAATTTTAAGGAGAACATTTCCGTCATGAAATGATTTGTGTAGCTTTAACCATTAAGGTTGCACACGCGACGGAAGCTTAAAAAATGGAGTAACTTCTCCCGTTTTCCCAACATTTCCCTTCGCTGCTCTGCTCCTATTGATTGTAGCGTGATGAAAAGTATACTATAACCCGCTCAGGAGTATGAAAAATAATTGTACCAAGTTTCGTTAAAATCCGTCGAGTAGTTTTTGTTTCTATAACGGTTATACAGACAGACAGACAGACAGACAGACAGACAAAAATTTAACTGATTGCATTTTTGGCATGAGTATCGATCCTTAATCACCCCCTGATAGTTATTTTGGAAATATATTTCATGTAGAGAATTGGCCTCTCTACAGATTTATTATAAGTATAGATAAAGGGGGGCTCCCCATACATGGAACTAAACCTGAAAATATTTTTTTTCATGAAATCGATGCATGTGTGGTATCTATAGACAGTTCTTTAAAAACGACATCGGGGTTTCTAAAACCACTTTTCCATAAAGTCAATCGTTTAAAAGATATAAGCTTCCAAAGTGGTAAAATGTGTGTGTGGCGGACACAACCTCTAACTTCTATAATAATGAAGTGAAAAATCTAAAAAAAATATATGTCTGTAGATCTTAATATAAACTTTCAACCAAAATTAGTTTGAACGAAATCAGTTCAGCAGTTTTTGAGATACAGCATATTTTCTAAAACCGCAAATATAACTTTGTAATTCATACAAACACTATGAAAAACAAATTTATTCGGCGCAGTTGTAAAAAATGTAAAAAAGCCAGTTTTAAGAAATTTGTAAGGTTTTTTTTTTCAAAACAAATTTATTTGGCGCAGTTGTAAAAAATGTAAATAAGCTAGTTTTAAGAAATTTGTAAGGTTTTTTTTCGTCAAATAAATTTGCATATTATATTATAGTTACTACGGAACCCTTCATGGGCGAGTCTGACTCGCACTTGGCCAACTTTTTTATGGAATAGTTAATAATGTTAACTTTTTCAATTAGGGGTGACTGAGAGTGTTATAAACGTAAGAGTAGACAAATATTATAATCAGAAAGCTTCGAACTGCTAAGCTATCGGGAGTTACACGTGTTATTGTGAGTCAACCATAAAAGTTAGACATATGCTGTCGTGGGATATTTTTTATATAATTTTAAGGAGAACATTTCCGTCATGAAATGATTTGTGTAGCTTTAACCATTAAGGTTGCACACGCGACGGAAGCTTAAAAAATGGAGTAACTTCTCCCGTTTTCCCAACATTTCCCTTCACTGCTCTGCTCCTATTGATTGTAGCGTGATGAAAAGTATACTATAACCCGCTCAGGAGTATGAAAAATGATTGTACCAAGTATCGTTAAAATCCGTCGAGTAGTTTTTGTTTCTATAACGGTTATACAGACAGACAGACAGACAGACAGACAGACAGACATACAAAAATTGAACTGATTGCATTTTTGGCATGAGTATCGATCCTTAATCACCCCCTGATAGTTATTTTGGAAATATATTTCATGTACAGAATTGACCTCTCTACAGATTTATTAGAAGTATAGATAGATATGTTATTTTTATTGTATTGTAAGTATGTGTAAGTATATTTAAATGTTTTAGTTTTAGACGTCACATATTCATATTTATTTCTCTTCTTGTTCTACATTTCTTTTTCACTTCTCCTTTCGCAGGTCTGCTGGAAGAAATTTCTTAAGAAATAAGCAGTACCTTTGTACTCAGATATTATAATTATGCTTATCTTAATGTATTTTACTGTGTGTACATAAATAATAAAATAAATAAAATAAAAAATATTATATATTTAACTTATCTATTGTATAAGTTCACAAGTTCAATGTATTTTTATTCTTTATACGTATGGTTTCTTAATACATACTCATAAGGTACGGGCCTTAGTCGTGTTTTACACGTGGCCTACAAACAGGTAAAGTACAATTTATTAATCAGCTATTTATTAAAGGAAATGTTTACGTAAGTATAATTAAATCTTTATTTTGCCTGGAAAAAACGTAGGTAACTTTTACTTGATAATGGTACTGATGTAGTTTATTATAAACATATATCGTACCGCGTTTTTGTTTTGTGTGTGTCATCTCGCAGATCACTGAGGTTGTCAGCTGCTTAACCGGGCTTGTAAAGCCTCCAGCCAGGGCTTATTATAAAACTTACAAACTAGGCGACTACACGCTAAGGGCATCCCCTGTGGGGTACGGCCCTCGGCTTAGGGCGTATATCGTATCGCGTGGTGACAAGAGCTATAAAAACGCTTCATCGTGGAACATTTGGCAACGTTTTCACTACCAGCGTGATAAAGAACTGTCAGAAAATCGAAGAAAATACATGATTTTCACTGTATTTGAAATGATGGCATGTATTGATGACTGAATATGATCTACAAAATTATTTTATTCTAAGAGTTCCAGATAGCATATCAGAAAGATATTCAATGTTAGGCATCTATTATTAAATGTTGTAATGCAATATGGGAACAAAAAATATTTTGCTATTCCATCAATTGTGTAATTTGTTTTTTTTCTTCTAAATCTGCTGACTATAAATACAATAACCAAATTTCCATTTTTCCCTGTACCAACTATCTGAATATTTTCTCCAAAAATTCGCTACCAAAACCTACATAAAAAACGAGAAACTTAAAACCCGTCCGGTACAATAAAGTTTAGCCAATATCCGTGGCAAGCAAAAACCTTGAAGGCTGTGATAATCTGTTTGACGAGTACAAAATCCAACGGACCGCGTTGTCGATCGGGGCTGAAAACAACGTGTGTGACACCAGTACACGAGTCCCAGGAGGTACGATGCACCACTAAGCAAATAGATGCAGAAGAACAGATTCCAAAAATGTATTTATTACTAGTTTCTCCCTACGGCTTCACTCGCGTGTAAGGTTCTGCATTATATGTTCTGGTTTCCGAAATTAATAATAGCCTGTAAGTTGCCCTTACTTAATAGCTATATAACAATTAAAGTTTAATTCAAATCCATCTTGTTCCGGAGATAACCGTGTACAAACAGACAAAAGTTGCTTTTTATTCTTGCTCTATTACTGTTTCTGAACCCCCTCAATATTTTACAATGTAACGCATATTTTCTCCCTTGTTAAAATTATTGTTGTGTTTCTCATTTTTACTAAGCGTCACGTGACGGTGCAAATAAATTGATATTTTTTCTTTCTTTATACTATATAAAGCTAGATTACCACTCACTGACTCACTCATTGACATAATTGTTCTCCCAGATGGTGGATGGGGAGGTGGGTATATTTTGACAGATTCGTAAACAAGTAACTCTCAAACCTACGGGAAAAGTGCCAAACCTCCCCTTTTCACCCCCCTTCTCCCCCCCCCCCCCCCCCCTATCGTATCTCGGAAACTACGAGACCCGTATTTTTTTCTTTTTACGGATTCGTATAGAGGAGGCTCGGTAAAGTAAAAACCATTTTCTTGCCCCCCTCCTCACCCCCTTTAGGCGGATCTTGGAAATTAAGAGACTTGGAACATTTTTTTTTCAGATTCATTTAGAGGGGTAATGCTTTAGTCGACATACTTCTGCAACCCCCCCCCCCCCCATCACCCCCCCATCACACCCCCCTTTTTTTTTTTTTCACAAGCACGCGAGGTGCTTGCACCTCGTGCAACACGCAAATACTAGTTTTCATTATAAAATTAAACGTGCAAATTAATGATGACATATCTTGACACGAAGTTCACGAGTACTGATAGCAAGGGAACTCGTGCTTTTTTTAGGATGGGGAAGCATCCAATGACTGCCTGCCGATCTGGGCAAAGCGGGAGCGTGTGTCGGTCTTTTAAAACCTATCCGTGTTCCATCATTTGCCCTTCATGTTCCGAGGCCACGGTAACTCTTTCGAACAATTCCGTAACCCCGGCAGGCAACGGCCCCCTGCGAGCTCCGGGCGAGGGCCCCGACAATTTTGCTGACACTCTTTGAGGCACGCGTGGAACACGACGCGCCAAGAACAAGGGCCTGCTTTCAGTCGGGCGGCGAGCTACCCATTGCTCGCGGCCCGCAGGCCTGCGCCTACGGTGGCTGGGAGTCACCCTGTGACACCCGACGCCCAGAGTGTGTCCTGCGGCAGCTGGGGCGCAAGGGCTGTGAGGGCGTTGAGACCCGCCTCTCCCTCGCACATCCCGCCACCTCCTTCATGCGAACTCATGACTGGCATTTGTTTGAAATATGACATCATCGTAAGCCAATCAAAAATGGCCGGACACAATTATGTGTGTGCGTTGATTTTCGATCGACGTATAAAATGCCAACCTTCTATATTATTTTGTGAGTGACCAATTATAGTAGTGTGTGTCTGCCGAAAAAGAAAACAAACGTGAAAAGCCAAAGCTGCTGGAGTAAAAGTGTCCGCGTTTTTCTGATGTCGTTTGGGATATACAAGATAGATTTTGTGTATCGCTTTAGGTTTAGAATTAATCTGCTTTTGGGGGCCACGCTGAAGAGTACTTAAGTGCTCCTGCAGCCCCAAGCGCGAACATGGGGTGTTTTCACTCCGTAAGAGTTTAATAGATATCTTCGTCGCGCCTAGGGTTAATAAGGACCTCCATGAGGATATCAACATCGTTTTTTTTTTATTAAACTGATTACATTGTGCCACTTATCAGCTTAATAGAGGATGGTGGTAGATTGAGTTGATTGATTGTCCCCTACCATGAGGAAATAGCAGGTACTTATTTTTAATGATATAAATATCATCTTTTTCTTTCTAAGGTGGAAATACTCATAGATATCCTCCGCTCTGGGGTGAGCGAAGGGGTCTGTCAGACTCTTACTGACTAAAACTACCTCGTGTTCCCTCTTAAACATGCGCCGGGGCCTGCGGGAACACCTAAGTAATCTTCAACGCGACCCCGACTAGTACCGGCCCGCCTCCGCGGGCCTCACCTTTTTAAGCAGGGGGAGTGAGGTGTTTGGCTTCCCTCCCCTGCGACTTCTGAGAAGAGCGCGCGTAGAACTCACGTCTCGTTTTATTGGGGACGGTGGGCATCCCCAAGTCCACAGTTCCTAGAACCTTTTATGGGAGGCGCCAGAGAGCATTGTCTGCCCTCTGTCAAAGCCCGATGCGCTTTCTGCGGGCCAGGAGAGCGCTCGAGATCTCTCTCTCCCTTTCTGCAGCGCTCATGTCAGCGACATGACAACTTCGCAGGAAATTACCGCGTCCCAAGAAGCTGCGCCGCTGGCCATGGTACGAATCACCGCCGGCAGCGACAGGTCGTTTCCCACTTCTGACACGAGGGCATGGGGCGGCTCCTCCTAAGCTGCATACTTTGCAAGCGTATGCCACGCCGTGTCCTCACGACAATGGACGCAGTAATGACACCGAGAGTCTGGCTCCCTGCCTATGCGACCCAGATACTTCCCGAAGCAGCCGTGCCCCGAGAGCACCTGCATCGCCCTAAAGGATAGGGAGCCGTGCCGCCTCCCAAATATAAATATCATCTGTGCCAACCTGCCAACATAGAGGGAAAGATATCTAGAAGGAGATCCATTTAAAGATCGTCGGGCCGAGAGAAGCACAGAAGTTCCAATAGGTTTGAGGTAGTGGATAGATTGTCTACTGGCCACAACAAATTGAAAAGCCTGATAGGCCGCTGGGTGAAGAGTGGCGATCATAATCTTTGGACATGAAGGGTTCTCCACAGAGTGAGAGATGATATACATAATAATGCAACTTTATTCTAGTTATGTGTAGTAACATACATGAAAAGCTGTTGCCTATGACTTGGCTTGCAAGGAAATTTCGCACATTTTCCCAGGATACAAAGAAATCTGTGCTATTCCAGCTATGAATATGGTAAATTACATTCAAATCATCGTAAGAAACAAACATCCAAAACAACTTTTGAATTTTTCATCTATGGAGTCGTCCTCTATCTAATCTATACTAATATTTAAAGGAAAAATTTGTTTGTAAATTGTATATAGCGGGTTCTCTCCGGAACAAACAATTAGTCTAGCGGTCAGTGGCCCTGACTGCTATGCGCAAGGTCGTGGGTTCGATTCCCACCCAGGACAAATGTTTGTGTGATGAGCATGATCATTTTTTCTTTATCTGGGTGTAATTTATCCATAATATGTATATATTTAAAAATAAATATGTATGTTTATCGGTTGTCTAGTACTCATAGCACAAGCTCTGCTTAGTTTGGGACTAGATGGCGTTGTGTGAAAGTTGTGGAATATTATTATTCTAGAATTGTTTTCATTGGTAGTAAGGTGTATTATTTGTAAGTGCTATAATAGGTTATAAATTATTTTTAAATCCACGTGAACGATGTCGCGAGTGAAATGCTAGTCAAGCTACAGAATGATATAAGTTAACTGGTAGAGATATGCCTTGTTGCATTAAATCCGCCCATGTACCACTATTGTACTATATTTACCCAATCAACCTTGAACGCTTTATTAAAGAAATTTGACAAATTGTTGTAGCTTGATGTGCTGGCGTTTGTACATAAGACATAAATGAGTAAAACGGATTCAGAAGCCATTTAACTTTTACGTGTAATTTAAAGGGTATATACATACCAAGTGCATTGCTTCTTTGGATGATAACAAACGATATGGCAAGGGTTTTGTAATCCTAAGTCTACGTGTGTAGAACTTTTTACAAATTCCAATACACTGATACCAGAGACCGAATTTTTCAAATTAAGAAGAACGAAAAGAATTATCGTGTTATTGGCAAGTGACGTGGAAAGTTATTGACCCTCGTAGTGCTGTGACACGTTTATTATGATTGGTATTCGAGAAACATATGAAACCGATAATTTGGTATCACTTCTTTGAGTCAGTTATTTTGAGCTGAAACTGTGCATAGGGACTCCATACCAGATGTTGTCTTCAGCCCTTTTGGATAGATATATGGGGTTTCCGTTAGACGTTGTATAATGGATTCCACTTTATATGTTTTTCTATGTAGCTACCATGTTATCTGTTCACCACCCATGGTCAACTGGTAGAGAATGCCGAAAGTATTAAGTCCGGCTTTGTAACTATGTCCTGCATAAAGATTAAACATATAAATAAGTAAATAATTCTCTACGTACGTACGGTAGCCGATATGCACAAATATGCATGGAATATTATTAATTATTATAGTGCTCAACGGCAATAATGGATATTTATTTTGCAAATTGTTTACGCGTCATTTCCTTTTTCGTTTTAAATTTAAACAAGATGGTATCAGTATTTCCTAGCTGACCACACTAAGAAGAAATATTGACAAAATAACATCAAACATCGTTTGACCACCCTCTCACCAGATGGTAAGCGATGATATGATCGAAGATTGAGCACGCTTGCCTAGAAGTAACCTATTCACTCTTGACTTAAAGACTCCCAGGTTATAGCGATCTGGAAACAGACTCCGGGAGAGAATTCCACTCCTTTTTTTTTGGGGTGGGAAAATCATCGAATGACTTCTTCCGCTCAGGGTCAAGCGGAAGGGTGTATCAGAGTTCTACTGACTAAAAACCCACCCTGTTCCTTCGGCTACCCTAAATTTCCGGGGCCGCGGTAACTCGATAGAACTTTCCAGCAAACCCCGGCAGGCAATGGCCCTATGAGGCCCCGTCACTGGTGTTGACAGCTCTGGAATTCCACTCCTTAGCCGTACACACAATGGAAGTATCCTTCGTCGAGCTATCCTTTGATTGTTTTTCAGGGGAAAATCATTAAACGACTCCCGCTCTAGGTGGTTTAGAAAGGAGTGTCCAACGTCTTCTGACTAAAAACCCACCCCGTTCCTTCAGTTGATCTTACGTTCCGAGGCCGCGGTATCTTTTTAGGATTTCGCCGCAACCCCGGCAGGCATTGTCAATCGTGCCCCGTTCATGGTATACTGACTGATCTTTAAGACCCGTGGACAAGATGGCCGTCGACCCAGGAAACACAATTTGTTTGCAAAGCAACAACAATACCAAGACATACAATTTTGTCTGCCTTTTATATATCACCGGTAAATAACATCGCAAGGAAAATATTTAAGGTTCCTTAGCCGTGGGCAATATTACAAGCAATTAACGATTAATATAACAAATTGCCTGTGAAATTACGCTCTTAATGATGGAGGGAAAAATAAAATACATTTATAAGATAAGTGTTATAAGAGATACCTACTTTTGTTCAATTACAATTATTTTTTATTTTACGTGTCTGAGACGGAGTTTAAGGGTCCAATATAAAAAATAACTACAAGCCTACAATAGAATTGAATTTGTCGTGCGAATCCCATTTGCCTTATTTAATCTACTTTTGCTTAAGTGTGTACATAAATTGACGTCTTTTTATCACGAGGCTAGGTAGAAACTATGGATTTAACAGACTGTTATTGCTTTTTGATGAAATCAACAGTTTATATTAAAGGTAAAAGGAATGTTTCTCACTTTCATAATAAATAAATCCAGTCGCCATGAAAATGGAAATATCTTTGAATAATCCATTTGATAAGTTACAACTATCAATTCGATTGAACTGACAGTTTGTTTTGTGAGTAGGGCAGCCTCTGTGTGGTACGAACCTCGGCTTAGGGCGTTATTGGGGAAGGGCAGATAGAGACCAGCCTGTCCCTAGCTGCTCTCCCCACTGATCAAGTTGATGGGAGGAAATGACTGAGAATAGCGGTATATATTCTACTCCACATGTCTTTCCATTGATGGCTGCACACGAATCTGCAGTATGTTAAGTAACAGAGGGCATTCCCGTTAACCCGCAATAGTATAAGCACATCAATTAGATCGCCGCACACGCGGCCCGTCATTCATAAATAAATTGCGACGTTGCCGTCCTTCAAGTACGCGTGTACAGATTGTTTCTTATAACTATCAATTTAATATTTTTAGTGAATATTTTAATATTCTTATAATATATTATAATATTTGTTATTTAACTTTTTTAATTTAAATTATTATTAATGTTTTTTTTTTCTCATAATTGTTTCTCTTTTTAATATGTTACTTACATGTAAATTTCGTCTATTGATAACCTTGTTAGCTTAGTTGTATTATCATTTTTTGCATGCTGTGGTCTCCGAAGACCAAAGGCTTAACGTGCTTTTCGAGACACGGGGGAACCTTGATATGTTAAGATGATCACCCATTCACATACTGACCTCAGATAGCGTTGCTTAACCTCAAAGATCGACTCATACGGCTGGTATTATCTTTGGGATGGAACTGCCAAATACCAACTGGACGCGCTTGAGTCTTTTGAGAAACGGGCCAAGAGACTCATTGGCAACGATGCACTGGTCGAGTCAAAGCTCCAGAGCATTGAACATCGATGACGAGTTGCAATTCTATCGGTTTTCTATCGGTTACACTTCGGGGGATGTGCGATGGAATTACACAATCTAATTCCGCCAAGTCCGTTCCATCATCGGACTACAAGACAAACGGCGATGCGCCATCGTTACAAATGGTGGAAATCCCACCCATACGCACAAAACGTTTTGGGAATACCTTCATTGTGCGTACGGCTTTTTTTTTTTAACGTGGTAAAATTATCAAATAAGTCCTCCCACTCCGGGCAGGGTGGGAGGGACTGTCAGACTTTTACTGACTAAAATCCACGGTGTTCCTTCAATAACCCTTTACATACCGGGGCCACGGTAACGGGATGAGTCCCACGACCCCGGCGGGCTTCGGCCCTCTGCAGAGGGGGCCTCGTCATGTTGCTGACGCTCTTTGAGGCGCGCGTGGAACACGACGCGCCGTCGACCCGGGCATGGTCCATGGTCGGACAGCGCGTTGCCCTTTACTCGCTGTCCGCATGCCCGCGCCTACGGTGGCCGGAGATCGTCGGCCGACGTCCGACGCCGTGGGCGTCTACCCCTGCGGCTGGGCTGGAGGGAGGACGCCATACTCTCTCTCACGCGGCCCGCCTCCTCCTTCGGAAGCATGACTGCTTCGCAGAAGGAGGCGACCGCTTCCCACTCCCTCTCGCCCCGCAGCATGGCCTCGACCAAGGCCGGGCGCGAGAGGTCTCCGCCTATTGTCGCCGTGAGGACACGTCGGTGCTCTGCCCAAGCTGGGCAGTCCTGCACCGTGTGCTCGACTGTGTCCTCAGGGCGACCCCCGCAGTGGTGACACCCAGGCGTCTCTTCCTTACCCATCAGACACAGGTACCTCCCGAAACTTCCGTGTCCGGTGAGGACCTGCGTCATGCGGTAGGTCAGGACGCCGTGACGCCGATCTAGCCACTCCTCAAAGAGGGGTCTTACCGCCGCAATTGCGGCGTGCCCGGCCGTCGGTTGCGACAGTCGTTCCCTCCATACTGCCCTGAGATCGCGCCGGAGCTCTTCCCGCCGCGCCTCGACTTCTCGAGGCAGCGGGGATACGCCCCGGCGCTGCGCCTCCACGCGCCATTCATAGACGCGCTGGAGGGCAGTCGCCTCCAGATCCCAGGGCAGCAATCCGGCAAGGAGGTTGGCCGATTCGCCGGCGATCGTGCGGTATCCCCGGATCATTCGGATAGCCATGACCCTCTGGCATGCGACCAACTTTCGTGGTCGCGTCCGGATGCACAGGGCCCACACTGGGGACCCGTAGAGGGCCATGGACCGCACGACGCCGGCGTACAGCCTTTGGCAGGAGGCATTTGGCCCGCTGAGATTAGGCAGGAGTCGCCTGAAGGCGGCTGCTGCCCGGTTCAGCTTTGGGGCCAAACTCAGGAAGTGCTCCCTGAAGTTCCACCGGCTGTCGAGGACGAGTCCCAGGTACTTCATCGTCCTCCCGACGCCGATGCGAACGCCCTCTACCGTTATGTGGGACTCGGACCGTGGCGCGTTCCGACCGCCATGAAAGCACATGGCCTCGGTCTTGTGCAGCGCCACGTCGAGTCCCAACTGCCGGATCCTATGAACGACTGTCGCAACCGCTTGCGTCGCCAGGTCGGTCGCCGCCTGGTGCGACTCTCCCTGCGCCAGGACGAGCATGTCGTCAGCGTAAAATACTACGCTGACGCCGTCAGGGAGGTCTCCCTGCAGCACCCAGTCGTATCCGATGTTCCACAGGGGCGGCCCCAAGACCGATCCCTGTGGGACACCGCACGACATCTCTCGCCGGTTCCACTCTCCCCGGTGACCGGGGTAGATGACGGCTCTGTCCGTCAGGTAGTCCTCGACTATGCGACGGAGGTAGGTCGGCACCCGGTGATACCGGAGTGCCTCCCTGATGCAACTCCAGGGCAGGGTGTTAAAAGCGTTGGTGATGTCCAAAGACACCGCCAAGACGACCCTGCCCCGGGATACCGCGTCCCCCGTCGTGAGGGCTCTCACGCGTATGATGGCATCCACCGTCGAGCGCCCCCTGCGGAAGCCAAATTGGCACTCCGCAAGATCCGGGCCCACCCGATTCAGGTGCCCGAAGAGGCGGTCTGCAATTACTCTTTCCAAGAGCTTGCCCGCCTCGTCGAGCAGCACGATGGGCCGGAATGCGGACGGAGAGTCCGCAGGACGCCCGGCTTTCTGGATCAGGACCAGCTTTCCCGTTTTCCAGCGAAGCGGAAACTGGCCGCTCTCCAGGCATGCGCTAAAGAGCCCCCCTAGTTGAGGCCCGAGAGCCTCCGAGGCCAGGACCCAGGCTTTCCCTGGCAAGCCATCGGGTCCTGGGGCGGTATTTTTGGCCTTGAGCCGTTGTACCGCCACTCTCAAGTCTACCTCGGTCACCTCTGGAGCGTCGTGGACGTCGTCGTCGCTGTGGTCCGCGTTTGCGCCAGCTTCAGGTTCCGTCGGAGACGGAGCCATGGGCGGGGGAGCGTGCTCCCCTCGCAATGGGAACAGGGCGCTCACCACGTCCTCCAAGAACTGAGGCTGGAGACTCTGCGTCAACGGAGGAGCCCAGGGGCGGAGCTTCTCTCGCACCCACTTGTAGGGGCGGCCCCATGGGTCCCCGTCCAGAGTCGCCAGCCTCTCCTCCCGGGCCAGTTCCTTGGCCCGCCAGATCTCGTCTCGGAGGACGGCCTTCGCTGCCCTGTAGCCCTCGTACAGCTCCGCCTCTACAGTCGCCGCATCCGAAGGTCGGGTGTGGCGCCTGCGGAACCTGGTGTACCGGCGTCGCGCCGCAACGCACGCTTCGCGCAGCGCTGTTAGCTCGCTCGACCACCAGTACAGCTGACGCCGGCCGCGTCCTCGCCGGACCCGGGGCATGGCCACGTCGCAGATCTCCGACATGGCCTCCCGGAACCACTCCGCCTCGTCGTTTATGTCGGCAGGCCTGTCCGGGGGTGACCCCAGGCCTGCACGATCGAGGCTTCCAGGAATAGCTCCCGGTCCATCTGCTTCAGCGCCCATCGCGGACCACTCAGGTCCCGTCGGACCGGCGCGTCTGGGGTCTGGGCGGAGACGTCGAACCGGATATACCGGTGGTCGGAATAGGTCTCCACCTCCTCCACAACGCGCCAGTCGGTGACGCGCGGTGACAGGCTAGGGGTGGCGAACGTAACGTCCACCACCGACTCGCCCGTAAACCGCACGCACGTGGGGACAGAACCCCGGTTCTCGATCACCAGGCCCTGCGCGCGGGCCCAGTGCTCGAGCATCCTGCCCCGCCCATGGTCCGTAGACCGGAAACCCCAAGCCGGACTTTTGGCTTTGAAGTCCCCGAGGACGAGGGCGGGGAGGGAACCGAGGGCGACGACGACGTCTCCCAGCTCCGTTAGGGAGTTCTGGAACTCGGCAAGAGTTCGGTTCGGGGAGAAATAAACGCCTACCACAGCGATCTCCCCGAACCGTGCTGCGACGATCCCACGCCCTCTCTTGACGCGATCGAGGGGCGGGGTACCGGCGGCGGCCGACGAAACGAGGGTCACCGAGCCGTCCAAGTCCGCCACCCAGTCATTCCTGGGCAGGACAAAATACGGCTCGGCGACCACGGCGACGTTGATCAACCACTGCGCCATGCTCTGAAGCAAAAGTTCCTGAGCAGCGGCGCAGTGGTTGATGTTAGCCTGGAGGAAGCGCAATGGGGACATTAATCGGGATCCATTGCAGCCTCCTCCAGGGCCCCTCGCGGGGGTTCAGCCACGACGGCGACGGCGGTGGCAGTAGCGACGGCGGCGGCGGCGGCGGCGGTGGCGGTGATGACGGCGGCAGAGGGCCTACCTCTGCGCCCGGCTTTGGTGAGTGGGGCGCAGGACTTGCCCCCAGCCCAGTGATCGGCCGGCTTGCCAACCGCCTCACATGCGAAGCAGTGAGGCGGGGCGGAGCACGAGCCGGCCTTGTGACCGGGCTGACCGCAGCGGAAGCACCTATCGCTGCGGTCTACCTCCGAGGTGCACACGCATGCCGCATGGTTGCCCACTTGGCAGCGGAAGCACCTCAGGGGTCTGGGGTCCAGGACTTTCACCTGCGCAGACACCCAACCAACCAGGAGCCTTCGGCCCTCCTGGATCTTTTTGGCCGCCGGGACGGGGTAGCTAACCGTAATGGTTTGCCCCCCCGTGAAGCCAGGACGCAGGTCACCCGCCCTCACCTGATCGGGAGGGTACCCCCCAGTCCTGGCTACGGCGGCCACCATTTCCTCGGCCGTCACGGAGTCATCCAGGCCCAATATGCGCATGTCTGCGCGCTTGGTGGGTCTGGAGACTCGGGCCTCCTCCGCATTTAAGGACGTTCTGAGCCGTTTGGCCAGAGCGTCAGCGGCAGGGCCACTGGCCGCGCCGGGGATCTCCAGCATCCGAGCCCCCGTCGCAGTGACCCGGTGAGTTGTGCGTACGGCTAAGGAGTGGAATTCCCTGCCGGAGTCTGTGTTTCCAGATAGCTATAACCTACGGGTCTTTAAATCAAGAGTGAATAGGTTACTTCTAGACAAGCGTACTCCATCTTCGACCACATCATCGCTTACCATTAGGTGAGATGGTGGTTAAACCCGAGCCTACTCTGAATTTAAATAAAAACTTTTTACCAAAAAATTAAACCGAGTCCCAAAAAACACTGCAAAGTGAAAAATAACTTTAATTTCGGTAGTCGATGTCTTTAGTTTTGTATTGTGACGTGCATACCACATTCAAGAAATCGAAGCGGAACACATGAAATACTTATTATTCCTACTTATATATTGAGTAGTTCCAGTGGCCATCTGTGGTCTTCATCATCAGGTTCACTTCGCAAATAGCTTTTCGAATGCAACTACACAAATTACTATAAAGAATACTCAAATCACTATAGGTGTGCCTATAATATTTGAAGAGTTCCCTCGATTTCTCCAGGATTCCATCATCAGATTCTGACTTGGTGACAATGGGACCAATTTCGAAGTAAACCCTTTCAAACAAAAAGAATTTTTCAAATCAGTTTAGCCGTCTTCGAGTAATCGGTGATCATACATTAAAACAAAAATATACGCGCCGACTTGATAACCTCTTACTTTTTTGTCGTCAGTTGAAAAAAAAAATACATACACAAATGAAGATCAACCGTCCAGACTCCCAAAAACAGACTACTAACCCATCTGCATCACAAAATGCGATATTAAGCTGAAAGAATACACAATAACTCACCGCGGTACCAAGTTAAGCCCATTCTGGCAGTCGCTTTCCTCCATCTGACATCATAAACTACCACACCCGTGTGTGATGTTTAAAATCTAACCGGAATGCTATTAAGCTTTATTATGTAAAATTCTGGCTGAAGTCCAAGACTAAAAGAGCCTGAGTTGCCAGGATGGGTTGTAAATTATATTACATTGTTCTGTAAATGGTAGCCGACGGCGCTTGTTTCTAGTCAAGTATTTATGGCGTGTGGAGCTGATGGAAGATACTTTTCTGTATCATTTTGCTGTAGTTACCATGTTGCTTTCATTGGAAAGTTAGGAGACGGTGGGATGAGTGAGCCTTTTTTACAAATGGGCGCTTCATCACAACTCCGTGAAAATAGGAAAGCAGGTAGAGGCAGAGGTGACAGTGACAAACAATGATGGAATAAAGCACCTTTTCAATATAATATACTAGCTTTTGCCCGCGACTTCGTTCGCATGGGAGGTTTTTCCCGCGTAAATTCCGAACCCGTGTGAATACCGGGATAAAAAGTCCAGGATGTCAACTACCTACTTAGCAAATTTCATTGAGATCCGTTCTGTAGTTTTTGCGTGAAAGAGCAACAGACATACATACATCCTCACAAACTTTCGCATTTTTAACACGCTTTTATTAGGTCGACCTGTATGTAACTAACTATGTAATGGAATCTAAGGTAACTAATTTAACCATCTTCCAAGGGTTGTAGCGTAATGATAATTGGCAGCTGTATGTAGTTTTGATGACAATACAATAATATGGTACAGTCAAACTGATCTGATGATGGAGCCGGAAGATATGAACTGGAACTTTATGATGGAAAATCATATCATAGCTCTTTTGGATTTCTTATAAAAGTCTTGTAATGAACTTTGATCACAATTAGGTTTCAAGGTCTGATGATGAAGCCGGAAGATAGGCACTAGCATTCCATGATGGAATATCGTATCATAGTCGTGTTTGCATTTGTGAGAAAGGCCACTTAATGGACTTTGAACACGATCAGGTTTCAAGGTCTTAACCCTTTTGAATTACCGATCCGATTTGAAAGTTGTCACTATCAAATATACATAATAATCCTCTGGGGGGATCGACCGTTTAATTGTTCACTACTCGTGGGAATAATATGGCAAAAACTACAAAAAAAGAAACAGCAATATTTGTTTTCACGTGCATTTATAAAAGCGTGTATTTCTAGTGTTTTTTGAACTATTAATTTATTAATATTAGTAGGACAGGATACACAAATAGCAACTATACATAACGTGCAGTACTGTTGCTTGCTAACGTTATGAGTGATTATTTTCTACGTATTATTTCAGAAGACGCATGTGATTCAGTACGTCGAAACACGACGTGTCGTTTAAAAATCTCAGAATATTACAGTTTTGATTAGTATTATAAACAAAGACAGCACTCAATATGTGTGAAGTCACATGCAAGTATTCCATATTTTCCACCGACGTTATTAATTTCAATTTTATTTCAATTCTATTTTATTTCAATTAATTCTTATTTTATTATATGATTTTTTTTAAATTTAATCGATGCGAAAAACGTTACTAACATAGTCGTAAGTTAATTTGTTACTAACAAAATATGGACAATGATGTCTGAAAGAAACGATTTTTATTTTTCTTTTATTTATTTTTATTAATGTTTCACAAATCAGTGAACTTTTGTTAGTAGTCCTAAATCCTAATAAAAAATTATTGACTCCCAATTTATTGTTTCTAGATCTCACTCTTCCTTTCTGAAAGGCATGTCATCGCCTGCTTACCCTTATCCTAACTGTGTTGAGTTCGTCTTCTAGTCTAACTGTATGCAGCTGAATACTATCAATGAAACACGATACTTTATTTATTTATTTAAATGGGAGACCAACAGCTCCTTAAATTAATCAAGAAACAGTATGAAAATTTGACAGCCCATTACTCCTCCTCACTCCTCTCCACGTATACATGTGAAATCAAGGAACACTGTGAACGACATAGTACCGTCAGCAGGAAAACGTTACACTTAATATAACACTAATAACATTATAATATGTAAAAACCTAAACACAACTAAATAAAATTACAAGATTACTTAAATCTAATTATTACTTAAAAAACTTAAGGCTTAAGCACCTCCTCGCTGATGACACACTTGTTCTAAATGGATCAATGTCATGCTGCCTGCACACCTCATTAAAGCTCCCGCTTGCATGCAACACATACGAATTCTGTCTATATTTTGAGGTAGCAAGTGGCTTTTTTAGCGGTGGATAGAATCGTTTCATCAATGGAAAAAAAAAAATCTATCACATTCACCCACTCACTCCACACACACTCACTATACATACACACTAACTATACATACACACTATACACGCACCTACGTCTCCACTTAATACTAATCCCACTAACAATATTATTATTATTTTTTGTATTTCGATTAATTTTTAGTTTTATTTTCTTCTTAAATTTTTAAAAACTTGTAAATTATAAGGTGACTCCTGACCACTAAGATATAGAGCACTTGAAATGTTAACCCAAAGGGTGGAGACCTGGTGTCCTGAAATACAGGCCCTGGCCTAGTTTAGGCACCAGTCTCCCACAATGTTTATTGTATGGAATATGTCCCTAATAACTGTAAAATTGTACATAAATATTGTGGTGAGAGAATAAAGATTATGATTATGATTATTATGATTATGTTTAGACTTGTCAAAACTGGTTTCATTTTCTGACTTTTGACTACCCGTAACAGCTGTTAAAGACGAACAGATGACAGCTGGCACCAACAGCTTAACGTAATTTCCGAGACACGTAGGAAACTCGACAATAACCTATTTCACGGTGGAACACACAGTGGAGGTTTGCCCCGCTTAAGCTAAGCTCCGCTGTGTCCTCGTAGGGGTGATAGGTGGCAACCTCTCGCTCCCGGCCCTTGTTCAATCCATGGTCCGCAGCGAAGAGGCCTGAGAAGCAGTCAGCTCTTTCTGCGAAGTAGTTATACAAGCGAAGGAGGTTGCGGAACGCGTGAGGGCGAGTCTGGTCTCAAGGCCCTCACAGCCCTGCACAGAATGTAATTAGATAGTCACCCATCCCCATAGCAACCTCGGAAAGCGTTGCTTAACCTTCGACCCGTGCGGCTGTTATTATCCAATTGCTCCGCAATATGATAACAACAACAATTATATTGCTATTAGAAAATATTGATACCAGTGGCGAAGGGTGAATTTTCATAAAAGGGAAGCCGGACCAAAAAATGCTTACCTTGCTCAAGTGTGATGCGTGATTTCCAGTAACTGTGGCCCTGTGGCTGACTTCGAAATCTTGTAACTTCGTAAATAATTATTTTTTTAATTGAAAATAATAGATTACTATTTATATAGTCATATGTAAAATAATAGACTAATATTTGCCATATTTCAAAAGGGAAGCCGGTAGGAATCGAGTTGTATGGAGCCTTCGCCACTGCTTGATACTCAATTTATTGTTTCTAAATCTCACTACCCCTTTTCTAAAGGCGTGTTAACTGAAAGATTTATTCAAACGGCTGTTTTTCTTAAGAGACTTGAAAAAAATCCCCCGATTTTGAAACATTCTTCATTAATGTTCCGCTCCTATTGGTGTTAGCGTGATGATATATAGCCTATAGCCTTCCTCGATAAATGGGCTATCTAACATCGAAAGAATTTTTCAAATCAGAACGGTAGTTCCTGAGATTAGCGCGTTCAAGCAAACAAACAAACAAACAAACAAACAAACTCTTCAGCTTTATAATATTAGTATAGATATGTAAAATAATAGACTAATATTTGCCATATTTCAAAAGGGAAGCCGGTAGGAATCGAGTTGTATGGAGCCTTCGCCACTGCTTGATACTCAATTTACTGTTTCTAAATCTCACTACCCCTTTTCTAAAGGCGTGTTAACTGAAAGATTTATTCAAACGTCTCTGTTTTTCTTAAGAGACTTGTTTACATGCTTAAGAGGCACATTCCTCATTTGTCTAGCATCCACATTGATCTTGCTTTATATGCCCACTGAACAGAACCAACTGTTTTTTCTGCTGTACTATGAACCAACTTTTATTTACGACGACGCGACGCACAGAATTTCTTACATGTGTATTGTCTTGTATGGTATTACGATTTATTTCTTCATTTATCTTTTGACTTTTGAATTTTTGGTACTAGTTTTTGCCAGCTTTTGCTTGAAGTTAAGAATTCATAACATCTGACTAGACGTCGTTAAAATTAATGAGAACAAGATTTCGAGACAATTATTTCATCAACAATTTGCACAATTAATATCATGTTGATATTAAGGCTCGTTTTAAAAACTAATAATGAATGAAAGAAAGAAAGAAATAATAACTTTATTGCCAACACAAAAAAATAGCAACAAAGAAGTATTACAAACTTATTAAAAATAGCCTATTTTTGTATGCCAAAAGGAGCGGTCTCGGCAAATGTTGAGCCGTGTGCTGCGTGGCCACAATACAGGTCAACGCGCTGATTTACAGCCCGCCCTCTTTCTCACTACCTACAGTTACATAGTTTATATAATTCTGTTAATTATCTAAAACAAAATCAATATACACGAAAATCAGTGTTTTTTAAATAATAGCCTTACAAACAAAACTCACTTTCCTATTAACAATATTACTTAGTTAGAATTTTTACATTTAATTTCGATTAAGTGAAATCTACACAGAACATATGCCGTTCTGACAGCAGCTAGAGTCGCCATCAGTTGTTACAGAAGTTAGGCTCACCTATTCGCCAAACTATGCGAAATTCGCACTCGGACGTGAAGTTACGGACATTAGTTCGACTTAAGTATGTAAGTCGTGTCTTGATGTTGTATACAAGTTGTGCTGAGTACAAGTTTCAAAAGACACCAATATAATACGATGTAGATTGAATTATCACGTGCTTAAAATGTTATAAATGAAAACTAGCTTTGCCCGCGACTTCGTTCACGCAGGTTGTTTTTCTCGCGGAAATCCCGATCCTGTGGGGATCCTGTAGGATATTTTTTCCTATAACCTCTTCTATTTTCCTATGCTCTATCAAAATTACTTCAGCCATTCCAGAGATTTTTTCTAACAAACCGAAAGACAGAGAGATAGGAAATAGGAGAGATTATTAACCGACTTCTAAAAAAGGAGGAGGTTCTCAATTCGGATGTTTGTATTTTTTTTTTTTTTTTTTATGTTTGTCCACGCATAACTCCGTCGTTTGCCAACCGATTTGAAAAATTCTTATCTTGTTAGAAAGGGTATACTTCCCAAATGGTCCCATGAAAATTTTATCGAAATCGGACAAGCCGTTTCTGAAAAATCAACAAAAGTCTAAAAAAATGTTTACGTTGATGATCTTTTCGTTTACGCTGCATAACTCCGTCATTTACGAACCGATTTGGAAAATTCACTGACCCACTAAAAAGCACGAAAATAAAAACTTTTTTGCAAAAAATAAAACCGACTTCCATATCAAAACACTACAAAGTCAAAAATAATTTTAATTTCGGAAGGCGGTGTGAAAAAAAAGAAAATACAAAACCAATAACACCGACTACCGAAATTAAAATTATTTTTGACTTTGTAGTGTTTTGATATGGAAGTCGGTTTTATTTTTTGCAAAAAAGTTTTTTTTTAATATTACAGACAGAACCTTCAATTTTATTTAAAGCTTTTTCAATTATTTTTTTTTTATATATATTTGATAGGCTTGCGTTTAACCATAATCTCACCTGATGTTAAGCGATGATGTGGTCGAAGATGAAGCACGCTTACCTAGAAGTAACCTATTCACTCTTGACTTAAAGACTCCCAGGTTATAACTATCAGGAACCACAGACTCCGGCAGGGAATTCCACTCTTTAGCCGTACGCACAATGGAAGTATTCCCAAGACGTTTCGTGCGTATAGGTGGGATGTCCACCATGTAACAATGGCGCATCGCCGTTTGTCTTGTAGTCTGATGATGGAACGGGCTTGGTGGAATAAGACTGTAATTCTGTCGCACACTCCCCGAAATATAACCGATAAAAAACTGACAGGCTTGCAACACGTCGCCGATGTTTTAGGCTCTAGAGCCTTGTCTCGACCAGTTTCTCGTTACCGATGAGCCTTTTGGCCCGTTTCTCTATAGACTCAAGTGCATCAAGCTGGTATTTGGCAGATCCGTCCCAGAGATGAGACAAAAAGCCTATACGAATTGGTTGATCTGTACGATAGGTTGTAAACTATATGATTGCCAGATTTAATACAAATGTCTCATACTATTTTTGCGTAATTAACACAAACATCCAAACTTTCACATTTATAATAATATTAGCGGATTATATTTCTGTATTGACGACCAAAGATGCGGTCACTGAGGCATCACACTGATCTGTGCAAATCCACAATATTTATTTAAACGCTTTTGTTTCATAATTTAGTCTAAGTTTAAATTGGCAGTCGTGTCGAGGTCTTTACCTATTCTCACGCAGCTGACTACCAGTCTTTCGACAATCTGAATATCGACAAAAGGGATCACGTACACAATACACAAGACATCCAGGTACATAAACAGTGAACCAGCAGCTACATGGGTAAAACCTCCACGCTATACAATGAATGCATAGGTAGACGTATATTCACGTAAGCCGTAACCACAATAATCCGTGATTGACACGCGCGTCCTATCCCGTCCGAGCCGAACGTTTATCGGACCCCGTATTAGTGGCCTACACTGATCACAATTTAGTTTTAATCCCCTAGCCCCTGACGTAGAACAAGAAATCTTTATAGAAGCGTCACTCACTCGTGTAGGTACTTTCTCTTGGTGGTCCTACAGACCGAACTCTATAAATCTATACTAATACTATAAAGCGGAACAGTTTGTTTGTTAGAACGCGTTAATCTTCGAAAGTACTGAGTGGATTTGGATGAAATTTGGTATAGATATAGCTTGAGGATATAGTCTAATTTTTACTCATCTGCAATTTTTTTGTTGTATTAAGTGCTTCTTCTCCACATTTATTACGCGCACGGTCAAGGTGCGGTACTTTCTGCCAGTTTCTGTATTTTTTTTATAAGACCTGTCAGCCTTTACAACAGGAATGAACAGGCATCTTCTGGGCTCGCTCATTTTATCGTAAACCTTATGGATCGCTTAACATTAGGCGTCATTGAGGTCTATAGTGGGCTCATCTGAAAAAAAGAAAGAAAAAGCATTTTATGTGGAGTATTTGTACATACCCTTGAAAATTTTTCAATATTAATTTGACATATTCTTAATTCAAAGTACTCAATTTGTCGTCCTGAATTAATTGGAAAGATTGGATACGTTACTTATATATGAAAAAAGATGACAATACAGCTTCTCTACATCCACTCCAAATCATAGGTACTTACTGCATTTTGACTGCGTGCCGCTTCTATTGAGTCTTATTCTCTATAGTCCCCAGTAACCGGGGTGAATGGGTAGGTTGGACCGACGAGAATTTAGTCGGATAGTCGGATTTATTAGTCCATCGACGCTGTTGATTTGACAAGCGATTGTCAATTAAATTTGGTAGAGGAATTTTTGCAGTTTTTTATGTTCATGTGGTAATTGGTAGTTATGTTTGGAGCGTACTACCCAATTATTTTAGAATCGGCTTTTACTTTTTTTACTGATTATTGGCTTGTGTTTTACTACCATCTCACCTGATGGTAAGCGATGATGAGGTTGAAGATGGAGCACAATTACCTACAAGAAACGTATTCACTCTTGACTTCAAGTCTCCCAGGTTATAGCTATCAGAAAACACAGACTCCGGCAGGGAATTCCACTCCTTAGCTGTACGCACATTGTGCAAACGTTTTGTAGTTACAAAAGGTTTTGTGCGTATGGGTGGGATGTACCTAACGATACCAAGCTAAATATGCTTGTCTGGAGTGGGTTTACGACAATAGTATAAAGGATGGGGTTAGAACCCGCAACCTCTCGGTTACAAATCCTACACCTTAGCCTTTTTAGACTATCTGACAGTCCCGTTGGTATAGTGGTCAGTGGCCCTGACTGCTATGCGCAAGGTCGTGGGTTCCATTCCCACCTATGACAAATGTTTGTGTGATGAGCACGGTTATTTGTTCTTTGTCTGGGTGTAATTTATCTATAACTAGCTTCCGCCCGCGACTTAGTCCCCGTGGAAAAAAAAATACCCCGATTTTGAAACATTCTTCATTACTGCTCCGCTCCTATTGGTGTTAGCGTGATGATATATAGCCTATAGCCTTCCTCGATAAATGGGCTATCTAACACTGAAAGAATTTTTCAAATCAGAACAGTAGTTCCTGAGATTAGCGCGTTCAAGCAAACAAACAAACAAACAAACAAACAAACAAACAAACAAACTCTTCAGCTTTATAATATTAAGTATAGATATGTATGTATTTAGAAATATATATGTATGTTTATCAGTTGTCTAGTACTCATACCACAAGCTCTGCTTAGGCGGGCACGCCGCAATTGCGGCGGTAAGACCCCTCTTTGAGGAGTGGCTAGATCGGCGTCACGGCGTCCTGACCTACCGCATGACGCAGGTCCTCACCGGACACGGAAGTTTCGGGGGGTACCTGTGTCTGATGGGAAAGGAAGAAACGCCTGGGTGTCACCACTGCGAGGGTCGCCCTGAGGACACAGTAGAGCATACGGTGCAGGACTACCCCGCTTGGGCAGAGCACCGACGTGTCCTCACGGTGGCGATAGGCGGAGACCTCTTGCGCCCGGCATTGGTCGAGGCCATGCTGCGGGGCGAGAGGGAGTGGGAAGCGGTCGCCTCCTTCTGCGAAGCAGTCATGCTTCCGAAGGAGCAGGCGGGCCGCGTGAGGGAGAGGATGGCGTCCTCCCTCACGCCCACGGCGTCGGACGTCGGCCGACGATCTCCGGCCACCGTAGCACAGTGGTCTGGAAATCGAGCTCCATACTCATAGAAACTTAAAGTAAAGAATTAAAAAGACAAAAATTGTAATGGCTCTGGTATAACTCCCTTTACATAATATTAACGTATGGATGGTACAAGTCACACTACGCGTGAGAAAAAAAAAAGATTTATGTTTTTTTTGTATGGGAGAAAACACTAAAAGTACGTTTTTTCGAAACTTAATAGAACTGTTAGGCTGCTGCTTATACGAGCTATAGTCCCATACACGGCGATCAAGATGACATACAATTCATGTACCTTTAGGTACCGCTTCGCACGTAGCAAATTTTTGAAATTTTGAATTTTCGAAATGTGATTTTTCAAATCTTTGTCGTGGTTAAATGACTTTGCCGATTGATTAACTTATATTATAGTTTGATTTAGCCTGCTTTATGATGACAATCATTAAAAAATATATTGATTGTATAGTTTTTTTTTTAATTTCATTCCAAGAACTAACTCATTTGTTAATCACCGTGATTAAGGTTAAGATATTATTAGATACTAATGACATGAGCATTAACTAGCTCTAGCAGGGCCAAATGGGCCCCAGTAACATTACAATTCTAATGTCTGTAATATAGGTAACTAATTAGAGAATAGCGAACGATAATGTGGGTAGTTGTATAAAAACAGGACATTTGAGTCTAATTTTATCAGTAGCTCTCAGTACTTGTGCGCGCTAACTTATTACCTTATACCTATTTGTTATTGTGTTGTGATGGAAGGTTTTGATACCAATTTGGATATTTTCATGTTTGTGGCAAACAACAGTAGTTTTTCACAGCCCAATGTTTTATTTGAAGCTTTTGAGAATACTGTTGAATTGTTGGAAAATGAAAAGAAGGAATTGAAACAATTCTGTCAGAGTTATGTGAGTAACTTGAGGAAGAAATGGATCTCGTGTAATCGCACGAGACATACATATATAAAAAAGTATGTGACATGGCTGCAAGACAACATCAAATGGCCTGAGGTTGTGAGGAAAAAAATGACTACTTCTGTAGTGTCGCTAGAGCAGCAACTATGTTCCAGTTCCGACTTTGGTGTAAATGAGGGTGCATCAACATCCTATATACCGGAGACGTGCAGTATTGGAACATCAACATCAGTTGTGACACCGAGAAAACCATTCATGGAGCTAAGCCCACTACAGAAGCGAAGGAGAGTGAAAGAGCTCCTAAAGCATAGCACTGAAAGCCTTGCTCATGCAACTGGTTTGGAAGCACAAAACAAGAATGTAGCAGATATCATTAAACTGGTATTGGAGCATTCCGAAGAGGTTACAAAGATAAAGAAATTGTAAAATACAAAGAACACTGTGCCTATATATTCCGCTGACAAAGCTTTAGGTATTTTGACCTCATTTAAGCTTTCGAAGTGGCAGTATATAACATTAAGATCTTGTGCAAAAGAAGAAGGAATACCACTGTATCCTTCTTATACTGCCATCCTTGAGGCGAAGAAGGACTGCTACCCCCCAAAAGATACCATTGAAATCACGGAAAGAGAGGTAAAAATAAAGCTTCAAGCAATTTTGGACAAAACTATGACTAGGCTTGGAAAATTCTTACGTGTGGAATCTTCACTGGATGGCAAAAAGTTGACACTTATATGCAAGTGAGGCTTTGATGGTGCTTTAGAGCAAAGTTTGTATAAGCAAACTATGGCAGACGAAGACGATTCCAGTATTTTTATGTTCTTCTGTGCCTCTGCGCTTGGTTTGTGGCGATGAAAAAGTATGGGAGAATCCAAAGCCATGTTCCACCATGTTTTGCAGACCTATTTATTTTAAGTTTTCAAACGAAAACAAGTTAAACATCGTGGAAGAACAGGCTTTGATTGAGGCTGAGATTGAAGCACTGCAGTCTTCTATTATGGGAAGCCATGTTGTAAAGCACTCAATGCTTATGACCATGGTATATGGCAAAATCATTTCACAGCTATCAAATACCTCATCGCAGACATGTGATATATGTAAAGCTACTCCTTCGGAAATGAATAAATAAGTAGTCAGAGTTGTAATAGTGGTAAAAGACCGCTAAAATAGTAATGAATGAACTAATGCTTATTTTACTACTATTTGAGCTATTTACCTATTTTATAATTTTAATACTGGCTTTGTTATTTATTTTTGTTGTCCTTGCTGTAAATATTTGTAGTGGATCATAATGTTATAGATGTATTTTGTTGCAATGTCTTGATATAAGTATAATTTTATAATAAAAATTATTTATTTATTTCTACAAAATCGTTTATATTTTCGAGTATTTTGATTTTTGATTTGATTTGAAAAAATTAAAATCAGTTTACTACGCATTTTTTCTTTTAAAATGAATGTTTATAAAGCGATCGGAAAAACCACATACTTAAAATTCATGACCTCAAAAACTGTTACGTGCAAAGCGAAACCCAAAGTTGCATTACATTAATGCTCATGTCATTAGTATCTAATTATATCTCAACCTTAATCACGGTAATTAACAAATGAGTTAAGTAGTTCTTGGAATGGACAAAAAAACCTATACAATCAATATCTTTTTTAATGATTGTCATCATAAAGGTTGACAGTTAATCGATCGGCAACGATATTTAACCACCGCAAAGATTTGAAAAATAACATTTCGAAAATTCAAAATTTCAAAAATTTGCTACGTGCGAAGCGGTGCCTAAAGGTACATGAATTGTATGTCATCTTGATCGCCGTGTATGGGACTATAGCTCGTGTAAGCAACAGCCTAACAGTTCCATTAAGTTTCAAAAAAACGTACTTTTAGTGTTTTATCCCATACAAAAAAAACATGAATCTTTTTTTTCTCACGCGTAGTGCGACTTGTACCATCCATACGTTAATATTATGTAAAGAGAGGTATACCAGAGCCATTACAATTTTTGTTTTTTTTTAATTCTTTACTTTAAGTTTCTATGTCTATGAGTATGGAGCTCGATTTCCAGACCACTGTGCGTAGGCGCGGGTATGCGGACAGCGAGTAAAGGGCAACTCGCTGTCCGACCATGGACCATGCCCGGGTCGACGGCGCGTTGTGTTCCACGCGCGCCTCAAAGAGCGTCAGCAACATGACGAGGCCCCCCCTGTAGAGGGCCGAAGCCTGCCCGGGTCGTGGGACTTATCCCATTACCGTGACCCCGGTACGTAAAGGGTTATTGAAGGAACACCGTGGATTTTAGTCAGTAAAAGTCTGACAGTGCCTCCCACCCTGCCCGGGGTGGGAGGACTTATTTGATAACTTTACCACGTTAAAAAACAAAAAAAAAAGCTCTGCTTAGGAGGAGGGTTATGTTTTTACCGCGTATGTATGTATGTATGTATGTCCGTTCCTTTGTTCCCTCGTAACTTTTAAACCAGTGAACGGATTTGGATAAATGATACGTCGTTAGATTTGTCTTGATAGCGCGAGTGTCATAAGATGAATAAAATAAAACAACGACAATCAGGCACCATATTATCAAAAATTAAAATTAAAAATCGATCAACTATGTCAAATGGGGTATCATTAGACAGATCTTTAAAAATGTTATTGAGGTTTGTTTTACCATGTTTCATTTTGAGCAACCGTTTATGAAATATTACGTTTTAAAACGGAATTAAATACTAAAAAACTGAAAATAAAAAACTTATTTAAAAATTCTAAAAAACCCGACTGCTCTCCTTTTAAATAAGTTTTTATTCAATTATTATTTAGTTAAAAAATAACTACACTAGCTAGGAGAATGTATCTGGTTTTCAAAATTATTTAGTTATAGTAGTGATTATTTATTCAGGTCCAATACACTGAATGGGAGCAGGGTCATAATAATTATATGACGTAGTAGTAATATGGACTAACAACATTTTATTGACATTATTGTGCATGATGTAGGTACTTGTACATTATGTGTTATGAAGCTACCTACATATTGAATAAATGTCAGTCTTGTTGAAATCTGCGTATCATTTACATCATGGTGACAGCGGTGCTAACTAATTGATAAAAATAAAAGTTCGAAGTGTTAATTGTATAAAAGAACTGTTCTTAATTAATTATAAACATGGAACATGCGCGTCCACCGTCGGAATTAGTGTTGGAAGGAGGGCCAGCCAACCGGGCAGACACGTGGCGTAAATGGTTTCAACGGTTTATGGTGTTTTTAAAGGCATCTGGTGTTCACAAAGAAGCATCTGACGTGCAGGCAAGCTTGCTGATAAACCTGATTGGATCGGAGGGTTATGATGTCTATACGACATTCAAGTTCGCAAAGGACGAGAACAAAGAGAACTTTGATACGCTTGTGAGAAAGTTCAATGAACATTTCAAAGCAAAACATAATACAACTATGGCTCGATTTAAGTTTTTTACGAGAAATCAGGTGTCAGGTGAATCAATAGATGAATACGTCACAGGCCTCAAATTGCTTACCCAACATTGTGAGTTTGAACATCTGGAAGAGGGTTTAATAAGAGACCGGATTGTTTGCGGTGTTATTGATAGTACACTGCGAGACCGTCTTCTTAGATCAGAAGATCTTACTTTGGCTAGGGCAGTCAAGATGTGCCAGGCAAATGAGATGTCGCATGAGGAAAAACGGCAGATTGAGGATACTAAGCATAGAAATCTAAAATATAGATACCAAGGCTGGATGTAGCAACGAAGGGACAACGAGTGTCGACGCGGTGCAAAAGTCACACAGCGGTCGCGGTGGCAGGGGTCGCCGAGCACAGCGGAGGCGCGGCGGCGGCGGCGCGGCGCACCAGCGGCGCCAGGCCGACCGTGCAGCGGGAGCGACGTGCGCTTCATGTGCTAATGAAGCTTGTGATGATTACCGATGTCCGGCTAGTAATGTGTTGTGTTACTTATGTAATAGGCGAGGTCATTTTAAAAGAGTGTGTCCAAGTTTAAATAAACGTGTTTACCAACTGGAGGACGACGATGACAGCGAAGAGGACATGTATATCTCGGTAATCGAAAGGCTCAATAATTCTAAGGACGCTAAGTGGTACGAAACTTTACTGTTGTCTGTAAATGGTAGGAAGGAAAAATTTAAATTAGATATAGACTTGTTGAAAAAAAAAAAGAATGTATATTATGATAAGATTAAATGATGTATTGTGTAGTGTATTAAATTTTGTCTCTGCTTATAAACAGTTAAAAAAAAACAATAAAAAATATATAATAGATGCACATCATTAAAACTATGTTACATATTAATTTACTGGATAAATAAATAGCGTAGGTAACGATATCAATATAATAATTGTAGAACTACTTAATTGTTTTCAAAAATATTGTTAAACTGAATTGTAATGCTGTTAGCATATTATATAGTATATCATACCTTTTAAAATATTTGGGGAAAGATATTGTGCATGATGTAGGTACTTGTACATTATGTGTTATGAAGCTACCTACATATTGAATAAATCTTAGAACAACAACGCATAGAAGGATAGTACGAGTACAAAAAGTGAGGCAACTAAAACTTAGCCATTTTGGCTAACTTTGCTCGACGAGCCGTCAGTACTCAAGGTCACATTCTGCCGAACAGAGCTCGCGAGTAAATAATTTAAAACGACCGTTTGTAGCGTAAAGGGATGTCATAGTCCTTCAGGAAAACAAAAAACGTGTAATCAAATTACATTTCACACGTAAATACTTACATTTTATACATTATATTTAAGTAAATCGACCATCAAACAAAAATTCTAATAACCTAACTAACAACTAACAGGAAAAAAATACCCATATTGATTTCTTTTGTGCTTATTTTTGCTTAAAAAAAATATAGTTTTGGCGGCAATTATGTATGCGTCAAACTAAACTATATTGATTTACAGCTACTACCTACAGTGTTTTATAACTAAAAGTTACTGTTAGTTCGAAGAGTGGCATCATAAAGATGACAATTTTATTGATTAAGTTTTTTTAATTTAAGTAATGTTCTCAATAATATTTTTCTATTTCATAAATACAACACATACTTTTAATTGATATCAAACGAGATTTTTCAAGCAATTAATACATTTCTATAATATCATTATAACACATTACACATCAAACATTCTAAACGCAATACACGATATCTCATTTCGTTTACCTTCCGTAAATACACTCGAGAGCAATGAATCCGGGTCACTTAAAGAATCCTAAAAATCTCGGAAACTAAAAATGCTAGGTTAATGCAATAAATTGTAATTAATAGACAATGTAATACTCCATAAATGAAAGTAAAAAAAATATGAGTCACCATACATTTTATTAACACAAAATTACATAAAGAAAAAAACTGCTGATATCTCCTTAAAACAAAAATAGGAAACATGAAATTTTTGAACTTTATTACGATTTTCTTGAATTTTAATACTTCGTATTGCCTCCTCGTGCTTCCATTACTGCGTTTACGTGGTTTGGCATGCTGTACACCAAGTTCCTTATACGATTTTGGGGAATATTCTCCCATTCCTCTGTGAGAGCAATTTTGAGCTCACGAAGCGTGATTGGGGGAGGGTTTCGTTGTTTTACGCATCTGCCTAGCTCGTCCCAAGCATGCTCGATCGGGTTGATATCCGGGCTGCGCGCTGGCCACTCCATACGAGTAATGTTCATCTCTTGAAGGTAGTCATTCACAATCCTATGCTTTTTTTTCATGAAACCTATGCGTGTGTAGTATCTATAGAAAGGTTTTTAAAAAGGACATTGAGGTTTCTGAAACCACTTTTTCATAAAGTTAATTATTTAAAAGATATACGCTTCCAAAGTGGTAAAATGTCCCCCCCCCCTCTAACATCTATAATAATGGAGTGAAAAATCTAAAAAAATATATGTCTGTAAATCTTAGTATAAACTTTCAACCAAAATTGGTTTGAACGAGATTGGGTCAGCAGTGTTTGAGATACAGCATAATTTCTAAAATATAACTTTGTAATTCATACAAATACTAAGAAAAACAAAGTTATTTGGCGTAGTTGTAAAAAATGTAAATAAGCTAGATTTAAGAAATTTGTAGGGTTTTTTTGACAAATAAATATACATATTATAATATAGTTACTAAGGAACCCTTCATGAGCGAGTCTGAGTCGCACTAGGCCAATTTTTATTTGTAAGTCCTTATCGTTTTACTGTTACGGTGTACAATAAAGAATAAATCTATATATCTACTACATAAGCCGTCGACAACTACATACGATCACGTTTATTGCAGTCGTTTTACTTACAATAATAGTATTAAAAAAACAGAGTATCCATTGCCTATTGAGTAAGTAAATCTAATGTATATATCTTATATTATTTCTTTTATATTGCCATAGTATTATATTGTTAAGTAGCTCATTTTATAATCTTTAATTTTAATTTAAATCTGATCTCACAGTTTTGTATGTACTATAATTTATTTATGTTTAAGCTGTGTACTTCTATAAGTGACAAATTCACCATGACAATAGATGTATAAGTCAAATAATATCTAAAATGTTATTAGTGAATAAGTCGTTGGAGTACCTTATATAATAAAATAAAATAAAATAAATACGACAAACTAGCTTCTGCCCGTGACTTCGTTCGCGTGGGAGGATTTTCCCGCGTTAATCCCTATCCCGTGGGAATTCCGGGATAAAAAGTAGCCTATATATTATTCCAGGACGTCTACTATCTTCTTGCCAAATTTCATTCGGATCCGTTCAGTAATTCTGAAACAGGGTATTCCCCCCATAATTCTCGATACCGTGGGAATTTCGCAAAATCCCGTCTTAACAGGCACCTGTGTCTTATAAGTAACCCCCATGCAAAATTTGAGACCCATAGCACTTGTAGTTTCTAAAATTTCGTGATGAGTGTGTGAAACCTTTCGTTTTTCATATATATAGATTTAAATAACTAAACATGTGTGTGCTTAATACGTAAGTAAAAGAAAAACATATAAGTACAAAGATATAACAAACAGAACCCTGCTTAAAACCTTTTTAATCATCCTCATACATTATTTGATCAGCGGGCATTAATATTACATCGATTCATGAGATCATAAATCAATTTTAAAAGCCCGTGGTCGGGCTTTTGACGTTTAATTAAATATTCAATTTACTTTGTCTACAAACTGGTAGCCATTATCCTTTTAAAAGCTTGAAGAGCAATATTTAAGGGTACATCAAAAGAACGTTTGTGATTTTCACTGAAATTCTATCGTAATTACTATTTAGGGTCATGTCTAGTCTGTTCAAAGGATTATTAATATTTACTTTCTGTCTAGTTTTAGCATAGTTATGTATATAAGACTATATTTGGCAGAGAATTCTTCCCTAAAAAACACATTTTTTCAATCGTGACCGTAACCAGATACTATGACAAAATAACTGAAAGAACAATGTTGAGCTTTCAGTCAGTAGAAGTTTTCCATTTGATGACTTTACGCGCCCGAATAAAATAAACAAAATGGCCGCTGTTCCGGATTGGGCCGTGATCTTCGACACGCGAATGCTGATAATCTAGTAAAGTCTAGTATAGTCAGACTAATGATAGATGTCATATGTATTCAGAACTTTGGTCCTTAGACATGTTTCCTCACAATATTTGCTCTTACCATTCTGGGAGCTGTGACAAAAAATAAAATAAAAACTAAAGCACAATTACACGCGTAACAACTGGATATTGTCTATTCACATACCTACAATAAATACCTGCTATTCAACATTGAATACGCTCAAAACTATTTATCGGATACAATAATTATTTCAATGAACAGGTTATACGTAAAACGGAATTTCGTTTCGTACCAAAAATCTGTTGGTTATAGAACCGAACTAAAACGAACTATCCGCTCATAGTTAGAAGTGACTTGATAACTACGTGTGTTACCACCGATATCGGATAATTTTCCAAATTTTGTCAAACTTCACCGTTTACTATGATCCCGTGGGAATTCCGGGATGAAAATATATGTAGCCCAATAACCTCTTCTATCTTCTAGTGAAAGCTTTACACAAAAAAAAACATTTTTGTTTGTTCGGTCAAATCACTCGAACGGGTGGACCGATACTATTGGGCTATCGGTCCAGCCGTTCGAGTGATTTGCCCGAACAAACAAAAAACAATTTTTTGTGTATTAGTATCGTGAAAATAACTATAAGCACCGTTATTTTGGAATTGCCACAGAAATTTCATTTTATTTATAAATTACTATATTTATTAAGGAGCAAACATACTGCATAAAATTTTAAAACTAAACAGGATTTTTTAAATTTGATTTGTCAATATTAATAAACTCAGATATCCGTGTAAAAACAAATTATAGAGTAATGTACATGTAGATAGGTTCCGGTTTTAGAGGTAAGGTCTGGTTTTTAGATTTGATATTTTAAGTTGAGAATGCCTTGTATAGGTACCACTATTGCTCATAAAGTTTAAATAAATAAATAGGTCTAAAAAGCGAGAGATTTTATATTATTGTATTTTATTTTCATTTTCGAACGTTTTCGTTTGTACAACTTTGCTTTGATTGTTTCTTGAAATCAAGAAGATATTTTCCAAAAGAAAATTCCTTTCCTATATTTTTAGTAACCATATAAACATGACCGACCCAAAAAAGTCCACAACTACTAATGTAAGATCATGACGTAAAAAGTTGTTACACGTTCATAATTACACAGACGCGACGTCACGAATATGAAGTCTCTTTCTTACTTAAGAATCTTTCTTACTAATAAGAAATGGTTCGCTAAAGGTCAGCAAATGTTAGGCTTTATGGTAAAGTAGGGATGCGAATATTAGGTTTATTCGATAGCTTGAATATTAATTTAAAGCGTCTATAGCCTGCCGGCTAAAGTGTTGGCTTTGTGATCGAGAGATCGCGGGTTCGAACCTAACTCTTTACAATATTTCCATGAACCCACTCAAGCACACAAAATGACCACACAAGCATATTTAGCTTAGTTGGAGGGGTAAATAAGATTGCTAGTAATGTTTTAATTATATCCATATTGCTAATTCTCTTTTTTTTTTTAATTATGTCTTTTAATATATTTCGAAGGAATTTGAATTTGAGTTTTAGGGGAGACAATCTGCAACTACTACAATTTCAATCTACTCCAAGGAGGTCAGGCCTTGCCTGAAGAGCCGGGTTTTCGTCCATGTGAAGATGATCACCACAGGAGTAGCTTACGTGAGGTACAATCTCACATTTCTCGGTCTTTCTTATCCCAAGACTGAGCGCCTTTTGAAGGACTAACAGACCAAGAGGTAAAAACAAAGAAAACGTAATTAAAAATCGTGGTATCCATCCCATTTTTATAATTATATGTTCGATAGGTTTTATCTCCGAAAAAAAAATAGGCACTGTAAGATCAAGTCAGTAAAACGCCAGTTCCAGGATAATATACGTACAACAACAACAACAACTCAAAACAACAACAACATACAACAACTTCGGTATCAATTCAGTTTATCACAAATTCGTATACAGTAAATTACAACAGTTCCAGTAATTCACAATCTTAGACTTTTCAACGGTCAATTAGACAGAGGTTTCACTATTAGAACTTGAATTGACTGCCAGCGAACGAATGATCGAGTCTTAGCTGTCTCCCGCCTTAATACACTACCCACGGTTATTAGGATGAGTATGGTGTGGCCAATTATTAACAGTGTTGCCAGTTAAGTTTACACAGTACTACTATATTTTGTAACAGCACTAAGTACTTCAGTTCAAATTATTCGATGGACGCTAAGTATATCGAGTAATCGATTGTATCGCCGACTCGAATAGAACATGAAGGTAGCTCAACTGTCGAAACATTTCGGAACAGTGCCCGGCCACGATAAAGTCTATGAAGCAACATTCGAGTCACGTTCCGTACTAAATCCTAACCGCGCGATGCCATTACTAAGCGTCTACCTACAACTTAAAGCGGATTGAGTGTCTGCGGACGTATTCTGTACATCTATTGAAAGAATGAAATGAACTTGAGAAGTTCACAGATTGTGAAAGTCGTCGTTATGCATGAAATCACGCTTTCTCTTTTATTTTACGTGGGTAGAATTCACATTCCTAGCAATCTTTTCAACCCCTCCAACTAAGCTAAATATGCTTGTGTCTGGAGTGAATTCACGGCAATAGTGTAATGTGGGATCGAATCCTTGCGACCTCTTAATTACAAGATAAGATATTTTTATGTGTTTAAACATGGTGTACATGATACATTGCATACAAGATAATATGAGATACAGAAAGTTCTGATGACATGTTCAGCCGCATGTTCCGACACATTTGCCATTAGGTTATTGATACTTAATAAAAGGTTCTAAATTTCAAAGATAATAGCTAGTTGGTTGCGCTGATATACGATTCCTTTTCGTTTATATTTAATTATTATAATATTCCACGACTTTTTTCACACAACGCCATCTAGTCCCAAACTAAGCAGAGCTTGTGGTATGGGTACTAGACAACTGATAAACATACATATGTATATATTTCTAAATACATACATATTATAGATAAATTACACCCTGACAAAGAACAAATGACCGTGCTCATCACACAAACATTTGTCCTAGGTGGGAATCGAACCCACGACCTTGCGCATAGCAGTCAAGGCCACTGACCACTATACCAACGGGCCTGTCAAATTTCAAATTATTGGCAACACGCTTAATAGCTAATTGGTTGACACATTTCCCCTTCCGCATTTACCCTCTCTTTCGCACGAACCTTTGGCTACTCGCGAGTGAAAGGGATGGGATTTCCTATCGGAGATCTCGAGCAACACCGCTCGAGATCTCCGATAGGAAATCGAAGAAACAATGGCTGACAAATCGCAGTAGAACGCACACGCTCCCCGTGAGAAAAATCGTTATCGTAGAAGTTAAGGTGTCTGTGGTGGTGAAACGTGATTCCAGGGTGCCGGGACCTCAGCCGGGAAGGTTAGTGCATCCACATCCTACACGGCGCTTAGTCTATATACACACATCAAAAGTGTCTAGGGATCAAGCATTTTTATGCGGATTTCTTGAGATTGAGATGTGGCTTTGTAATAAATTTATGATTTTATAAATTTATATGGATCCTTTTTGGTGCATTTCATAATTTGAAACAGGAACTGTTAATCAAATTCGAGTAAAAGATGAAAATCAGCTGTCAATATTTTCCCTATAAAAACATACAACGCATTGAAGACATTATTAGTGCTACTGTTTCCCTACTACTGATTAAAACCAACGTTATTATGGAGCGGCGACGTCATTTAAGCAGGGAAGAAATGCTCAGAGCCGTGGGAATGATAGAAGCTGGTTCCCGGCAACGTACTGTGGCTTTAGCTCTGAATACAAGTCAGAGTGTTATCAGTCGACTTTGGACACGTTACCGAAGCACTGGTACCGTGGCTGAGCGCCATGGAGGACGGTATCGCTGCACCACACGGAGACAAGACCGATACATTCAAATCTTAACTCGAAGAGCTCCAACAATAACCGCCATGATGTTAGCCGTGAGGCTTCATCACTCTTCAGGGAACTTAATTAGCGACCAAACAGTCAGAAACCGCTTGCATGAAGTGAACCTTCATTCCCGAAGACCGCTACGGGTACCACCTATAGCAATGCACAATCGTAGGATTCGATATCAATGGGCTCTTGAACACAGAAATTGGGCAGAAGAACAATGGCGTTTCGTGTGGTTTTCTGATGAGTCTCGTTTTGGTATGAGACCGGATACAAGACGTATACGACACTGGAGAACCCCTGGACGCCAACAGCGATTAAAATCCTGCCAGGAAGTCCATCCTTATAGTGGTGGAACCATCATGGTATGGGCGGGTATTTGGATTGGCGGAAGAACTGAGCTGATTTGGATCAGAGGCAACCTCAACGCTCAAATTTATGCTGAGACGATTGTATCTGACGTCATCGTTCCTCTACAAGTGCAAATCGGTCCCTTATTTCAGTTAATGCATGATAATGCACGACCGCACACCGCAAGAGTTGTAAGACAGACTCTCGCCGCAGCTAACATCAATGTCCTGCTCTGGCCTGCTCAGTCGCCAGACTTGAACCCGATTGAGCATGCATGGGATATGCTACAGAGAAGAGCTCTGCCGAATATGGAGGGTATCCAGTCGCAAGAAGACCTTTTTTTGTTGTTGCAACGAACATGGGCGGCCATTCCACAGCGTGATTTGGATGAACTCATTTTGAGTATGCCAAACCGATGTTCTTGTGTTGTTAGTGTTCGCGGTAGAAACACGGATTATTAATTGTTTAAGTTACCCAATAAAATTTTAAAGAAAACTGTTATTTCAGTCTTTTTTTCGAACTTTAATGTTAGTGGTTCAAATGTCAAAAATCCCTTTATTAGGAAAATGGCAAATTTCTTTATTAATGCAAAGGTGACTTGGTTTATCGTTACTGTGACAAACGAAAACACTTTATTTGATGAATCCTTAAAGAAAATTTTAATTAATATCAATCAGGAGAAAAGTTATTGCAAAAATATATGTTGATCCCTAGACACTTTTGATGTGTGTATTTTTTGTTCCAATCCAAGCGTCGGATTTCCTACAAATTTGTGCAAACCACACTTCTAAATTCGCAATCTTTCGTATTCGTTAGCATCCCTGCGTACCCACTAGTTTTTATCTCCACATCTATCCATCCATCCATTCGTCAACATTAAAAAACAAATAATAGGTATAGTTACGAACTCGTATACCAACTTAGTGTATCACAGAAAACACGCCAGTTGCGATTTGTACCAAGGAGCGAAGTATTCCGTACTCCGTAATCATATTTTTACCATGTCGTATTTGTAATTTATTTGCATGTTAAAGTGAAAACGAAAGACAATATTTGCAATAAATAGATTATGTGTGTGTAATTAATTTATTATGTGAATTAATTGTGAAAGGTAAGAAAACAAACAAACAGACACGAATGGGATTATAAATACTTTAAGGGTTCCATTATTCTCACTTGAATGAGTTAAGATTAACACATTATCATGTATTACTGGTAAAATTACAAAAACTATTCTTAATGATAAATTTCACTTTATGTTTATTGACCCACAATCTATAGAAAGGGAGAATGAAATTTGCCACGGCACTAACAAAACTCGAATGAATTTTATTTACTAACATCTCCGGAATTTTGAAAACAAAATTCTGAATTATTTCGTAACCGTAATTTTCGTTTAAATATCTCCAAAAATTAAATCTTCATTTTCGTTTGACTTAAATCTGACCTTTTTAATACCCTCTTGAGAATTCTGACCGCCTGGCGCCTAAAGCGACTTATAAAATCGATGGCGTCATAAATACTTGACCTGTTGAAATTGGGTTCCTGTTAAATAAATTTGTCTAATACTTGGGTATATAATGAGAGGAGTTTGTGGCTAAATAATAACAGACGCAGGAGTCCACCTTCACCTTACGGGGTTGCGGGAATGTTCTAATGAAATACCGCGGCCGCGGCGGAATGCAAGGGCAACTGAAGGACTAGGGAGCAAATGTCAAAACGAATTAATTTAGTACCACAATTATTAGTTTTGTCATTTGTATTATTTGACATGTTAATTTGACTGATTTTTAATTATTTGACGTTTTAATTATTTGACATTTTAATTATTTTGACATATATATTTTTTCTGAAACACAAATAATTCCTCATTTAGGTGTGACATAATTATTAGATATTGTTCAATTAATTTTAATGCATGATTTTGTACTTTGTTTAATTTATAATACTCGCAAGGATATGCACACCACATTTGTACGCCTCCTGGCATAACATAGCGCTGCGTTTATTAATATAAGACCTGTATTTTGTTTACCTATATTAACAAATGAATAATTAATTTCTAATTTCTAAGGGTGGGCTTTTAGTCAGTAGAAGTCTGACACTCCCTTCCGCTCCACCCACAACGGGAGGAGTAATTTGATGATTTTCCCACCCAGAAAAAAAGGGGTCTATCTTCGAGTTTAACCTTTTAACCGCCTACGTCGTATTTTTACGACAAATATTTTCGGGCCCATTTCACCAGAGTCGTATATATACGACAAAAATATCACAGCTCGTTTAATGTACTTTTTTATTTAATTACGCTATATCCTATCAAAACGATGTTTATATTAGGTAAATAATTAATTAAGTAATCATTTAACAGTTTAATAAACTTTAGTCTCTTAATTAGAAATCCTAATTATATTGCACTGCTGTTTTTGTTGTAGGTATTTATTTTTCGATTCACTGTGCCGGGCGCTGGGGGCCCGACAATCGATATGAAGTCGGGCGGTAAAAAAGTTAAGCAAATCTAGCCGAGGTTAAATCGTGGATGGATGAACACATCAACATATTGAGATTCCTCCATGCCGCAGAAAGCACTTTGGTTTCGGCTGACATTTAAACATCTTTGGCAGTCGTTACGGGTAGTCAGAAGTCAGAAAACCAAGGGGTTTCGTGTTACCCAGTTACTGGGTTGTGGAGGTCAGATAGGCAGTCAGAAAATCAGACACTTGTCTTACCAAGGAGTTTCGTGTTACCCAGTTACTGGGTTGTGGAGGTCAACATCTTTGGCAGTCGTTACGGGTAGTCATAAGTCAGAAAATCAGACACTTGTCTTACCAAGGGGTTTCGTGTTACCCAGTTACTGGGTTGTGGAGGTCAGATAGGCAAGTAAAGCCCTAGTACTCGGCTGCATCTGATTAGACTGGTAGCCGAATTTGAGTCGGCTTCGTCAACCATAGTTAGAATAAAAACTTTTTACCAAAAAATTAAACCGACTCCCAAAAACACTGCAAAGTGTAAAATAACTTTAATTTCGGTAGTCGGTGTCTTTAGTTTTGTATTTTCGTTTTTGGCACCGACTTCCGAAATTAAAGTTATTTTACACTTTGCAGTGTTTTTGGGAGTCGGTTTAATTTTTTGGTAAAAAGTTTTTATTTCACTCTTTTTAGTTGGTCGATTTTTAATTTACCTAGATAAAAGAGCCAAAATGTCAACTACTTATAACCTTTTACAAAATATTGCTTTTCCCAACGCTGGGCCGTTAATTGTTGAGGAGTTCTGCTGGTACTTCACCATCAGCTCTACATCACCATATGCATTGTGACGAACATAAAGTGCTTCACATCCATATTCAAGTAATCGAATCGCAATCCACGAAATACTTATTATTGAGTAGGTTCGGCGGCCATCTGTGGTCTTCATCATCAGTTCCACTTCCCCAAATGGTATTTTTTGAGAGCAACTGCACAAGTTACTATAATAAATACCCAAAACGCCATAGGTGTGCCTATAATATTTGAAGAGCTCCCTCGATTTCTCCAAGATTCCATCATCAGATCCTGCCCTGGTGACAATGGGACCAATTTCGAAGTATACCCTTTCAAACAAAAAAAGAATTTTCCAAATCGGTTCAGCCGTCTTCGAGTAATCGGTGATCATACATAAAAAAAATATATTTGCGTCGAATTGATAACCTCCTCTTTTTGTCGTCGGTTGAAAAGGATAAGCTATAGATAGTGAGGCTTGAGTATATAATAAAGGTTTATTGGTGATTGAAAACTAAAGGTTCATTTTTCACCAGAGAAACAATGATCTTAATTTTAAGAAGAAATCGCACTCTGAACTGTATTCATCGTATTCAACTTGATTTTAACATTCGCAAATATTCGCAATACTTTTTATGGCCATACAAATTGACGTAATTATTTATTGAATTTGATGGTCGCTGCGATGATAATGTGACTTGTATTTGAATTATAACTGAAGACCAATTCTTGAACTAAAAACCGGTGGTGCTAGGACGTATAGCTGCGCTGTGAAAATATGTGATATTTTTTTGCCACCAAAGCTGTGCGTATAGCTTTCACGAAATCAATTTTACAATAGTGCAGAGAAGTGGTTTTCATTCCTCACTTGCGTTCTACGCTTTGATACCTTTTTTTCGAGGAGAAACCCATGAAATGAGTCATCCAACTAAAGGTGGAGTAGATGGGACTTTTTTAAGAACTGAATCTGTTACTTTAGTTGTGTTCCGAGACCGCGGAATCTCGCTAGTACATGTCTGCAACCTCGGCAGGCAATGGCTCTATTAGACCCCGTCACGCGTAACGTGCTGATGGTCCGGAACGCTTTACTCCCTCGCACACCATTTCCGTCTTTTTGTTTAGTCCGTTGGCTAATTTCCACTAGAACTATACTAAGACGGTTTATAAAATTGAAAGAACCCTGGTGATGAGTTATGCGATGGTGGTAGATTCTATCCTGAGCACCTAATTGACTAACACATCTTTGATGGTCAAACATCGTAATAGTCTACATATCTATGATACATATACATATACCGTTTTTTATTCCGGATGAGCCAAATCTTGAGGTCTACCATGGAACGAGTGAGCCCAGAAGATGCCTGTTCACTCTTTCTTTAAAGGTTGAAAGGCGGCAGGGAACACAGAAGCCAGCAGAGAGTTATATCAGCAGTAGCGTACTACTGCTGGTAAAACTAATTAAATCTACACCCACTATTCAAACAGGTTCAAAGAAATAAAATCACTTAAAGCCACTCCCTCTTCGTAGGTATTTTCCCATCCCTAATCCTTATTCCTTTTCTTAAAGAAAAATTCATTAAGAGCGATCGCATTTCTCAAAGGAAGTCTCGGCGATGTCTCAATCCTTCCTTGATAGAACCGAGTAGTCGTCGCGTCGGAGTAAAGTGTAAGCAGCAGACTTTTTGTACACTCACCATGATGTAATGGGAGGTTAGGATTTTCTTTCAAATTATTAAATAATGTTTATGTCCCTTTAAAAATGTTTAATTATTATTATTAATTTATTTCGGATTATACGTATACACATGAAAAATAGTAAATCAACATTTCAAATTTAAAATTAATTACGAAGCTATAATACAATAATAAATAAATAATGTTAGTAAAAATCTTATTAACTATGTTAGTTTATAGATAAGTTAGTCCACACCCATTAAAACCCGCATCCATTTATGCTGGATTGGGCAATCTGCACGAGTAACAATTATCTGCAGAATGCCGTTACCACTAAGATGCCGTTCCGAAGAATCGCATGAAAGCCGTCCGTTCGGGCCTGCACAAACATTCCAGACGATCTACAAAAACGAGGCAGTCGCATCACCATCCTGAAGATGTTGTATTGGATACGCAGAGCTCTAGCCCCTAAACCCAAAACCCCCCAACTACCAAACCATAGAACTCCATGCCCAGCAGTCGTATTTTCAACTAATAGAACAACGAAGCAAAAGAAAACACTACTTGAAATTAACTTCTACTGTAAAGAGGTAAGATTCTTTTTTTGTTGACGTTTGTTTGTGACAGGTAATTTATGGAAGTACTGTGTTTCGATTAAAACAATACTTTGGGGATAGTGTACCTTACACTATCGCCATTTTTTTATTTTAATTGCACCGAGCATTTATAGTTGAAGCAAAAATCCAACTGCCAGTAATTGGAATGCAAAAATGATGGCCTTTATACTAGCTCCCTGGGTAAACTGCTAAATGTTAGTAACTCCTAATTGGAAAGAAACCACTTATAGTGGCCCTATAAAGTAAGAATTTTACGAAATGTAAATAACTTGCAATATCCAGCAGTCTTACTTACAATATGAAAATATGTTATACCTTATTTATAGATGATGTGGCGCAGTGATTGTTCGATCGGCTACTGCGCTACGTATCGCGGGTTTGTTTCCCGCACCGGAACAAATGTGTAAATGGCCTTCAGATTTATTTTGAGAACAACACTAATATAGCTATATATTTTTAAGAGCATATTTTAACATGAAAATGAAATGAATGAACACGCTACCAGAGTTGCGGGAATGTATTGAGGATATATTAAATAGAAGTTTGACACTCCATTTCGCTCCGCCCTCAACGGGAGGAAACATTTTAAAATTTTCGCCCCAAAAAAAAAAAAAATTAGACGGTACACCGTCATGTGACCACAAAAATACACAATTTTGAATCTCGTAACCCGACAACGTCAATATAACCTATACGTTAACATAAACTTTTATGGCACGGTCTAACCCAACGCATCCGTATAGCAAAAACGTTTTATGTTGAACGATAACAGTAACACATTAGCAGTGAGCGGTTACCGTTAGCCATAGGGTAGTCTGTTCACTTTAATTTTACGGGTTACATCAACGTTTAAGGTTTTACTAATAAGGACTAACGAAGATACTGGATTTTGGTGTTTAGTAGTACTGTCAGACGATTTCCGACCTCAGCTTTTATTTTTAATCGCCTCCTCCTTCATTAGCATAGAAAGAGGCGATTCTGAGGAGGCGAGGAGGAACGTATGAGTGAGAGTCAAGTCTCTTTCTAAGGTCCAACCACCGCAAGAGACGCTCTGGGTGTCAGGGACCGAGAACCAATCTGCGGGCGTCAGGGAACGAGTTGATCTCTGGTCACCGTGATTTCGGGCTTGCAGACGGCAACCAGGGACTGATAGCTGACCGTCCAGGATTGACCAGGCCCGAGTTGATGGCACGTCGTGTTCCACGAGCGTCTCAAAGAGCAGTCTGCACCATTGATGAGGCCCGATTGGGCCAATATCAGCCGGTTTTGGAGAGCAACAAAAGGAACAAGGTAGGTTTTTAGTAAATACGAGACAAACACTTCTTTCCACTCTACCCAGAGGAGTCAGTCGGTGATTAGTTCCCAAAAAAAAGTTTTGTTTTAAATAAAATGGTTATGAGTTTAGTGTTTGTTAGGTCCATGAAATTCTTACGACAAGCGCAGACCATTTTATAGCCCGGTTGCATCGTACGTAGAAAAGAATTACCTGACTGTTAGCAAAAAGTATCGAAAACCTCAGTCAATCATCTCCAAAAAAACAATTATAAATTCATTATATATCTGTAAATATTCGTCAATGTTGAATACTGACATTACTCGTATCAACGCAATCGTAAAAATAGAGGCATAAATATGTATTTGATGTTTGATAATCCATCAAGTTCACTAAAATAGTGGCGACCCTACTCGGGGATAATAACGTTATTGAGTCCAGTGGGTGGCGGCCGGAGGATTGACCCAATCATCGGCTTCCTATAAACCAGAATTAAAACTATTTTGTTACTAAACATAATGTATTCTATCACCTTAGTTAAAAATCCTTAGATGAAGAGCATCGTGAGATGGTGGTCAAACTCAAGACTATCAATAATAAAAAAAATATAAGCACTGAATTTTCCCACTTTATCAAAATATTTATTTATTTCCAAGACGCACCAACAACTTAATTACAAATTTATAAGCAGATAAACATACATTAATAGACCTGTGTAAACAAGTTACTTAAAGGCATGCACAACACTCACAGAGGACTGATTAGTTGGTTATAAATATGTGATACATAATGTTTTGCTAATAGTTTTAAAGTTAAACAATAATTAAAATGACTGCAAAAACCAATAAAAAAATTAAGTGTAAACAAAAAAATATCAATTCTATAAAAAAAATATATAAATTCAAATAACATTCAATTAATTCAAATAAAATTCAACTAAAAATTCAATTAAGGATTTCAGTTAAGAATAAATACTAAAAATTATGAACAAAAAAATCTTTGACAATAATAATAATATTGCAACAAGAGTCAATGCGACTACGAATCAATTGTGCTTTTTATAATTTTCGAGTGGAATTGAGCTAAGGAATCCGAAAAAATGACAATATCCTGGTTGTTGGAACAGATCTTGTAGTTATTTGGAAACTGAATAATTGCATATTGTTTAAATGTTTTTTTTTTTATTGGAAAATATGCGAGAGTAAAGATTTAAATGTCAGCCTGAAACTTGCAGTTACTACACACCCTGCACACCTCTTCAAACTCTGACTTTCCGTTAGCGTGCCATAATCAACACAAATAAGCCGACAAAAAATTACCACCTAAAACTGTGCGCGAAAAACGTCTATGAAATGATACAAAAAATCATCAATAAGTTAAACAGACATCAGGATTACATAGAACTATTAAAATACAGAGTTTAAATTTGGTAGGTTAAACCGCTTTAACGATTGTTGTAGAAAAATAAAAAATAAGGGGGCTCCCCATACATGTAACCCCCATAAAGGGGTGCCTATAGATCTTAGAGGTGGGTCTTTTTCAAGGGTGCGATGGAAAAACCAAAATGTTTTGGGAATACTTTCAATTTGCGTGCGTACAGCTACGTGTATGAAGTGGCATTCCCTGCCGGAGTCTGGGCTTCCTGATAGCTATAACCTGGGGGTTTTTAAGTCAAGAATAGGTAACTTCTAGGTAAGCGTGCTTCATCTTCGACCACATCATCGTTTACCAATACATGAGATGGTGGTCAAACGCGAACTCATCAAGAAGAATAAAAAAGTTTACCATGCCTCACAACATCTACTAATTCCATGGAACATAAAAGCATGGTATAATATAAACGAAATGTACCTCGATTTGAAATGAATACAGAACGAATATTGTATGACCATACCAGCGAAACTTCAATAGTATTCAACCACATATTACATAATACAATGTGTGTCGGAATTAATACTTTCAATGTGTTCAGTTGGGCAGCCACAATAATATTGATAACTTTGCGGTAATGTCTGAATCGAATGTCGTTATTTATTTTAACTGCATCGTTTCATTTTGTAATGAGAATGTCTGTTGAGGATAGTAGATTTAATAATTATGTTATTCTTATAAGTTTTTTAATCTAACATAGTCATTAGAACTTTAAACGGGATATTTATCATGTGTATTATTTGATCATGGCGCTTGCAACAGTGCCGAAATATCGGAAACTCGATACAATAAATACAGATCCCATAAAAAACAATACTTGTCAAACAACCAAGTCTCGCAACTTAGTTGTTCTACCGTAAAAAGTTGTGAGCTCCATGTAATACCAAGTCGGTTATTAATTTATTCAGTCCCTACTTAAGGGACCTTCTGTCTTAAGTTGTTACGTAATTATCTAATCTAACGACATCTTATAGTGACCATATCAATATTAAAAATCTTTACCGTTTTAAATAAATAGATTGACTCGGCCATCGCATGAAAACACAATATATCTCACAAGTAATACATATATAAATTAAATTGTTTATTGCGATTGCAAAGTCAATCTATTTATTTAAAATGGTAAAGATTTTTAATATTGATATGGTCACTATAAGATGTCGTTAGGTTAGATAATTACGTAACAACTTAAGACAGAAGGTCCCTTAAGACGCAATATAATCCCGTTGACCTTGCTCAAACGGGCGCTATTATAGAGAATGCCCCGCGCACCCCCTCATTAAAATTACGCGTAGTGTCATATCGTGCGCGGCGCGACACACACATAAAAGTAGTCAATAAGACATTGAGCAGTGTTTCAGAATATTGTTACTTACCTACCAACCTACTTATTTGTTTTAAATTATTGATCCACTTTTTGTTGTAGTATTATTAAAACAGAAAATATTGTAATTATCAATGTAACCGGGCGGCGAAATGTAGACAGTTATTATTAGATTTTTCTCGCAACTTCGCTTACAAATAAAAGTAAATAAATAAGAGCTTACCTGCTTACATAAAACATTAAAAAAATAGAGCTAGTGGAAAACCTACGCGTAAATAGCTATGCCTAAAATTTTTGATAATAATCCTACTTGACAAGCAAAAACATACCTTCTGTACATATATCGAGAACTGAGGACGCTTTGTCCATCGCGCAATCTTCATATGGCATGGCTACGGCCAGCATTTACCGAACGTGTTAGGGTTGTACAAAGACGATAAAAAATAAATAAAATATTAGATAAAAAATAATTATTTATTTGATGATCACAAATGTAGGAACATTATGTGTGAGTGTTAGTTATATATGTGCAGTTCCTTTGTTGTGCTCTAGAAAAACTAAAATAAAGAATCAAAATCATTTTCTTTTTGATAATCCTTTCGTAAATTGATTTTTATTTCAATAATCTAGACTTACTATACAGGATGGTTAATTTGCATTTTTTTTTATAGGTACTTAGTGAATCTAGAGTGTGAGAGTGAGAGAGAAAGTGTTTGCTTATAAAGAATAAACATTTCTCAAAAATATCAATATTCTTCTTTCAACACAGGAAAACCGTTGAGCATCTGGCATAAGTCTATTGTAGGTAGAAGTCCAATAAGACAAATACGTTAATTTGAATTGAACAGAATAAAGACACTGAAGAGGTCTTAGAAATATACCAAGAAGAAAAAAAGAACATTGGGAAATCAATCTTAAAGTAAATACTTTAAGTTATTAATAAGACAAAACAAACAAACATCAATATATTTATAATATTACAATTTTTTTTTTACTCACATAAGTCACCTGTGTCATTTTTGTAGCAAATATGATCCTTTGCCGAGATTCCTTTATTTTCTGCTCTAGCGCAAATGTAGTAGAAGGGGCTGACATAATCGCTCTGCGATTAAAGCCTTTTTCCAAATAAAGATATAAAAAAAAAAAATGTAGTAGAATTTATTTTAACACCCATGGATTTTATTCGTTCGTTTACCAAATATAGCTGCTGCTCCTGACAATGAGGAGTATTTTTTTCTTGTATGATATTTATCTCCAGCATCCGTCAGCTATGACGTCAATTATCAGTATTCCCTTTTCATTTACTTTACCTTATGAAGGAACGAATATTATGAACGAATTTGCTGCGAAGCTGAGGAGGAAAGATGTGCTGTCTCAACGGCAGCATATCTTTCCTACTCGGCAGCTTCGTTCATGGATCTTAATGCTTCAGATTCTCATTTTTTGTTTACTATATTCATATGAAAGGTGAATAGCTTTTGTGAGACCTCAGGAAGTCCTAGAGTTAATGTAATTTCCAGAAATTGTGTATGTCCACATCCTGCGACTATTGCACCAACTACGGCACACGTATTTAAATTCATTTCTTCTGAGGTGTTGTCTCCCTCTATTATAAAAATCATATTGCATAAACGACATTTCAGTTTATTTAGTCATTAAACCTGTCAATCGTTCAGATACGATTTTAATTGATTTTAAACCGCAGTCCAGAGGTCCGTGGCTTGATATTTCCTCTACCAATCGATATTTACACGCCTACCAATCGATATTTCTTCGGTTTCCCTAAAACAAAACAAAATAAAATTCTGTTGTAATACTGACGGGCTGAAGAAATATTTTTATGTTCAAACAGACAAGTTTTGACCTAAGAAAATATTATACAATGTTGAAATTACCTCTCTGCTTCATAATGTTTTGTTTGATTTAGTTCCTGATGTAAATTTACATCGACATCAATGAGTGATGATGGATTTTCAGTAGGTACTAGGTCTGTAAAAAACATAATAATTATAATATGTAGAAAATAATACATTGATTTTTGTAATAAGTATGTTTATATTTATTTAATTTAGTGATTCATTATTTCAGAACACATTGATATTTATTTATTTATTTACTTATGTAATAATATAATAATTATCAAATCATTTGCTGTCTGATGTTGTTCTTTTGTTAAGTTTCTGTTCAATAGATTGATTACTATTTCATTGAAATTGATTGGGTTTCCTCCACCTTTATCATTTTCTATATGAATGGTTGTTTATGTGTTATGTTTTGTTTATGTGTGTCTGTTGATTTGCAATAGTTTTAACTATTTAGTTGAATGACTAGTTTTATTTTTATTTTGTCCTCTTTGTACAACCCTAGCATGTACGCTTAATAGTGTGTTTTTATTTTGTTTTAGTCAATGTTCACCTAATTATCTAAACAAAAGTAATCTCGACTTCAATCAAAAATGTCTTTTTGATTATTAATCTAAAAACTTACGTAAGTATCATCAAAATTGGCCCACGTGCTTGGACTCTAGAGCACCACAAAGGAAAAAATTGGCCAAGTGCGAGTCAGACTCGCCCATAAAGGGCTCCGAAGTAACTATAATAATATAATATAATATGTATATTTCTTTAAAAAAAACTTTACAAATTTCTTAAAACTAGCTTATTTACATTTTTTACAACTACGCCCAATAACTTTGTTTTTCATAGTGTTTGTATGAATTACAAAGTTATATTTGCGGTTTTAGAAAATATGCTGTATCTCAAAAATTGCTGACTCTATCTCGTTCAAACTAATTTTGGTTGAAAGTTTACATTAAGATCTACAGCATATATTTTTTGAAATTGTTCACTTCATTATTATAGAAGTTAGAGGGGGGGGGACACATTTTACCACTTTGAATGCGTATAACTTTTAAACGATTAACTTTATGAAAAAGTGGTTTTAGAAACCTTGATATCATTTTTAAATACCTGTCTATAGCTACCACACACGCATAGGTTTCATGAAAAAGGAAAACTTTCAGTTTCAGTTCCATATATGGGGTTCCCATCCCCTTTATTTTAAATATAAAAAAAATATTTAAAATAAAGAGGGGCTTTATTTTAAATATTTTTTAATTTTTTTCATTAAATCGGAAAGCGGTTTACAGAATACATCTACCTACCAAGTTTGACATGTATAGTCCTAATAGTTTCGGAATAAAATGGCTGTGATATACGGACGGACGCACAGACAGACACACAGACAGACAGACAAACAGACAGACAGACGGACAGACATGACGAAACTATAAGGGTTCCGTTTTTTGCCATTCGGCTACGGAACCCTAAAAAACATAGATATTGATGATCACATTACCCTCTTTTGTGTCTCACAGTCGGGTAAAAAGTTCCGGGCTCACTAACAGGGCTCCTTTATCGATCAAAGCCGCGTGCAATGTCCAGTCCTAGTGTACTCCCGAGTGATTGTCAAATAAGTAATTATTTTATCTCGTCTCTTGTTTATTTTATCATTATTTGTACAACCCTAACACCAAGAGAAGTCCAGACAGTTTTCTAAATTCTTGGTACGCGTACAGAAAGTAGGTATATTTCTGCTTGTACTTCTACTAGGAGGCTATTGCGTAGGTATTTTCGTGTTTGTATAGGAGTGATGTATCTGTTTGGTGATTACTATTTTCTAATCTGTGCCATGGAGGCAGTTGATTTTGATGAGTAGGTAGGTACTTACTCGACATCCAATCAAGAAGCACTATCATCCGGTTGTTGAGTAGCAAATTGCTTGTTCGCCAATCAAAATAAAAAAAATAAAAAGTTGATATATGTAGAAATGGCAGCAAAGCTGGCCCTTTTTTTTCTGGGTGGGAAATCATCAAATGACCCCTCCTGCTGTGGGTAGAGCGGAAGGGAGTGTCAGACTTCTACGGACTAAAAACCCACCCTGCTTCTTCAGTTGCCTTTGCGGTTCGAGGCCGCGGTATCTCGTTAGAACATTCCCGCAACACCGTAAGGCAGTCAGTAGCAGCTCTTTGAAGCGCGGGCGGAACGTAGCGCGCTGCCAATTCGGGCCTGATCCTTACCGGACAGTAAGCTACTACTGCTCGGCGTCCGCAGGCCCGGCGTCTACGGTGGCCAGAGGTAGGCTCGCGATCCCCGACGCCCGGAGCGTCTCCCGCGGCGGCTGGGGCGTGAGGAAGAAAGTTGTCTCTCCCTCACGCGTTCAGCCTCCTCCTTCGCTAGCATGACTGCTTCGCAGAAGGAGGCGACTGCATCCCATTCCCCCTCGCCCCGCACAATGACCTGAACCAAATTCTGTGGCCGAGTGAGCGATTCAGTAAACCAATTTCAATTATGTTGAACTAGTGCGCCTCACCATCAACTATCACTGCTTACCATCAAATGGGATCGCAGTCAAAACATGATTAGGTATTTAAAAAAATCATTCAATTCAATTTACTAGAAATATGTTTTTATCAACTATCTTTTTAATATTATTTATTTACGAAGTTATTTACTTATAATAATAAAGTTTCTTACCGTATTTTTGCTATACTCTGAAGTAACTGCTTTTGGCGAGCAGCTTTCCATCTCTTCCCACTGTTAGTTTTATTTTCCATCCTTAATCTTTATTTAGTTGCAAGCTGCGGAAAAAATCGACACACATCCATCCTCGATAACGTTCCGCAGAACACTGGCGCGGTGCCGGCAGTGAAGAAATGAGCAAACGTATGTCGTAAAACGCAAATAAATTTGTATACAATTAAATATTAACTTTATAATAAAAAAACAATCCATCACTGGACGCAGTTTAGCATTTAAAATTTTATGGAATATTTTTGATTTTAGTTACAGTTGTTAATGAAGCGATAAACTGCTTTAAAACTGAATTTAGAGGTGTGTTTGAAGATTTTTTTACGCATTAAAGTATGTTTAATTACGTTTTAAATTCCATCACTATATGCAGAAAAGACTTAAAAATAATATATTTTTTTTGGTACATAAAATTATGTAAGGTTTAAGAGATACACTGATTTAAAAAAACAGTATTTTTGACCGTTCTCAAGAAATCTTCACCTTAAGTAGGGACTGAATAAATCAATAACCGACTTGGTATTACATGGATCTCACAACTTTTTACGGTAGAACAACTAAGTTGCGAGACTTGGTTTTTTGACAAGTATTATTTTTTTATGGGATCTCATTTCCTTTTGTAGAAAGTCCTACTTTTTTCTTTTCCGGTACCTTCTACTTCTTGTATAACAACAACGAATTTTCTTAAAGCCCTCTCTCTGTCTTATGAGCTTTTCTTATTTTTGTAGGTAGCCTTCCTTTTTTTTATTTTCCGGTACTACTTCTTGAACTTCAGCTAAAGTTTTTTTCAAAGCCCACTCCCTGTCTCTATGGGTTTTTTTCGGAGGCTTTGATACGCACATATGAATACGCACGTACGTCTTTTGCATTAGTTAGTAATAATTAATGCCGCACTCGTCAAACGTCTCGGTTAAAGTTAATCCATAAGTAAGTAATTATGCAATTTCGGGCAATTTACTCTACTTAATACTCCCCAATACTCTTAATACTTCTTGCTTTTTTATTCCGTTGACCATTTAACAAGTTACCTTTGAGCATAATTATTAATTATATCTAGGTACCTATTTACACTGGAAGACACGGTGGAGCATATGGTCGAGGTGTGCCCTGCATGGGTGGAGCACCATCGTATCCTCATAGAGGCAATCGGCGGCGGCGACTTCTCGTGCCCTGCTCTGGTTTAGACCATGGTGCGAAGCGAGAGGGAATGGGATGCAGTCACCTCCTGCTGCGAAGCAGTCATGCTAGCGAAGGAGGAGGCCTAACGTGCGAGGGAGAGGCAACTCTCTTCCTCGCATCCCAGCCGCTGGGGGAGACGCCCCGGGCGTCGTGAATCGCGAGTCGATTTCGGGCCACCGTAGGCGCGGGCCTGCGGATGGCGAGCAGGGGTCGCTCACCGTCCGGTAAGGACCAGGCCCGGGTCGGCGGCGCGTTGTGTTCCACGCGCGCCTCAAAAAGCTGTTAATACCAGTGACGGGGCCTCATAGGGCCATTGCCTGTCGGGGTTTGCGGGAAAGTTCCATCGAGATACCGCGGCCCAGGAACTTTAGGGCTTCCGCAGGAACAGGGTGGGTTTTTAGTCAGTAGAATTCTGATACACCCGAGCGGAAGAAGTCATTCGATGATATTTTTCACCAAAAAAAAAAAAGTACCCATCTACATTTATTATTTCATTATATTATACAGGTACACTGATTAATTAACTGCAAATGTAACTTTGTAATCCTATATATTTATATGGGATTACAAAGTTATTTATGCAGTTGATGTATCTAGAAAACTGGAACGAAATTGAAAAATATTATAGTTTTTCCTTGATTCATATACTAAACACTAATTGTATTCTAAATTTGTAGCTTCTATGTCTGCTAGAAGTGCCTTAGACTTTTGATGATCGGTCAGTCAGTGAGTGACAAAATTAACAAAATTAAGGAACTTTGACTCGTTATAATTCTTAAACTACTGGTTCAAATTGAATGAAATTTGAAGTATACCGTGTTTATACAATGCCTGTTTGGTTACTGAAAATTCAGGCTTCTAGTTTTATCCACAACGAAGTTATAGGGGGTCGAAAATGGCCTGAATTGCTTCGAGAAAAGAATGGTACGGCCGTGCCGCTTTTTTGCTCGACTTGGCGGGGGCACTGCCGTGCCCCCAGATGGTAAGTATATGTGTGCATGACAGCAACGTAATACAGAGCCGCATGCTATTGTTAGATTTAAGTACGTACCCATATAAGGTAACGACGAGGTAGGACGGTAGGTAGCGACGGAGCCTCGCATCGTTTTACCTTATATGTCAGTTGCTTCACGCGTTGCCATTGGTCGATAGCAAAATATGGCCGATTCGCGCCCCCCGCGGATCGGTGCATATCAAAAAGCCGGACCCTGGCACTGCGACCGCAGTCAGCAGTCCACCGAAATTCTCTTCCTAAGTTTACTCTCTACAATTTGTAGAATAGAATAGAATAGAATAGAATATTTATTTGCGTAAAACATGGTATACAAGGGTGTTAAATACAAATTGAGGCACAAGCATGTTTAGCTAGGATAAAACATAGCATGCAAAATTTTAAAGACAAGTTAAGCAACAACAATCGACATCGTCATCAACATTTTTTATCTATAAATTCTTTTAAACTATAAAAACTACATTCGAGTAACCACTTATGAAATTTAATTTTAAATAATTTTGTATTTAAGGCTTTGAAATGCCTTGGTATTTTATTATAAATGCACACACACATTGCCAAGCAGCTACTATTGTATTTAGACAGTCTAGGCAAATCACTTAACACCAACTTATATGGATCACGTCGGTTCCGAGGATTGACATCATTTGCAGTTTTAAATAGTTGCTTATTTTTCATAACAAACACACATATTTCGTAGATGTAAAGCGACGGTAACGGTAACAAACCAAGTTTTTTAAATATTGGTCGACATGAGTCGTCCGGCTTAAGTCCACAAATTGCTCTCATGCACTTTTTTTGAGCGATGAATGCTCTTTGGAAGTCGGTGCTGTTCCCCCACATGTATTACCTAAAATATGTGAAGGATATAAATAAAGCCATCTTATGTAATTTCCAGTTCGGAATTTCAATTACCTAAATACAGTCCACTCGCTACAATATGTGTAATTACTTACTAGAGCAGTGGTGGTTCATGGTTTATGGGTACGAACCGAGTCAGGCGCATTACTATCATCATCATAATTTATATCATCTACTTTCAAATCGGTGAAGGAAAACATCGTGAAGATTGTGTGTGTGTGTGTTTAAAGCCGGCTCTACACGTTGGCCAACACAGTGGCGAATGTAGTGGCCAATGCCTATTCGCCAACGTGTAGAGGCGGTGTTTGTGCACCCAACATGCACAAACACCCCGTCTACACGTTGGCCAACAGGCATTGGCCACTACGTTCGCCACTGTGTTGGCCAACGTGTAGAGCCGGCTTTAGGCAACCGTGAATGCGGTCCACAATGTGGTATTTTAACCCAAAACTTGACTGGTAGAGAATGCCTTGGTGCATTAAATCCGCTCATCTACTACTATTGTGTAGTACGTAGTACATAAATAAATAGATTCGATACTGTTACAAGAAAGTTATATATGTATAAAGTATGTTAACTAACAGAGGGCGTTCCCGTTAACCCGCAATAGTATAGCATACATCCATACTAAAAAAAAATATTACCATTCGAAATTAAAATGCTTTTATTTTTTTTATATTAAAATATTCACTAAAAATGTTAAATTGATACGTAAAAGAAACACTACTACACACGTACTTGAAGGACGGCAACGTCGCAATTTATTTATGAATGACGGGCCGCGTGTGCGGCGATCTAATTGATGTGCTTATACTATTGCGGGTTAACGGGAACGCCCTCTGTTAGTTAACATACTGTATATGCACTTGTAATAAAACTTTTACTCTGAATATTTATTATCTACTTAGTTTTTTTTATGCACCTGCCATGTTATCTCTTCACCATCCATGGTTCACTGGTAGAGAATGCCTATGGCATTAAGTCCGCCTTTGTACATTTTGTGTTGCACAAAGTTTTAATAAATAAATAATAAATAAAGTGCGACATCGACAAATTCACCATAAAAGAACTATGTCGCGGTCGGCTTTCAGTTTTATCGAATGCAGTTGAGTTCCTGCCAGTATTTTCCATGGAGCGACTATCAGATAGATAGACAGTCCTCACAACAAGGTTGCATGTAGATCACTTAATAATTCATTTCTTAATAATGATAACTTAGCGGGCAGCTCGATAATTAACGCGCCTTTTGTACAATCATTGACATGCACACGATATTGCATTATGCAATATTATTTTATTTATGTATTTAAAACACTACACACTCTTTAACATTTATTTAATTTACGTGCCCTCGTCCATGTGTCACTGCTGGGTGCCAACTGAAAACCAGCGCTGGGTGTCCTCCGCCCAGCAAATGCTGAGTTGGTGACCCTTTCGGTGTGGACATGCTCAACGATTATTTTTATCCTTTTTTAGGGTTCCGTAGTCAACAAGGAACCCTTATAGTTTCGCCATGTCCGTCTGTCTGTCCGTCTGTCCGCGGTTTATCTCAAAAACTATTGGTACTAGAAAGATGTACTTTGGCATGAGTATACACGTTAATGACGCCAAAAAAGTGGTAAAATAAAATTTTGAAAAAATCATTTATTTAGGGTACTTCCCATACATGTAAAGTGGGATGATAATTTTTTTTTTCGTTTTTCCCATAGTGTGGGATATTGTTGGATAGGTCTTTTAAAAATATTAGGGGTTTGCTAAGACCGTTTTTTGATTAAGTAAACCGTTCGTGACTTATCAAGCTTTAAAGTACCAATTTTCGTTAGAGTCAAGTGTCACCCCCCTCTATCAACTAAACGGTTGTAGTTAGAAATTCAAATGTCACGGCAGTAGTACCTATATATAACGAAATTTAAAGGAAACTATCACACATAAGTGGGCTTTACAAGTTTACGAGTAATAGTCGACCAATTGTATTTGATTCAAAAATTTCGAACAACTCTATAGAAATGTCGATAGATGGCGCTAAGCGCCAGTTGTATCGTGCTATATACATATAGCTTCTTGTGACGATCGAGTAGTGTAGCTCTATGTCCGTATTTAAAATCAAAACACCGGCTATGACAAGTTTTATACAAATCTCTAAAAAAAATTAAAACTTTCCGGGCAAAATTGTCGGATCAGGTGAGGATTTGTATAGGAAGTCAAATTAGTTAGGTAGTTATGTTTGACTTTTAGTTAGAGCATGGTACGAAACGATCAGTCAGCGAATACAACACGCACTTGGCTGTTAAAAAACTACGGAACCCTACACTGCGCGTGGCCCGACACGCACTTGACCGACTTTTTTATGTTTGTAATTTTTTATTGTATATTGTTGTGTGTGTTTCGTCCGAATAAATGTTTTTCAATTTCAATTTCAACCCATTAGCTGGATGAGTTGATATCCCTTGTCTAGCTTATTGAGGAACGGAGGAATCTGGATATGATAACATGGTGACCCATCCACGGATTGACCCAGACAAGCGTCGCTTAACCTTGAAGATTGATGAATAAATACTTGAAATTAGTGTCACATTTGCAGTTTTTACAGCTGCAGTTTGAATCCTAAACTTCACTCATTTAATTTGGAAGATGTGGTAGCTAGCATGCGGCATTATTTTTAAAGGAATAAAAAATATATACTTTAATAGAATGTTATTTTTTTCATCTTAGTTTTAGCTACCTACACGTACACTAATATTACTGAATATGTACTTTTGAACGCGCTCGGAAGGTTTACCTATAATGTTACCGATATCCATACGCTTCAATTCATTCATTGAAAATGCTGTCGTTTCTCTTCGCATTTCTACTGCAAAACTAGGTACTAATTTAGCATAAAACTACCTTTAAAATATAGTGAGGCAGCCAATACGTTAATCACCCACCCACACCGCCCATTGTACACTAGTTTAATTTTTTTGTATCTATAGTAATATTGTAAGGTGTACAATAAAGTATATAATAAATAATAAATAAATAATATAAAATGTATGGAATGCACAATGCGACGAGTAAGCACCTCCTGTCGCATAAGGTTTGATTTACGAGAGCTCGGCAGCTACCAAATGTCTCTAAGTATATTTTCCAATGTGATGGACCTGCAGCTGAATACAAAGGTACAAAGAATGTAGAAGTGGAGGGTTTGAGAGTAAAACTTTAATCCATACGTAATCCTCAGACCCTACTATAACTTATAATATAAATGAGAAAGAGCCTGTCTGTCTGTTAAATTACTTAATCTATTTTTATTGAAATTTGTAGAGATGGTTTTGACTTGGGAGAGAGAGGCTGCTTTTAAAAGAAAAACTTTACATTCGAGCGAAGTTGAATGCAGAAGCGTTTATTATTAGTGCAAAATTTTCTGTCTATCTGTTACGCTTTCATGACTTAACCGCTAAACCGACTTTGAAAAAAATTGGCGTAAAATATTGGTATATTTATACTATATTTTGCAACCTAGAATAAGACAAGTTTGTATTTGCCTCACACATTGTATCAAGGTATTACAATGGTGTGTGTAGTGCTGTTTTTAACACACAGGCAACTTTCTATAGCAGAAAAATACACTTAATTTCAATTCGAACGAAGTTGCGGCGAACGTGTTGGCTAATTATTGTTAATTTATTTAATTAATTCTAAGTTATTATATTTCATGTATAATCATTCATGTTTCCACACCCCTATTCTTAAACGTATAATCTCTTGTATATGTACAATCTGAACTTTATTTATGTGTGAAATTTTAATCCTTTGCCATAAATTAAACTTGCCTCAAAGTCACCTTACTTTTATTTCTAATTTCATACACCTTCACACTGCAAACCCAATTAATATTACTCAGCCTCACAGATCCTAGTATGCGGGTCCTAAGTCCATGTATTACTTCAGGCCTACCAGGCTTTCATAGAGCTGTAGAGCTTATCCGGCCCCATTCAGTGCGCATTAGGGCTGTTGATTCGCCCGAGCTTGGGTCTTCTTTTGCTTTGAGACCAATGCACGGATTACTGAGCGTTTGTGTGCACTTTTTACGGAGCTTCAGGAATTTACGGTTATAGGATAAAGTGTTTGTGAAGATATCGGTTTTTAAATGTCTTTGGTTCATTGTTAAATGTTTATTGAATTTGCAATCACTGTTTAAACTAAACACAAGTTCTAGCGATGAGCATATATTAGTTTTTAAATTAAATTTAATGGAATATTTATTTTTTTAATTGGTTATAAATAACACTTTTATACGTCATATTTTTTTGTGTTTTAAGTTTAGCTAGATGAGGCCGGTGTTTCCTAACTGACTACTCTGAGCAGAAACACCGAAACAAACTCAGAGGTCATCGTCTATTTTAAAGTCCACACTATTCGTATTAGTTCAATCATATGAAAAGCATGACGTCTGTACGAAGAAACGAAACCCGTATAAGATCACTAATGTATCTGTATGTCATATAACCATCTACTTAATCGATACAGTTAAAATTTGGAAAACTTAATATAGTACCTATTTGCTTCCACATACATACGAGTAGGTAGGTATAACGGTACAATCGTGCGAGAGTTTATATAGCAACATATTTTCGTACGAAAAATTATAGGACATAATTATATAGTTGGAGACTCTGTTAAAGTTCTATGACAGAAATACTGACTCATAATTTTGATACAATCTGTGCTGTGGAATATGTGTAATGAAAGCGCTTTTTGAAATATCTCAAACGAAATCGTTCGGAACTCTCTTCGCGCTTAGATTGACACTTAAATGGATGTATTTTCTTTAATTTTATCCCTTTAATTGATCTGTTTTATTTTTATTTAACTTTGGTTTTCAGAATTAGTCGTATTATATTCAGAGTTTCATCACAACTTCAACTCTAGAAATTCACATTTAGTAACCGACACTACATGTCTTTACTCAACAAAAAAAAAATATTTGTAGAAAATTTAAGCCGGTTCGACGATACATAAATCTTTCGCACAAAACCACCCACCGCCGTTCAAACGAAATGCATGTTCCGAATATCAATCACCAGTCGGAAAAGTGCGTCAATCACGGGCAATTGCGCTCATGACCCATAAAACCAAATGGCCATAAGCTATATAACCTACAAAACAAGATAAATGTGGCTCCTGACTCTTGAACTGTGCACGATGGATACACGCTTTTATTTCTTGCTTAAACTCAATTTGGCATATCGACGATTTGGCAGGAGAAGATCGTTTATAACAACGTCTAAAGGAGAATAGTCTAGTCAGATTTAAATTCTTTCTCGTTTATTTAATAGTAAAGATAAATTACTGGCTGTCACAATCCATGCTCGCATTTTTGGTTCATCGATGTTGACATATTTTTTTATGTCCGATGAATTATCCATTCTCTTCTTTTTATATTCACCTCTTAATACAATGCTTAATAATATTGCTTAGTTAGTAATTATTAGTTGGAAGCGTAGCGTAGTAATTATTAGAAAGCGGTTTATTTTATTTATTACAAAATAATATTTCTTATAACGTAATTGTTTGGTTTTCCTTCAAATTAAATAAAATACATAAGAACTTTGTAAATATGTTGCTCTTAAATTCTGCTTGGTGTATAAAAAGTTACCGGGCCACTGATAATCCATACTAATATTATAAATGCGAAAGTAACTCTGTCTGTCTGTATGTTACCTTTTCACGCCTTAACCACTAAACCGATTTAGATGAAATTTGGCATGGAAATAGTTTAGGACCCTAGGAAGGACATAAGATAGTTTTTATCCCGGAATTCCCACGGAATCGGGAATTACGCGGGGAAAACCTCCCACGCGGAAGAAGTCGTGGGCAAAAGCTAGTTTCCAATATTTAAACATGATGACACATCCATGAAACTACCTCGGCTAGCGTTATTTTACTTTGAAGATCGACTTGCACGGCTATTATTAACTATGTACGACTTCCGCAAAACAGACATCAGTAGCAATCAAAATATTTACATATCTTTTGTCTTCCACTGAATTTGTTTTGTCTACTCTATACTAATACTACGAAGAGGTTTTGGGAATACATTCATTGTGCGTACGGCTAAGGAGTGGAATTCCCTGCCCGAGTCTGTATTTCCCTTTAAGTCAAGAATGAAATGGTTACATCTAAGTGTGCGTCCACACTGCAAGCCTAGCGCGCTTGCGATGACGGGCGCGAAATATCAAACAAATTAAACGCGCCTTTGTGTCCATAGTGCAGTGACTAAGGCGGAAGCCTAGCGCGACGGGCCTGAGCGAGTTAGCGAGCGTATTTTTCCAATGTTTCTATCCGCACGTTATGGCCGCACTACGGGCCTAGTCAACAAGCGACCTAATAAGAGCACGGGTAGCAGGGATATCAAATCAGTTCGGTCTTGTCGCGCGGCGTTAGGGCGTTTGCATTAAAATGGCGGTAAATACTGAATTGTTTATAAGTGCAATTCAATCTAAACCAGCTATATGGCAAAGTAAGCATCCACATCACAATAATCGCACAATAACAAGAAAATTATGTAGTGAAATAAAAGAACATTCGAGTGTACTCAAAAAATTTTGTAGGGTACCTACAATTTCAATTCTTCGTATAAGTAAAAAAACATCACTAGTTATTTCTCTGTTTTTATTTATTTCGTGCACACCATCTCTAGTGTTCAACGCCTCCCATCTCAGGATCGGACTGTCTAGTAAAAATATCAAATCCTCGTCCATGGTTTGTTACCCCTGAATCACATCCAAACGCTACAACAGCTAGCGTGTCAATATGGCCACCGCACCGCGCCGCTTGTCGCGCCCGCCAAAGTCCCAGCCACCGCGCATTCACTGTGGACGCACACTAAGTAAGCGGGCTCCATCTTAAGCCGGCTCTACACGTTGGCCAACACAGTGGCGAATGTAGTGGCCAATGACTATTCGCCAACGTGTAGAGGGGGTGTTTGTGCACCCAACATGCACAAACACGCCGTCTACACGTTGGCCAATACGCTTTCGACCCAATCCTTACTCACCATCGGGTTAGATGGTGGTCAAACGCGAGCCTATTATTATCAATTAAAAAAAGGTTTGTAGAGATAATCTCAAGAAGCAATGATCGAATTCAATTTTTATTTCATTGGTAGTAAGGTGCATTTTTTTTATTATTTCAACATCCACGCGGGCGAAGTGCTAATTTTTAAGACAATAAGTAAATTATGTGGTTGTACATAATGGTCTAAACTGTGTATGTAATAAGCAAACGTACCATTTTTTGGTGGGAAAATATCATCAAAAGACTCCTCGCATCGTGGGTAGAGCGGAAGGGAAAGTCAGATTTCTACGTACTAAAAATTCACCCTGTTCCATCAGTTGCCCTTCAGTTCCAGGGCTGAGGTGACTCGTTCATATCAGAATTAATATTTTAGTAATATGCCTAAAATAGCACTGTATGTTCTGTAGTTAGTCTGCCAAATAATAAATACATAAAACAACGGTTTAAAGTGTTTTCCCAGGCACACATATCACACCGCCAACTTTCAAACTCTTGGGTACAACTGAGAAATTTAATATACCCCCGACTCGGAAATCGAACCCAAGACCTCATGCTCAAGAGTGCCGCTTGAAACCACTAGACCAAAGAGGTAGTTTAGACATTGGTCGTACGCCTGATCTCACTCCGTTCGTGTCGGTTTGTCGTGCCATCGGACTGTGAGAGTAAAGGGAGTGCAACAGCGCACATATTTGTGTACTATAATATCTCCTGCGCAGATGGCCTCTCTCCACTGAGATTGTCCACCATAGTTAAAATCAGTCAGTAGGACTATTTTATCACATAAAACAAGCGCGTAATATAGAGTTTATTTTCTTATACAACGTGTAACGGAAAGGGTATATACATACCAAGGGCACGGCTTCTTTAGATGATATCAAACGATATTGGAAGGATTTCAACTCAAAATAAAATACTCTAAACATTGATACCAAATTTTCGGTTTCGTAAGTTTCTTAAATTGAAATCATCACAATCGTGTCACCGCACTACGTAGGTCAATAACTTTCCACGTTACTTGCAAATATCACGATAAATCTCTTCCGTAATTCTGTGCGCCTAGTACTGTAGTAGCCTACCGTCCACTGGTGACTTCATTACTTCCGAACATGTAGAGATAGGATTACCCTTCCAATATCGTTTGATATCACTCAAAGAAGCCGTGCCCTTGGTATGTATATACCCTTTCCGTTACACGTTGTATAAACTTTTACGTTTAGAAACTTCAGTAGCCTAATCCCTCTTCTTCACCGCTGAAGTTAACTCCTTAAATCGATACAAAGCCAACATTCAACCAATAACTTTAACCCTTATGGCACACAAGGATTACCCTGAAAGTCCTGAAACGTTACAAAACAGAAAAGTAATCTTCCCCTCAAGTACTTGCGTAGCTACATTGTAATTAAGTTAAGGCACACTGAATTTTCGTTTTAACTTGCAGCAATGAGATTCCGCCACTCCATTGTTTGTGGATTTAGTTATTATTCGGAATCGAGTTATGGGAGCCTCCTAAAGGATTAACTGAATTGTTTTAATTTAGAAAGGTCGCCTGTTTTTAATGTATGTATTTGTGTCGACATTTTCGTGGCCGGAGTTTGTGCAGCGAAGTTTTAATGAGTTGAGGTTATTTATTTTGTTATTTTGTTCTTGTAGGAGTACAATTTAAATAATCAAGTTTCAAATAACCGTAACGTTTCCGGGATTGCGGAAATGGTCCAACGGGATACCGCGGTCCAGGAACAACAGGAAAGGAAGGAAGGGGTTGGGTTTTTAGAAGTCTGACACTCTCTTCCGTTCTATCCAGCGAGCGAGGAGTCATTTGGTAATTTTCCCCCGAAAAAAAAACCGTAACATTGAGATTTCGTTATTTCTCCGATGATTTAATACCATCATTCATACAATACTGGTTTGTTCAAATTATAATCTTTTGAGCAAAATCAATAAATCAATTCTCATACATAAGACGTGCTCAATTATAAATTAGAATATAATTTAAGCGAAATTCAATGTGAACAACTTTACAGAATATAGGGAGGATAAAGGTTTTTTTAGGAATTTTGTGACAGCGATGTTAAACGAAATAGTCCTTGTGTGGGCTGCAAGGTCGTAGGCAATGTTACAGTACTGTTTGGTTTTTATGTTAAAGAGTTTATTAAAGGTTCTACAAGTTTAATGTTAAATGTCTTAAAATAAAATGTTAGGAATGTTAAAATGTTACGTTAAAATGTTATATTTTAATGCACCCGGACCGTATGGTCTCTGGTAATGCACTGAAGCGTAGCAGTTTACGACAATTATCACTAAGATACAATTATTGGAATCTGCTGCGTTAGCAAGCGTTCGGTTGCTTAGACCGAACAGTCCTTCTTATCTTAAACTATCGCTTTGTGAAGCAAAAATGAACAGATTAAAGATGGTTTATTTAAATGGTTTATTTCGGCCTAGTGATCGAGAGGTTGTGGGTTTGAAAACCACCCAATACACTATTGCCGTGAACCTACTCCAGACAAGTATATTTTTAACATAGTTAGAGAGTTTAATAATATTTTCAACACACTTGCTCATAAAATGGCTCTAATTTCACCGCAATTAGGCACATAATGACACCTGTAATCAAACTGTGACTTTTTAACCGACTTCAAAAAAAGGAGGTTTACAATTCGTCTTGAACTTTTTTTTTTTTATGTATGTTACCTCATAACTCGGAGATGGCTGGACCGATTTGGAAAATTCTTTTTTTGTTTGAAAGGGTATACTTTTTAGTTGGTCCCATTATCGTCACGTTTGGATCTGATGATGGGATCATGGAGAAATCGAGGGAACTCTTCAAATATTATAGGCACACCTATAGCGTTTTGGGTATTTCTTATAGTACCTTGTGCAGTTGCTCTCGAAAAGCACCATTTGAGGAAGTGGAACTGATGATGAAGACCCCAGATGGCCACCGAAACTACTCAATAATAAGTATTTCGTTGATTGCGATTAGATTACTTGAATATGGATGTTAAGCACTTTATGCTCGTCACAATGCATATGGTGAAGTAGAGCTGATGGTGATGTACCAGGAGAACTCCTCAAAAATTAGCGGCTCTGCACCGGGAAAATCAATATTTTGTAAAAGGTGATAAGTAGTTTACATTTTGGGTTTTGTAACTTAGATAAATTACAAACCGACCCACTAAAAAGCGTGAAAAAAAGCTTTTTAGCAAAAAATATAACCGACTTCCATATAAAAACACTACAAAGGCAAAAATAACTTTAATTTCGGAAGGCGGTGTCTTTAGTTTTGTATATATTTTAGTTTTTGACACCGCCTTCCGAAATTAAAGTTATTTTTGCCTTTGTAGTGTTTTTATATGGAAGTCGGTTATATTTTTTGCTAAAAAGCTTTTTTCTTTACTATTATTCACAAGTGAGTTATAGGTATTTTTTTTTTAAATTGGTTGAGTTGCTTTGTTTTTAAAAAAGTTTCGAAACAAAAAAGATCGTGTTCAATAGTACAAATAAATTAATGTACCTATCAATTGCTTGCTAGTTTCATGCAACTTCGTATTTAAATAGATAAATTTCAACTTGTACGTTTTTAATAAATACAACTTTCGCTCAAATATAACTTTTGTTTTCAAAATTCAAAGTTTTCTTTATCACAGGATAAAGAAAACTTTGAATTACCCATTTTGTACGTGGCTAAAACGCTATCCGAGAAAAGCCAAAAATAAAGAAACCTCATTCTTTTAGTCTATGGCCGATCTGTTAGATGCGCGCGTATAGGAAAACTGACTAATTTTTCCCGCCATTGCGAAAAAAATTTCACAACTCGTTTTCAATGTTGAAAATGGCTTTTTAGTATTATTTTCTTCACAAGTGTGTTGAAAAACGTCGTATGATACACGTGTGTATTGATGATTACCGTCCTCGGCTCTCTTAAGACCCTCACCTATCGGCTCGGGTCTCAATGCCGCCTCAGCGGTAATCACCAACATTACACACTTGTACCATAATGTACTATTTTCTACAGCACCAATTGACGTCATCAAGTCAGCGCCGGCCATCGCTGAAAATAAGCGCAGAGTCATTGTCTTACACGGTGCCACAGCATTGACCGAGCGATGACCGTTTTGCAAGTATGTGACGCATATATTCCCTCTAGTTTAAATTACTTTTGTTTTTTTTTATTGCTAATAGGCGTATACCTGACCATCATCTCACCTGGTGGCAAGCGATGATGTAGTCGAAGATGAATCATGCTTACCTAAAACTAACCTTTTCACTACTGACTTAAGGGCCCCTAGGTTATACGTATCAGGAAACACGGACTATAGCAGGAAATTCCACGCCTTAGCTGTACGTAAAATGAAAGTATTCTCAAAACGTATTGTGCGTTTGGGTGAGGTGTCCACCATGTATCGATGGCGCATCGCCATTTGTCTTGTAGTCCGATGATGGAATAGTTCTAAGTTTCTTATATGAAAGAAGCTTATATAATGAGCAAATTTTATTTTCTTTCTTTAAAATCAATATTTATGTAACGCATAAAGCTAAAAACAACAACGAAAACATGTAAAAAATATGAAATTTATAGGTACTAGTTACACAATAGTTTCATTTCCAGTATCAATTAACAACAAAACAAACAATACTCACTGCACCTTTGTAATTGGTTAAATTAATTAGAATCAGTAAATTCTGCAAATTTACAAATTAAATTTTAATCCAATGAATTACGCGTCCGTGCCGGCAGAACAGGAGACGTTAGAACTTTCTGACCCTTATCAAACGAATAATATCTAGAATCTGAGCGGGCTCATGTCGCTAGGTGTGTGGGATTATAGGGTAATTGAACAAGAGGTGCTTACTCCTTCTGAGCTCCTGGTGATATATGGTCGAATACAGGATTTAGGCAACTGTTTTGACCCAAAACAAATAATAGATTTCAGCGTAAGGATTTGTGTGTTGTTTGTGAATGGAAAACACGTGTCGAGTGTGGTTTGCTAGCATGTGGTATATTTTTATTGTATACATTCTGCATTTGCATTTATATTTACGGCAATACTAGATATTCTTCTGATGTAGGTATTAGTTTGGTTTGAATTTGCGCAAAGTAACGCCTGATTCTTAATATCATAACTTTACTTTATATAATTATTTAATAATTAGTACATGCTTGCTTTTGCCCACGCTTCGATCGCTTAAAAATTATTTCTGCAAAAAATCAGCATGCTTTGTCAATGAAGAATAATGTATGTAAATCGAGTATGTAGATCCAGAGATTACTTCTAATAAACTTACAAACTTTACCACTTTTAATATTAAAATTGTTAACTTTCTTGCCTCAACGAGGCAGTAATATTAAAGAAAGTCTAGTAGACTATTGACCATGAGGTCCCGGGTTTGATTCGGACAAAAATTGCTATTGAGTTTAGTTCACAGTTACATTTCACCAATTATAAAAGGCGACCTTAGCAATATCAAACCCAGAATCTACTTCTACTATTTTAAAGTTTGATGTTATGAACATAGGTTTTTGTGAAAAGCATCAAATGAGACTCCCGCTCTGTGCGGAGCAGAAGAAAACCCTCCTTGGTCCTTCAATCGACCTTGGGGCCGCAGTATCGTTAGAACATTCCCGCAAACCCGACAGAAATACGGCAAAGGTATCTCTAACAGTGTGTAGATAGAGATACCTTTGGATATAGGATTGATTTGAAAAAGAAAACAATAAATTAATAATTATGCAGACTTCAGTCACCAACCATGTAAGAAGCAGGTCAGTGCCCGATAAGACTCCACCTTGTTACTTATGCACCACGGCTAATTTGGTAAGCACGTTCCACCATTACCAATAGTCGTTACTCTATTACGTGACCAAAATGTTACCAACATATATGAGCCCTCGCTTACAGGCTCAGCCCTGAAAGAGGGTGGAACTTTATGGCACACTTAAAATATCCGTCTTTGTCTGCTTTTAGAATAGATGAACAGTGCTTATGAACAAAAAAGAAAGGAAAGTGTTAGTAAAGTAAGACCTCTGTCTATATACCCCCCTATAAGTATCTGTCGGCGCAGTGCTTGAGCGATTAGCTGCGTGTTGATGGGAACAAATATTATTTATTTATTTATTTAGGCAAACCAACTATATGCACACAAAGACATTTAACATAGATTAAGTTCAGATTCGTTAGTATTGCATGCATCTAAATTAAAGGATAGCACAGCATTCAATATTTATCTCAGTACAATAAATAAAAATATACATAAAGATAGAATAAAATAACAATGTAATATTAAACATGAAATAACTTAAATTAAATTGAATTAAATGAAATGAAATATTATTTTTTAATAAAAAATTAATAAAATTACTAGTTTTATTAAATGAGAATGAATTAAGCATTTACAAACAAAGAATAAGTAATGACAACATCACATAAAGAATAAAAAATAAAACATTATTGAACAAAATTACATAATATTGAGCACAGCTCTTTTAAACTTGGTAATGCTCCCTGAAAATATGTCCAAGTCACAATCGTGAAAAATGTCGTTGCACTTTCTGAGAATATAGGAAAGGGGGCATTTTTTCCGTACCTGGTTCTCCGCCCACCAGGAGCAAAAGGCTTATAATTATGAAGTCTAGCTGATGACCGAGGTACATTAATATTGATTGATGACAGAAGTTGCGAGCAATCCACACATATTAGAATGGATACGTACAGTTAGTTGTTCTTGGTCTTGGTATGGCTGGTTACGTGATTATAATATGCTTTTAAACGCACTTACGAAACCCAGGAGTAATCTGTGTTCCCTAACACATATGTGCCGTCAGACTTTAAAGCAAGAGTCTCATCTAACCTTTACCATCAGGCGTGATCAGAGTCACGAGCGGCTTCATCCGTAATAAAAAAAATAACATACTTATTCTGACGCTCTGATAACAAAATTTATTATTATCGATAGATACTTTAAAAGAACTTGTCTATCTGTATTCAATGAATGTTTGACCTGTGCGCGTTCTTAAACCGTCGATGCGATTGTGATGAAACTTTCGTAGGGTGATCTGAGGACGCGGAACAGGATTTCTTTATTAAAACTGCTGTATGTGCGAAACGCGAACGAAGTCGCTTCATTTGATCATTCTAAGTGTAATCGAACTAGATGTCGAAACTTGAAAAATAGGGTAGGATTGGTTGATACTTTCACTAGAATGATTACAATGGTTAGAATTGCACTGAATTTGCGTTCTTGTACAGTCTTCTTCCAAAAAGCTAACATTTGGCCAAAACCACATTTATCGTGACCGCTCGTAGGTAGATATGTCGAACACATTTATTTCTGACTTATACATATAGTAAGAACATGATGAGCCATAACTTTTGTGATGCCAAAATTGATCCATAAATTACCCTTTTAAACCGAACCAAACTCGCCATGCGTTCGGCTTTCTTCGAGAGTAGTCGTGTGCGTGGGACTTTAATAATGTGTGTCTTTTATGGTAGACGTGAAAAGAAAATTTACGAATGACCAGCTTATGCCCGCGACTACTTTCGCGTGGGAGCCTTTCCCCGCGTATATCCCGATCCCGTAGAAATTCTGGGATGAAAAGTACTCTATGTAATAACTTCCAGGCTACAACTATATACTTACTACTTCAGCTGGGTTCAATTGGGTACGCGGATGATAGCACAGTCTCAGAGATATACTTATCCAGTTCTAGAGCTGACAGGGACGAAATTGCCACTCTCAAAAAGACCATGGTAGAGCGCATGAATTCGACCTAAAATCTCGTATCCCAATGGGGTGACGACAATCTGGTCAAATTCAACGCTCTAAAAACACAGGCTTGTCTTTTCAGCGGTAAAAGGAGCCCTTTTGAATTGTCCCTACTTTCCGAAGTACATCTGTGCCAGTTGTCGATTGCCTGGAGCTTTTGGGCATGGAGTTGGCGTCAGATCTGAACTTCAGCTCAACCATTGAGTCCAGAGCTCAGACTACAGCAAAAAAGCTGGGAATCCTACACAAGGTGAGGCGGTACTACGTAAACGTAGTATAATTAATATAAAATAATCTATGTTTTTTTGTGTCTATCTAACGATAAGCTTAATTGTCAACTACATATTTATTTATTATTTAATTAAAACTTAATGCAACACAAAATGTACAAAGGCGGACTTAATGCCATAGGGATTCTCTACCAGTCAACCATGGGTGGTGAAGAGACAACATGGCAGGTGAGCCTAGTAATTCACAAAACCGGTAAACGGAAAACCTAAAATTCCCAAACATCAGACACGATTGGAAAATTCGCGCGAGTGGAATACGGCTGTTTTATTAGCCCCGGCCCGTTAGTAATTGAATTCCGATTTTTTTCTCCATTGCCCACTCCCGAATCCCACTGATTGGGTTTTGAGTGAGCCCCCGGTCTGTTGTCCCGTGTTCTGATTGCTGCAACGATTGTCTTTGGTTGGCCGAAATCGAGCTTGAAATAATGGGAAACTAGGATTATGGGCGAAATCTCCAATTTGCTTGCTGAATTAAAAATGTTTGCTAACCGCTTTTTGTAATAGTCTAATCTGATATGCTACTAAGAATATAGAAACAAAAAGAAGATTTATATGAATAAAGTACGGCCGCCGAGAAGCGATACGAAAGTTCACTTATCTAAAAAATAGTTGACAATATATTATCCATCCCTTTCATCTTATGTGTTTGTCGTAATCATGTGTGTTTCGTTTGCGTGGGAGGTTTTTCCCGCGTATTCCGGGATAATTCAAATCAAATCAAAATTAAAAAAAAAAAAAATTATTTTACATAGGCATGGGCACTCATAAAACATCAGAAGTTAGTGCACGGTTCGAAATTGGTTGTTTCCGATGGAGAAGAACAGGCAAGAAACTCCACGGCTAAACTTTAAAAAAAAATCTTGATTTTCACAATCTTTGCGTAATAGATATAATCTTTTATTTATTTTTTTGGTATGAGAGGACAGTATAGACTAATTGACATAATACAATGTAATATAACTAATCAGAAATGAATCTCAAATTCTATAGTGTTCTCGCATTCACATTAAAATTTAGCTTTACAAAACTGCAAATAAACTAAAGCAAATGACATGAAAAAAATATTTATACAAGTAAAATAAAAATAAAATAACAACAACAAGTAACAACAACACAACAAAGTGGGGTTATTAATAGACCTTTATAGAATAACGCAGTCACAATAATCCAGGAAACTAGCATATCAGTTGCCCTGTAACCTCCTCTTTTTTCCAGTGAAAGTCCCATTATAATCGGTCTGGCGTTCCATAGATTAGCTCGGACAAACAGACAGACAAAAAATAAAGTTTTGTTTTGGTATCGTGTAAATAAGCACTTATTTATTATTTATTTATTTGGGATCTCTAACAAAAGATATACACGGTTTATACACATACAGGTTGTAAAAATTATGATCAATTGTTGAAAAAAAATATTTTGTAATCATAAACAGACAGTACAATTTTATTTATTGTATGTATGAACTGTTTTGTGAAAAATTTCAACTTTGGATTGAGAAAAAATAAACTGCAATAGCAAAAAAATCGAGGTGATCGTGAAAAAGATTTGATAAGGTAGCCGTTTTCGCATTTTATCACTAAGTTGTTTATTTTTTTTATAGCAAGAATACAACAAATTGAACATTTACCTAGTTATATTCTTGGAAATTACTTTTGCAACGTAACAACTAAATTTATACAATTCAATATTGTACCCAATTACTAGACACAATTTCCATTTCTAAACATTATTAGAAACAATATTTTTTAAAAGACTACAAACAAAACTATCAGACAAAAAATATATCACCAGCGAAAATATTCACCAGTGCAGGAACCGAACGGCGATTTCCATACTGTGCTCTGATTGGCTACTCAGTCTACTGGCATGAAGTAAATCTGGCACTATATTGAATGTAGTTATATAACTAAGGCAATTTACCGAATTAAATCCTACTTACATAATTCCTACTATTATACCTATTAGTACGCGAAACTTTGTAAGTATGTTTAGTCATTTATTACTCCTTCACGCAAAACAGATCAAAATTAAAGTAGATTGGTGACATCCTGAAATCTTACTAAAATTATACTATGATACTACTTTCCACCTCGCTGCTTCCCTTCGATTAGGTGCTCCCTGTTATTCTGCTCATCGCTGCCACTGTGGCGAAGTTGTCAACAGCCTCGGTCACCACGGCCTTTCATGCGGCCGTAGCGCGGCACGCGAATATTAACGACATTATCCGACAAGCTCTTGTCACCGTCGGCGTTCCGGCTGTATTAATTGGAACCCAATGGCCTGGCACTCGACGATGGCAAAAGACCGGACGGCATGTCTTTATTTCCATGGAAAATGGGTAGTGCTTTAGTGTGGGACGCAACTTGTGTCGATACTCTTACATGATCCCATCTTCCTAGCTCGTCTTACTGTGCTGGCGCTGCCGCTGCAGCCGCTGAGAACCTCAAGCGGCGGAAATATAATAACCTTGTTGGAGGTTATATTTTCGAGCCGTTTGGGGTGGAGACCTTGGGATGGTGGGGGTCCGAATGCTCACAAAATATTTAAAGAACTATCCAGGCGCCTAGTTGACACTTCGCGTGACCCAAAGGCTGGCTTTTACCTTGGCCAGCGGTTAAGCTTTGCCATACAGCGTGGCAATGCCGCCAGTTTTTTGGGCACATTACCAGTGGATAGCGATGCGCACAATTTCTGGACGCCATATTTTAGTTTATTTTTAGATGTATATATGTAGTTTAGGGTTTTTATTTAGTGTATATTCCATTATTGATTAAATGAACATTATGCACACTAATCTTATCTTACTTCTTACTAATATTATAAATGCGAAAGTTTGTGAGTATGGATGAATGTATGTTTGTTACTCTTTCACCCAAAAACTATTGAACATAATTATCTGAATGAAATTTGGTAAGTACATAGTTGACATCCTGGAATAACACACAGACTACTTTTTATCCCGGTATACCCACGCGATCGGGATACGCAGGAAAAGCCTCTCACGCGTACGAAGTTGCGGACAAAAGCTAGTTACATAATATGACTCACTTGACTTCTGGCTGAATTGGCAGATGGGGTCCACGGTAGTGCTCCATCGCGATCGATCTCACTTGACTTCGCTCCATGCCATCCCGATACTCGCCACTTCTGCCACCATGGTGTGACGCCAGGATTGTCGGGGACGGCTACGCTTCCTTTTTCCAATCCATTACCTGTTTAGGTATGTGATCGGAATCTTCCGTAGCTTGTGCCCGATCCATTTCTACTTGTGACCCTTGATCAAGCGGTTGATCGGGCTCTCGTGGCATTTTCCTAGCACTTCATCGTTGGAAATACTGTCGCGCTAGTAAATTCCGAGAATGCGACGGAGACAGCGGTTGATGAAGACTTGAATTTGGCGTGAGAAGTCCTTAATTTCCATGTTTCGCACCCGTAGAATCCGTAGACCCGAAGATTTTAAGTTTTACCCTCCACGTTAGATTCCATGACTACCAGACCCGTCTCAGCTGTGCGAAGATAGCTCGTGCGTTAGCGATCCGTGAATTGACGGAACGGGAAAATCCACGAACGCGAAGGAAATCGCATAAAAAAGCTAGTATACCAATTTATTGACACTAACAATTAGTTTTACTTAACGCTTTTATAAACAGCATCCTCATTGAGTATTATACAAAGAAGTGAGTCACATTAACTTAAAGATTCTATAATGTATGAAAATAAAGCAACAAATCATATCAGAGACAAATGTATGCGTGCCCAACGGTCCAGAAAGATCTTCAGCAAGAATAAAACAAAATGTTTTCGTCTATTTGCAAGAAAACTAAGCGAATTCCTCATTCATCGTGCCTCGTTTACATACCCTGTATATGGTGAGTTATTGAATGCACGCATATTATAACATTTGATTAAAAATAGTATTTATTTCTTCGTATTAGATTGTCATGCAGCACAAAAATTGAGGCAGCCCCGTTAAGTTATAAAATACTTATGACGGGTTCTTACCTCGCCCTTCCCTTTTCATTCATTTTGATTGACAGTAACTGTTTTTGCCACAAAACGTTTTGGAAATACTTTCATTGTGTGTACAGCTATGAAGGAAATTACCTGCCGGAGTCTGTGTTTCCTGATAGCTATAACCAAGAATCTTTAAGTCGAGACTGAATAGGTTACTTCTAGCGTTGTTCATCTACGACCATATCATCGCTTACCATAGTAGTAGATAGTAGTAGATAGTGTTCAAACGCGAAGCTACCAATTAGAGGTGTAAAAGTACCGAAAAATTGCGTACCCGTATGTATTTGTTACTATAGCCATTAGTACTCGTTACTATCGTATCGTTACTTTGATACGTCATACATAATATAGAATTCTAGACCAACATATCGAGTCGTATTGCGTATTCGTACGGTATGACGTCGCGACGTCGCATGATTCGTAATTTGTAGAAAACATAAATCTATACGTTACATGTTTATAAGATGAATTTTTTAAATCTAAATTTATTTTGATTTTAGATTTAAAAAATTCATCATAAATATGTAACGTAATATTTATGTAAGCCAAATTAATTACAACTTTCCTAAATAACATTTTTAATGGTATTCGCAAGTGCCCATTTATAAAGTATTTTATATTAAACAACGCATTGCATATGCAGTATTTAAACATTAAACGCAACATTATACAGAACACCCATAGACTCCTTTGAACACCCAACCTCAAACAATCTAACAAGAAACCCTTGAACCACACAACTCTGAACTACTAACATTGTTGGCGCCAGTAACTAAACAAGCAACTAAACACAGCACGGCCATTCCCGTGTACAGTGAAAGTAAATACCGCGTGAAATTGAAGGAGCATCGATCGTAAGTTCTCGGATCAGCTGTTCTGTAGTGCCGTAACACGCGGCATTTGTTCCGATGTACTCACTCAATCTAACTGCTTGTGGAAGGCTCTTCGCTTTTTATGAGCGCCTGGTACAAAGAGTGAGTAATTAGAGTAATGTGCAGGGATTAATTATATTCTGAGAAAATGTTATATGAAGTATGGTTTGCTATAAGTTTTTTAGGTAACATGGAGTGTCATTAGAACTTACGGGATATTTACCTACCATTTGAATTTATTGTTTCAAGTTTCCGATATTTCGGCTCTGTTGCAAGCGCCATGATCACGGATGAATCGAACCCCTAAAGCTCATTTTCCTGTCATGCGTATTTTAGCCCGCACGCGGTTCTCGTCCGCATGCGGACTGCCCGCATCCTATCATTTGATACGTGTTTTTCCTGACATGCGGCTAGCACGCGTGCGGAACGTGGCTTGGACGCGGGCGCGCAGCCCGCGTGCGCGCTATCCGGATGCGGGCGGTGATCTTCTGCCTTCAGTGTTGTTTTTACCGTGAAGCGGGTTGCACGCATGCTCATAGTCCGCATATAATCGCAAACAAAAATGAAAATTGATAAAGAAAGAGTTATTTTTGAAGTGCACCTTCACCCTTTGTTGTGGGACAAGCGGAATGAACTTTACACAAACCGGGAAGCAAGGGCAGCTGGTTGGCTAGAAATTTGCAAAGAAATAATTCCAAATTTCGAAAATTATACGCGTATCTTAGCCCGCACGCGGGTCTCGTCCGCATGCGGGTGATAGCATGCTCCGGGCCACACGCAGCACAAAGATTTCGTTTGTTGCTGCAGTGTTGTGCGTGTCGCCAGTGGGTAAACTCGTGCACAAACATGAACGTTAAAAAGATTAACGTTGGTATAGTGGTCAGTGGCCCTGACTGCTATGCGCAAGGTCGTGGGTTCGATTCCCACCTAGGACAAATGTTTGTGTGATGAGCACGGTCATTTGTTCTTTGTCTGGGTGTAATTTATCTATAATATGTATGTATTTAGAAATATATATGTATGTTTATCAGTTGTCTAGTACCCATACCACAAGCTCTGCTTAGTTTGGGACTAGGTGGCGTTGTGTGAAAAAGTTGTGGAATATATTGTGGAATATATTAAAATCTTTCTGTTCATCCTTAAGCTTTGTTTTCCTAGGATAGCGGTGCCGTCATATAGCGGCCGTAATACAGCGGTGAATGACGTCACTAGAACGTTGTCTATGTAAACAAAATGGCGCGGTTTCCTAGAGAGCGGTAACTGACACCGTAATGTCAAAAAGCGGTGCCGCCATTTGCATGACGGCCGTCTTGTCGGTGACAGATGGTTTCGTGAACGTTTCAATGATAGCGAAAACGGCCGTGGAACTTTCCACATGTCGTCACCGTAAAAACGGCCGCCTTTTTGCGTTCGTAATATTACGGTCGCTATATGACGACACCGCTTTCCTAGGAAACCAAAGCTTTAACATCGAACTGTCACTGTCAGTTTATTCAGTAGACATAACATTTTCATCATGGTGAAGTACACGAACGAGCAACGTCTGCAAATCTTAAAAATTTATTACAGAAATTCGGAGTCGGTGGCCGCTACTTTAAGAGCGTTAACTCCGATTTTCGGTCGTAATTCTCGCCCTAGTAGACAGGCAGTAACAAGTTTAGTGAAAAAGTTTGAGTCTACATATTCGTTGTGTGATGTTGTCGTGCCAGTGAGACTACGGGTTGGTCGAAGTGTCGAAAATATCGCTGCCGTTGAAACGTCCGTAGCAAATGATCCAAATCAGTCAATTCCACGGCGTTCTCAAGAGTTGGGCATCGCCAAGACCACTTTATGGCGAATTTTGCGTAAGGATCTTACTTTACACCCATACAAGATCAGGCTCACTCAAGAATTAAAGCCGATGGACCATTTGAAGCGACGTACGTTCTCCGATTGGGCTCTGGAAAAGATGCGCCAAGATGATCAATTTCATCGCAAAATCATCTTCAGTGACGAAGCTCATTTCTGGCTAAATGGGTTTGTCAACAAACAAAATATGCGGTATTGGGCGGGTGAAAATCCACATGTGCTTAATGAAAAACCACTTCATCCACAAAAGATAACTGTTTGGTGCGGTTTGCATGCCGGCGGCGTCATAGGGCCATATTTTTTCAATGACGATAGTGGTTGCACGTTACTGTGAATGGTGATCGTTATCGCGCCATGATTATCGATTATTTTTGGCCGGAATTGGAATATATCGACTTGGACAGCATGTGGTTTCAACAGGACGGCGCCACAAGCCACACAGCACACGTTACAATCGATTTATTGAAGAACAAGTTTGATGAGCGTGTTATCTCAAGAAATGGACCAGTCGATTGGCCGCCTCGTTCGTGCGATTTAACGCCTTTAGATTTTTTTCTTTGGGGCTACGTCAAGTCATTGGTCTATGCTAATAAGCCGACGACGTTGGAAGAGCTCAAAGCCAACATTGAACGCGAAATAGCAGCCGTTTCGGCCGAAATGTGTGGCCGAGTCATAGAAAATTGGGTCCAACGAATCGACAGCTGTAAACGTGCCCGCGGTGGCCATATGAGCGAAGTCGAGTTCCATTCATAAATGTTTTGAATGTACTTCAACCCGATAATAAAGTTTTTGAAATATATTAATGGCTTTAATTTTATTTTGAAAAAAAGTTGTCAAGTGCTTATTGGAAAACCCTTAAGGAAGTAAATGATTGTGATAATAATAAATACTGATTATGTTCCTAACAAATGACTGATAAAGTTTTATTTTTTTAAACGTTTAAATTAGTATTATATTTTTGTAATTTCTTTAACAAATAATAAATAAAGTTGGACTGATTCTACTAAAAAAAGTTTTCTGCCCTAGTAACCTACCTATTTTTTTGTCTTATAATAAAATAACTTCTTTAAGTAACAATAAGTAACCCATTTGAGAAAGTTAAATTAAAATATTCATTTTCGTGGGGTGTTTTGTGATTAGCGTGGCCTCCATTTTTTTAACTTCGATTATCTCTGTAAGTATATCGCTCTCTGAGGTGCCTTTTTTTATAAAAAGTATTACTTTTATGTATATTTTAAGACCTTGATATCAAATTAAAAAAAAAAATGAATTTGAAAATTGCTACGAAAATCACCAAAGAATGCCTTACTGACATTGGCGTATCTAGAGATATTTCCCAGGGGGGGCCTAGCCCCCAGTAGTAGAAGCAATTGGCCAGATTTTTAAATTTTTCAGCCATAATTGTTTGTTAGTAAAAATTCTCGGGTGGGCACCAGACCATTCTGGGGTGGGCACGGCCCACCCGGCTCTCAGATTGATTTTCTGCCAAAACCAATCTGAGATGGAATGTTTAACAATGACCCTATTCATGCAAGCCAATGAAAGTTCATGCATTCTAAATCTTACCTGAATGGAAAGCAATTTTCAAAAATCTAATCCGCTTCATATGCCCCTTTCTTTAAAATAAAGTCTCTAAAGATTATGTAGGTTTTTTTAAATAATAAGAACCCTGATTGTAAGTGGATTATAAAATGTTTCCAAAATCGTATTTATTTTATAACGTTGTAATTAAAATTACGACAAACTTTCCTTGTTTCTAAAAACCAAAATATTTTCGGTAAAGGTCAGTGTTACGGTTATTGTGTAGGTAGGTATTTTATTTCGCCTATTAAGTATCTTATACCGTAATACGGCATTTGCTATTTATGTATTAACTAAGTTCTTATATTACCCATCCATCAATTTTAAATTGAGTTAATATTACATATCCCGTGCAGCTTTGGTTTACGCAAACTGTGGAGAAGCCCCACATTCATTCGTTGTTCGATTGACAATTTAAAAGCAGTGGTTTCTACACGGCATACCTTGCTAGTTCTACGTCTTAGGTTTCTCAAACCACCTCAAAGCAGATTAATATGTGTATTTAACTCTTCTTAAAACGGTGAAGAAAAATATCGTGAAGGACGGTTTCTCCAGGATTTTTTACTTCACCGTTGTTAAGGACACATGTTCTACAGACAGACGACAGACGAACATCTACTAACCTGCACTGGGTAAAATAATAACATGAACTGCCTAATTGAGAAATAAAAGTGCAATCTCTTTAATAACAATTTAATTATTATAATTTATTTTTACCACTTTTTTTTCGTTGGGACAATCGTCTAATGACCCCTGTTGCCCTGGGTATAACATTCCCGTAATCCCAGCAAGGTACCTTTACCTAACAAATCAAAGTACCAGGACGACAAAAACTGAAAGGAGTTATTGCAGCACCATTCCTTTCCATATCCAGAACAGTGCAATCTGTTTAACAACAATCTATTTATTATAATTTATTTTTACCACCTATTTTTTCGTTGGAACAATCATCTAATGACCCCTCTTGCTCTGGGTATCACATTCCCGTAATCCCAGCAACGTACCTTTACCTAACAAATCAAAGTACCAGGACGACAAAAACCGACAGGAGTTATTGCATCACCATTCCTTTCCGTATCCAAAACAGGTCGCCGCAAAGCTAATAACATACTTCCCTCACTGTCATTCGTGAGGTGAAAACTAAATTCGCTTGCTAATGCTCAACCAACTAAGTTACTCATCAAACAAGAAATTCCACGATCCTCATATGAACTCCACTTCCTTTGCCGAACATATCTAAGGAAATTGAGTTATGAATAAGGCATTTTATGTTCCGTGTATAAATGTGTGCTAAGAATGTAGATTGATGACACGTAATTTTGAGTGTAGGTTGAGCTGGGATTTAGATGGGTTTTGAATAGCTTTTATGACTCGTTGTTGACTGTTGAGCTCGAATCGTATTACTATTCATGCACTCGTTAGTCAAAATAAAACTCAACACTATATACAACTGGCGTTTACATGCAGTTTTGGTAGAATGGCGTCTTTTGTCTAGCAATAATTTTTTTACATCCCATCCTAGACTACGCTGATGTCAGTTATCTTGATCTCACAGAGACACAACTTGATAAACTTGAGCGACTTCAAAATTTTTGCATAAGATTTATATTTGGTTTGCGCAAATATGATCACGTATCTGAATTTCGTACGAAACTCAAGTGGCTTCCTATACGTCTTCGCCGGAACTTACACATATTGTCTCTGCTTTACAGTATTCTGTTCAATCCTAAGACCCCTTTTTATCTTAAAGAACGTTTTAAGTTCCTCCATGACACACGTGCCAAATTTCTGAGGTCATCGGAAAACTTGAGGCTAGAGGTACCAAGTCACTCCACCAATTTCTTTGGTAAGTCGTTCGCAGCTCAAGCAGTACGACTGTGGAATACTCTTCCCATGTCGGTAAGACAAGCACAAACCTTTCCTTCTTTCAAAAACATGGTAAAAGATCTCTCTCTCTTTAATATGTTACAATTTTTAATATATCTCAGCTTTGTTCTTTTTATGTATATATATGTATATTTGTATTGAGTATGTAGGTCAAATCCTTCCAAAGGTTGTCTGTAAAAGATCGCTTTTAGCGATAAGACCGCCCATTGTAACACCCTTTGTAGTTTTTTAAGTCCTTATTTAATTCTGTTATGGTGTACAATAAAGAGTATATCTATCTATCTAACTATTTAAATTTTAATCAATGTTAATCCTGTATGTGTTTTTAAACCATCGATCGTATTGTTATTAAAGTTTGACAGGGTATTTTGAAGACGCGCGAGAGGATTTCTGGAAAATATCGGCCGCATGAGCAAAATGTTCACGCGTATGAAGTTGAGTTCAATAACTAGTATTATAATAAAATACACCTAAATATATTTTTTTTCTTTTTTATCTAATTTTTTAAATGAAAGTAAAAAATTACTCCCTTCCCCTCTGGGTGGTCCGGAAGGGAGAGTCAGGCTTATACTGACTTAAAAATCCACTCTGTTCCTTCAGTTGCTTTTGCATTCCGGGGCCGAAGTATCTCGTTATAATGTTCCCGCAACCCTAGCAGGAGACATTTTATTACTGAGTTTTATTTTGCTATCCCAATTTTAATAAAATAAAAACAGTATAGGTTATCAGTTATGAACGCCACTATTTTGTTAAACATCCCCAAACGGCACATAGAACAAATACGTTTTTAAATCATAATATTAGATCTACAATACCGTACCACACTATAGTATTCAGGAAACAATCGGTGCACACAATACTAGAAACTAATAGGCTATTAATTGTGGCGACAATGCAGCTTGATTAGCCAGTCATTGTGGTGCTTGTAGGTGCCACGGACTAATCTAGCCTCTAATTAATGCCCTACATCACTACATGAGTTATAACAGAAGGTCAACATCACATATTATTATAGATAACATAACTATTTCCATACATCTTTTTAGGGATACCCCACAGCCCCTTCCAAACGACTGTAACTGTTCATGGGAGGAACAAGAATTAAAAGCAATTATTGTCTTTTTTTTAAGGATAAGAAATCATTCAATGACTGCCTCCCGATCTGGGCGAAGCGGGAGGGTGTCAGACTTTTACTGACTAAAACCCATCCGTATTCCATCATTTGCCCTTCGTGTTCCGAGGCCGCGGTAACTCTTTCAAACAATTCCACAACCCTGGCAGGCAACGGTCCCCTTGTGGGCCCCGACAATTTTGCTGACACTCTCTGATGCGCGCGTGGAATACGACGCGCCGCCTACACAGGCCTGGTTTCTGTCGGGCGGCAAGCTACCCATTGCTCGCAGCCCGCAGGCCCATGCCTACAGTGGCTGGGAGTCACCCTATTCACTCTTTTTCTTTTCATTTTTCTGTCTTTTGTGAGTACATTATTCGCTTCTTGTATAAAGCTAACCTTTTACTAGACGTATCTGCTTTGTGGCACATTGTGTTTATTAGTGATAGAGTTACAGTGTTGCTTTACCAGTCATTTCATTGTAAGGTTATTGGGTTACGTAATTACTATGGGCATGGTTGTGGCTTTCGCATGAATATAGATTCTAACATTTGCTGAGTTGTTGTCAGCTTCTAAAATACGTGCATTTGTGTATATGGACAAGCGGTAGTTTGATTAACTAAATCACGCCACAAAGAAGAATAGATCAGCTCAGAATTTTAGTGATATCGTTCTGTAAATATTTCACTGTAAGATTCGATGACTAAATGTGTTATATTGCTATTTAATTTCCATCAGGGATGATTTATTTTTCTTTAAAATTCTGTTCTGTTCTGTAAGATTCCCATAATCCTATAGAAGCATGCAGAGCCTGCAGATTTTTGCTGCTAAACTGTACCTATTCGCTGTGGGATTTTTTTCATTCTTGATGACCATTCTCCTTTCAAACTAGATAGTTTGAAAGGAGAATGGATGAAAACTCAAAAAAAAATTATTATGTAGTAGGTATAATGAGTGCCTTAGTATAATGGGTGCCGAAGGATGGACGGCGCTATTGAGGATGGCCCAGAAAGAGGTGGCGAGGCGATCTGAGGCTATACCTTGATGTGTTAAAATGTGGGTCGTTTGAGCGAGAAAGAGAGATGAAGCTATGCACGCTATACAGTTCCATCCCTCTTTCTCGCTCGAACGACGTGTTCTACGTTGGTTGGTCTGAAGCGGTGCGGGAAAAGAGCGTATGGAAGGAATTGGTGGAAGCTTTTGCCCAGTAGGTTAATTAGGTTAATAAAAAAAATAAAAGCATAAAAAGCGTATGTATGATTAAAAGTTCTCAATCACATCTCAGTTTTCAAATCAAATGTCCGAAAAATCACGTGTTATACAAATTACTAATCTAAAATTATTCATTTTCAACTGACGACAAAAAGAGGAGGTTATCAATTCGACGCGTATCTTTTTTTTTTTTTAAATATGATCATCGATTACTCGAAGACGGCTGAACCGATTTGGAAAATTCTTTTTTTGATTGAAAGGGTATACTTCGAAATTGGTCCCATTTTCATAAATGTCAGGATCTGATGATGGGATCCTGGAGAAATCAAGGGAACTCTTCAAATATTATAGGCACACCTATGACGTTTTGGGTATTTATTATAGTAACTTGTTCAGTTGCTCTCAAAAAGTACCATTTGAGGTAGTGAAACCGATGATGAAGACCACAGATGGCCGTCGAAACTACTCAATAATAAGTATTGAGTGGATTGCGATTCGATTACTTGAATATGGTTGTTAAGCCTTTATGCTCGTCACAATGCATATGGTGATGTAGAGCTGATGGTGAAGTACCAGGAGAACTCCTCAACAATTAACGGCCCAGCATTGGGAAAAGCAATATTTTGTAAAAGTTTATAAGTAGTTGACATTTAGGCTCTTGTAACTAGGTAAATTAAAAATAGACCAACTAAAAAGAGTGAAATAAAAACTTGTTACCAAAAAATTAAACCGACTCCCAAAAAACACTGCAAAGTGAAAAATAACTTTAATTTCGGAAGTCGGTGCCAAAAACGAAAATACAAAACTAAAGACACCGACTACCGAAATTAAAGTTATTTTTCACTTTGCAGTGTTTTTTGGGAGTCGGTTTAATTTTTTGGTAAAAAGTTTTTATAAATTAAATGAAACAATTTAAAAAATTAAAGAAAATTGAACATAAAAATTATAAAAAAGTATTGCATGTTAGTTGTGTGAGTATGAAAGTGAAGAGCGATGTTTGTGTAGGATTTGTGTGTATGTGTGTGAAGTATTTTTTTAGTTTTGAGTTGCGTGTTATCTACAACCATTAGTAATCATTTTCTAGTCGATACACAAAGATTATAATCAACACTACATACATTCTCCACATCTAATTTACCGTTATCATCTTAATAGAGAACATTCATCATTATTAATGTTCCCGTGGTATATTGCTTCACAAAAGTCTTAAATTACTTCCCGAATCTTCAATTTCATCGCCCCAAAACGTATTTAAACAGGTATTCAAAGCTAAAAAGCACCTTATTACCCACCCCTACTTACAGCTCTCAGTGAGGATTCAATTTAAATCCTAAAATCTTCGATCTCCGGGGTTCTGAATAATTAAACGTTTCTGACCCGAGTCCCTAGATAGTGAACGTTGCTTTAAATTATAATTGTAATAAAGTAGCCTTTCCATCATCCTGTAGACCGATAGAGAAGATATATGATAAAAGACTACGCTTTAACTTCATATCATATTAATATTTTAGTGCCTTACCAATTACAATTGTCTTTAACACGTTCGCTGACAGTACGTCGTTAGGCGGGAAATTAAAATAGTGCGTTATGACAGTACTTTGAGGGACGGGCCACTTATTTGTAAGAGTACGTTGTGGAAAATTCTACTGTCGTAATGTGGTGTCAGGGTAAGTGTTCACTGTCAGCGAACGTCTTAATCGCTGTAAAAATTAAACTAATGACAGTGATTACTAAAAAACGACCTATTGCATTTTTTCTTGGTGCAATTATATTTACTTTTTATAAGAGGTGATACAGTTTTTTAAAGGGGAAGAGAAATTTCCCGAATCGATGGTGACGGCGTCTCGTGTTTCACGCGCGCCTCAAAGTGCACTCAGTAGTAATGATGAAGCCCCTATATAAGGCCCAGAACGCAACGGTAAATGAAAGATCAGAGTGGGTGCTTAGTAGGTGTAAAAATCTGATACTACACCCGTAGCAGGAGGAGTAATGTGATGATTTTCCCCCGAGAAAATAATATTGTTCATGTATTTATTATTTACAAGACTATACGTTTCTTTTACTCATCTTACCAGCCAAAACATGTCCACTACTGGGCATAGGCTTCCCTCAAGAGCCATCCGACGTCATCAACCGTCATCAGCTATGATGACTTCAGTTTCCAGTCTAACCGAGATGCAGCTGAGTAATCGTGTTTTATTTGTAGCAAACGCAAAATAGACATCCAGAACCCAGTAACTGGGTAACACTCCTTGGCAAGACTGCTATCAAATTTTCTAGCTTGCACTGTCTGTTATGCTGGGGCTACACTATCGCGATAACGCGAAGATTTGCGTTGTCGCGACACGTCTGGCCAAAGAATTCGTCCTATCGCGAATACGAATGCCCTTCGCGCCGCTGTCGGTAAATTTTCGCACATTAAAGGGTTTTGTCGCAACAACTTCGTGCGGTTGGCTACACTTTACCCGCTTTAGTAGACTTTTTTAGTTTTACTCCTATTTTTAACCTTTTCATATTTATTCTAATTATAAAGATGCAGTAAATAATAATTATTAGCTGCTATGTGATACAGGGCAACCGCCTCTTCCATGTTTCCCGTGAAATTAATTATCACGACGTTCTAGATTATCGCGACGTAGATGGTTTTTTTTTTGATGTGGCCAAGCACTTCGTCATGGATCGAATACGAATTTTTATCGTGTCAACGCGAACACGAATCTTCACCTTCAAGTCTGGCCGTAGCAATAACATTTCAAGATTCACTCTTCTACAAGCCACAAATCAGTGAGCCTAAAGGCCTTACCATCTCATCTCGGCGTACCGGAACCGCGGCCGTAAAACGCGTGCACGTCTGAAAGGCTCGCGTGATATACCGCGCCGGCTGGGTACATTACAAGAGATTTATCACCCTCTTCCGACGCGCAACTGATTGCTCATGTTGTAAATTCACCACTCTCTTGATTAGCGTAATAGTTTCGTGGTTGGCGTTAAGAGTTTGAGGCGAGTTGCTTGAATTTATTATGAGAGATACAAAATGTTTATTTTTTTGCTTATTTTAAGAAGCCAACGACTTGGCGTGGTTACGCTTGAGGTGTGTTTTTTTTTGGTGTGATTATGAGGATATATGGTAAGTCTATTAAAAGAAAAATAAGTAATGGATAATTATATAAACATTTTTTTCTCATAAATCAAGTCGCAGGTCTGCTAGAAGAAATTTCTCTTGAAATAAGCACATTTTTGTACTGTATTTGTTCTGTTCTCTTTTAAAGTGTCATATGTATTACATAAATTAATTAATTTAAAATCCCTTCTGCATGTATTTGTTTTATTTATGTATTTATTTGCGGGCGGGATCGCGGGAGGTCGGTGCTGCACACTGTATGCAAGAATGCAAGATTGATCATCCAGTTCTTGGCGAAATTAACACTAGATATATAGATAGATAGATATATCCTTTATTGTACACCATAACAGAATTATATAAGGACTTAAAAACTACAAAAGGTACAATGCCCGGTCTTATCGCTAAAGCGATCTTTTACAAAGGTACCTTTGAATTGATTTGACACAGCAGCAGAAAATATAGATAGATATTTTTCTAAAGTATTAGTTTGGTATGAACTTCAAAGTAACGCCTGATTGAATTTCTAGTAAAAGAATGTTTTCTAATAGCCCCAATTTTAGGCACCTAAAATTATATTATATATGCCAGTAAAATCAACTTCCAATTCCATTACAAAACTTACTGTCTCCAAAAATCTATCTTTGTTGATGCGGAACCCGCGTCTATCTTAGAGATCCGTCCTCGGCTCTGTGTCCACTAATCTAGGAAGGCAGAGGAAGTAATTAAAACGTTCGGGGAAACTCACTCATTTAGCTTGAAGAAAATTCACTTACTATTGAGATGCGGTAGGTATACTGTTTTTGAGGCAACTTTTGGATACTTTATACATAGTTACTTTAACTGAAACGTAAAGTCAAGAAAAAATACTATTATGCACAATGCCATGACTTTTAACTCGATTCAGTTAACTGACAGTTTCAGTGTAGTGAGATAATAATGGCTACGAAATTAATCGATTCGGGAATAAAATCGAATAACGATTTAAGCAAGTTATTTAATGATGTTGTGTGAAAACAACAAAAATTTAAATGCAATTATGAAGGGATATGAAAAACAAAGCGAATTGATCATGATAATATTTTTTTTTCAGTGATCCGTAGGAGAAATATTAAGCTATAGAGGGCAAATTTTCGTTAGAGTTAAGTGTGTGTGTGTCCCACCTATTAAATGGTTGTAGGTAAGAATTCAAACGTCACGGCAGTAGTATTTACATCTAACGAAGGTAAAAGGAAAACAATCACAACTGAGTTGACTACACAAAACAAGTCATAGTCGACCAACTGTATTCTAATCGCTTTCGGACAAATTCTATAGAAAAATATTTAGATCAAATCCTTAGTTCTTTCTTCTTAACTAAAACAGAGTAGTTTGTTTTTCTTAGAGCTAATCCGACTCGCACTTGGCGTTATTGTAAACTACGGAACTTACAATGTGCGGGGCCCGACACGCACTTGGCCGCTTTTTTATTATACATATGAGTACCTTAAATAATGATGTCATCAATACTATACTTTTCTACTTACTATACCAAACCAAAACACTACTAACATAATAAGCAACAATACACAAATCAAATACACAATCAAACCAAATACAACCACTGTGTGTAACTGGCCTTACAATGAAATATAGAATCATGCTCCGCTCTAATAAAGGACAGTCACATAATTGAAGGATCTCGTCAGTCTGTGGCCGGCTCAATCTTTTGCCAACTATTATTTATATGGCCCATCTTGGAAGGCTCCCAATTTAATTCGGACCATCCCTCACACTCTTCGTTTATTGACCAAAAATTTGTTAGCTGTACCGGAGATAAATGAGCTAACTATTATTTATTTACTTGCAAGCTAAATTTTGTTTACTTCATGAACTCACAAACGGTTTTACGGGATTTGAGCGCATGGTAACGGGAAGACGGATTGTGAGAGTAATGATTATTTTCATGATTCTTTTAAAATAAAGCAGTTTTAATTATGATGCTGTCGTGTGATTTGCTTAAATTTAAGGAAAACATCTTGTTATTTTAAAAATAGGTATTTGATGTGTAATTTGATAAGAAAATTAAGGTTTGTGACACTGCCAAGATAAAGCAGACTAAGTGGACTATAGTAATAATTATTATTTATTCAGATAAATAGATACTCAATGGCTTAGATATATTTTTAATGGTGACTTTGTCACAATAAAAACATACCCCTCCTTTTTGCAGTTGTGTAAATGCCTATTACCTGCCTCAAGCTTCAATTACTTCCAAATCCACCCAGTACTTTAGAAGATTAACGCATTTAAACAAACAAACAAACTTTTCCGCTTTAAAATATTTCCATAGACGTAAGTATACAAAATATCGTATCGTAGTCAAAGGTAAATTGATTTTACCGCTAGTAAGCCTAAATTAATTAATTTTATATTAAAAGGTTGGTCTTCTTTTTCTATCAGATGAAATCCTTTAAAAAGCGCTCGGCCTTTGAGGATAAGACCGAGGAGGGTGGGTTTATTACCTCATTTAAACCACCGCGACTAACGGAGTCACCATCAGCACATAGAGTGAGGCACCAAGAGAACTAGTAATGTGGGTAGAATTTACATTACTAGCAATCTTGTGAACCCCTCCAACTAAGCTAAATATGCTTGTGTCTGGAGTGGGTTCACGGCAATAGTGTAATGGGTGGGGTTCGAACCTGCGACCTCTCGATCACAAGTCCGACACCTTAGCTCTACGTGTCCAGGCTGCACTATGCTACGAAGGTTGAGGAGATCATGGAGTACGTGCGAGCTAAAACCAACTGGACTTTGAGGGTCGAGGAGTTGAAGTCGCGTCATGAAACGAACTTTAAATCGTTAATAATGCGGGTTCCAACTCATCTATTAGAGACATTACTCAAGCAGGAATTTTGGCCGAAAGGTGTCGTGTATCGACGATTTCGCGGAAGATTACGCGACACCTCGCAGCGCAACACGACGCCGTCTATTCGTGTTAACTAGTTTTTGTTTTTAAGTGTTTTAAATTTGTTATGTATTGGTTTATTTATAAGATTTTGTATTTGTTTATTGTTTTGTATGGGCCTAGTTGCCTGAAATAAAGGATATATTTATTAGCCTATAGACGCTTTTGTCACCACCCTTTTCTCCGGGTAGGAAAATCATCGCATGGCTTCTCTCGCTCGGGGTGGAGTGGAAGGGAGTGTCAGACTTCTACTGACTAAAAACCCACCCTGTTCCTTCAGCTGCCCTTGCGTTCCTGGGCCGTGGTATCTCGTTAAAACATTTCCGCAACCTCGGTAGGGAATGGCCCTATGACTTTTGACACCACACTGGCTCTCCTAGTTATTATCGCTATTTTAAGAAACCCAGGCATAAGTGGGTACATTAGGAGTACTAAAACTTTTAGTACCTATGCGTTTCGTGGAGTATCAGCATAACGTCGCCTTAGAGTGAAAACCTCGGGAGTACATTTTTGTCTAATTTTTTTATTGCGTTTCCAGAAAGCAATCCTAGCAACGCACATCCTGATCTCACTAATATTTTCATTCGATACTCGAAACGCTATCTATGAAAGTAAGTGAGAACCTCGTAAACACTCGCATCGCGTCGTCAGTTTAGCGTAATTAGGCCATGGATTATGCATTTCTGAACTGTTCGATATTATGTATAATATTTTTCATATTATACATAATGTCGCACAGTTCTGGATATAAAAACGGGTTAAATTTACATATAAATTAATAAAAAAAAACATAAAGGAAACCGTTCAAAAATTTTATAGCACGCAGATTTTTCTTCCTCCTGAAACTTTTTACTACTTTTTCACTTACGAGGTTTTCACTCTAAGGCGTCGATAATGCAAATAAACGCACACCAAATATGAACTTTTAAAGCTTGTCGCTTAGAAAAGACTTAGAATAAACTCGCTTAGAAGAAACTGTGGAGTTTCTTTCCGGTTTTTCTCCATAGAAAACGACCAATTTCGAACCGTGCCCTAACTGCTGACGTTTTGTAAGTGACCATGTAGGCCTATGTGAAATAAAACAGTTTGAGTTTAAAATATTTGTGTGTATCAGATAATCTAGCATTGATTGATAGGCTAATAATTCTCGTTCTGAAAACTTGCCATAGTCTAGGGAAATCGGAAGTAATTTTGACAGTTTCCAAGTGCGATGCCAAAAAATATCTCGGTAATTCCCCTTTCTTCGTCATCAAGTACTTAGAATTTCCCAAATATACTTCAACAACCCGCAAGCTGGATAAAGCGATACCCCTTGGAAATAATGATGCCAGATTTTCTGGCTACTTACCCATAAGGATAAGCATTGCTTATCCTAGAAAATGCGTGCAGCTGCTATTTTTTTTTTAATTTCTATTTATTTACCTATTTATTTTCCCTTCACAAAGTTTTCTTATGCTAGCTTTTAACAATGCTTACAATAGGGTAGTTTCCTGTGTTACAAAACAATTATTTTATTTGGTCCATTAGGTAGATTTTCAAAAAAGATTGGCCACGTATTTTTTGCTTTTTCAAGTCAAGAAAAATTCACAAAGATGGAAAGCTTCAAAGTACCGGAGTGGGGGCTGCTGACGTCACACATTGCTAAGAATTATACCGAGGTGTGACGTCACGCGAAATTTCAACTCACTGTCTTAATTTTTCAATTATATGAAAAAATAAAAAATACGTGTCCAATGTTTTTTGTTAAACTACGTGACGGACTAAATAAAATATTTTAGGAAACTACCCTATTTAGAGCTAACTTTGTGAGGGACTGGTGCCTAATGTAGGTATGTACAACAACCTGTTTTACAGGTCACCAGGACCCTCTCGCGGCTAGTACTCATGTTACAAAGAGTTTAACATTTCGCAGCGAGCAAAAGTGGAAGCTAAGTTTAAAAAAGACAAAATTTAAAAACTAAATCTGAAACAAACGATCTTAAATAATATTTAAAAAAAAGACAAATTATATTTTACATTAATTCCAGGATGTAAATGTGAATGCCTAGTTAATGTGTGATTAACTGTAAATGTAAGTATTTGGGTGCGCGTGTATGTGTGTGTGTGTCAGAGTATAAGTTTAAAATGTATGCAAGTTTATAACAGGAATGCGGAATGAAGCAATTAAGGTTAACAACTATCTGAGTGGGACCAGGAGATATTCCGTTTGACAGTAGTCAAGGGTTTTGAGGTATTTAGAGACAGCAGCTTTACTTAGATTTCAATTGTGGGTAAATGAGTAGTTTGAGAGCTGAACGCAAGGGTTATGTTGCACATATGTACATTACTTTTACGACGCTTGTCTTTTTGTATTTCCGGGTTGTATTGCATCATTTTCTGTTTTTAAGCACTGTTTGAAGGATGAAAGTTTGCCTGACTGTAAGAATATCCCAATCTTTGTAGAGGTCTACAGTCGGGTAATGGAAAGGGAGACCAGCGCCCACCTTGAGAATTGCACGTTGAGCCCGTTCAACCTCGATGATGTGGGTTTTCGTAACACCACCCCAAGATATTATGCAATAGTCAATCAATGATTGACCTAAAACAAAATACATCATTTTAATCATCTGTCTGTCTGCTGAGTATCTTAAGGTTCTAAAAATATTGATTAACTTTCGCTATTATTTAACTACAAGAACATTTTGTTACTTAGTAAAAACTATCGCTAAGAATAGCTATTTCATGTCGTAAAATGAAACGGTTCCTTCGTCACACACTACGACGCAAAGTCGATAGCATAAACGAGTATACCAAGAGTACATGATTATACAAAAGTTGTGCAGTAAACAGAAGTCTTAGCACATACCTTATTAAGTATCAAGTCCCCGCATTTTGCATGTTGGCAGTACACACGAAACTATAAAACTATATATTTCTAGAATAACCAGAACTAGTATTGCTAATGCTTTCCAAGCTATAAGAGGCCAGCTTATACTGGAAATGAATAACTCTATATGTCGTCCTGTGTACTCCGCGGAGAACTGGGCGTGTTCATGCATTTTTAATAAGAATTTACTATCGGTGCCGCTGCGTTGAGATCGATTTGTGTCTTCAATATCTTGGAGAGCTATAAAGTTTTTATAGGATGCTAAAAATATACTCTTAAAAGGCTTTCTAAATTGTTAATGAAGTGTTGGTTATGTCCTCGGCTTCCTAATAGGGTTTTAACCCAGTAAACCTTATACGGGATATGTACCCGAAGATAACTTTGTTCTATGCATTAGCCGCTGTTTTTTTTATGATGATGATTAAGATACAGTGAGGACTCTTTAAGAGTCTTTTTTTCAGGGGGAAAGTCATAATTCTTCCCATGTGGGTGAGCGAAAGGTAGTATCAGTGTAGGGGCTGTAACCTACTACACCTTTTATCGATTGATAACAAATTAAAATCTTTGAGTATATTTATCTTAGTTGGAGGGGTTATCAAGATCTATAGTAATAAAAATTCTACCCACGTTGCTAGATCTCTAAAAATAAAATATCATCAGTAAGTATTGTAATATTGAACACCTTTGTAAAACACTAATCATGATTTAAATCCGATAGCTGTAAGATCGGCTCCACACTGCGTTTCAATTTAGAAGCCAATGAAAATAAAGTGCAGAGCCTTGCTACCCTATTATACGGAACGACAGGCGATCACAAAATTTATAGGTAGATATATACAATGTGTAACAGAAACCCCATATCTATCCAAAAGGGCTGAAGACAACATCTGGTATAGAATCTCTATGCACAGTTTCAGCTCAAAATAACTGACTCAAAGAATTGATACCAAATTATCGGTTTCATATATTTCTTGAATACCAATCATAACAAACGTGTCACAGCACTACGAGGGTCAATAACTTTCCACGTCACTTGCCAATAACACGATAATTCTCTTCGTTCTTCTTAATTTGAAAATTTCGGTCTCTGGTACCAGTGTATTGGTATTTGTAATAAGTTCTACACACGTAGACTTAGGGGCCATCTCCACGAGCGAGAAAATCGCGACGGATCCGCGCTTCTATCGTCGGGTCGTCTCCACGAACGAGCGATTATTCCGCCAGCGTATCGTCGCGACTGGTAACGGAATCGCCGCGTGCCCGCGACGACTCGTAACGGAATCGCCGTGTTTCCGCAACGAGGCGTTGTGCAATAGTTTTGTTGAAAGAGTTCAGTTAGGTGCCAGACGAGAGCGAATTTCCGTGAACATAGCACTTCCCACATCATGCAATACTTTGCTTTAATTTCTCTGTTCCGATACTCGGCCAACTGAACATCGTAAAGGGCAGGTCTCTCTCTCACTTCAAGAATAAACTTTTCAATGTTAAACATTGTACTTATATTATTTAAAAAGCTTGTCGATACTTAATGTCCTTGCTTGAGGAGAGGCAACGCTGTAATGACGCTGTGTTTGACAGCGCACCCGCCGTGCGCTCGCTGCGAGAGCGCCGCGTTCTGCGGCGAGCGCGTGGCGTGCGCGCCACCAGTAGCGACGATACCGCGGCGATACGACGACGTTACGCGCGCACATTGCCACTTGTCGCATCGCCGTGTGGAGACGCGTTCATAGAGAGTGTATAGAAATACGTGGCACGACGATATTATTGCCGCGATTCTCTCGCTCGTGGAGACAGCCCCTTAGGATTACAAAACCCTTGCCATACCGTTTGTTATCATCCAAAGAAGCCATTCACTTGGTATGTATATACCCTTTAAATTACACGTTGTAGATGATACCGATGTAGAGCTCTAAAAGGAATTATCTTTTTTAAAGAGATATTTTAACGATTGTTAAGAAAGTCCAAAATACATGAATATGTGCACCGAAGTCTCACGAGGTAAGACTTAAACTCAAACAATAATTCCTATCTGACCTCCACAACTTAGAAGTTAATAGCACGACTGCCCTTGACGAGACTGGTGAATTCTGGCTTATGGCTTCCATGCTATCATTCGAAAAAGGGAGTGCCTCGATCCTGCATAGAACACGTGCCAGCACCCACAGAACGCAGAGCATTTTTTTTTAAATAACTATTAATGCGTTGGGCTTCGAACGACTCAAGGTGCATTCGGCTATTGACATTGTGTAGTAAGTGATATTCTACATTATTAAGGCACGTCTACGAGTAAGTAAGCAGCTAGGTAGTACATGCTACGTGGACTATGTGACGTCCAATTCCAGATAGTTTCTTTTTATTTTAACTCTAACATTACTTTGTAAGTTTCTGTTTACCAACAATTTTGTGGATTCTTTTGTGATCTGACGATAAATAATTTATGATACAAAAATTTGTATCAATTTTAGTAATTCAGTATGGTCTATGAGGTGTAAGTATATTACGGATAATCAATTTACATGCAATCGAAATATCAAGCTAGTTGAACGTTAGAAAATTGTAGTTTTGTATGGAAAGGTACGCGCAAAAAAAAAAAACACAGTTTGAAATCAATAAATGTATTGTTAGATAAATCATTTACGATCAATTATCCCTAGAATAGAATAATATAGCACAACGCAATTCAAAAAATCTTTATCTGTGAAACGACTCTTTAAAAGTACTGTCTGCAAAGAAAACTTAGTTGCATATTAACAACGGTTTATTTTACTTTTTTTAACCGAGTCTTAATATAATATTTATTTATTTAGAGTCATAATTTGTTTTTTAACCCATACTTTTCTCTCTCTTATTTTTGATGTTGGTACCAGTTCTGAAAGTAAAGAGCGTCCTCTTTACTTTCAGAATTGGCATGGCGGAAAGGCCCAGATGCCATGCCATAATTATAGATTTTTTTATTTTTATTGACTGATTATAGACAAAATAAGGAAAGAGGACATTTTTTTGCTGAATATTCGCAAATAAATATATGTTTTTTATTGATAATAAGCTGGCGTTTGTCCAACATATCACCTGATGATAAGCAATGATGTGGTCGAAGATGAAGCACGCTTACCTAGAAGGAACCTATTCACTCTTGCCTTAAAGACTCCCAGGTTATAGCTATCACGAAACACATACTCCGGCAGGGTATTCCACTTCTTAGCCGTGCGCACAATTAAAGTATTCCCTTAACGTTTTGTGCGTATGGGTGGGAAAGGCCATCGTTACAAGGATGGCACATTGCCGTTTGTCTCGTACTCCGGTGATGGAACGGGCTTGGAGGAATTAGATTCATTGTGCGTACGGCTAACCATACGCACAATGCAAATATTCTCAAATAGTTTTGTGTGTGTCTGTGGAATTCCACCATATTTTAATACATTCTTGTTTTGCTAACTCTATTTTAATAGGTTGACTCAATAGCTGTGACTTTACAATATGACGCTAAGTCAATCCTATTCTTAGCTGGATCGCTCTGTACTACTTCAATAGAATACCTATCTAAAATTTAGAACTCATTACGTATTAAAACTTATGAATAAGTAATAAGCAATGTATTTCTACTGTTATTTCTTATCTATTTTTTAATCGGTTTTTAAACTGCGATAAGTGACACACATAGTTATCACAGACCAGGAGATTTGTTGCGGAATTGTTCGAAAGAGTTACCCCGGCCTCGGAACACGAAGGGTAAATGACGGAATATGACGAATAATGACGGATGTGTTTTGGTCAGTAAAAGTCTGACACACCCTCCCGCTTCGCCCAGATTGGACGATTGCCCATCCTTAAAAAAAAGGCCAGGAGATTTCCAGTCAGCCGTTGTTGATGCTGTCCATACCCTGGACACTAGAGAAGCCCACAGAACCCCAAAATACCAGTTTGACATGCTGTACGAAATATTACGTGATACATCTTCTAAAATTTAGTAGTCCATTACGTTAAAAATAAATAAATTTCATATAACTTTGAATATTATAAACTTTTCTGAAAGATGAGGTGTTTTATTCAAATCCGTGGACCAAACTTTTTTAAAACGTATATATTTGAGAAATACGACCATATTCGAAGTAACGGAACGAAGTAATTATCTTTTTTGAAATTTTTACATGCTACTCAAAAGTACAAAATAATGAACTAATTATATTTATTTTGCAAATTGGTTATAAATAACACTTTTGTACGTATTTTTTTTTAATTTAAGATGGACAACGGCGGTGCTATGATTTTATTTATTCATCTCAATACGCCATGATAAGAAATTTTCCCATAATAATATATTCATACAACCGAACAAATATTTATTAATGGATTTTCCAAGATGTAATTAAATACCGACAAAGATCGAAGTAGATTTTTGTCTGGACGGCGGGTACTTTAAGTTACCATAGCCAAATTATATGATGCATATTATTAGAATGGTATTATAAATCAAGTATTTGCGACTATGAGCGATAAAATTTCTATTAGTAAAAAAAATAATACTATTACTGCATCTCGTCAAAAACTGGCAGAAGCAATCATAAAAACTTCTGTTATGAATAATGGGACAAATAGTGATTATTATTGAAGCGGCAATACCCTAATAGCTAAGATGCCAGCCTTGTGATCAAGATGTCGCGAGTTTGAACCCTAACACAACTAACCTAACCAAACTTTATTTTATACAAGCGTGTCTGAGGTATTCCTCGAAGTGCTATCATTTTGAAGCGCACCTAATAAAGCACTCCGTTTTTATTCCTCGGAGCGCTCCTTATCCGATAAAATGGTATCGGGAGCGCTACTAAAAGGAGCGCTCCGGGGAAGAAAAAAGGAGCGCTTCATTAGGTGCGCTTCAAAATGGTAGCGCTTCGAGGAATACCTCGCGTGTCTAAGTTGAAGAAGACTCTATGTAGGCATTTCTTTGATATCATTTAAAAGTTATTTAATTTTTACCCATTCGTACTTATTTACATTTTTTTTTTCACTGTCTCTCTGTATATCAGCTAACCTGTCTGTATTATTATAATATCTAGTTATTAGTGAAAACTCGTAATTTGCCATATTGTATTTATTATCTGTATTATTTTCTCTGTCTAGCTGTAAGTTTTGCTACCATAATAAAATAAATAAAATAACCCATTACACCATTGCCGTAAACCTCCAGACACAAGCATATTTAGCTTTGTTGGAGGGGTTAACAAGATTGCTAGTAATGTGAACTCAACCCACATTGCTTGTTCTCTTATTGCTAGAATATCCTTTGACTAAACATCCGATCTCTTTAGAGATTCAATCATTTCTTACGGTACCCAGATTCGCTGTGACACTCTAGGAAAACACGTGTAACGTAATTCATTTACAGCTAAATTAATTTCCTTGAATAACTCGATGAGTTTCACATAATTTCGTCTTCATTTTGAAAATTACGTTAATAGTAACTATGAGCTTTAGAATATCTACAAGGGATAACATGGAGATCATTTTTGCGGAATTAATTGCAAATGAAGGGGTGGAAAATTAAAGGTACAAAGATTAATTATATAATCAATTTTAGAAGAAGGAAAGAAAACCTTTTTTTCCTTCTAGCGAGTTTTTAATGGTCTACTTAAGAGTAGCTCACATGGTACCGAAATGTGACACAAAATCTGAAACTTGGTACAGCTGCGATAAATAAGCGTCACCGCGTGATCACTTTTGTAAGGCACGCCTCCGCGTAAGTATTAGGAAAGTAGGTAAATTCCGTCACAGCCGCTTTTGTTTTGATATCGGGGAAAAGACCAAGGAGTCTGGGGTTTTTATCTCACAGAAACCACACGATTATCACCAGCAGCTCGCAGAAGGGACCCCGTTACGCCTAAAAATACTACTCCTGGGATTAATTTGTGAGCGGACAGAGTCCCCACTCTGAGCCCTTGGGTCCCTAAAGACCCACCTGTCTTAAAATATGCAGGCGAAGATTTTAGCGTGTTAGGTATCGAGGCGATTGCCTCCATGACGCCTTCTTCTCCGAGCTGAATCGGTCTTCCCACAATCTCGCTCGGCTACCATCTTCTAAATCGTCACAGTCTCACAGAAGAAGGCCATCTCCTTAAGTGTTTCGTCCCCACTACTAACAGAACATAATAGAATATTTATTGTAGAAAAACTTAGTTACATTACATACTATAGGATACAAAATCTTTGTACGTATACATGTAAATTAAACTACGTGAACATTGGTAGGTACGCAAAGTAAGTTTCAACTTGTGTTTTAGTTATCAGATCTCTCGCATTTCAACAGGACTTATAGCTTAAGTCTAAATAATTAGGCCCTACGGGCTACATAAAAATATTCATTATTTAAGTCATTCTTAAAAAGAAGAAAAAGAAAACATTAACATAGAAATGCATATAAAAAGGAACAATAACAAGAGTGATTATTCAAGTACCATATAAATTATCAAAGTATCCTAACGCTAGACTAAGTTTTATAAAATAGTGTATGAATATGGATGGCGAGGACTGTGGAAATGTAAATAACGTGGTGTGTAGGTGTGTAAGTCATAAGTCATTTATTTTGGAACAATATACATTGTGTAGAAATTTTCTAAAATAAAACAAACAAAAAAATACATGTCAAAGAAAATAACAAATTCAAAACGATAAAAGCCCACATCTAGACACGCGGGAGCGTGTCAAGCCAAGTTCTGGCGCGCAGCTCACCGTGTGTAATATTACACGAACCATTTGGAGCCACTTTTGAGCCCCTCATAACTCAATAACTATTTCACCTAAAAATGTCAAATTTAGCTCACATATTGAGACTGGCAAGATACATATGTGTTCTAAATTTTATAAACATATCTTAAACGGTTATTTAGATATTAACATCCAAAAATCGTCATTTTTATGACTGACCTATAGATCAAAACTATAACCCAGTTCCAGATAACCTAGAAAGTTCAAATTTTGCATGCAGATAGGTAATTAGATAAATACAAATGAAAAAATCAGAAACTGGTATTTTTTTATCATTTTGTTATAATGTTCACTTAACTGATAATTAGTGCCTGTAAATCTCTGTATGTGGATTTTAAGATCTTTACGTGAATATATAACGAGTTGAATACCACCCTTAATATTTTTAATCCAAATATTTCCTAAGTAACCGCATTCTACAACCACTAGCGCCACCTATTATCTTAGAGGGTCACTACACCATGCCGCATCCATTGATTTATTTAAAAGTGACACTAGATGGCGTTGTGCAATTACGTCATGATCATGAATCAAATATGGAGCAACCAGAAATTAAATTAAATTCGATAGACGAAATAAACTATCCACGGTACCTATCTAAAAAAACGAGCAAATTAAGTACTCAAAAGAACAAGGATGATTCGTCGCTAACTGCTGGCTTAGAAAATGTCATCACGATAAAAATAGGTGCACGTGTAATGTTGCAAAGAAACGTATATGTCAGTAAAGAACTGGTAAACAGATCCATTGGAAAAACAGAGAAGGCACATTGGGACGTCGACAACAGCAATAAAGCACTTAAAATTACAATACAATTTAAACATAATTTAATATACGAACTAGAACGAGTCAAGACCAAGTTTCACATATTAAGTAATGTATATGTTCACAGGGAACAATTCCCTATTTGCTTAGCATATGCTATTACTATCCACAAATCACAAGGCCTTAGCCTTGAAAGTATAGGCTCTTCTATATTTAGTAAAGGGCAAGCTTACGTTGGACTCTCTAGAGTTAAAACCTTAGATGGAGTACATCTTATCAATTTAGATCCAAGTCAAATCAAGGACAAGAGAGCTCTATTGTAGAGTACAAACGTCTGCGCACGTTATACCGCCCCGACTTGGCCAAATTAACTATAAACAGAAAACGCGTAAAAAGAATTCCGGATACTGAATGGGCAATTCACTCAAACCTTTCAAAGGTACAAGAAAATATAGAAAATAACACAAAAAGGACAATTATACCCCGTAAACGTAGGAAAATACAGTAGTTTAACAAAAAAACCATTAAGTATTAATTTTGTTACAGATAAGTACCTACTACTAATTTATGTACAAAAAGTAATGATATCCCATCAAAAACATAAATGTGAAATGAGAGCCAAGTTCAATATTATCAGCCTTGGTTGTTGACTTCGGCGACAAAAGAAGTGAAATCTAAATGGGTGCCGAGTTCAATGGTCAGTCCTGAAATTTATTTATAACAACATAAAATACCATTTTTTCTTATAACTTAGGAGAATATATTGTAGCCTGAGGTCTGAATTGGCTAGTTTTCATATACGAATTATATATTTTTATAGCCTTCGCAAGTTCTAAACCTGTTACTTGTCGGTTCTTATTTTATTATTCCGAAAATTTGGCTTGCTGGTAGAAACTAACCATCGAACATAATAATTCGTATATGAGAACTAGCCAGGACAGACCTTAGGCTACAATCTATTCTCCTAAGTTATAAGAAAAAATGGTATTTTATGTTGTTATAAATAAATTTCGGGACTGACCATTGAACTCGGCACCCATTTAGATTTCACTTCTTTTGTCGCCGAAGTCAACAACCAAGGCTGATAATATTGAACTTGGCTCTCATTTCACATTTATGTTTTTGATGGGTTCAGTTTACAATAAGAAGGTAATCGTATTTACAATAAAATAATCAGTCAAATAAAAAGGAAAAACAAAAATCTGATTAGTGTAAAAAGATCAAGAATAATACAATACAATTAAATTAAATTAAAATTGTGTAAAACAGATTAATAATATGCCATCATATTGTCTGTGAATGATCAATAATAAAACTAGAATGTCGAATATAAATAAAAAAGAGAAAAAAAATAAACAAATTGTTATAAAACGGTCCGTAATAATATGTCATCTAATTGTAAAATGAAATGCTAGAAATAATAAACAAAATAACAAAATTTAGTCAAAGTGACATAATAAAACAAAAATAAAAAAATAATAGACATACTCCATACTCGTATCATTATAATTAATTTCAATCTAAAACAATAATATTACGGTTATCGCTTATCATCTAGGTATTCATCGACGCTGTAATAGTCTTCCTCAATAAATATGTTTTCAGTTTGTTTTTAAATAAGTTTGCGCTATTTATGCTTTTTATTTCTAAGGGAAGCTTGTTGTATAGAAATACAGATTGGTACCTAGGACTGTGATGAACCACGTTTAGTTTTGGTTGGATTGTGTTAGGCAAGTCTTTCCTGCGTGTGTTAACTCTAACTTGTCGTTGGTCATCAGTTTCAGATTTGTGCAAGTTCTTGACGAAACTGGTTAGCAACACCAGATAAAGACATGGCACTGTTAAAATATTGAGTTCTATAAAATGATCTCTGCACGAATCCGTCTGTTTTAAGTGGAGCATTGTTCTTTTGAATGACAAATGCCGAGTGGATATTGTACTTATAAGTAGCTGTTGTCCCAAAACTCAACACTGTATCTAAGCCTAGACTCAACCAATGCAAAGTAAACCATCCTAAGCTGGTCCAAGGTCAGTTCTTCCCTCAGGCTTCTGATTGCATAGCACGCAGAGCTAACAGAGTTACTGACAACCTTCCAGATTAATAAAAAAAAATATTGATAATATGCTCGCGTTTGACCACCATCTCACCTGATGGTAAGTGATGATGTGGTCGAAGATGGATCAATAATACATCAATGTGTAAATAACTTGTTGTGTAGATGATAAAATCATCATACTTCTGTGGGCGGAGAAATGTCTCGCCAGCCCTACAGACGCGAGCCTCATTGTATATTTTAGAAATTATTCATAAAACCCCCGGCAGCTTAGCGGCGTAGATAAGCTTTAAAATGACGACAAAAATAAAAATAAACCATTCTAATATTAACAAAAACGATCAGCCTGGAATAATCTTCATCTAATAAAAAACAAAAAACGTTTAAGTTCCAAGAAAATTGTAAGAAAATCTCTTTCACAAACATTGTTTGTGTTTGTTACCAAGACATTTATCTTATCCGCAGTATCGGGGCACAATGGACTCCGTTATAAGTCATTTATTACCAAAAACGTTCACCCTGTACGTAAATAAACCTCAGCTACCCCCAATTTTATAAAAAAGGCAATAACCAGCAAGGACACGCCATTGTACAATGATACAGAAATGAAAAGATCTTAAAAAATGGCGACCCCATTATGAAAGACGTTTTTCGTGAATTTTCTTAATTCTGAAATGTGTCCAAAGTTGTCTAATATTTTATACCTCTTTAGCGTAATTTTCATTACCATGACGTTTTGCTTTTGGTTAAGGCTGTAAAATGGAAAATAGAATTTTTATCATCGTCTTTATCTCATTACACTGTTGGCGCAGTAGTTAAGCGATTGGCTGTCGCACTGCGTATTGCATATTCAATTGTTGTACCGGAACAAACGTCTGTGTGGCCTTGAAATAGTTGTTTCGCGTCTGGGTGTTTGTAAAAATCCACTGTATAGGAGAAAATCCTAGTGTGGGACAATGCTTAAAAAACTGTATTTCTCTTCTTTTCTCAATGTATTTGCTGCCGGCGCATTTTATTTTCTTTGTATATAAGGGTTAAACCATTTATTCTCAAAAAAAAAACAAATCAAGCCACTTACATGAGAACATAAACTAAAATATTGTATACTTAATAGGACACCATAACGGGGGGGGGAGGCACTCGTTCAACACTTTTGTCCGCAACTATGCACTAACAATATACTGCTCCATTTGTATAGTCAGGTAAAAGAATAGAGCAAGTTCTAAGAAATCCCAGCTTTTTTGACGTTAAACAATTTCTTAAAATGTCGGTGAAAGCAGAATTACATTCCTCCTTTATCATAATACTACCAGGCATGTCATGCAACAGAATCGCAACGCACGAAGCACCTAATTCGATTTCCCCTCAAGACCCGGTGCCGAGCCTAAGACAATGTCTTTTAGCCGGAGCAAACGCATAACAAAGCATAGACTACAGACGATAGTACTAGGTCGAGAAAGCCCACAAACCTATCCATAGCTCTTGTAAAACCACTGTCATGCATGTACGACGTAGGGTTGGCACGTAATAGAGAGTAGATTTTTTTGTTTTAATTTAGTAATTATACTTAATAACTACCCCTATTTCAAGCCCAATGGTCCATAAAATCATTTGGTACATAGTCTGTTAGTAGGTTAGTAGTTCAGACGGCATGCAGGGGTAGCTCACCGTCCGGTAGGGTCGGCGGCGCGTCGCGTTCTACGCGTCGAGGTTGCGAGAATGTTCTAAGAAGATACCGCCGCCGAAACGCGAGGGTAGCTGAAAGAACAGGGCGAATTTTTAGTCAGTAAAAGTCTAACATTCCCTTTAGGTTGTTATTTTAGGTTTATTATATTTATTAGTTGGAAAACACTATAGAAAAATAGTAATTTGTTAGTCTGAGGAAATACGATCATGTCTCTCAGTTTCGCAAGGATCTCAAGTGGCTCCCTATCCGTCTTCGCAGGAACACTCGAATACTATTCGTTTTGTACAACATCCTATTCAACCCTGCATATCCTACCTACCTGCGCGATCGTTTTTCGTTCACTCGTCCTACTGATGCCCTTTGTAGATCCTACCTTAAACTCCATCTCAATTTCCCTACCCATAAAACCCGTTTCTATTCCCACTCCTTCTATTTTCAAGCAGTACGACTGTGGAACTCAGTCCCCGCTAAAATCCACGAAGCTAAATCCATTAGTACTTTCAAAAAATCTAGTCAAAGATGTCCTGTCTAACATCCCGTAATTTTATATATTTATTATGGTATATATTTTTATAGCATTAATATAAATATGTATTTTAACTCTATGTATGTATATATTTTTTATTATATCATTACTTATAGTTTAATTTATTAGCTAAGTATGTGTTAACGATGGTACAACACTATCGCTGTGAAGTGAGCCAGGAACGCGCTCAACCCGCTCAGGGGATCCGCCGGCCGGCGAATGCGCCGCGCATTCGGTACTATATACAAAAGTACTGAACACCGACACCGCGCCATAACCACGTACTTCTGCACTTCAGAAATTGTATTATATTTGCAATCTTAATCATTATACAATTAGTATCTACATCGCATTTTTAATGTGCCTCCTACATCCTGCACATAATTTGGTGACCCCGACGTGATTACTGAGGCGAGAAGCGTAATAATTACACCATAATACCGACGAGTCATAGTCGACGAATTCTGCACGCGCCGCCTAAAGAAGAACAACGTGACCTGTTGAACAACGAGACGAAATTCCACGACAACAACTTTGAGATCGCTGATCTAAATAGCCAAATTCAGAAAAGTGCTGATTAATGCTGTGGTGAAAGTGATGTTCCATATTGTCGTTCGATAAGGAAGTAGCCATTTTGGAGGTAAAATAATTATTTAATTTTAATTGCTGCGAACTTCAATTTACCTCTTGTGTGCATTGTGTGTGGGTGTATTGTCGCCATTCCATTCTTTTCCGTTAGCTAAATATAACGACGAACTTCTTACCCTTGAAGGTACCTACTTAATATTTACTTGCCGAAATATTAGCCATCATAACTTCCCTCACACACTGCTGTTTTCGTGCCTACTTTCTAGCTATATTAGGTACTGAAAATAAGCAATTACTTCAATACTTACACGCTTACAATTCGCGCTTATTTGGTTTGAGTGGACGCACGATTTATTGAGCATGATATTGCTACTAGGGCATGCAATATCGCAAGGTTCTCAATTCCGGAACTGAGTTCCAATACTGGAAATCTGATTCCGGAATTCCGGAACCAGTTCCGGAATTCTGGAAACTTTTAAAGTTTGTTTCAAATCAAACAAGATTTATAATTATATCAGTCTTTTAACCTTTTGACCACCACGTCAAAAAAGCAAAAGCGTGCCCTCAGCGCCAAGCTTCGAATTCATCTTTTAAACCTACAAAATAGTAGTGAGGTCGAAATTATATCGATAAAGCTCTAAAACTGACAATATTTTTTTAACATAGGCTTTAATTGAATAAAGATTTTTTTATTATATTTGATAGGCTTGTAACCTATTCACTCTTGACTTAAAGACTCCCAGGTTATAACTATCAGGAAACAGACTCCGGCAGGGAATTCCACTCCTTAGCCGTACGCACAATGAAAGTATTCGTAAAACGTTTCGTGCGTACGGGTGGGATGTCCACCATGTAACGATGGCGCATCGCCGTATCGCCGTATCGCCGTTTGTCTTGTAGTCCGATGATGGAACGGGCTTGGTGGAATAAGACTGTACAATTCCATCGCCCACTCCCCGAAATGTAACCGATATAAGACTGACAGGCTTGTAACACGTCGCCGATGTTCTAGGCTCTGGAGTCTTGTTTCGACCAGTTTCAAGACTCAAGTGCATCAAGCTGGTATTTGGCAGATTCGTCCCAGAGATGAGAGCAGTACTCCATACACGACCGAACTTGCGCTTGATAGAGGTTGAGCAGCTGTTCCGGTGTGAAGTACCATCCCACCTTTGCTAGGATTCTCAACTTTTTGGCAGCCAATTGAGCCTTAGCCTCGATAAACGGACCAAAATTAAGGGTGGATGTCAACGTAACCCCAAGAAGCTCGATGCGAACAGTTATCGGCACGGTTACACCACGGAAAGAAGGAGCCGGTTGAAATTGGCTCCTTTTTGCGGAGAAAAGACATGCCTGGGTCTTGGCAGCATTAAACTTGACCAAGTTGGCGTCGCCCCACTCAGAGACAGCCTTCAAAGTCAAGTTCAAGCGCCCCACCATTGCCTCTCGGAGAGACTGGACTTGTGACCCACTAGCACGCGCGCCAGATATATATCTCTCAGCAACAGTGCTGTCGTCTGCATACCCAAAGGTATCAGGCATTAGCAGATCGTTAATATGCAGCAAGAATAAAGTCGCTGAGAGAACTGAACCCTGAGGGACCCCGCCATTAATAGCCAATTGGCCAGACGAGCAACCATCAATAACCACTCGAATAGACCGATCTCTCAGGAAGTCTTCTATCCAAACGCAAAGTTCAGTGGGTATACCGAAAGAAGAAAGTTTAGCAATAAGGCTATCGTGCCACACGCTATCGAAAGCCATACCATCCTTGTGTTGAGTTTTATTTCAACCCGCTTTGTCCTTTATGACATAAATGTAATAATATGAGTCACATTTACGGCTTTTATTACTATTTAAATCCATAAACAGAATCAACAATCGATAAAACCAAGTCAATACCATCACAGCACGATTGTCCATCATGACGTAATTTTTTGTCATTCTATGACGACAGTGGCGCAGCTGGCACGGATTTCTTGACATTGCTCGCTTCTGCTCTAGAGGTGCGACACCGATACTTAATAATAATATCGAAATATTTATTCTTATTGTTTTGTACTTTCAACAGTGTCAAGTAATAAAATGTAAGTTTCTTTGAAAGACCAATCAATTTAATGTTTTTTCAACACATTTGCTCGTAAAGTTCACAGTCTTATTCTATATAGCGGCTTGTGGAAAGTTCCACAGACTAGTTTGGTTGCGTTCAGAAAAAATAATAATCAAAATATCAAAAATTTATGAATATCGGAATTCCGATATTACTCCTCTCAATTCCGGAATTGAAATACCAGAAAAATTGTTACGGAATTCCGGAATTACGAAATTCCGGAATTCCGGAATGCATGCCCTAATTGCTACTTACTTTACGTTTCATTCTAGTTAAATGAATGCATACTTTTCCATTATTTGAGTTAAAAAACTATCTGCGCTGTGATTGCTTATTTTTGTCAAGCGTCCTGAGGTAATAACGATTACCTACTTCATATTACGTCATTTATCTTAATTCCTTTGTGGTCTAATTTATAACAAAGACGACCTTGCTCCCTTACCTCATAAGGTAAGGAAGTTCAAACTGTTGGATCTACCATTCTAACCTAATAATACAAACCCTACTTTAGTGTTCCCAATTACTACCTAGTAACCATTACAACCTTCTACCTGCATCTTATTGAAATATAAAATAGTAATAAATCTCCCGGCATTTTAAGCCGCAATAGGTAGGTACATACCTACACAGTAAATTCATTTGTATTCGCTGACTATTCCAGATTTGGAGATTCCACCGGAAGGGGAGACTGCGCTGCGTGAGCGCACGCAGCTGTTGGCGCATGAGCAACAACGGGTGATAAGCAGAGTAGGCTGGACTGAAGGTGACACTATCGCTTTTAGCCTGCACTCGCTGCGCTCCGGGTTCGTCCAGTTGGATTGTCGGTACCATTTTATTGTACTTTATTGATCATTGGCTGCGTTTTGTTTAGGACGTTGTTTGCCCTTTCGTACTTCACTTAAGTACTTATTTACCTCTCTAAATAATAATGTCGGATGATATTAAAAAGCTTAGGCAGTCTCGTAGTAGTTTAAAGGGTAGAATTACTATATTTAAAAAACATCTTGAGTTGTTAAAACCAATTGATCCAAGTCAAATCACAAAATTACAACTTACCGAATTACAATTAAAATTAGAAAGATTTCAGACGTTGTTCTCTCAATTTGATGAACTTCAACTCAAAATTGAAGCCTTAGACCCTGAGTCTGAAGGTGAGATGGAGGAGAGAGAATCAATTGAGGAAATATTCTGTAATTTAATCGCTTATGCACAATTAATTATTGAAAATGTGTCACGGGCTCTAGACGCTTCTAGTCATAGTAACAATAATGTTGATGTGAAGTCCGAGTGCAGCGGTTCATCCTGTAACAACAATTTTAATGTTAAATTACCAACTATAAATCTTCCAAAATTCGATGGCAACTATTTAAAGTGGCTCGAGTTCCGTGACACTTTTGACTCATTGGTTAATAAAAATAAATCTATTCCAGAAATTAATAAATTTCATTACCTTAGGTCGTCACTTGACAGTGGCGCTGCACTCGTGATAAAGTCTGTTGAATTTACTGCTGAAAACTATACTCTGGCATGGCAACTCCTGTGTGATAGGTATGATAACAAGAGACTGTTGATAAATAACCATTTAAAATCACTATTCAATTTTGACTTATCACAAAGGAATCGCACAAGCCTTTGCGTTATATGATTGACTATTTCACAAAAAATTTACGTGCTTTAAATTTATTAAAGGAACCTACTAACTACTGGGACACAATTATTATTCACATGATGGCCTCTAAACTAGATGGCGCTGTGTCGCCATCTAGTTTATAGTCGCAAATGGGAAGAACATCGAAACAGTTTATCGGTTTGTCCAACTCTGGATGAATTTTATGTATTCCTGCGGAACCGAGCGGGTGTTTTAGAAACGGTACAGTTTAGGTCGGATGTTAAATCTCACCGTTCATATCCACAGACCAAATCCTTTGTATCAAATAGTACAGAAAGGTCGACCGGTAAACAGTGTGTCATCTGTAAGCAAGGGCACTTTATTCATGAGTGTGAAAAATTTAAAACTTTAAGTGTAGACTTGCGCTTGAAAGAGGATGCTAAGCATAAGCTTTGTCCTAACGGTCTTCGGGGTGGTCATAATGTCAACCGTTGTTTTCGAGGTCCTTGCAAGTTCTGTCAGAAAAAACATAGCACGTTGTTACATGAAAGTAAAGAACCAAAGCAAAGTAATAATATCGAAAATTCCAACTTATCCTCAACTTCTGGGTCGAATTCCAGCGTCGCTCCTGCAGTGTCGTTATCCGTCGTGATGACGAGCCAGGTGTTGTTATGCACGGCTTTGGTAGAGATAGTTGATCAACAAAATAATATTTACCTTGCAAACGCGCTGCTTGACAACGGCAGTCAATCTTCCTTCATTACCAAAGGGCTACAAAATAAATTAAAATTAGATTTTACTAACAGAAATGCAATAACTGTTAGCGGCATCAATAATGCTGTTGTAAATACGGCACAATATTGTGACTTACAATTAAAATCTCGATTAAACGAATTATGCGTCAATGTGTCATGTCTTGTCATACCACAAATTACAAGCAAACTTCCAAGCGTAAGCATTGACACATCGCAACTTAACTTACCTCACAATCTTCAGTTGGCTGATCCTGAGTTCTTCAGTCCTTCTGACGAAGGACTGAAGGATTGACATTTTGTTAGGTGCAGATATCTTTTGGGATATTGTTAACCCAAGGCTAATGTGGCCCCGGTATGTAAAGGATTATTGAAGGAACACCGTGGATTTTAGTCAGTAAAAGTCTGACAGTCCCTCCCACCCTGCCCGGAGTGGGAGGACTTATTTGATAATTTTACCACGTTAAAAAAAAAAAAAAAAAAAAAAAAGGCTAATTAAACTTGGTCGAAACAAACCTACGTTGCAACATTCTAAATTAAGCTGGTTAATATCCGGGCCTACTGGTGTTGGTATCAGTAATAAAGTAGAACATAACGATACTGTATGCAACTTTTCTCAAAGTATTCAACAAACATTAACAAAATTTTGGGAAATAGAAGAATTACTTCCTGTTAAAAAACATTTCTTTTCTAAATCTGAAGAGTTGTGTGAAAGTATCTTTACAAAAAACACTAAACGATTAAATGATGGTCGTTTCTTAGTTAAAATTCCACTAACTGATCCTCCAGAACTAGCTCTCGGTGACTCATACAATGTAGCGCGTCGTAGATTCATTAATTTAGAGCGGAAACTAAATATGTCACCTATTCTAAAGGAGGAGTACAAATCATTCATTCGTGAATATGAACGCTTGGGTCATCTTTCACCAATTGAGCGTCCTCCTTTTGGTTATTTCTTACCTCACCACGCTGTATTGCGGCCTAATAGCGAAACTACTAAATTACGAGTAGTGTTCGATGCTTCGTGCAAATCTACTTCAGGAAAGTCCTTCAACGACATCCAATTGGTGGGGCCAGTTATACAAGATGACCTGTCAATTTTGTTGAGGTTCCGTCGAAATGTTTTTGTCGTTACTGCCGATATAGCAAAAATGTACCGGCAAATATTAGTTGACGAGGCCCAGCGAAACCTACAATTGATTTTATGGAGAGACGAAGAAACGAAGCCTTTGCAGGTACTACAGCTAAACACTGTAACTTATGGCACAGCTTCGGCTCCATTTTTGAGCACAAGATGTTTGTTAGAATTGTCGCGTGAATGTGTTGATAAGCCCGACATACAACATGTTATTGAACATGATTTTTACGTCTACGATTTGAATACGGGTTCTAATTCAAAACAAGAATTGAGGAATATTGTTCATGAAGTCGTTAATAAACTTTCAGAAGCCTGTTTTCCTTTACGTAAATTTCGAACAAATGTTCCAGATATTTTAAAAGATCTTCCTATAACAAATATTTGTCAAGATTTTAGCAAGGAGTCTACTGTTCTAGGCCTCAAGTGGTATCCGCAAACGGATACTTTAAAATTTTCTACAGAATTCAAAATTGAATCGAAAATTACTAAGCGTAATATTTTATCTATGTCCTCTAAAGTTTTTGACCCGCTGGGTTTATTATCAGCAACTACAATTGTTCCAAAGACAATATTACAAAAATTGTGGTTATTAAAAACCGATTGGGATGAAGAAGTCCCAAATAACATTAAACTTCAATGGGAAGAATTCATTAAAAATTTACACCATATTTCCATTCTTGAGGTGCCCAGGCATATAGTCTGCCAAGCACCAATTAGTGTAGAATTCCATTGTTTCACTGATGCATCGCAGACCGCGTACGGTGCTTGTTTGTACGTAAAATCAATAGATACACTAGGTGCCATGCATGTTAACCTTTTTTGTGCCAAGGCAAAGGTAGCCTTTAAAACCGGAATTAACTGTACCGCGTCTCGAATTAATGGGTGCTCTATTGGGTGCTAGATTGCTTGCAAGAGTTCTACAAGTATCAAAATATAAAAAAATTGAAATTTCTCGAGCTGTTTTGTGGACAGATTCAACTATAGTTTTGGGGTGGATAAATACCCAACCAAAAACCTTAAAAACCTTTGTATGCAATCGTATTATAATCGTATATTTGACAAAATTTCTAATTTATCTAAACTACAGAGAGTTCTAAGTTATGTACAACGTTTCATATACAACTGTAAAAATAAAACCAATAAAGCAAAAGGTAAATTGACACTACAAGAGTTACAAACTTCATTAAATTTTTTAGCTAAAATATCACAAACTCACTCTTTTGAAAGGGATATTCATTCCTTAAAAACTACAGGAGTTGTAAATTGTAAATCTAATATTCTATCTTTGAACCCATTTCTGGATAATGAAAAGATTTTAAGAGTCGGGGGACGCATTCAAGGTGCGTTGCAACCCTATAATAAAATACATCCCATTTTAATTGATTCTAAGCACGCATTTACCAAACTTTTATTTGCAGAGGAGCATTTGCGTCTACTCCATTGCGGTCCTCAGCAATTACTTAGTCTGATACGTGAGAACTTCTGGCCCGTTGGTGGCAGAGTTCTTGCTACACAAACTGTAAACAAGTGTGTCAAATGTGTACGGATTAAGGGTAAATCCGTTCAAACTTTGATGGGCAACCTACCTCATCCTAGAGTAAATCCCTCATCTCCATTTGAGATCTGTGGCACCGATTTTGCAGGTCCGTTCTATATTTCCAGTAGAAAGGGACGTGGCGCTAGAACTAGAAAATGCTATTTGTGTCTTTTCGTTTGTTTTTCTTCCAAGGCCTTGCACCTTGAAATTGTTAGTGAGCTAAGTACCAATGCATTCATTTCATGCTTACGTAAATTTATTTCCAGGCGAGGAAAGCCTCGCATAATTTATTGCGATAATGGTAGGAACTACGTAGGGGCAAATAGCGAGTTGGGCAAAATGCTTAAGGCCGGCAATGAGTCCATGACCGAGTTCGGAGCGAGCGAAGGTATTGAATTTAAATTCAGTCCAGCTTATGCACCCAATTTCGGTGGAATCTGGGAAGCTGGAGTTAAGGCGGCTAAGTTCCATTTTAAACGAATCGCAGGTAATTCTAATCTTACATTTGAAGAGCTTTCCACTCTGTTTACACAAATTGAGGCAATATTGAATTCGCGTCCGTTGACACCCATGTCATCGGATCCATCAGATTTTAATCCATTAACACCCGGCCACTTCCTGATAGGGCGTCCATTAACGTCACTGGCGTCTCCTATCCTGGAAAAATTGTCGATCAATCGATATCAGCATTTGGAAAAACTGAGACAGCATTTTTGGAAGAGATGGTCCCAAGAATTTCTCTCCGAGCTACAACAGCGAGTTAAATGGCGTCGATCCAGTGGCCAACCTATCAAGGTTGGAGATGTGGTTGTCATCAAAGACGATCAGCTGCCGCCAATGAAATGGATTTTGGGAAGAGTGGAGAAGCTTTTTGTCGGACCAGACGGTCTATGCAGAGTAGCAGATATAACCACAATCAAAGGAATCATCCGACGAGCTCTAAATAAGGTCTGCATCCTGCCAGTTGACGATCCAGAGCTTCTTGAAAGCACGGCTTCAAAGGGGGCGGAGGATGTTAACGATGGTACAACACTATCGCTGTGAAGTGAGGCAGGAACGCGCTCAACCCGCGCTAACGTCATGGCAGGGGATCCGCCGGCCGGCGCATGCGCCGCGCATTTGGGACTGAACACCGACACCGCGCGATAACCACCTTCTGCACTTCAGAAATTGTATTATATTTGCAATCTTAATCATTATACAATTAGTATCTACATCGCATTTTTAATGTGCCTCCTACATCCTGCACACATGTTTTATTTATCATAATTAGTATTTATACACACTGTGTCTATCATCTCCTCTTCAACTCTCCTGTCGCAGGTCTGCTGGAAAAAATTTCTTAGGAAATAAGCAGCACTTTTGTTCTCTTTTGTCTGTATTTATATTTTTTCTTCTGTAAGTGTCATGTGTGTAAATAAATAAATAAATAAATTATTATCAATAAAACATTTATCATACTTGTTTTGGTAACTGTATTTTAATATCACGTCTGAAGTTTTCGAAGCATCAGGTGGTAACATATTGATTGCTTTTTTAATGATCCAAAGTTTTCACTACTCGACAGTGACGGACATGCAATAAAGAGATAACATGACTTGTGCGTTGATTTTATTTTTCATCTGTTTCCTTCAAGTTTTTCCAGACATTTTCCTCCCAAGCTTTGAGAAATTTGTTCTATTTAATTAATTAATACGTTTCTGCACTCCTTTTCTATATACGTGTCCATTCGCGTAATTTTCGTAAAAACGGGCACAAAGTTTTTGCTTCACGTATTAATCAATTATCGTCAAATTTTCACCGAGCGAATATTAGTTAAAGTATGCTGTGAAATATATCTTATAAGCTATTTAAACTATATTTCATACTAAAATAAAGAACAAAAAACCGTCCTCAATGATGTGGGCTGGTAACTTACCTAAGAGACTGACTTCTTTGAGAATAGTCTAAAATAGAAGTCGCAATAAAAATTTCCGCTATCTTTACATGGAGGACATCCCACCCACTTGTTCTGGGAATACTTTTAATGTAAGTACAGCTAAGGAATGGATTTTCCTGCCGGAGTCTATGTTTCCCGATAGATGCTGTGGTTTGACCACAGCGCGAGCCTAATATCAATTTAAAAAAAAAAACAACAAGCAACGCAGTAAACAGGCTCGAACCACTTCATTGTATAGCTCAACCCTTGTTTTCCTTCAGCCAGTATTAAAGCTGGCTCATCCTGAAAAAAACACAACTCCACAATAGATTAAACCTACTTAAGTAATAATAGCCTTTAATTTGAGCTTACATAAGTACCAGATGATACTCATATTCTCCCCCAAAACAATATGGAAACAAAGAAAACGAATAAGAATTAAGAAAAGGGGATGACCGAAATGGTAATGATGGTAACGAAATTAAAATTACCATTCACAGAGCTCACTTAACGCCAAGGAATTAAAACTGGTTTACAATCGTCCTGATGGAAAGATTTCGGGTTCTGATTGCGCTATGATTAAAATTGATCTATGTAATTGAAATTATGTAGCAGATGAAGTTACTTTAAGATTATTTATTGGTTAAAGCTACGACATTTTTCAGGAGATTAGCAAACAAGGAAATTGTATTGCTTTGAACTGTACAGCAGCCTAGAATGGAGTTCCTGCATTAATTTATAAGTCGCGTTGTGTTATTGAGGTGATTTTCTGAATAGCACCATTTAATATCCCTGCCTGCCAACCTGAAGGAGTGCTTGTTGATGGCAACATATTTCTATAACAGGGTATAATGCTATCGATAGTATCGTTTGAACTGCCGTAATGTTGGTGTATTCAGGAATTTCGGGAATAAAACGAACACATAAATTATAAACCTACCAAAATGTGAACGTACCCTCATTCAGTCAAAAACCTAATCAATGTTGTTTAGGCGTCCTCGAAAACTTTTTGAAACTAAACATGATAATTTTGTTACATTATCAGCCCATAAATTTCCCACTGGTGGGACACAGGCCTCCTCTCTATGGGAAGCAACAGACCGTAATCCACAACGCGGGGTTAGTTTGCCCTAGGACAAAAATTCATCAACGCACAGTAAACTACACGCAGCAAGCTGTAGATATTAAGAGACTTAATTCTAACAATTGTTATAAGGTGGCGGTAGTGAGGTTATTTCATCTGTCAATGTCTGTTTGTTGGTTGTCACTGCTGACAGTGACAACTGACGCTGATGTGACACTGGTATCAGATGGCGCTAGTGACATCGTTCCATCTGCCTCTGTCTATCGGCTGTCACTGTCAGGTTCGGGGGTAATGTTTTTTTTTCTCCTTTTTGGCAACTGAGCCGGTGTCGACTATTCTGCCAGTGTCATGTTATGAGGGGGTAATGTTTTTTTTTCTCCTTCTTTGGCAACTGAGCCGGTGTCGACTATTCTGCCAGTGTCGGGGGTAATGTTATTTGATAATAAAGTGTCGTTTGTTGACAAATGAGAGCGGGGTAGCGTGTGTCAGGCAGTCTGCCAAAGAACGTGCGCGTGAGCAGATAACCTCACAACCTCCATCCGTTTCCATCGCGGGAATTTGTGATTAGTTTGGTTCTAAAAGTTTCTGAAATAATTAAATAAGATTAACACTCTTCGTGTTAATCTGTTCGTGCTATTATTTCCTGTTTCCTGAAGATGTACGAGGAGGAAGGCTTGGCTGGAGATCACGTTACTGTGTATTTCCTCATGATTTTTTCTTTCACCTTTTAAGGAGTAGTGGTAATGATATACAAAATGAAAGGATTCAAACCCATAACCAACAAACTCGTAAATCATGTCTGTAACTATTTACTTAGCCAAAACACTCACAACTTAGCAACAATATTTTCTTATTCATTATAAAAACAATACCATTCGGTTCTAATCAAGAGGCAACCCTAAAGCAAGGCCAGTGCATGTTTCACGTGGTCGAGGTAGCCTATTAATTCAGTTTACATTGCAACTAGCTACGGAGGTGAGGTGCCCTTAAATTATTTATAAGCTGTGTACACCGGTGTGATGCATAGACTATGCCTTGTCTATGTCATATCCACACTTTATGGTAATCTCGTAAAAATATCTAGAGGAATATTTATGAGGTGATTTTCTAGACAGCCAGAGAAATGTGGTCTGGCGGGCTTTAGATTGTGTGCTTAATTTTTAAGACTATAATTTACTGGATAGTTTTTAATTTTTTTGACGTTTTGCACTTAGCTTGACAATTATGTAAAGTGATCACGACTGTTTTATTAATGCTAAATCATCGCAAATAAATTTGACGGGCTTCAATGAATAATGAAGACTACTTACTATTACTTATACCTGTTAAGAGGTCATTTTGATGAAAAAAGCTTACACGTGAAGCCACGGGCAGAAGCTATGTAGTATCAACGTAAACCATCAAACCCCAATCTCTAAACCACAATGTTAACGTTACGTGTCGATACATCTTCCCACCCTAAAGGGGGCGCGTCTCTAAGCTTTCATTACAACAATAATCCAAGATTAATCACCAGCTCTATGGGATATACATAAAAATTATTTTATATACGTAATGGAATGGTTAGGGAGATAAAGTGGAAATTTGATGGCGGGGAGGGGTAACGAACTGTGACGTCAGACATTTGACTCCATTCTTTATTACCAGGATACAAGAAGATGCAGAATGTAGATGTGTTAACATAAAATACATTGGATGGTCAACCTAATTGGATAGAGTTGGCTTGGAATTTCGTTCGAAGAAATAATGAACAGAAAGAAATGGGTCGTTTTTTCGTTTTGTTAAGCAGATAATATATTTTTTGATTGCTATGATTTTTTGTCAATATCACACTTAATTAAAAAATCATGTTTTTGATTTTTGAATGTAAGTACTTAAATCTAGTTTAGTTTTAAAGATATTCTTGGCACTTTTACTAACATTAACATAAAAGTGTAAAAAGAAAAGTGATTGACGACTCAGGTATCAAAATGGTTATCAGAAAATGAAAACGATTCATTCGGTTATGTATCAAAAATAAACATGTATTCTCTAACCATTTTATCGAAAATATATACATTGATAACAACTTTAAATGAATATAATATGGACAATTTTGCGAAAACGTCGTACCTATTTCTATTTGTACTTTTAAACTCTAAAACTTAGTCGAAGATGAAGATTAAAAAAAAAATTTCATAAATATTTAAAAGGGCTGATACGAACTGTAATAATGATAAGAAATAATAATAAAATAATTATGTTTATTCTGAAAATAGGTTATAATTTTTAACTTTTTTATACGTCATTTTTTTGTAAATGTAAAGTTCAGGCCGGTGTTTCTTAACTGACTAATCTATACTAATATTATAAAGCGGAAAAGTTTGTTTGTTTGTTTGCTTGAACGCGCTAATCTTCGAAAGTACTGGGTGGATTTGGTTGAAATTTGGTATGGAAGTAGCTTGAAGCTTGAAAGGTTATAGGCTACTTTATACGCGACTGCAAAAAAGGAGAGTTATGTTTTTACCGTAATAGAATCCACGGGAGCGAAGCCCCGCGTGAGTACTAGTCTAATATAAATTAGACACATACTTACTCTCTATTATAAAGTTATCGTACACTTGCACCTCCAAAAACCATCGCTACATTTCTAACATCCCACACCAGCTTACCGAAACGACTTTTTTTACGAAATGCGAGCGTCTTTCTTTGCCTAAGTGACCATGTAATACTACTCTGCTACCCTGGTATCTACGACTTGCCATGTATTTCTTTTAAAATAAATTAATACAGCATACCAACATTGAGTCTTTACAAAAGAAAACATTTGACTAAAGATAAAAGATTAATTTGGTAATAATTATTTTAGGAGAATTTTCATTATCTTTTGTTATTTTAGGTTTTGTTATTTAAATTTTATAAACCTAATAATGGCTCCCGCAGACAAGCGTGACGTGAAAATACGATGATTCTTTTTGATAGTAATTCTTCTTTTAAAGCAAAAATCATTACAATAAAACCGATTTCTTGGGCAATCACAGGCTCCATGTGTTACAAATACAGTACAAACTAGTACGGCAGGTATTGTGACTGTTGCTGGCGGCCATATACAATATATACCAACTAATTAATAGATATCAAGAATGTGATATAGTTTTTAAATAAACAAATAAGTAATTAAAGAAGATACTTACCCCAGCACGCAATGGCAACAGAAGAAACAGGGCAGGAAGAGTCGTTTAATAATTTTCCCCTAAAAAAAGGATTGTGTAAAACTGTCACAATTTTATACGCGCAAAATTTACGAAATTGCTTTTTTTTAACTTTATAGTACCTAGGTACTTTATAGCCCACTGTTTGCTCAAACCGCACCCGATCCAATAAAAATACACGTGTCTGAAAACCACGTTAAAAGTGGGTTTCAACCACAAAGCTGTATCTAAAACATTTTAATATACATAATGTTCACCGTGTTTTCTGAACAAGCTGCACCTACAAGCTATCAAAATTTTGCCCTTGATATGGTTACTGTGAGCTGCCTCTAACACTTTATTTACAAGCTGTTGCCCGCAGTTCCGTAGCCGAGTGGCAAAAAAAATGGAATCCTTATAGATTTGTCATGTCTGTCTCTCCATCTGTATGTCACAGACCCTTTATTCCGAAACTATTTGAACCACAGAGTTGAAACATGGTAAGTAGATGTATTCTCTAAACCGCTTTACGATTTTTATAAAAAAATATAATAGATATGTGTTTTGGACATTGAGGTTTCTTCAACCATTTTATTAATATTTTTGACAGGCCTGTTGGTCTAGTGGTCAGTGGCCCTGACTGCTATGCTCAAGGTCGTGGGTTCGATTCCCACCCAGGACAAATTTTTGTGTGATGAGCACACGATCATTTGTTCTTTGTCTGGGTGTAATTTATCTATAATATGTATGTATTTAGAAATATATATGCATGTTTATCAGTTGTCTAGTACTCATAGCACAAGCTCTGCTTAGTTTGGGACTAGATGGCGTTGTGTGAAAGTTGTGGAATATATTGTGGAATATTATCTTAAAGACAATCGTTTGAAAGATAGACAAATCCAAAGTGGTACAATGCGTGTCTCTCTAACTTTTAAAACAAGAAAGTAAAAATGGTACAAAAAAAATATTTAAAGTTATTTTTCGTTAATCTATGTTTACTACTACGGAACCCTTAATGGGCTAGTCCGACTTGCACTTGACCACTTTTTGGAAGCTTTCATGTTTATTTTTGATACATAACCGAAGGAATCGTTTAATTTTCTGATAACATTTTTATACCTGAGGAACAGTCGGCAATCACTTTTCCTTTTAACCGACTTCAAAAAAAGGAGGTTCTCAATTCGTCTTGAACTTTTTTTTTTATGTATGTTACCTCACAACTCGGAGACGGCTGGACCGATTTGAAAAATTGTTTTTGCGTTTGAATGGGTATACTTTCTAGTTGGTCCCATTGTTACGAAATCAGGCTCTGATGATGTTATCCTGGAGAAATCGAGGGAACTCTTTAAATATTATAGGCACACCTGTAGCGTTTTGGGTATTTCTTATAGTACCTTGAGCAGTTGCTTCCGAAAAGTACCATTTGGGGAAGTTGAACTGATGATGAAGACCACAGATGGCCACTGTAACTCGTCAATAATAAGTATTTCGTGGATTGCGATTCAATTACTTGAGTACGGATGTTAAACACTTTATGCTCGTCACAATACATATGGTGATGTAGAGCTGATGGTCAAGTACCAGGAGAACTCTTCAAAAATTAACGGCTATGCATCGGGAAAAGCAATATTTTGTAAAAGGTGATAAGTTGTTGACATTATGGCTTTTGTAACTAGATAAATTACAAACCGACCCACTAAAAAGCGGGTTTTTTTTTGCAAAAAATAGAACCGACTTCCGTAGTTATTTTTGGCTTTGTAGTATTTTGATATAGAAGTCGGTTCTGTTTTTTGCAAAAAAAAAAAATCAAGGATTATTAATTAAGTGACAGTGAACACTCAATTTATCCAAACCACATTACCAAGGCTTCAGACGTATCAAACAGTAGATTTTCTCATAGTTGACTTAACAAAACCCATCCACCCATATGAACAGCCAACATACTGTCAAAATGATTGCGTCACATCTCAATGTAAGGACCGCACCATGCTGAGAGTACGTCCGCTGTTTTGGCAAAAATCCAGAGAAGATGTCTATTGCACTCGAGTCACCTTGGAGTGTCATAATGGAGAATTGCATCCCATACAGTTAAGCTACAAGTCCCAAATTCAATCTCTTTTAAACCGCAGAGGTGTTCCTTTTTTTTATTGGTGTGGGAGAGGTTCTTTCCACGTAAATCCCGATCTTATGAGAATATCCGGGATGAAAAATATCTTATATCAACGTTAGTCTATCAAGTTGTCGTATAATTCAAATATCACAGCCCCTCTATCTTCCAGTGAAAGTACCTACTATTGAAATCTATTGAACCAACAAATCAAAAGACATTTTATTTTTTATTTTAAGCTGTTGCATGGCTTTTATCGCGGGCTTTGAGCGCGGTGACCGAATCAAGAAATTTCGTAACGAAAATAAACCTAACACCCCCACTCCGACCGGCGCGTCTTTGAAAGCCGTGCATCAACTAACGTCGTTTTAGTTTGGCAGACTTCGGGTGTGCGTGCGACTAGACGTATGCGTGTAGACTAGCTGCTAATAAACCTATAGTTTCAATGAAAAAAATTCCTGAATAACCTATATGTATTGTAAGATAATAAAAATATTTTAAACAATATTAACTTCTCATTTATTCAATAAAAGAAAAATAAATGTCTTCTTATCGGTCCCCACGCTCAAAAAGTGTAACTTGAATTAATATCAAAGACAAAACTTGAATTAATATCAAAAAAAAAATACTGCATAAATAAATAATTATAATTGCATAAGTTGATAAAAAATGCTATACTACTTTACCGCGGCAGTCCCCGAGTGCCACACTAATTTTTTTTTTATTTTATATCGTGTACATAACTAAATATGTATAAGGTATTATGAAAACACTCGAAAACTGTTGTTTAGAAAACACAGGCAAACACTTCAATTTTATTTATACGTATATAAAAGGCGGATTCGCTCGTTCGAAAAGATTTTTTTTTTTCAGCAAAGGTCTGTGTGTCACTCAGTCATAACATAACGAAGCATTTCAATGTTTAAAGATTTTTTGAAATCAGTCCAGTATTTTTTGAGTTTATTAATTTAGCAATTAATAAACTCAAAAAATACTGGACTAGCAGACTGGACTAGTAGAAGCTAGCACATAAATGATATGTATGTCAACAATATCTGCTACGTAGACGATATGGCATTGCTGGTCGGTGGGTGCGATCAGGGAGTTAGTAGCTATCTGTGAGGCATACATAGCGGAGCATGGAGTAAAATATAACTCTACTAAGAGCTAAGTTCACATATTTAAAAGTTCTAAGAACGCACCATGCTGTGATTCGCCCCTATTATGCTAAGCGGAGTGGCTCTGAGAAGGCGAAACTAACGGTGACTGACAGCAACTCTTCATCTCATAACTAACTTCTATCGGCAGAGTCAAGCGTAGAAGTAAGTCTAATATATAAAAGAAAATAAATAACCCTCTGATAAGAGTGACTGACAGACTTTTCAGGCTTCTGATTACCCGTATTGGGGTATTTTTCGGTGGAAAAATCAACAAGACTGCACTCAGGACACGGTAGGTGTTAGATTTTTATTGACTAAAAACCCGGTCTGTTCCTTCAGTTACTCTTGAGTTACGGGGCTGTGATATCTCTTAATTACGTTACATACAATTACACCCCGGCAGAAGCTAGTCCTAAGTATTCGGTAACAACGGCTCGGTTACAAGTTAATAAAACACAACAATTGTGAAAGATCTATAAGTACTAGCTGTCTCGACAGACCTTGTTCTGCCTTATTTCTCTAAAACAAAGTAATATTGTTTTTTTTTATGTTAATAGCTGCCTCGACAGATTTCGTTCTGTCAAAACCTGCCTGCCGCAGTCTAATAGAAATAAAACAACATTGAAAGACTTTAGTAATATCTAACGTAGTGATAATTTAAGTCCATGCAGCTTCTTTCCATTCAAATTACTGCACCAACGCTTATTTATGTTATCACTTATTTTCTGATTTCTGATCATCATTAAGTAAAATAACACCCTTTTTAGGGTTCCGTAGTCAACAAGGAACCCTTATAGTTTCGCCATGTCCGTCTGACTGTCCGTCTGTCCGCGGTTTAGCTCAAAAATCATTGGTACTAGAAAGTTGTAATTTGGCATGAGTTAATGATGCCGAAATAGTAGTAAAATAAAATTTTGAAAAAAACAATTATTTAGGGTACCTCCCCTACATGTAAAGTGGGATGATAATTTTTTTTTTCGTCCTTCCCATAGTGTAGGATATCATTGGATAGGTCTTTCAAAAATATTAGGGGTTAGTGAAGACTGTTTTTTGATTAAGCATACCGTTCGTGACTTATCAAACTTTAAAATACCAATTTTCGTTAGAGTCAAGTGTCCGCCCCCTCTATCAACTAAGCGGTTGTAGTTAGAAATTCAAATGACACGGCTTTAGTACCTATATATTACGAAGTTTAAAGGAAAACTATCACACATAAGTGGGCTTTACAAGTTTACGAGTAATAGTCGTTGTATTTGACTCGAAAATTTCGAACAACTCCATAGAAATGTCGATAGATGGCGCTAAGCGTCAGTTGTATCGCGCTAGTTTCATATTTAAATAAGTTTTATAAAAAAAAACTTTTTAACAAAAAAAAAACGACTTCAAAAAAACCACTAGGTACAATGTGAAAAATAACTTTAATTTCAGAAGATGGTGTCTTTGGATCTGTATTTTAGTTTTTTGCCACCGACTTCCGAAATTGAAGTTATTTTTCACATTGTAGTGTTTTTTGGAGGTCGGTTTTTTTTTTGTTAAAAAGTTTTTATTTCTCGCTTTTTAGTGGGTCTGTTTATAATTTATCTAAGTTACAATAGCCTAATGTCAACTTGTCTATCGCCTTTTACAAAAAATTGCTTTTCCCGATGCAGGGGCGTTAATTGTTGAGGAGTTCTCCTTGTATTTCACCATCAGCTCCATTTCACCATTCGCATTGTGACAACCATAAATTGCTTAGTAACCATTTTAAAGTAATCGAATCGCAACCTGTGAAATACTTATTATTGAGTAGTTCCGGTGGTTATCTGTGATCTTCTTCATTAGTTCCGCTTCACCAAATGGTGCTTTCTGAGAGCAAATGCACAAGTTACTATAAAAAATACCAAAATCGCTATACTATTGCCTTTAAAATTTGAGGGTTTCCTTCGATTTCAATGGGATCCCTTCGTCAAATTCTAATTTGGTGACAATGGTACTACCTCAAGAGCATACCATTTCAAACGAAATAATAATTTTCAAAATCGATCCACAATTGACGGAGAACGTTCCGTGCAAAATTGTCGAATCAGGTGAGGATTTGTATAGCAAGTAAATTAGTTAGGTACCTAGTCAAGTTTGGCTTTTAGTTAGAGCATGGTACGAAATGATCAGTCAGCGAATACGACACGCACACTACACTTCGCGTGGCCCGACACGCACTTGACCGGTGTTTTACACAATAAAATGACTATAAAACTCATTAATGACATTCAACCTCTAATAAAATTGAAGGCATACCAAAGATAATCCTAACACACCTTTGTTTTGCTTTGATTGACGTCAAATGTTTGACAGCTGAAGACAGTGGTTTGTATGGGAAAAGAAAAAAAAAAAGTTTTTTCTCTCCGTAAGAACCTTCCTCGTACTTCAAGGAATATTATAAAAGAAGAATTAGTGAAATCGGTTCAGCTGCTCTCGAGATTTGCGCTTAGGAACACATTCAGTGATTCATTATTATATTAAAGACTAGCTGACCCGCCACGACTTCGTTCGCGTGGTATCCTACCTCTACCCTACCACTACCTTACCCCTACCTTTTTTTTTTTCTTTTTTTTTTTTTTTTGTTCCGAGGTGGAAATCCTCATGGATGTTAATTTTTCTCAACTTTTAAGCCTTCCTTAGACCTCCACGAACATTTCAAAACCAAGATAAGATAAATCCGTTCAGCCGTTCTCGAGTTTTAGCGAGACTAACGAACAGCAATTCATTTTTATATACAATGTGTAATTTAAAGGGTTCTTTGAGTGATAACAAACGATATAGCAAGGGTTTTGTAATCCTGTGTCTACATGTGTGGAGCATATTAGAAATTTCAATACATTGATACCAGAGACCGAATTTTTCAAATTAAGAAGAACGAAGAGAATTATCGTTTATTGGCAAGTGACGTGGAAAGTAATGACCCTCATAGTGCTGTGACATGTTTGTTATTATTGGTATTCAAGAAACATATGAAACCAATAATTTGGGGTCAATTCTGTGAGTCACTTATTTTGAGCTGAAACTTTGCATAGAGACTCCATACCAGATGTTATCTTCAGTCCTTTTGGATAGATATGGGGTTTCCGTTACACGTTGTATATAGACGTATACGACATATAGAATGATATGCAATAAATGAAAACACTGACAATACTCATCATACTCGTAATGAACAACTTTTTACATGAGGCTAACACTGAAATCGCTAAAAAAACTGAGACTGTCCACATTTGTGTGTGCATAAGTCGACCAAATGTACTGAACATTTGTTTTTTTTTTCGCGATTCCAGTGTTGGTCCCGTATAAAAAGATGTTCAATACGATGACTATTTCATTTATCTATACTTATATAATAATATTATAAAGCGGAAAAGTTTGTTTGTTTGTTTGTTTGCTTGAACGCGCTAATCTTCGGAAGTACTGGGTGGATTTGGATGCAATTTGGTATGGAAGTAGCATGAAGCTTGAGGAAGGTTATAGGCTACTTTTTACGCGACTGCAAAAAAGGAGAGTTATGTTTTTATCGTGATAGAATCCACGGGAGCGAAGCCCCGCGTGAGTACTAGTTGCTCATATGTCGTATACATCTATACTAAGTAATATTATAAAGCTGAAGAGTTTGTTTGTTTGTTTGCTTGAACGCACTAATCTCAAGAACTACGGTTCTGATTTGAAAAATTCTTTCAGTGTTAGATAGCCCATTTATCTAGGAAGGCTATAGGCTATATATCATCACGCTAAGACTAATAGGAGCGAAGCACTAATGAAGAATGTTTCAAAATCGGGGGATTTTTTTTCCACGCGGACGAAGTCGCGGGCTGAAGCTAGTAATGTATAAAAGTAAATGAAAGTCAGGTATCAGGAGAACATAAATAATTGAAATCAAAATAGTCCGGTTGTTTCGAATGCAAACGGCAAAATCTATCCGTGTCAGATTCGTCTATTCGATCTTATCCTTTAGAGATCAGCTGTCCAGCTGAAACTCAGCACCGGAATAAAGGCACTCGGGCTAAACAAAGACCTGTCCAATATAGTTTGTACGACAGACTAGACCTTTATATGCTACTCCCTCGTCTTTGAACAGTGAATTCATGACGTGTCTTGACAGTAGATAGTGTTTTGCAATAAACTTACAGAGATTGATTGGTAGTAGATCGAGAGTCCCGAAACGATCCTCTAGTATCAGTAGTTCGGTTGTTAGTCCGGTTGACCGAACTACTGAAACTTTTCAGTTGCAATAGTTCGGTTCTAACAAAGCACCGAACTACTGAAACCCTATAGTAGCAGTAGTTCGGTTGTTAGTCCGGTTGACCGAACTACTGAAACTTACAGGTTGCAATAGTTCGGTTCTAACAAAGCACCGAACTCCTGAAACTTAAATATGTACCTCTTTAGTTCGGCAAATAAACCAGGCATATAATGTAAACAAACGATATTATTATCTTAATTTTATTTTAACACGTAAAAAGAGCGACTTTGTGTATCAAGCATCCTGTACCTATAGCAACAGTTCGGCAAATAAACTATATAATACTCGTATGTACAAACTATTTACAAAGTATATAAATTAGCAAGAACGTTTTGTAATAATTCATCTTCATTTCGAGAAAAAAAGATAGATTAGTAGAAATATTTACAATCATGGAAGTTAGTTTAGATACTTAAATTTAAATACTTAAATTTTATGACTGACAGGGCGGTCCCTATGTGATGCCTCACTACGGGACTTTTATCGTACCTGTCAGCTATAACACTCAAACGGGACTGTGCATCAATCTGGCCAGAAGAGACGCATAACACAAGAGACGCATCTTTTTACGTATTTTATTTTTTGTTTTGTTTTATCTGTACTTTCACGTTTATTGTTTATTTATTTATTTATTTACTTTATGGAGGACTTACAGCTTTTTTTTTATCGTGGTAAAATTATCAAATAAGTCCTCCCACCCCGGGCAGGGTTTTACTGTGGGACTGTCAGACTTTTACTGACTAAAATTGAAGGAACACCGTGGTGTTCCTTTAATAACCCTTTACGTACAGGGGCCACGGTAATGGGATAAGTCCCACGACCCCGGCAGGCTTCGGCCCTCTGCAGGGGGGGCCTCGTCATGTTTCTGACGCTCTTTGAGGCGCGCGTCAACACACACACAACGCGCCGTCGACTCGGGCATGGTCCATGGTCGGACAGCGAGTTGCCCTTTACTCGCTGTCGGCATGCCCGCGCCTACGGTGGCCGGAGATCGTCGGCCGACGTCCGACGCCGTGGGCGTCTACCACTGCGGCTGGGCTGGAGGGAGGACGCCATCCTCTCCCTCACGCGGCCCGCCTCCTCCTTCGGAAGCATGACTGCTTCGCAGAAGGAGGCGACCGCTTCCCACTCCCTCTCGCCCCGCAGCATGGCCTCGACCAATGCCGGGCGCGAGAGGTCTCCGCCTATCGCCGCCGTGAGGACACGTCGGTGCTCTGCCCAAGCTGGGCAGTCCTGCACCGTGTGCTCGACTGTGTCCTCAGGGCGACCCTTGCAGTGGTGACACCCAGGCGTCTCTTCCTTTCCCATCAGACACAGGTACCTCCCGAAACTTCCGTGTCCGGTGAGGACCTGCGTCATGCGGTAGGTCAGGACGCCGTGACGCCGATCTAGCCACTCCTCAAAGAGGGGTCTTACCGCCGCAATTGCGGCGTGCCCGAGGACTTACAGCTAATAAAAACATAAAAAAAGGAATACAAGTATCCTACTTCCTACTAATATTATAAATGCGAAAGTTTGTGAGGATGGATGGATGTTTGTTACTCTTTCACACAAAAACTACTGAACGGATCTGAATGAAATTTGGTCAGTAGATAATTGACATTCTGGAATAATACATAGGCTACTTTTTATCCCGAAATTCCCACGGGATCGGGATTTGCGCGGGAAAACCTTCCCACGCGAACGAAGTCGCGGGCAGAAGCTAGTAGTATATAAGTCCTCACGTTCAACTAGCTTTTTCCCACGACTACGTTCGCGTGGGAGGTTTTTCCCGCGTAAATCTCGATCTCGTGGGATATTTGGGATCAAAACTATTCTATATCCTTTCCAAGGTCCTAAACTATACCTATGTCAAAGTTCATCTAAATAAATTCAGCTGTTTAGGCGTGAAAAGGTAACAGACAGACAGACAGAGTTACTTTCGCATTTATTATATTAAGTATGGATGCATGCCGTGGCAGCCTTTAATTAAGGCTACACTAGTTTTTGTAATAATATTGTAACTTTAACATGGTTATTAAATTACATCTGTGAACTTGTTTATTCTGGCTGGTGCAAACATTGCTGATGCACTGCAATATCGAGCAGTCGCAGTAGCACTCTGAGAGCATTATTATTTTGTTATTAGGAATCTGTAGTACATTGCATTCAATGGGAATCGCCAGGCTCAGGCAAGGCCGTGGGCCAGGGCCTACTCGCCCACGTCTGGCTACGCCACTGAGACTACATAATGAGACATTACAATAATATCTAATTAGTAAACAGACTTAGCATAGGTTTATTAAGTTTCACACTACGTTAGATCTAATTAGTAATACGCATTACAATATAATCTTACTACAAACAGATGGTTACGTGGAATTTATGTTGTTATTATTCCTTCGCTGCTTTTCTATGATTCATTTAATTGCGGGATCCGTTTTTTTAACATAATTGAATTGGGTTGTTTGCAGCTATTTTACTAGAAATCAATTCGAAATAACTGCCAAAATGAATCAATGCTCACCAAACTGAGATTAACCACGTCGACGGAGCCCCGGTGCTCCTTTTATTATTCTAGATAAGCTTGGGTTTGTTCACTATCTCACCGGATGGTAAGCGATGTTTTTGTTCCAGTAAAATTGGTGAGCAAAAAGCAGCCGAGTAATAAGGCTAGAATTCAAATGCATACTACAACTTCCATTTTGGTAAGCATTTAAATTGTAGCCTTTTTAAGTCATGTTTAAAACAGATATTAATGTTAATGATTGCATAGTAAAGAGTTAAAATAGTTTATATGTATTGTGCTGACACCTCATTTGATGATTTCCCATAATACAAACAGCATTCTCTACCAGTCAACCAATCAATTTATTTCACCAATAAAAAGCTACATTGTCAGTAGTAGCAGTAGTAACATAGGCTGCTTTCGCTGAAAAAAATCTTTTAACGCGAGTAGGACGCAGGCAAAAGCTAGTTCTTTTATAAAACATATTGTTAATAATTTACCAATTTTAATTTCCAGTTTTTATGTTTTTTTTTTTATGTCTTATCATTATTTTCATTTTATAGATGCTAGTAAACCTGAAATTGGCAATTGTGTAGGTAAGGCTATGAGTTACATATACGAGTATATTAGTTAACCTTGAACCTTGTCTATGTAAATAAAAGCAAATGTTTATATTTTTATTTATTTTTCGTTTATTATAATATACTTTATTGTACACCGTACTATGCGATTCTTATCTCAGATAAGAATTGGAACGTCGATGATCTATATCTGTCAAATGTCACTTGAAAAGTATGGCTAAGAAAACTTATTTACGAAAATTAATAACGGTTTATTTTACTTTGTTTAAATGAGTATCACATCAAATTTAAATAATAATATAATAATAATAATAAAGATTTATTGGAACTAAAAACACAAATACAATAAATTAGAGTACGATAATTACTGCATTAGTTGTAAACTGTGTTGCAGCCATTAACGCCCATACAAGTAGTTTACGCGTCAGCGTTCCATCGTAAACAAACAAACAAACAATATTTTTTAACTATAATAAAACTTAACTTTCTAACTTTAACTTTCTAAATTAAATATAATATTTAATTTAGAAAGTCATTATTAGATTACTTAAACCATACTTTTCTCTCTCTTATTATTATTGTTGGTACTAATTCGTCTGAAAGTCTTAGTAAAGAGGACGCATGCATACCGCAATAGCCCAGAAGTCATGGCAATTATTTTTTTTTTATCATAAGCTCGCGTTTGACTACCAAAATTAGAAAGACGACTATTTTTGTCGTTAAATATTTTTTAGTGTTGCTCACTCTACCCTACTGGTTCGATGTGACAGCTATGCCATGAAAATATGGCGCTTAATCGATCTTATTCTTAGAACGTACTGTAGAATTCATATATGGATACAAATGATAAAACTAGTTTACACTGGCCAGTCTTACCGCACAGGGGACATACCATGACGTGTTAAAACGTGAGTCGTTCGAACGAGAAAGAGGGATGAAGCTATGCACGCTATATAGCTTCATCCCTTTTTCTCGCTCGAACGACTCACGTCTTAACACGTCGTGGTATGGCTACAGGGCAGTTACAGGCATCCTTGTTTGTTTGTCCTATATGTGTTCGTAAACCAACGATCAGATTATGATAAGACCGCGTTGTGGAAGCTCTAACGAGCTATCGTGGCCCTGAAAACTGGGTTATTAGTCAGTAAAGTAGCTGACACTCTCTTCAGCTCCACCTAGAAAGGGAAGAGTCATTTGGTTTTTGCCTTAAAAAAGTAAAAGAATATTATGAAACATTGGCGGAGTGTTCTGGGAAGACGCGGGAGGGTTACTGGACCTAAAAATCTACTGTCACTTGTGATAAATAAAATCACTGACAGGTAGCTCTTCAATCGTTGAAACAGTCGTAGTTTTTTTTTTATTATTAATAATAGGCTCGCGTTTGACCACCATCTCACCTGATGGTAAGTGATGATGTGGTCGAAGATGGAGCACGCTTGCCTAGAAGTAACCTATTCACTCTTGACTTAAAGACTCCCAGGTTACAGCTATCAGGAAACACAGACTTCGGCAGGGAATTCCACTCCTTAGCAGTACGCACAATGAAAGTATTCCCAAAACGTTTCGTGGGTGGGATGTCCACCATGTAACGATGGCGCATCGCCGTTTGTCTTGTAGTCGTATGATGGAACGGGCTTGGCGGAATTAGATCGTGTAATTCCATCGCACACTCCCCGAAATCTAACCGATAGAAAACCGATAGACTTGCAACTCGTCGTCGATGTTCAAGGCTCTGGAGCTTTTAGTTGAATACAATATCAGGGAAAATGCATGGTCCCTATTGAATTTGAAAAGTAGAGAACCTGCGGGAAATCCTAGATCTATACTTCAGCCTTCTTTGTATAAAATTGAACTATCTGTCTGCGACTTCAAAATAACTAGTTACTTCTTCGACCACATATCACTTACCATCAGGTGAGATGGTGGTTAAATGCGAGCATATTATCAATAAAAAAGACTGTGTTTTCTCAAGTGCATATTATTTACGCGACACTAAAATACAAATAAACTTTTATTTTTTATTCCGATCAAATCTCTGAAATTACTGTGCCTATTTTAATGTGACTATTATTAAAAGATAAAGGAGATTATAGGGCAACTTATAATTCCTACGGGATCGGGATTTACTCGTAAAAAAAACACCCACGCGACTGAAGTCACATGGTCAGACAAGAACATACTAGAACAAGGTTCAAGAACAACTATAAAAACTGAGCAAAATAATCACCGCTCTAACGATGTTTCTCTTGTTTTCTTTCTTGAAAAAAAAAACAATTCGAATTGAAAACGTGACTACAGAACGCGAATCTATCGAGTGCTCTTAGTGAGCCAGGATCATAGACAAAAAGAATGGACTGAGCGTTCACATTTCAGTTAGGAAACAAATACTTCGGAAAACATAACATGGTCAGCCTATAAAGTTCCCACTGCTGCGGTAATAGTGTTCTTTGTGAAAAGAATTGGGCTGTAACGTCAGAAAAGTGTTAGAGGATAAAAGTGATTTCGTTGACGGTAGCTGCCCTTTTTTGAAGTTCTGATGAAGGCTTCACAGGCCTGCAGAAGTAGATGGTTTCTGTATAAATACGAGTATGACTATGTGTAGTGTCAAGTTCTACAGTTTTTGGACTTTAAGGAATTTGATAAACAGTAGACGGCTTGTGCTTAAAAACTAAAACCAAATCTCAGTCCATTCTTCTATGTATCCGAACGGGATCAATGAAAAACATCGCCCGGGGAAATCTGTAATAGAGTTTGTCGATTATTCCCGACCTCGGACGGATGCCCGTCGGTACCCCAGGAATTTATCATGAAATTGTGGTCACCGATGACAAGACCGCTTAATTCTTCACGTTCAGAGCCAGGAAAATCTTAAAGTGAAATTTTGATACATAATCTTAATATAAACCAAATCGTTACAATATTCAATACGATTAAATAGATATATAGCAAGTACATTAATTAATCATTTTTGTAAATATCAAGGCTTAGGCGTCTTCTGGCTGAAACTACACAGGTGGTAAATGAGTTACAATAAATGAGTTTTGTCTATACTTAGTTGAGCTTAACGATATTCGGATTGATATATTAACTAGTTTCTGCCAGCGGCTAGGGTCGCATTAAAATCGAAAATTATCCCAACGAAACATGCTCTTCCTGTATGTGCTATTCCAGGTCTAACCGTATTCAAAGCTACATCACAATCTTTTCCACTGTTAAGACGTAAAGAGGTAACAAACATAGAGATACATAATATTCAGATTTTAAGAATACTTAATTATCCAGTCCTTTAACCTGGATATTCCCTATATGAGTCCTGCTTCGTCTGGTGGGCGATTCGGGTTGATTGAAAGTCGGTGTTATATAGACCGAATATATTTCACGCGAAACCCTTAGAGAACCGTTCGTACCGACCAGTGCGCAGTAACTGGTCGTCCTATTCATACATCGCACTCGCATACATTTTGCTGCCCTTGCAGTCTGCCATGCATACGTACTTACATGTGTCCTGTCCCTACACTACTTCCCCCAAATTTTTACAAAAATTTTCTAACTATTAACCAATTAACAAACTATTAACCATTAATGTTTACCAAAAACTGAACAGTAAAACACAAAGTATACACATAAGTAATACACAATTCTAAGGCCGTGCGCGCACTGCGTTGCGTTTTGGAAACTCAAAATTTGTGAAGTATGGAGTGTCATAGAAGTGCGCGCACTGCGGTCAGTCTACCGGTGCGGTAGCATACCGGAATTGCGGCCACCGCAAGGCAGTGCGCGCACGGCCTTATGTTACATATTGTGATAAGCACTGGTCTAGAAAGATATATACAACGTGTAACGGAAACCCCATATCTATCCAAAAGGGCTGAAGACAACATCTGGTATGGAGTCTCTATGCACAGTTTCAGCACAAAATAACTGACTCAAAGAATTGATACCAAATTATTGATTTCATATATTTCTTGAATACCAGTCATAACAAACATGTCACAGCACTACGAGGGTCAATAACTTTCCACGTCACTTGCCAATAACACGATAATTCTTTTCGTTCTTTTTAATTTGAAAAATTCGGTCTCTGGTATCAGTGTATTGGAATTTGTAGTAAGTTCTACACACGTAGACTTAGGATTACAAAACCCTTGCCGTATCGTTTGTTATCATCCAAAGAAGCCATGCACTTGTTACACATTGTATAAAGACATTACACGGTGTGCGGATCATATTACGCGTAACTGGCATATGGCGGCTGTTGCGGGATTGTGCCTGTCTCTATGCGCCCAGGTGACACACACAGTCATAACACGGGATGCGTTGTTGATTTCATTATAAATCAACTTTTTGACGCGATGGCAGCACTGTCGATACAACAGCAATACTGTGATTAAGATTACTGCCGTTGTCATGATTGTAATGCCGACTTCGTACTTCGTCACCTTTGATTCTATCGCATTATTTTGGGCGATAACTACTTCCTCTTTGCTATAAGACTTGCCCATTATTATGACTTGAGGTACTTGTACGTACAAGTTGTAAGTACGCTTTTTACAATATGTATGAATGCCAAATAGAAATAGGTACACATATCAGTAGAACCGAAGTTCATTTCCTTCAAATATAACGCATCTATTTAAGTTTCATTTCTAATTAGAAATGAAACTTGCATTGTTGCACAATGACACATTTACAGTATAACTAGCTTTTGCCCGCGACTTCGTTCGCGTGGGAGATTTTTCCCGCGTAAATCTGGATCTCGTGGGATTTCTGGGATAAAAAGTAGCCTATGTGTTATTCCAGAATGTCAACTATCTACTTACCAAATATCATTCAGATCCGTTCAGTAGTTTTTGCGTGAAAGAGTAACAAACATCCATCCATCCTCACAAACTTTCGCATTTATAATATTAGTAGGAAGGATAGTAGGAAGTAGGAAGTAAGAAAGAAGATAAGAAGTAGGAAGGAAGTAGGATAGGATTGTTTAGACTAACACTAACTAGCCGATTCAGCTTGTTCGCTATACTAGCTTAAAATACAGGTTGTGGTCATGCATTTTTCAGAAGCCGCATTTTTGGTATCCCGTTTCTATTAAAAATGCATACCCGTGTTTGTGTCCTTGACGCATAAGCGGTGGTTTGACATATCGACGCAGTGCTCCACGGCAGCCTGCACCGATGCTAGTTTTCCGCCTTTCCTGAGGCTGATCCCTCTGAGTCCCTCTTCCAGTTGTATGGTTGCTCGCATTTCGTAGCTCACTTCCCGAAGCGAAAGTGATAGAAGCACACCCAGTTTGCTGATCTCTTTCTGTCCTGCCGTTGCGACAAATTTTTCCAACGCCTTCCTGGTAACTACGATCGAGATCGTGTATTGACTGGTTTCCTCCGATTCTGTCCACCTTCGTGCATGACGTCTGGTACGGAGATGTACCAAATTATGTAGGCGAATTGAAAATGTTTGATTTTAAGTGGACTGTATTTTGAGGATGGCTGGTTTCGCCTAGAAAGAACAGGATGATGAACGGGCGACCGAGTTTCTGGGATTACGAGGGAAAAGCACGTCTTACCTGAAGTCTTCAAGATGGCGCCTGCTGGCGCCTGCCTGCTTCGAGCTTCGGAGTACACGACGTGTTGATATCAGAATGCACCAAACCACTCAATCACACCCGCGGACGGTTCATCTTAGTTCAATCACGATTTATATAGATAAATAAGCGGAGTTTTAGCGGTATAACACACGGACGGCGGAGTACGGTAAGACATCAGCAATACGTCCGCGCGGAGAGGCGTACTTAACACGTTCTGTCATTGCGGTGTCATTGCTTGCCATAGATTCGTGGCAGACATGCTTTTTTGGGGTAGGGAGAGGGAATGGTCGTCCGTTCTGACAGTAAACGTCAAAATGTGGGAACAAACTATTTAACCAAATTTCAAAATGAGATGGCGTTACCATTTCCCCCCGGCTTTAAAGGGTTGCCTTTAAAAGGAAACAAATGAAATAAGCTACGTTAGGTATACTACCGCATAACCTATCCACGAGCTAAAACAGCGTTATGATATTAAATTAATCTAAATTAACTTTAGCGGAACAATTATAGCGAAAACTATTAACTAAATACCTAAACTAAGAGGGAGATCCAACTTAAGGCTAGATCTCACTGAGTCGGTAGCGGACAGAGACGTACAACAGGGCGCACGTAACTACCCTTCGCGGTTTTTACAGTAACAACGCGGGTTGTACCGTCTTTAGATGTATGCAATTTCTCAACGATGGCTAAGGGCCATGAAAGCGGCGGAGAATTGTCATTTATGACAATAACCAACGTACCCTCCTGTATAGGGGATGCAGGACTATTCCATTTGGATCTAGCCTGAAGCTGGTGAAGGTATTCCGACCGCCAGCGCCGCCAGAACGACTGTACGATATTATCGAGCAGAGTATGTCTCTGAAGCAAGCTAGAAGAGTCTGCTTTAGGAGCGGGAAGTGACGATAATGGCGCTGTGTTCAAGAAATGCGCAGGAGTTAACGCGGATGGTTCAGCAGGGTCGCTACTCAGTGCTGTGAGCGGCCGCGAGTTAACCAGTGCCTCGACTTGAGCAAGGACAGTTAAAAGCTCTTCATAAGAGAGGATCTGTTGACCCACGATTTTGAAGAGATGCGTTTTAATTACTTTGACCATGCTCTCCCAACATCCACCGAAATGTGGTGAAGCAGGCGGAATAAACTTCCAATCAATGTGATTTACGGAAAGTGTACGATATTCTTTATTAAGAAACTTATAAAGATCGCGTAAATAAGAGTTTGCACCCACGAAACAAGTGCCGTTGTCCGTGTACAAACATTGTATAGGGCCGCGTCGCGAAAGAAATCGTTTTAGGGCTGCCAGAAATGACACCGTGCTTAAATCCGTCGCAACTTCAATGTGCGTGGCGCGCGTCGTTAAACATGTAAAAATGCACAGCCAGGCTTTACGGCTTTTAACACCTCGACCACGCACTGGCGTGTACTGCAGCGGTCCTGCGTAATCACAACCGGTATGTGTGAACGCCTTATCTACTTGATTGACGCGCTGGCTAGGAAGGTCAGCCATGAGAGGAAAGACCGGGCGAGGACGAAATTTAAAACACGCGTTACATTTGTGTATTCTGTGGCGAATTATTCGCCGTGCAGCTAAAACCCAATGTTTATGCCTGAGTAAGGACATAAGCATCTCTGGGCCGGCATGGAGATGTTTCTTGTGATAAAAATCAACAAGAAGGTCGACAACGTGGTCATGACGCGGTAAGACGCAAGGATGCTTGTAGTTGTATGGTTCGTCCGAATTTGACAGACGACCGCCAACGCGTATAATGCCGTGCTCATCGAGAAACGGCTTGAGCTTAAGAAGCGCGGGAGAACAAGATACATTATTTTTTAAATTTTGAATGTCGTTACTAAAGTGAACAGCCTGTACAACTCGCAATAATTTATACTCTGCGAATTCAAGATCAGAGCTCGAAACAGAAGCCCCATTAGGTAGTTGCCTAAGAAACCTACAGACATAAACGATGGCGCGTAGTAACTTAGACCACGACGACATGCGCAGCGCGAGTGCATAGATCGGAGATTGTGCTACCTCAACAATCACGGGGTGAGAAACAGATTTCCGTTCGGGTGCATCCTCGGCTTCTGCACTGTGGTCACAATGTTGTATGGGCCACTCTGACGGATCATGAGAAATCCAAGAAGGTCCACGGTACCACAAAGGATGTTGCAGAAGTTTAAGTGGAGTAACACCACGAGAAAGGCAATCAGCAGGATTCTCAACGCCCGCGATGTGATTAAAACAAGTAGCAGGAACAAGTTCTATTAATTTAGTAACGCGATTGGCGACAAAAGTCTGCCAGCGGTGAGGAGAGGAATAAATCCAGGCGAGCACTACCTTGGAGTCAGAAAATGCGTATATTTTATTGATGGGGTAGTGGGGCGAAACTGTGTCTTGAACCTTGCGGAGCAACTGAGACAGCAGAAGGGCCGCGCACAACTCCAGTCTCGCAACCGAAATGGTTTTGACAGGCGAGACCTTGGACTTGGCACAAACTAACTGCACCGAGTAGTTAGAACCAATGCGGACTTGCAAATATACGACTCCGCCGTAAGCGCGTTCGCTGGCGTCAGCAAACCCTATTAAGTTGATAGTACATCCATCGACCAACCCAAGATGCCGCGGTATAGTTATTTGATTGAGCGCGGAAAGCTCAATGCAAAATTGTTTCCAAGCGGCGACAATATGGTCGGGAGGTGCGTCATCCCACTCACACTTTGATAACCAAAGTTCTTTGATCAAGAGCTTGGCGTACAAAATTGTGGGAGCCACGAAACCCATGATGTCCCATAGTCGTGCCACTGTGGACAGCATAGTGCGTTTGGTGCACTTATCATCAGGTGGTGCGACATCAAACAGAAAACTATCACTGGATTTATACCAACGTAAACCGAGAACTTTATGCGGTACAGACCTCTCAAACTCAATGTCTGGAGAAGCCTTATGAGAATTAGGTAAGTGCTCGAGAACCTGTTTATAGTTGCTTGTCCATTTGACAAGATCAAACTGGCCTCGCTTGAAAAGCTGAATAAGCTCTTCACAAAGCGAAATTGCTTGCGGAGCGTATGTGACACTACAAGCGATGTCATCCATATATAAAGCGGAAGTAGCGGCAGCCGCTGCGGCGGGAAAGTTGTCGCCTTCATCAGCGATCAACTGGCGGACAACTCGTAACGCGTGATATGGACTGGACTTGAGTCCAAAACAAACACGATTAAACTGATACACAGATAAAGGTTCATTTTTGTTAAAACGATAAAAAATCCGTTGAAATCTACGGTCAGATTCACGAACGCCGATATTGAGAAACATTTGGCGGCAATCAGCTGACAGAGCAACTTGGAAAAGTCGAAATTTTATTAATATATTAAATAAGTCACCCTGTAGATTAGGGCCGGCATGCAAAATGTCATTGATCGACTTACCCGATGTAGTCCTGCAACTAGCATCTAAAACCACGCGAAGTTTCGTGGAGGTTTTATCTTCGCGAACTACGCCGTGATGCGGAATATAATACACGGGAAGAGAATTGTCCTCGTTGTTAACAACCGGACTCAAAAAACGTCATTATAGGCGCCGCGCAACTTGATCGATGCATCCAGTTTGCGTTCCAAACAATGAAAGCGTCTAAGCGCCGCAGCGTACGAGTCGCCTAGCGAATACGGGTCACCACAAAAGGGTAACGCCACAACATATCTACCACTGTCGTCGCGAACAGTGGTAGTGCGGAAGTGTTCTTCACACTCGAGATCCTTAAGGCTCATCGAGGGCGGGGCGGAGATCTCTTCAAGCTCCCAAAATCGCTTGAGAAGAGAATCAATATTATTTTCTTGAAGAACAGCACAACAAGACGTAGTATATTGAGAAATATGTGACGTAGGTACGGTACCCATAATCACATATCCAAATACCGTCTCAATAGCGGGTGGCAAATTATGTTGTTCACTACGTATCACGTTAGGTAGGAACAAATGTGGAAAGATAGATGCGCCGAGCAAAGCGTCGATATTTCCCGGTTGCGAGAAGTCAGAGTCTGCGAGCGATAAATACTCGAGATGCTTAAGTAAGGACACGTCCACCTGAGCGTTCGGCAGTGTGTCCGTAATACGTTCCACGATAAGCGAGGAAATATTAAAATTAATATTCTTATTGAAACGGGAATGTATTCTAACATCTACGGAACCCTTACAAGATTTTTCCGACCCACCGATCCCCTTAACTACTAAGTTAGTATTTTTAAAGTTATTCCACAGTCCGAGGCGTTTAAAACAATCAGAAGTAATAAAATTACTTTCTGAAGCACTATCTAGTAAACAACGAATTATGTGCGGTGAGTTATTGACATCGTAAACAATAACTTGCGCTGTCGCTAACAGTACCGTTGTGGACGCCATACATTGCGGCTCTGCATCGCGCTGAACATGACAAGTGCGCGAGCGCAGACCGCGCGCACACGCAATGGATGTCGTACACAGCGACACCTCGGGCTGAGACGCGGAAGCGGCCGCCGCCGTGGTATTGGCGGTTTGTGGCTGTGACGGTGACTCATCCGTTAGCGTAGATTTTTTATCGAAATGTAATAATGTGTGATGACGCTGATTGCATGAGCGGCACCTTGTCTTACTAGAACAATCACTTGTTTTATGTTTTATGCTTAAACAATTAACGCAAGCTTTGTTGTCTTTCACACATTTGAAACGAGCAGTCGGATTTAAATTACTAAAAGCGGGACATTTAAAATAGTGGTCGTGCACAATATTACTGCACAGACACTTAGACGAATTATTTTTATTAGGTTCCGAACATGCTACATAAGACTGCGGATTAGGGACCGACCTATTGTTACTATTTCGCGATTTATTCGAACTTTGTCTACTATTGTTATCATTCGACGAGCTGGATGAACTAGGCTGCGTATTATGATATATTCGGCACTGATCTTTGAAGAAGGTAATAAAACTATCTAGAGTAGGTATTTTATGATTACGTTCCGACATCTCGTAAGCACGAATGGTTTCAGTGTCGAACTTCTTTAAAGCGAGTTGTAACAATATGAAGTCGGAAAGATCTTTCAATTTTAAATTTTTAAGTGAATTAACTGCGGTAACAAAGTTATCTATAAACAGCTGGAAATTCGATTCAGACGCGGGACCGGACAATTTAAGGTTTAAAGCCTGATCAAAGTAAGTAGACGCGAGGATACGAGTATCCTGATACCTATCAAGGAGTGACTGGAATATAACCTGATAATTCTCAGCACTGGGTGTGACACCCGCGAATACGGACTGCGCTTTCGGCGACAGCTTCCCTATTAAATAGTACAACCTGTCAGCGTCTGTCAGAGAGCCATTATCGTGCACCGTTGATTTAAAACTTGCATGAAATAACGGCCAGTTCCGTATATCGCCATCAAACGACATAAGTTCAATCGGAGGTAGTCTAGGCGGCGCTCGGACAACCGGTGCGGCGCTCGTGGAGTATCTACCCTCTAACTGTAATTGTATGCGCTTGATGATGCAATAAAGATCCTCGAAGGATGTGTACGCTTAGTAATTCGGTTTTGAATCAGGATCAAAAGAAAGTAATTTATCCTTATATGTGTCCAACAAATTATGAAAGTCTGATCGAATATTATCTACTGTTACACAATAACTAAGAAATGATTCGGTACTAATTTCGGAAGAAGCGGCGGTTTTTGAGCGCTCGTAAATATTTTGAATCCGCTCAAATAAAACATTACGTTTAGCTTCCAAGATTGTCAGCTCTTTTTCTTCCGAAATACACGGCTTATTTTGTTTCGACATGTTGTGTGGGTATAAGTAAATAAGTTGTTAGGAACAAACTAACTAAGAATGACCAAGTAGCCACTATTTTTGCAACTGAAATAAGATTCGTAAATATGTTTATGCGGTAGTTATTCCTAGCTAGGCAAGAACTATGATAATTATAATTGGCGGTAGAACTAAAAGATGCTTGAAATATGGAATTTACAAGGCAACTATGATAGTTTGTATAATGATATTTAGGAATGTAGGTAGCTACTTTAAGTATATTACCTACAGGGGGCGAGATTTAACCACGTAATGGGTATGGATATGGACTAAGGCGTATAGCTAGGTGCTATAACTTCCTAGGTAGGTACTTTTATAATGTACTACGCGGTATATAGAGAATATGGATTATGAATCCTTCTCTTGCGGGGGCGTGCTATGAATCCACTTGAATAGGATCAAGCAATGGATCCGGCTCGTAGAGGACCAAAAAAATGGTACGGAGATGTACCAAATTATGTAGGCGAATTGAAAATGTTTGATTTTAAGTGGACTGTATTTTGAGGATGGCTGGTTTCGCCTAGAAAGAACAGGATGATGAACGGGCGACCGAGTTTCTGGGATTACGAGGGAAAAGCACGTCTTACCTGAAGTCTTCAAGATGGCGCCTGCTGGCGCCTGCCTGCTTCGAGCTTCGGAGTACACGACGTGTTGATATCAGAATGCACCAAACCACTCAATCACACCCGCGGACGGTTCATCTTAGTTCAATCACGATTTATATAGATAAATAAGCGGAGTTTTAGCGGTATAACACACGGACGGCGGAGTACGGAAGGGAAGACATCAGCAATACGTCCGCGCGGAGAGGCGTACTTAACACGTTCTGTCATTGCGGTGTCATTGCTTGCCATAGATTCGTGGCAGACATGCTTTTTTGGGGTAGGGAGAGGGAATGGTCGTCCGTTCTGACAGTAAACGTCAAAATGTGGGAACAAACTATTTAACCAAATTTCAAAATGAGATGGCGTTACCAACGTCGATATTTTACTGAGTTTCGATATTTTTGTTATCAGTAGGTCTGTGCTCGACGGTGAGGCCTGGGCAGTGAACTCTGAGATTCCTTCGCTTGGGTCTGCCATTACCATCATCTTGTCTGCTTGCTCTGCTAAGTTTTTAGATCGGAAACCTCGCTGATAGATAAAACAGTACGTACGGTGGCTGGCAGGTGTCCGATCCACATGAAGCGTAGGGTTATGTCTGGGAATTTTCCTCTAGCCAAGTCCTTCATTCTTCGGAGCAGCTGTGACGATTTTTGATCTCACAGGTGGAGCTCTTTTATCAATTTTCGTATACTCTGCGTGTCTGACACTTCATAAACACTCTGCAGTCGTTCTTTTAGTGTTGTGTAAGGTTTTTCTTCCGGTGATTCCAAGATTAAGTCGGATACCTCTCGCACGCCATCCTTGCTCAGCTTTGCAATCACCAAACTTTTTCTCACCTAGTTTCTAGTCTGCAACTATGATTTCGAATTGTGCAAACCATAGTAGCAGCTGGTCTGTCCGAAATTCGGGGATCTGTGACTTGATGGAGATTTGTACTAGATCACTGGCTTGATCTTCTGATTTCACTGTTGATTGGGCTGGTATCACTGGTTGAATCATTTTGTATAAAGTTCGCACTCACGTGGCAATTACTACTGTTGCGCAATTTGTGTGACACGTGTAAAACTTGCGTTCGGGGTCACCACTTTAGGGATGCTGTATTATCCAGTCCTTTGACCTGGATATTCCCTATATGCGTCCTGATTCGTCTGGTGGGCGATTCGGGTTGATTGAAAGTCGGTGATTATACAACGTGTAATTTAAAGGGTATATACATACCAAGTGCACGGCATCTTTGGATGATAACAAACAATATAGCAAGGGTTTTGTAATCCTATGTCTACATGTGTGGAACTTATTAGAAATTTCAATACATTGATACCAGAGACCGAATTTTTCAAATTAAGAAGAACGAAAAGAATTATCGTTTTATTGACAAGTGACGTGGAAAGTGATGACCCTCATAGTGCTGTGACACGTTTGTTATTATTGGTATTCAAGAAACATACGAAACCAATAATTTGGGTACAATTCTGTGAGTCACTTATTTTGAGCTGAAACTTTGCATAGAGACTCCATACCAGATGTTGTCTACAGTCCTTTTGAATAGATATGGGGTTTCCATTACACGTTGTATAGACCGAATATATTTCACGCGAAACCCTTAGAGAACCGTTCGTACTGACCAGTACGCAGTAACTGGTCGTCCTATTCATACATCGCACTCGCATACATTTAACTGCCCTTGCACTCTACCATACATACTTACATGTGTCCCTACAAAATTAATATATATAATAGTATAAGTATAGATATTTCTTTTTTTTTTCGATACCTGAAGTAGGACACATTTTTAACGTAAGTCTCCATGTTTCATGATTTTGACAAAAAAAAAATGCAATGATTATAATCGCACGGTGATGAAGCACTGGTAATGACAGGTCCCGATAATGGCACTGCCTACCGTGGTTGCGGGAATGTTCTAACGAGACACCGCGGCCCCAGAACGCAACGGCAAGTGAAGAAACTGGGTGGATTTTTTGTTAGTAGAAGTCTGTTACACCCATCCGCTTTCCACCCAGAGCGGGAGATGTCATTCGATGATTTTCCCCCGCAAAAAACAAAACGGGAGCAGGCCTCACGTTCACCAGTTTGTTTTTGTATAGTTAAAACATCTTCATAAGACTAAATACGAGAGAATAATCGACTATTTAATTCAAAAAATTCTTACTGCGATAATTTTCAAACTATTTCAACGTCCAACATAGCCTAAACCCAATCTAATGAAAAAGATTTTAGCCAGCACTCCAAATTAATATTTACTTCAAAGTTTGCCCTAGTTCAAGTAGTATGGAAACTGTGTAATATTTAGCTGACCAAGAACAATTTAGATGTGTCGAAATATGAACGTAGTGCTTGCACTTTATTACGAACCCACTTATAATCCAATTAAACCTATATTATAATAGTTCTAAGACTGATTCCAGTAATCGCATGTCGCTCTGTACTCCCATTCTTGTAGTTCACATGTTTATAATAAAATAAATGCGGTCTTAGATATCTGCCTACTTACCCGACATCAATGCAAAATCGCTGTTAGTGACTGGCTTAAGAGTCTCAATTATAAGGAATCTGAGAGACTTATCAAATTGAGGTGACTCTTAGAATCATCAAATGTTACACATACACAATCGCACACTATACACACAGTTGCAGTCTATACACATTACCACACACTCTACATACAGTCGCGCACTACACACAGTCGCACACTACACACAGTCGCACACTACACACAGACGCACACTACACATACAGTCGCACACTATTCACACCTGTTTTGTCTTGTATAATTTCAATGTTATTTTAATATTTTTGTTATTTTAAGTTATTAGTAAATTATGTTAATGTCTTTTTTTTATATAACTTTTATAGAGTGATATTATTTGGTCCGGAGGAAGGTGACGGCATTCGTGATACAGGGTAATCCTAGTACGAATGCCAAAGCACTCCTTCATTATTCTATTAAAAAGCAGGTGGTTAACCACATACCATGACGATGATGATGATGAACCTACCAATTTCGGCCAGGGCCACCGCTTCAATTCCCTTGCAATAATCGCCGCTCGAGAGCTCGCACATGGCTTTTTTCTTTTTTTTATTCACAATGAGCCCACTCTTGAGCTCAATGTCGCCTGATGGTCAACGATAGATGAGGTTTACGATGGAACGAACGAGCTCAGAAGATGCCTGTTCACTCTTGCTTTAAAGGTTTAAAGTTCATAAGTGGTAGAGAACACAGAAGCCGGTAGAGAATTCCACAGCTTGGAAGTGCGCACAATAAATGTGGAAGAGAAGCACTTGGTACGACAAGACGGTATATCAACCAAGTGTGGATGGTACCCAGCCGTGCGTCTGGCTTATGTAGCCAATCTTATTTATGAAATTCCTCGCACATTGCGGACATGTGAGTACACCGTTCGCATAATTATAATTGATGGCCGCAGATGGTCGGGCTTTCATTTTATCACGCTTGGCATCAAGCACAAGACGCCATTGTGACTCATGGTCACGGACTTTGATTTTAACCAAAGCCCTCCAGTCCGGTCTAATACCACATACCTACTATAACTAGCCTATAAGATACCCACTGCTGGGACATAGGGACACGAAAAAAGTATCGATACTTTGTAGTATCGAGTAAGTTTCGTTTCGATACCGATACTTTTGTACTCGGTATTTGATACTTTTACTCAATGAGTACTTCTTGACGGGTATCTTATCGAATAAATCTTGGACGGCAACGCCATTTGATTCAATTAGACTGAACCTTCTAAATCATTACATTGAGCTCGAAATCGTTCCTTCAGTCTTTCTGTTCACAGTTCAGATAATTTCCTTCACTAATCAATCACTTAATCGTTCGCCGTTAGAAAATTGTTTTATTATTATTATTTATTTATTGTTTATAAGGTACAATGTAGTTCTTATAATGTACAATGATATCCTACAAACCCGTATTATTCGTATTATTCTTCGTGTTCGTCTCGCGATTTGTTTTTCTCCGGTGGATCGTTATTGTGCTTGACTATTATTTGACTTATTAAATGTGAATGTGTGCCATCTAAAAGTACTTATTATTCCGTGCTGTGTATCTATAATCGATTGTACGGATGAGGAATGGGTACTATAATATGTGTCTAAAGGAATAAATAGTATAAATAGATAATTGTTTAAATAATTTGTAAAGTCACAGTTGTCGTTTTTATAGTACTATTATTACACTAGTGTACCAATACCATTAGTGTTGATGATCTGTTCTTCTGTCCTACTGTACTGAAGCTAAATTGACGTTACTGACTGACATTGACTGCCTTACGTATGCGCATTAGGCCCTAAGAAAAGTACTCGATACTTTGAAGTATCGATATTTTTGTTCCGATACATTTATGAGTACGATATTTTTTTTTCGATATTACTCATGAGAACAATATCGATACTTTCTTATCGATACCGTGTCCCTTCTGGGACACAGGCCCTATGCACTGTGTCATATAATTATGTAATTCCTGCAACCCCAGCAGCCTACCATGGAACCCTCGCTCAGCAACCGTGTTTTGATCACGAGATCAACGGGGCAGATATTTTGCAAACAATTAGTTACTCAATTGGATGATTTGTCTTACTAAGATGATTCTAAATTTTAAATCTGACGGGAGTTTGACGTTTGATTTAAAATTTTGATTTTTTTACGTTTGACCACTATCATCACTTACCATCAGGTGAGATGGTGGTCAAACGCGAACCTATTATTAATAAAAAAGAGTGCGCTATATACACTAAAACACAGGCTCCAGTCTAGTTACACAGTAGAGGCTGATTTCTATTATTTGTACCAATATTTTAGCTCGGTTATAAATACTTTTAGGTACAAGAAATCTATAATATTTAAATACGTGGATCAGAAACTTTGGACCACTTTTACGAAATTACGCAGACAAAGGTTTATGTTTGGTGCAGTTATTATCTATACTAATATTATAAAGCAGAAAAGTTTGTCTGTTTGTTTGTTGCTTTAAACGCGCTAATCTTCGAAATAACTGGGTGGATTTGGATGAAAATTGGTATAGAATGAGCTTGAACATTGAGTAAGGCTAATTTTGACCCGACTGCAAAAAGGAGGGCTATGTTTTATCATGATAAAGTCCACGGGAAAAGTGCAGAAAGCTAATATTTTTGTTATTATGCATCAGAAAGGTTTATATATATATATATGTATATGAAAATATTAATATGTATATTATATTATATTATATATATATTATATTATATATATATAAGAAAAATTTATAACTCTGGTCAAATCTTGAACACTAGGCCACCACTAAAGTGAGCAATCCATTAATACTAATCATGTCTTACTCATTTTACTCAGTATCACTATTCTCATTTATATAACAATCCAATCACACAAATAGTTTTTGAAACTAGGACGAGTACTTTACGCGAGTTTGCCTCGAAATCGCTGTTTATCATTTTGTAAATAACTAAAAACCTGTCCTGCGACTAAAAGTTCGTCCTAAACATTCAAGTTAGTTTTAAAACTGGGATTAAACCAATGGTACAACATAATGAAAAGGGTTTTTCATACAAAATGCAAGAACGACCTGAATGAAAATCAAAAAATTCTTCATAATATATGGGTTGTAAAATTAAAAGCCTTTTTTTTTTTCGGTGGGAAAATCTTCTAATGTCTCTACCCGCTTTGGGTAGAGCGGAACGGAGTGTCAGACTTCTACTGACTCAAAACCTGCCCTGTTCCTTCAACTACTTACTACTTTCCGGGTCACGCTAAAAAAAGATACCGCGGCCCGTAACGTAGTGGCAAACATAGCCAATAGTATGTTGTTTGCCACTGTTATCACCCATAAGAAACATCTGTTAACGCGAACTGTTAGTTGAGTGAATAAATTATAACATTTGTTCACTCAACAACAATAATACTCTGTGAAAAACTTCTTTGCCGACAAATCACTGTCACAATACAATCTGCCTAGGTCATGACATGGTGCGTTTTGTATAATCAAATTTGTTTGTTTATTGAAATTTGTTATTTCAAGAAATATTTAATTGTCCAAAATTCGTAATGTATTATTTTAATATGATTGTTGACATGCATGTTAAATTACTTTATGTACAGACGCCAGCACATCAAACTACAACAATCTGTCAATTTTCTTTAATAGATTTTCAACTTTATTGTTAAAGGAATTAGGTTCTAAGTTGATTGGGAAAATTTGACAGTTTCGGGTAGCTTCATGTGCTGGGGTCTGTACCTACATTTTATTGTACGCCCTAAGGGTAGGACATACCTGTTCTCAAAACATTAAATTAACACCAGCTGTATTATGTACACTTACCTATGATCCACAATAAAGAGATTGAATTGAATTGAATTGAAGTTATAATTCTTCTTAGCTTAGCTTTTTTCAACTATGTCAAGATCGGCTTCCAGTCTAACCTTACTCGAACTGCCTATCTGACCTCCACATCCCTATAGCTTCATAACACGATAACTCTTGAAAAGACTGGTGTCAGATATATTCTGACTTCTAACTCCCCGTAACGACTGTCAAAGATTTGCAAATTACAGTTGGGTGGGACCAAAGACTTAGGCTCAATTTACACCGTCGCGGAATGGAATGGAAGCGACTTTTTGCAACGAAATTGTACATAGCATAATGAACTTTATGTCAATTGTATGACACACAAACGACAGTAGCTAGAGGAATTCTCGAGAATGCTTTGTATGTTATACAATTGACATAAAGTTCATTATGCTATGTACAATTTCGTTCGCTTCCATTCCATTCCGCGGCGGTGTAAATTGAGCCATAATGTATTTACCAAAGACTATACCACTTGACCGCGCATACAGTGCCCCGACTCACGAAAACTATGAGCCTTTTTGGACCTATATATTGGCTACGATACACGAACCATTTTAGTTGTGACCAAGTATTAGACCTGTGTGCATGCTAAACAATTACAAATTTTAAATTTTTGTATCCAATTTATAATGGATAATAATGCCTTCATGCGCGTTCAAATGGTGTGGAAAACATTCCCAGACATCTAGATACTGAATGGATGACATAACTATTCATCAGTAATGAAATACTACGAAAATTATTTTTACTTAATCAAATTATAAGCCACCGCAGGGGTCTATTTAAATTGGTAGTTTAGGTGAGCAAGCCTACGTTTGAGTCGCGCGTTGATGTCTTTTGGAAAAGTCTCTTTCTTTCATTATGAAATTATTTTACCCCTTTCTTTCCCTTTTTATTTTTATCGTAAAAATCTGTGCTGTTAACTTTAACGTCTGAATACGATATCGATAATTACACAATTAAACTTTTTTTTAAATTCAGTTCAGTTAGTATCTACCTATCTACTTTTAACAGACTTTAAAAAAGGAGGAAGTTCTAAAGGTTTTTGTCTTCTGTGTGACATGCATGTTTTCATTCAAGATTTCCGAATATTCCAGAATTAAAATTACAGTGGATAAATAAGGTTACTACTGTTACTAGGGAATATTGGTTTCTAGTTTTGTTTTTATTGATATAATGTTGAGAAGAATCAAATCGTTAAAATAAGATACCTATATTCAATCTTTTAGGCTTCAAATAGTATGGCGGACTCTAATACTAATTAACTTGGGACTTAATTAAAATATTTTTACTATGGGATTTTTACTCGGTATTCTTACAACGTTAACATCAATTTTATCGATATCGACTACTTTCCCTTAATCACGTAGGCCAATCCCTAACCAGGCATATCTACGCAACTTGACCTTGAACTGACCAATTACAGCACTGCATTTCTCTCTTCCGCCCGACCCGTAAAGCCTGCAATACATGTTGGCCGAGCGTAGGCCAACGCGAGTGTTGGCAAATAGGTACAAGGCAAGAAATAATGTCCACACGTTCGGCAGGTTCGTCGAACGCCAATGCAGACGACCAATGTAGAAGAGGGTCTGTAGAGCTGCCCACACGTTGGCCGAGCGCACGCGAGCGCCTTTGATTTGTGACCAAAAACCGACACCGATCCGAAGTGAGGCAAGTGATCACGAGCAACGGCGAGCGAAGACAAGTTGCATCAAATGAGCTCTATAAACGTTGGCGCTGGCCTCCACTCGGCCAACTAGGCAAGTGACACCGAGCAATGGCAAGACAAGGCAAATATACCGTCTACATGTTGGTATTGGCCTTCACTCGACAACGCTCGGCCAACATGTATTGCAGGCTTAACAGTGAGTCGTGTTATTGAAAGAATTTGGCCTATACGCTCTCTAGTGGTTATATACTCTCTGGTATTTACCGAGGTGTGGAGTGAACTCAATAATTATGTTAAGCTAGTTACCTATCCACAGACTGCCTTTGGCAAGCGTTCCTTACCCTTGAAGATCAGTGCGGCTGTTATTATTTAGCCACTTTCCTCTTAAATGTTACCTTTGAACTTCTAAAATGCATATGTACTCAGCACGTACCCGAAAGCACAGTGTTCAGGGTTGAGATATAGGTATTAATTTGAGTGCTGTTAATAGTGATTATTCACATAAATAACTGCCAATAATATGCCAACAATTATTATTTTTACTCTGCGTTATTAAATTAAATAAATAAATAGGTATATCAATCAGTTATAGCAAGGCTGTTCAGAGATTTTCATAAATCACTAGCTCCTGCCTGCGACTTTTTATGCGTTTCTACTTCGTTTCCATATATTTTTCAAAAATTTTTTTAAAAACCTTCTCCTGATAATAACTTACACAGCAGAAAAACAGTTATCCAATTCGGTGCAGTCATTCCGAAGTTATCATACATTTCAGCGATAAATTTTTATTTAGATAACAAATAACAACAAATAACAAATTTATAAACCACTCACTCACCCTGTAGGTATTATAAACTTCAAATACACCAAAACATCTCAAATTCAGAACTAATGGGCTAACAGAAATACATTTACCAATAGCCCTGAAAATTTTGGGGAGATTACAAATCAAAGATCCGAAACTCAATAAGAAACACGAACATCCGCCTAACACAAATAGCCGGAGCCCGAAATCTAACGCCCGGACACTGGAATCTAATTATTTAACTACTGAATACACTATACTAACCAATACATAGATTTAAATGGACTTAAACCAAATAGATTCAACTCTCAAAGAGTCTGATGCACGGCCTGATTACTGGCATGCTTTTGCATAGCATAGACATAATTGCATACAATACTACTTAAAAAATACAGTTAAATTGAGAACCTCCTCCTTTTTCGAAGTCGTTTAGTGAAATAATAAAAAGGCAAGTTGATTGTTTAATAAGGGGGATGAGCACTGATAGTCGAAACATCGGCACCACCCTGTTTGGCCACAGAAGCCTAATTTATATGCTTAAGAACACATTGTAACATAAGATATTATAGAACTAGCTGTGCCCGCGACTTCGTCCGCGTGAAATAGTGACTACCAGCAGCATTTTTAATTTTTCAAACTACTTAATTATTTTAAAAATAAAAGTCATACATAACTTGAATGACGTATTTATTAATATCTAATCAAAAGTCTAAAAAATAAGTTTCAAGCTTCTAGCTTAAAAAATGACGTAATTTCCATACAAAGTTTCATTCCCTATTTCAACCCCATACAGCCCTTTTTTCGCATTAAAAAGCAGCCTATCTCCTTTCTCAGGTTCTAGACTATGTCCGTACCAAATTTCATTAAAATCGGTTCAGTAGTTTAGGCGTGATTGCGTAACACACAGACAGACAGAGTTACTTTCGCATTTAAGTAAGGATTAGGTAATAAGTTTTTAGGGATGACCTCGTAAATAAGAGTAGCCGCATGCGTCGATCTTTAAAGTTAAACAACGATTGCGGAAGTCTATCTGTGGATGGGGAGGCATCTTCACATATCAAATTCAAATTCAAATATCTTTATTTCGAGCCACATAGCTCATATAAGTAATTATGGTTAGTAAACAATTACCTTAAAAAACTAGGGTTAGTACACAACACGATACGAAGACAAATGTAATTGACAGCAGTGGACCATATATGGACAGTCCACTCTATCCGCGACCATCTTCAGAACCCTGTTGGGACTAGCCATGACACGAGCCACCAACGATGCTGCACGTTTGCGCATTATTGTGTGAAAACAATCAACACGCGCCGCTGCAAACATCCCTGACGCACTGCAACGCCATGGCAACCCCAACAGTTTTCTGAAGGCGTTATTGAATTGGACACGGAGGGCTCCATACGATGCCTGCGAATACCTCTCCCACTAGCTGCACGTGTAGAAGGTGGTACAGAATGCTCTAAAGAGCGTCACCTTTACTTCTGCAGTACAACGTGCAAACCTGCGGGCTATCATATTCGCACGCACGGACAGGGCCCTCCGTTCCCTCTCTATATCAGCATTGTCCTTGAGGTCAGTGGTGATCAAGTGACCGAGGTATTTAAATTGAGTCACTCGCTTCAGAGGAACACTGTTAAGCCGTATAAAAGGCACATCTTGATTATACCTGGTACCCGCCTCAAAAACAATGTACTGACTTTTCTTGTCATTATACAATAAGCCATGTGTTGCCGCATAACTTTCACACATGGCTAATAACGTCCGAATACCACCGACTGACGCGCTGAGCAGCACCATGTCGTCCGCGTAACTTAAATTATTGACACAGACACCATCAATATGACAACCGACATGATGACTGCTAAGCGCCTCAATCAGGGCATTCATATACAAATTAAAGAGGGACGGCGAGGTTAACCCCCCTTGTCTCACTCCGCACTCTAATTGATATGGGTCCGATAAAACACCTGCCCACCGCACACTGTTGACCTGGCTTCCATACCAATGCTTAAAGATTCTTATAAACTCTTTAGGTAAGTTTATTGTTTCAAGCTTTTTCCATAATATGTCGTAGGAAACCAGGTCGAAAGCCCTAGAAAGATCGAGGAAGCATGCAAAAACAGGTGTGTTTCTTTTTGTGTAGTACCTGACAGTCTGTTTAAGACACAGAACTGCACTTTCTGTAGAAAGTCTTGGCCGAAAACCGAACTGATTGTCGTGCAGCATAAGACGTTTGTTTAGCTGTGTATTAAGCAGACCATCAAGCACTTTAGCGACTGTTGTCGCTAGAGAAATTGGTCTGTAGTTCCTCTTGTCTGAAAGGTCACCTGTTTTGCTTTTAACAATTGGAACCACTATCGTCTTCATTAAGTCGGGAGGCAGATATGAATGACCAATACATAAATTGTACAGCAGCGCCAACACTCTTGATAAGTGAGGACCGGCATATTGTAAATGCTCGATGCTGATCCCGTCATGACCAGGGGACTTACCTCTAGTCGTAGACCTGATGACCTTAGCCACATGTTTGGCACTGAATCGTGTGCCCACCTCACCATAACAAAGATCAGCATCCAGCATCACACTAGAGCTCCCTAGGGGTGATTTTAAAAGAAAGTGATCTTTAAACATGTTGGCAATATCCTTTCTCTCACTCACTCCATTCACACTAACAGGCAGGCCAGGCCGAATATTCATTTTATTGGTGCTCTTCCAGAAATTACTAAAATTACGCTTTGAGTGCTTCGATGCTATTATGTCCATCTTAATTTGATCTTCGTGGTTTTGACACCATTTAAGTCGCGACTTGAAAAGAGCCCTACTCTCCCGCATCTCATCATACATTGGGCCCGATGATGGTTTCCCACTCAACGACCATTCTTGAAACTTCTGCCTAGCCAGCCTGTGCGCGCAACTGACGTGCTTATTCCACCCTGTGATGTGAGACTTTCTCCTACGATTACCTTACGAAACCTTACGAATACCTTCGTGCCTTAGAAAACACGTTATTTCGTTAGTCCTGGCAGTTATTTGGGCATATTTGACTGCCATTACGGCTAAACAGAAACCAGAATATCTGACACTGGACTAGCCAAGCGATATCGTCTTACCCAGTTTCTGGGTTGTGATGACTCTGCCTTGGAGTGTATATGTGGTTCTGCCCCACAAACCATGGCACACTTAATTTCCTATCCTGCCTGCCCTGTCAACTGATCACTGCAGGACTTGATGGAAGCTACCGACCGACTGCGACGGTGCCAAACTTGTTGCCCAATTTTGGACAGACTCCATTTAGCTATTTGCCATCAACACGCTAAGAAAGTGTCATGAAACTCGAAACATTAAATATACGTGGTAAATATCTTTTCAGTTCTAATGATACTGGCATGCAGCATGTTATAAGAATTTAAACTTACATGGTAGTGACCATATCAGTTTAAAAACTTATAACAAATGCTCTTTTCTTAACACAGCAATTTGGCAGTGACATTTATTTGTATTTTCTCTCTCTGGTGGAAAAAAAAATTTTACTTTTGACCCATTTGAAACGTGTACATGTCTAGCATGTTATCATAACTAAAATACGATTTTAAAATAAATAGAATAATTTTGTAAAACAAGGGTGATCAATACAAAGAGCTTTAAGACGTACGGAAATAATATGAGCGCATGAAACTCAGTGTAGACGACTGCGGGGCTTCTGAAACGAGCTTATATTCCCGTGTTTTATAAAAACCAAGACATTGAACATTATGGGAAACAGATTTAGGTATTAAATTCTACCATCAAGCTGTAGACCGTAGTAGATGGTAAAGCCTGTTGCAACGTTTCCGTTGTAACCACAATATACGAGAAGAGGAATATGTACTCATATACATACCTATATGCAAATGTAATATTTATGAATTTCACTTGACATTTTCATAAATATTTTTTTGTTAAATACATACATACAGATGAACATTTCTCCCCGCCGCTGGCTCAGAAGCGAACGGTCGTGTATCTGTGAGCTCTGTTGGCAACATTAAGATAATTGTCTATGACAGGATCTCTCTCTATTAAAAAGATACGAAACTGAGAACACGCGTTTCAATCATCAAAAATCCAAAAAACCGAAGAAAGAAACAGAACTAAAGAAAGAGGTTTTAAACATGGTCCGTCGAGCCACCCTTCGTGTTTGTGCCAAGGATTTTGGAGAAAAAATCGCGTCGATTTTGTGGTCAGGTTAGTGGGAGCCTACATAGTTTGGCATTTCATTCCAATCGGATCGCCATTTTACGCCGCTTCATACCGGCTGCGTCGGTACAGCAGTGCTGCACCGTGCTGCCCTCTATCACCGCAACACAGCGTCAGGCGACGAGCTGTCATCTGTGCGCCAATAGCCGCACGGATCGCCTGCAAGGACGTCACGGTTGCCAACATAACGCGCCAATTTTATGCTTTCATTCGTTCATCTCATCGATTGATTTATCTATGCTCACGCGACTGAACACACACATTTTGAACGCCATTCACGAAAATTTTCTACTTCGTCATATTTTTCGCAAAACTAAGTGAATATGGCAGAACCAGAATCAGATGAGAAAAAGATGATCCAATCAAGAGGGATTTATAAAGGAACGCTTACCAGAATGCAGAAGCGCATTGATAGCGGCATTTCAAGTATGCCCATGCATACAATAATTTTATACGAGGAGAAAATAATAGCTACTTTTGGTGAGTACGACAAGATCAACAACGAGTTGGGAAGTATGGATAGTGCAGAAGATCCTACGCAAACGGAAGACTGCTTCTATGAAAGCATGTCTAAGTTGCGTGCACGCCTCGCCGAGCTATCAAAGCAGGAGAAGGCCGAGATCAAGAGTACAAAGTCCACGCCTTCATCGTCAACGTTGAAGCTGCCACAAGTGTCTATTCCGTCATTTGACGGCAAATATGTAGAATACAAACCATTTATTGAGTTGTTTAATGCTTTTATACATAATGACAAAGGTTTAGATGACATTCAAAAGTTCTTCTATTTAAGGGGGTTCCTCAAGGATGAGGCATATGATTTGGTTAAGAATTTGCCTATTTTAGGGTCTAGTTATAAGGAGGCTTTAAATATACTGTCAGATCGTTATGATAATGAGTTTACTATAATTCAGGATCATTTAAATGCTTTGCTTGACTATCCTATTATGAGCAAACCTAACACCTCAGCACTGCGTTCTTTAATTTCTCATACAAAACAAAATATTGCCGCGCTTAAAAATTTGGGTGAGTCAATTGAAGCATGGGACAATATCCTTATCTGCCTGCTTGTGAAGAAGCTGGATCCCCACACAACTAATGCCTTCCATGTCACCCACAATCAAAACAATAAATCATTAAAGCCAACCTATAATATGCTTATGCAATTTCTAGAATCACGAGCTTTAGCCTTAGAAAATTCTGGACGAAGCAAGGAGCTTGGTAATGCTAATGCTGCCAAAGCAGGGACGATTAAAGTGGTCAATGTAGTGTCCACCAATAAGGAAGTGAAATGCCTCTTCTGTGGTAAGTTGAACCATAAATTATATAACTGTCCTGCCTTTATGTTAGCTTCAATTAGTGAAAGATTAGACTTTGTTAATAAAAATAAATTGTGTAAAACTTGCCTTAATGCTCATCAAAATAAATGTAAATATCATTTTAAATGTAAAAGTTGTAAACAAAATCACAACACATTGTTGCATTCTATAAATGAACAAGAATCTGCTCAAAGTACAACTGTTTCCAATGTTAGTAACACTAGTACACCTAGCAGCAAAACTGACATTTTGTTACCTACAGCTAAGGTCAAACTTGTTTCAAAGGATGGCCAAGAAATCATAGTCAAGGCATTATTAGATTCCGCTAGCCAATCTTCATTTATCAATTTGAGTACTGCGAAATTGGTAGGTAAACAGCTTATGCCCAATTATACTGATATAGTAGGTATAGCCAATACAGAAAAGAAGGTCCAATTTGCCATGCAGTTAGACATATTTTCTTGTGTTTACCCTTATAAAGTAAAGGCCAAACTCTTAGTAGTGGACAAAATTACTTCGAACTTGCCACAACATCCTATTGGTTTCTCAAAGCTCAATTTACCTAAAAACTTAAAGTTAGCAGATGATTCCTTTCATGTCACCAGTGAAATAAGTATCTTACTTGGTGCTGATGTCTTTTTCCAGAGCCTGTTGCCGCGGGATGAACATATGCCATCATGTGACACAGCACACCCTAGTATAGTTCACACCCAGTTTGGTTACATTGTAGCAGGTAATATTTCTCGCAAATTAACACAAACTTGTTTTGATTCTTCTGTAGCTCTTTTTTGTCAAGAATGCGAGAGATTTAAATAGTAGTATGAACAATTTCTGGCAAAATGAAAAAGTACCAGAAACTTTTGTTGAACATACTTCAGAGCAACAGTATTGTGAGGAATATTTTAAGGAGACAGTCAAGCTGGATAACAATAAATTCGAGGTTTCCATGCCTTTAAAGATACCACTTTGTGATATAAATAATATGCTAGGAGAATCACTAAGTTTAGCTTTAAGTAGATTTTTAAATCTCGAGAAAAGACTACAAAAGGATAGTCAATTGTATACAGAATATAGAAACTTCATTCATGAGGTTATTGAGTTAGGTCATGGATCATTTGTGGATATTTCTTTGTATGATCTTTCAAAGGATCCAGTTTATTTCTTTGCTCATCATGCTGTCATAAAACAGGAAGCCGTTACAACAAAATTAAGAACTGTATTTGATGGTTCTATGAAGACAAGCAATAGAGTATCTCTAAATGATTTGTTACTAAATGGGCCTATTGTTCAACAAGAATTGTTTGACATATTATTATTGTTTAGACTCCATAAATATTTTTTCATCTGTGACATAAGACGTATGTTTCGCAACATAAATATTACAGAAGAACAAAGATCTTTACAAAATATAATATGGAGGGACAGCCCTGAGGAAACTCTCAAATGCATACAACTATCTACTGTAAGTTATGGTCTCAAAAGCTCATCTTGGCTGGCAACCAGATGTTTGTTTGAACTAGCTACAAAATTCAAAAATGAATACCCATTAGCTAGTCCAGTATTGCTAAATTCAACATATGTTGACGATATCATTCACACTGACAATAGTTTAGATAATCTAATTGAAACTAAGTTACAATTAATCCAATTATTAAGTAAAGGAAGTTTTGCATTGCACAAATGGTCAGCTAATGACAGGATGATCTTGAAAGACATTCCTGAGCAGCAGCAACATCCTTTTGATTTGGAGTTGAGTAAGGACATAAAAACATTGGGTTTAAAGTTTGATATTCAAACAGATTCTTTTAAAATTCAATGTCCCCCCTGTAATAAAATACCTAAAACTAAAAGACAAATACTTAGTTATATTAGTAAATTTTATGATCCTTTAGGTATAGCAGGCCCAGTCTTTGTCCAAGCTAAGATAATTATGCAGAAACTATGGCATTCAAAAGTAGACTGGGATTGTTCTCCTTCACATATTCTGCAAAAGGAATGGCTCAATTTTTTCAATGATTTGCAACAAATGAAACCTGTACTTATTCCTAGAAATATTTGCCCAGAAAACATTATATTAATTCAATTAATAGGTTTTGCAGATGCATCAATAGCAGCCTATGGTTGTGCTATTTACTTGAGAGTCATTGACCAGCAGGGCAAGGTAACTATGTCCTTACTTTGTTCCAAATCGAGGATAGCGCCAAAATGCAACAAATTGTCAGTGCCACGTCTCGAGTTAAATGCTGCTCTGCTCCTTGGAAAATTAATAAGAAGGGTACATAATACTTTAAATAAAAGAATTACAGTGGAGAACGTAATGTTGTTCACTGACTCACAAGTGGTACTAGCCTGGCTTAGTACAGATCCAGCATTGTTAAATGCATATGTTGCAAACAGAGTTCAAATGATTAAAAAGGATACAAATTCATATCAATGGTTTTACATTAAATCTGGTGATAATCCAGCTGACTGTCTAAGTAGGGGTATTCATCCTACAGAGTTGCAATGTAACCAACTGTGGTGGTTTGGACCACCTAGTTTACATAGTTCAGACTTTAAGTTTGAAACTAATATTTATGATTTACCAAAAAACTTACCTGAGGTAAAGCCTTCCCAAAAGGAAAAACTGGTGTGTGCAGTGTCACAGGATCAACAGGAATCTTTATTAAACCATTTAATTAATAAGTATTCTTCTATTACCAAAATAGTCAACATTCTTGCCTATATTTTAAGATTCTGCAATAATTTAAAACCAGGTTCAACTAAAATTAAAGAAAACTTTGTAACTTACGCAGAAGCACGTGAGGCACTACATTTATTAATTAAAAATGAACAAGCCAAGCATTTTCATGCGGATCTAGCATTGTTGCAGGTAGGTAAACAGGTGTCATCCTGCTTAAAGACGCTTAATCCTTTTGTTGATAGTAAGGGTTTGCTCATAGTAGGTGGTAGATTGCAGCATGCATCTTTACCTTATAGCCAAAGGCACCAAATAATTTTACCAAAAGAATCTGCTGTAACTCATCTCATTATTCAAAATGAACACTTGAAACTATTTCATGCTGGCCAAAAACTTGTTTTAAGTAGCCTTCAGCAACGTTATTGGATGGTTAATGGGTTGAGATTAGTTAAAAGGTTTATTTATAAGTGTGTAACATGTTTTAGATTTAAAGGTATCACTGCTAAACAGCTGATGGGGTCATTGCCCGCTGATAGAGTAAATGTTCACAGATGTTTTATGAAAGTAGGCATTGATTTTGCGGGTCCAATTATGATTAAACAATCAAGAATAAGAAGTGTTATTACAACTAAGGGATATATTTGTGTTTATGTCTGCTTTGTAACAAAGGCCATACACATTGAGTTAGTTTCAGGCCTAGATACTCAAACATTTCTTGCTAGTTTTAAGCGATTTATTGCAAGACGTAATGTCCCGTCTGATGTCTATTGTGATAATGCAGGCACTTTTAAATCTGCGAACACGCAGTTGTCAGAATTGTATAAATTAAATAATTCTAAAAATCACCAAACACAAGTTCAAACTGTAGCTTCAGAATTAGGTATTAAGTTCAATTTTATACCCAGTTATTCACCTGTTTTTGCAGGCCTCTGGGAGGCTGCCGTTAAAAGTGTAAAGCATCATTTAAAAAGAGTGTTAGGCTCTCATGTTTTAACTTTTGAAGAACTTTATACTGTATTAGTTGAAATAGAAGGAATTTTGAACTCGAGACCAATAACCCCATTGTCATCAGATATTGAGGATCTTTCTTATCTAACACCTGGACACTTTCTCACAGGTGCTCCTTTAAACTGTATTCCAGAGTTGGATATCACTACCGTTCCCAGTAACAGACTGAATTTTTGGCAAAAATGTACTGCCTTAAAACAACACTTTTGGAGATATTGGTCCAAACAGTATTTAAATGTATTACAAAACCGCCCTAAATGGCAACATAGTGCACCTAACATACAAGTGGGTGCTTTGGTAATTTTACGTGAGCTTGATACTCCGCCTATGACATGGCCTATGGCCAGGGTAACTAATGTATTTAAGGGCCAAGATGGTCTTGTTAGGGCATTAGAAGTAAGAAAAACCAATGGTAATGTTCATAAAACTTCAATTACTAAAGTATGTATACTTCCAATAGATTAGTCTAGCTTTAGTTTGTTATTTCTAAGTATCCTGCCTAATTGATAGGTGTGTGGGTGCAACATGCTGTTCATACTACTAAGCGTTAAAAAGATTTTTTTGTTACTTAATTTTAGCGATTTAAAATTGCATAAGAGAAGTAAAAAGAGTTTTGTTTTGTCATATGCTTAATAATTTTAAGTTATTTTAACCTATGTACAGGTTTAATATCTACCTTCTCTTAATATCCACTTACCTTAAGGTCATGTTTCATAGGGCACTGCCATGGACAGATATAGCATGACTGTTATTGTCTTGTTTCAGTTCAGTTTACTTAAACATCTAAATTACTTACCATTGTTGGACAATCAGTTAAAACGACTTGAACATTCATATCCTAGTTATTCATATTGTATAATTATCGTTCATGATGTTCTTATTGACGTTTGCAGATAAACAAAGCCATGTCATATTGAGTCGTATTTCTCAATGTGTTTATGTAACTTTTCTAGTGGTTTTCTGACAGTTTTGTAACTTGATTAAAATTTACTTACTGACGATAACTTGTAGCATCATAATATCAATTTCAATAATCTACAGTCCACTTTCTAGCTATATAATATTGTGTATGTATACAGGAAAGGTTAGGTAAATGAAAACTTGTGTATTTCTTCAAAGATTTATTTATTGGGTTCATGGTCGAATTGTCTTGCTTCGGGTGGAGTATGTTGGCAACATTAAGATAATTGTCTATGACAGGATCTCTCTCTATTAAAAAGATACGAAACTGAGAACACGCGTTTCAATCATCAAAAATCCAAAAAACCGAAGAAAGAAACAGAACTAAAGAAAGAGGTTTTAAACGTGAAAATAAATACTAAAAAGTGTTTTCCGTAATAGTATCTATCAAATTATTGCCCAAAAGCGAACTTTACAACAACATACAAGTGCGAACTAAATTTACACGAGCAAATTCAGTGCATGTGAGCGTAAATTGTTGATTAACAATTAAATATAAAACTGTTAAAAGTGATATGTGTCTGTGAAGTACCCTCTAATTAAAATCCCTCACTTTCTGGCTCCGCCCACCACAGACGTCAAAATTTCTACAAAGCGCCTGCAGAAACTATCAGAGCAAATTGAGGTTCATAGCTATATCTGCTCGCGTAATTGAGTAGTCATGTTGAGGTCACCCACAAAATCAGTATCGGACTCCGATTTATCAAAACCCCCATCACCAACACAGGCCACTCACATTACAACTAGATCCAAGCGTAAACATGACGACGTTTCCATCACCAAGGAGGATTTTCTTGCCTTTAAGCAAGAGATTAAACAAATGTTGAGCACCTGGAATATTGATCAAAATAGTCATCTGAAAAAACTAGAGACCTCAATGAATATCTTACAAAAGATGACATCTGAGCTCGAGAAATCTATGCAGTTCATATCCCAACAGTATGAAGACACCCAAAAAAAGGTATTGAATTTAGAAAAACAGTGCAAGGACAACTTATTATACATATCCTCACTCGAGGAGAAAGTAAAAGACCTACAGTATAATACCAAAAAAATAACATTGAAATTCGAGATCTGCCATATAAAGATAAGGAATCTACCGCTGATTTAATGCAGCTAATGCTGAACCTATCTAAAGCACTTAGCTTTAAACTTCATTCTGGTGACATACGCCATATCTACCGCATCCCAGGCAGAAAAGGAACTACAAGACCAATTATTTTAGAACTGAGCACCCTAGCAACTAAACAAGAAATACTCAACTCAGTCAAGGCTCACAACAACTCGAAACCTGCACAAAAACTAAATACGTCCCACTTTGGAATAAGTGGCACCAACAATCCAGTCTATGTTCGAGAAGACTTAACAAGTAGCACTAAGAAGCTATTTCACCTAGCTCGTGAGTTCATCAAGGAGAAGAAGTATAAGTTTTGCTGGATTGTTAACGGGAAAGTACTCATTCGAAAAATAGAAGGACAACCAGCAACTCTTATAAGAAATGAAGAATAGATTGAAACATTGAGACAGGAATGACTAGTCCCTGTTAGTATTTTAATAGCAATATCCTTTTACTTGAAACTTTGCATGCAATATCTTTATAGTAAGATTGTTATCTGTATATATACTTTGTACTATGTTTTTTGGAAAAATCAACAACAACATACCAGTAAACAATACTCAAACACCCAATACATGTTATCCACCTCAACACCTCAAACTTGTACTTATTCCTTACACCAACATATAATAACATATCTTCACCTTAATACTGCACCATTACCTTATACACGCACTTTCGTTATTAGTACACTAAGCCTGCCTAGATTTTACTGTATTTGTGATGTATCAATTATGGCTACCAGTTATGTAATACACAATTATTATCTAAAGATAGCCCAGTACAGAAGACGCATAACTTACATATCTTACCAGTGGATTACATAACTAAAATTGTTAACAACATAGACGAGATTTCAGTATCTAGCTCGCTTAACTGCAAACCTGAGGAATGTACCAAATATGTCACAGAACCTACGAAACAATTAAAAATAATCACCCAGAACATTCGGTCCATTCACGCTAACATAGACTCCTTTTTAACGCTTCTCTGCCGAGTAAACATTGACTGTGAAGTGCTTGTACTTACCGAGTGCTGGTTGAAACGCTGTAACGACTCTATTCCACTCATCGACAACTACTCCCATTACTCAACAAAAAAAGTTCTAAACCAAAACGATGGCGTAGTGGTTTATGTTAAGAATATAGCGAACTACACAGTCGAAGAACCAGACTTGGTGGATGCCAGCTGTCTAGTGCTTAAAATTGGTAATGATAAGGCAATAATATGCATTTACCGATCTCCTTCATTTGCAAACATTGGTAACTTTCTGCAATCCCTTGACTCTCTCTTATCAAATTTGTCTTCTTATAGGACCATAGCTATTGTAAGCAATATTAATCTCGACATTGCATCCAGTACACCCACCAACCAAATCTCTGATTACCTAGACCTGTTAGCTCTAAATGGCCTGCTAGCTGCACACATCCTCCCAACAAGAGAGAGCACTTGTCTAGATCATGTCATGCTTAAGTCCAACTTGTCAGCCCTTACAGTAGTAATAGACACCTCTGTTACTGATCACAACCCAGTGTTACTTTGTCTCAAACAAAAAAAGAAAGTTAACGTACATTTGAGTACCATTACAAAAACAGATTACAATGCTCTTGATAGTGATATTAACCTAACTAACTTTAATGAAATTTATCAAACAACTGATGCTAATGAAGCTACAGATATCTTAACGACTACCCTCATTAGACTTATTGATACCCACACATCAATTATAAAACTACCAAATACCAAACGTTTACTGAAACCGTGGATGACAGCTGGTATGCTCCGCTGTATGCGAAACAGAGATTTAATGCATAAATCCCTCAAACAGTCACCAAACAGTGCTATTCTAAGTATAACGTACAAAAAATACAGGAATTACTGCACCAAAATCCTAAAGAAACTGAAACGGGACTTTTACAGAGAAGAATTAAGAGAGGCTTCTAATGACAATAAAAGGATTTGGAAGGTAATAAAGAGAGTTACAAATACAGAAAAGCCAAGAACACCCAATTCTAACCTATTAAATTGTTCTACGTCACCCCAACTTTCTGTGGATAAAGTAAACCAATTTTTTGTCGATGTGGGTAGAGACCTTGCTGCCAATTTCTCACGTATTTCCGGGAGCCCTAACTCATTGGAAGATTTTACCTCCAAATCCCCGCCTTTAGATTCAATTGTCATGTTAGACACCGATGAAACCGAGGTTGAAGAATTAATAAAGTCTCTAAAAACGGATTCCGCGGTTGGTTGGGACAAAATTTCCACGACATTTCTCAAACGTTATAAACACATTCTTACCCCACTACTCACCCACATCTTTAATCTCAGTCTAAACACAGGTACTTTTCCTCTACACTTTAAGAAAGCAATCATACACCCTATACACAAGGCTGGTAGCACATATTGTGTGAATAATTATCGTCCTATCGCCGTACTACCCTCAATTTCCAAAATTTTAGAACGCTTGTTAAATAATAGGCTTGTGAAATATCTGGAGGACAAGTCGCTTCTTTCTCCCAACCAGTTTGGTTTTAGGCGCTCCAAATCAACAAATGACGCGGTGCTCGAGCTTACAGATTATGTTACAAAACACATTGACAAGAAAAAAAAGGTATTATCAATATTCTTAGACTTAAAAAAGGCCTTCGACACAGTTTCTATCCCAGACTTAATAATAAAGCTGGAAAAACTAGGCATCCGTGATCATGCACTTAAGATCTTTGAAGATTACCTCAAAAACAGATACCAGTCTGTAAAAATTGACAACTATCTTAGTGGAGAACAGCCTGTGACATTCGGAGTGCCCCAAGGGAGCGTTATTGGACCTTCTTTATTCCTTATATATGTAAACCAACTATGTAATCTTAAACTAAAAGACGGGAAAATCATAGCGTTTACAGACGACACTGTTCTTACTTTCTCTGGCGATACTTGGCAGGATACTTTTGCTGCAGCTCAAACTGGTCTCAACACTGTCACACAATGGTTAAACACCCACTTACTCACACTCAACACGGAAAAAACCAAAGTAATTACTTACAGTCTTCGAAATGTCACTCAACCAGCTGACTCTTTTTCTTTAGTAGCCCATTCGTGCTTGATGCCTGGCATTGTAACCTGTAGCTGCCCCAGACTTCAACGTACTCAAAGTATTAAATATCTCGGAGTGACAGTTGATGAGTGCATGTCCTTCTCTGCACACATAGACTTATTAACAAAAAGAATTAGAAAGCTTATTTTCGTCTTTAAGTCGCTTCGTTATGTCGCAGATTCTAAGGTTATCAGATCTACATACCTTGCCCTTTGCCAGTCCCTTTTAATATATTGTGTCTGTGCTTGGGGTGGAGCACCAAAAAGTACTCTACTAAAATTAGAACGAGCTCAAAGAGCAGTGTTGAAAGTCAGTACTTTTCGGCCTGTTCTTTTCCCTACAGAAGAACTTTACAAAAATTGCAGAGTTCTTACGGTTAGGCAATTATTTGTACTACACACTGTTCTCCTACAACATCAAAAGACTACTTATGAAAAAATTACTAGAAGACGTAAGGACCAGGTTTGTCAACCCTTCCCATGTAAATTCGCCTCTACAAAAAAATTTCCGTGCTATCAAGGTCCTCATCTCTACAATAGACTCAACAAAATTCTGAACTTCTACTCACATACTAAAACAAAACTGAAATATGAATTGACCAATTGGCTACTCAACATTAATTATCATGACACAGAGCACTTATTATTGTCACAATTCAGCTCGCGCTAATCAGACTAGTGTACGCTCACTTACAAGTGTACATACACACGCTCACACACTACAACACACAAAAACACTTTCACTCACACACTACATACACAAACAACTCACGCATCCACATACACGTAAGTACGCACAATCCAAATGATTATATTTATCATGCAGATAACATATTTAAATTAATCTAAATAATTTAATTAATAATTTAAATCAATCGTAATGCAATATTTAATTTAATCTTTTTTATCTTATTTTATTTGTTACTTTGTAAAATTTATTTAAATTTATGATGTGTAACCAAATATTTGTGCTTCTATAATTATTATTGTATAAAACTAAGAGCTAAGAATTTAAGCTCAATTTGGGGCCTAGCATCTTTAACACAAGTTGTTTTTAACAACTTAACAAGGGTGCTAGTGGTACCAAACTATTATTCTGTTCGCAGTTTTGTTACATATTTTCTTATAAAAATATAGTGTATTGTATTGTAAGTGAATACCAATGTAATTCTTATAAGAAAAAAAAAAAAAAAAAAAAAAAAAAAAAGAAAAAAAAAAAACATTAAACCACCTCCTTTTCTACAAGCTTTTACTTGCCTTATTAATTCGTTCGTTAGCACGTCCGGGTCAAATCTTGCAAAGAAAATTTGAAACAGTTATCCCCAACCGATAAGGATGAAATTTTACATGTAACACACGTTAAATTTGGGTGGCAATGCAAGATTAGCTAAGTTATGTCATTTTATATTCAATATGGTGCACATCATCATTGTACCAGCGAACTACTAAAAGCAAGCTAATAAACTAAGCAGAACAAATAAAACGAATTGTACTGGAAATATCATACAATACAACTGACGAATGGAGTCTGTATTCTACAAAGGCTGACGGATATTTAGGCTAACGCTGATGGGCCCAACGCCCGCGTCCCGCGCTCCGGGCTCCGGGCTCAAGCCTCAGGCAACAGAGCCGTACAAAGATAGATAAACAATGTGTTTTCATAGTAACCAAGTTGTAAGTTTACTCATCACCTAAAAGCCTAGCGAGGTTCATAGATGCAGGCGACACGATTGCGATTCGGTTCATGAAACCAGTTTTATTTTGCCCCCAATATTTGCACCTCACTAAGTTCAGGTGTCCGATATTTTCTCTTTAGGTGACCTATGGTCAAATCTAAACGGGAAATGTGATCAAATTCAATTCAATTCATTTATTTCAAGACTCAAATGGTTAGTAACAAAATTAACTAAATTAAGGTTGGCTCGTGAATAGAAGCTAAAAGCTCAACACTGACGTGGAGAGCTTGCAGCAGCGTTTCACGAACACACAGTCGAGTCTGCTCGCCACACAACGTAGGATTATGTTGGAGCTATTTACATTTGTCACATTCTTTTTTTATTTTTAAGAGGGTCGCGTTTGGCTACCATCTCACCTGATGGCAAGAAATGAATGAGGCACGCTTGCCTAGAAGTAACCTATTCACTCTAGACTTAGACTCCTAGGTTATAGCTATCAGGAAATACTGACTCCGGCAAGGAATTTCACTCCTTAGCTGTACGCTTTAATAAATGTATTCTCAAAACATTTTCTTTGTTATAAAAGTAGCGTATAAAATTTTCTCTGTACAAATTTTATTAAAATTGGTTTAGAAGTGAAAGCATAACAGATAGACAGAATTACTTTCGAATTTATAATCATAGTCGGAATATTTGTCGTTGTAATTGTGTTTTACGTATATTTAAAAAATTGGCCAAGTGCGAGTCAAACTCGCCCATGAAGGGTTCAGTATTAACTACGCCAAATAACTTTGTTTTTCATAGTGTTTGTATGAATTACAAAGTTATATTTGGGGTTTTAGAAAATATGCTGAATCTCAAAAACTGCTGACTCGATCTCGTTCAAACTTTTTGCTTGAAAGTCTGCAATAAGATCTACAGCATAATTTTATTTTTTTTATTTTTCACTCCATCATTATAGAAGTTAGAGGGGAGAACACATTTCACCACTTTGGAAGCGTATATCTTTTAAACGATTAACTTTATGAAAAAGTGGTTCTAGAAACCCTCAAATAATTTTTAAAGACCTATCTACAAGTACCACACACGCATAGGTTTCATGAAAAAAAATATTTTCAGTTCTACGTACATACCCTTTATTTTAAATATTTTTTAATTTTTTTTCCTAAAATCGGAAAGCGGTTTACAGAATACATCTACCTACCAAGTTTCAGATGTATTGTCGTAATAGTTTCGGAATAAAATGGCTGTGACATACGGACGGACGGACAGACAGACAGACTTGACGCAACTATAAGGGTTCCATTTTTTGCTATTTGGCTACGGAACCCTAAAAACGAAAATTGAGTTTACAGAACAGAAAAGTTCGTAATAGAAGCAGTTAAATAGGTATTTTATTATATCATACACTATTTTGATAGATACAAAATGTATGAACGTACTATACGTTCATACATATATTGTAAATAAAACAAAAGTATAATGGTTAGTTTGGACTTTAAATAGTATCTTGTTGAACTAGTGAGGCAAGTAATTTCACACTTTACCTGTACGCACAATAAAAGTTTACAAAGCTATTATACTGTATACCGTAAAGGCGCGAACTTTCTTAGGAATTACCCATACTCAAGAAGTGCCAACGGTCGATAATGCGCGCAGCATATTGTAGGCGTTAGGTAAATGGACTGCGTTATCAATGGCCCTTATATGTAATCTGTGAGTGTGCGGGCAACCACTCTGTAGCGACGTAAGTACAAAATTGTTACTTGCAGAACCGTGTAATAAGGATTAGATAGTATTAACCCTTAACCTTATTTAATTATACTTTAAGATACCGTTTAAATATATTAAATACTAGCGACCCGGCGTGGCGCGGCTACGCACGGCCTTTTAATTCACTTACACTAAAACGTTCCTCCATGACTCACTGTATCTATTGGTGAAAACTACATGGAAATCTGTTTAGTGCTTTTTGAGTTTATCGCGTACGTACAGGCATACACAGACACAGTGGAAGACTTTATTTTAGCTTTACGCGATTATGTGAAGGAAAAAGAAGAAGGAAACTCAATAATTATGTTAATTAAGGTAAGATGGTGTCTCGGCCACGGCCTTAAGAACTGTTGCTTAATCTTGAAAATTGTCTGGCTAAAAAATATTCTGAAGAAGAAATACATTTCTCAAAATCCCAGCGGACAACGGCTATTTACTCCGTAAGCTTAAAATCAAGAGTTTAGGTACATATTTTCACTTTATTTTCTTGCAATTTTATTTGAGATCTCAAACGACCCTTTCATCTTTTACCAATTGCAAATAAACCATTAGGCTCAATTTACACCGCCGCGGAATGGAATGGAATGGAAGCGTCAATTTCGCCTCATGACGCGAGAAGGCGCGCAAATTCACTGGAATGCTCGAGTATTCTCGCGCATTCCAGCGAATTCGCGTGACTGCGCCATGAGGGACGTTCAGTCTAGATCTATTAGTTTGGCACCGGCCACCGCACTGCACTGCTGTAATAGACCCAATCGACTCCCCGTTCGTGCCACTTCCCGCGAATTCCACAGATGGCGCCGACAGTAGCTAGGAGAATTCGCGAGAATGCGCGAGAATTCCCCGTAAGACGCACGACCTTGTTTTGGCTCCTATTTAGTTTGTACCTCTATGTTATACGACTGACAAAGTACATTATGCTATGTACAATTTCGTTGCAAAAAGTCGCTTCCATTCCATTCCGCGGCGATGTAAATTGAGCCTTAGAATTTACCGCATGGAATGGGATAAATTGATACATTTTCATTACAATTAAATGATGATATTATCAATAAAATGATAGTGATAAAATGCGTAGGTACACGATTGGAATAGGTAATCTAATACGTTTCCAGTCAAAATGATATTATCATATATTATGTATAAGTCTATGCGAAGCAAAAGAAAGCGATAGTATAAATTGCTTTCTTTTGCTTTGCTTCTAGACTTCGTAACATTTAGGGCGTTCAATTTAAATATTTTTACTTTTGTATGAAAATCTGGTGAACGATATGACGAATTTTTAAAAGACAGAACAAAAGTTGTTGATTATGATGTTAGTAACATAGTCCTGAGAGGTTTTCGGTGTTTTACAATTAACCCTGTATATACATATAAAAGCGAAATACCAGTCACTGATTAATCACGAAATCTCAGAAACTACAAGTAGTAGGGCTCTCTTTGCATGGGGGTTTCTTTTACTACGTAGAAGCTCGCTAAGACAGGATTTTGCAAAATTCCCACGGGATCGGGAAAAACTTCCCACGCGAACGAAGTCGTGAGCAACTGTTAGTTGTTTTATATAAATAAGTACCAATCTACATGGAGAAATAACTACAAGAATAAAAATGTTGGCATATTATATATTATTTTCTGAATCTAAGAACAGGAACAATAAAAGTCAGTGTAGGTAAGTGTATAGAAAAATAATTTAAAACTTCAAAAAACAGTTGTTATGGCAACCTCGGGACAGACATACAAAAGTCTTCTCTTTACAGTATTACCGAGTCAACACAAACGTATGCATATCGTTAGCATCGAAGTTCAGTTCACTTACTTGTACCAAGTCCCGATGTCAAAGAACTCGGCAAATGGCATCCAGTTAAACTTGCCATCAATTCATTTCTTTGATAAAAATGTTTCATCACTCTTATAAGGTTGTTACGCGGAACGAACATTTTTAATATTCCCAAATACAGCCAAAAGAAATATGATTAAAAATTCTACTGTTACACCTATATTTATGGAACAAACGTTTTGTTAAGAATTCACGTCAAGATATAATATTAAATTCTACGAACACGGAATCTTAATTTTTTTCGCATAGAAAGGAGGAGTTATTTTTATTTGTAGAGAATCCGAGAAAAATCTTCAATAACTCCTTAGATGCGTTGTGCAAAGAAAGAATGATGATTAAATACCGCAACACAATTATGAAGATGTCTAAAAAAAAAATATACCGACAAAAGGGATTAGAGAGTTTCAGGTTGTGGAGATCAGATAGATGAAATTAATGAATGAATGTTTGTATGAACGAATTAACTAAATGACAAAATCAATATTGAAGCACCTCGCCTCCCAAACTTGCGATTTAAGCGTACCTTCATAGCTTTTGGCACATACCTATGCTCCCTTAACTAGGATGTAGGCTTCCTACAATAAACTGAAGCAAAAGAAACAGATGTATACTATCACTTTCTTTTGCTTCGCATAGACTTCGTAACATTTAGGGCGTTCAATTTAAATATTTTTATTTTTGTATGAAAATCTGGAGAACTAAAATATGACGAATTTTTAAAAGTCATAGAACAAAAGTTGTTGATTATGATGTTAGTAACATAGTCCTGAGAGGGTAACGGTATTTTACAATTAACCCTGTATATACAAACGACATAGTTATTTTCTTTAACAGTTTGCCATAATTTAAAAATAAAATTTAAAATATTGACATGTGATCAGCTGCTTCCCAAAGAGTATGTAATACACTGTGCTTCCTTTCATTCTTATGTGTATGATGCTTCTTATTATAATTTTAATTACCGGACTGCAAAGGAAGAGTTATGTTTTGATTAAGGAGATGGCGCTGCGCGAAGCTTGACGTAAAATAAAACGCTTTGTTCTAAAATATCTTAAAAATACTTTTAGTGTGTGTATGTGAATATAGTTAAGTGAACGTTAACACATTAACTAATAACCTAGTGACAGTGTTATCCATAAGTTTTGGAACCATTGTGTTGAAAAAAATGCCAAAAAGTGACGACTTAGCGTATGTTTACAAAAGCAACAATAAAGTAACAAGTGATACAAAAAGACAATGACTGAACCAATGTCATCTCAACTAAGTTTGTTACAATAAACAACGTACTAAATAAGTTATAAAAATGCTTATATGCTAAATTGCACCTATTGTGAACGTTAATTTTTTAAATAAAAACAATAACATTGCCGTCATTGGTCAACTCATGGGCGCGTTCCAGTCATATAGAAATTCTGAGCTGTCAAAAGTCCATTTTTTGGTTTGGAATGCAACATAGTTCAATAAGTCAAGGGTTCAAAGAGGAAGAAAGTGCAATTTTAAGTTTTCTTGTCACATAATTAACATTCGTACATTAATCTACCGCCATCTAGCTGTGAGTAGCGGAACTTGACAGAAACATTCCAGGTCAACAGAGAATACAATTTTACGCATTGAAAACTATATAGTGTTGCAAGACTGGATTTTTTTTCCACCAAAGTGAGAACTTTAAAATCTATACTAATATTATAAAGCTGAAGAGTTTGTTTGTTTGTTTGTTTGTTTGTTTGCTTGAACGCGCTAATCTCAGGAACTACCGTTCTGATTTGAAAAATTCTTTCAGTGTTAGATAGCCCATTTATCGAGGAAGGCTATAGGCTATACATCATCACGCTAACACCAATAGGAGCGGAGCAGTAATGAAGAATGTGTCAAAATCGGGGGATTTTTTTTTCCACGGGGACGAAGTCGCGGGCGGAAGCTAGTAATTTTAGATTTGAATAAAATAATAACATTAACATTTTAGAATGGATTCTTACACCAACATAACACAAAGAAAGAGGGTTACTGCTAATCTACAGCAATCCAAATCATTGACTGATTTATCTAATTCTCACATATTTGACTCAACAATGATAAGTCTTCCAAGCACATCCCTGGATGTAAGCCACTCATGTTGTGAAGTGCTCAAAGCACAAATCAATCAACTAGCAGGCGAACTACAGTCTGCTAATAACGAAATTGATGCATTACATGAAGAAAATAGTAAATTAAAATGCGAATTGTTAAATTGCCAGAGAATTATAAATGTCTACAAAAAACTAGATTTCATAGATAATTCCCCAAAAACCTCGAGTAGGAAAAATAAAAGAAATAAATTACATGACAGTAACAGAGAAAGCGCATGCCTACAGTATATGACCCCACAAAAACGCAATCAACTACCTATTGGAGAAATAACATGCACACCGCTAGTGGAGAATTCTGGTGAGAAGATGAAGAAAGACCAAAACTCACCAACTAAAGATAACATGTGAACACAGGTGAAGAGTAAATTCGAGGAAGCACAAGCAACGAATAACAATAACAAAGTGGTTACTAAAAATCAGATATCAAATGAAGCTATGTCGCCCAGTGATATAAAATTGACGCCGCCAATGAAAAATTCAACACCGGATAAGAAAACTGCAAGAACGAGCACACTCAAGGAAGCCAAACATAGGAAACTGTGTGTATTAAGTAATAGCACACAAAGAGGTATACTGCAAGCTGTTGAGGAAAATTTCTCTAAAGAATTTAAATTTTGTAGTTATTCATTACCAAACTCTAAGTTAAAACAACTATTAGCTAATTTAAAATCGAAATTAAGAGATTTCACTATGAATGATTATTGTATAATTTTTATTGGAGACACTGACATTAAATATAGCAATAATTTTATTGATTTAATAAAAGTTATTAACCAAAGCTTAGCGCAGATAACCCATACAAATATTATAGTTTGCACTCCTTTGTATGTACGAGGAGCGCCTATATATAACTATAAGGTTGAGACGTTTAATTACCTACTTTATATGAACCTCCAATATCATGACTGTGTATACTATTTCGACACTAATTATGACCTAACATTTGAATTTGACATGTTTTCACATAAATCAGGTATATTAAATAAAGCTGGAATACAATTCATATTTAAAAATATAATGAATAGGATCAAAATTGACTTGGAGTTATTCCCTATAATAACTGACCCCATTAAGAACTTAGAGGTAAATGTTAAAGAGTTGTTTTTTCTCGAATAAATAACTATATTAATATCTTACATCAAAATATAGCAAGGTTGTTAAAAAAATCGGATGATTTGTCAGTATGTCTAGATCAACTAGCTGATAAACAAATATGTATTGATATAATATGCATCACTGAACATTTCATTATGGAAGGCTACGAGAGCCACTTGTATGTACCGAATTACAGTTTAGCGTCGTCTTATTGCAGAAAAGGGAAAAAAAGAGGGGGAGCATGTATTCTTGTGAAAAATGGCCACAAATGGAAAGAACTGCCTAATATTGCTAAATTATCAACTTTTGGTATTTTTGAATGTTGTGCCATTGAGCTTATAAGCTATAAGATAATTGTCGTTTGTATTTATAGGGTACCGAATGTAAATAATTATAATGATTGCTTGAATAAGCTTGAGAGACTTTTGCAAATGATATCAAAGACAACGGGGAAAAAGATTGTTATAGCAGGAGACTTTAACATAGATTTACTAAAGTCTAATAGACTTTCTGCTACATTTGAGTGTCTACTATTAAGTTCTCTTCAATGGTCTTGTAAGAAGCATCCTGGAATACTGTAGCGTGGTATGGAGGCCTCACTACGCAACTCACTCGCTGAGAATAGAACGAGTCCAAAAAAGGTTTATCCGATACTTGGGGTACTCAAAGGGAAGGCAATTTAAATATCTCTCCTACCCTGATAAACTGGCCTGCTACAAAATGAATACCCTGGAATCCCGAAGGGAGCTCTTGGATTTGAGATTCGCTTATAAGCTGCTCAATAATAACATTGACTGCCCACAATTGTTATATAAATTCAACTTTAGAGTACCCCGTAGACCACCTCGCAAACCTATAACACCCTTAGCTCCACCTCTTCGCCGTACAGTGTTTGGTGCTAATTCACCTGTACCCCGCATGTGCAAACTCATAAATGAACGCAGCAACCTGGCTGACGTCCACTCAGATTCAATATCCAAATTTGTCAAATTAATTATGAGTTAATTAAGATATTTTATTTAGATGTAGGACTTTGCCCTATCTTTTCTGATTTTAAAATTATTTTATAGCCTGTAGCGCTCGCAAACTGTGTAAACTTTCAACCAGTAAAAACATTTTTAGAATGGGATAACTACTTCTAAATAATACTCCCTATATACAAAATTGCAACCAAATTTGTCTGTTTATAATATTAGTATAGGTTTAAGTACTTACAATTTTTTTTTAATTATATTACAATGAGCATATTGTTTGTCGTGTTTGCCTGTAATTGGTTTTGCAGTTAGATTTAAGACACTAATACATATATTGTCCTATCTGTGTTATATCTGTAACAACTGTTGGTGAACCTTAATTAAATAAATAAATAAAACTAGTATTTAAGGAGCCGACTCGCATGGCCAGCCAGACATGCATAGACAATTTTGCGCACAATTTTAGTAAAGCATGTAAAAGCGAAGTAATAGAGTTTGCATTATCAGATCACACAGCACAACTACTTCAATGTTCCGTTACAAAGGCGTGTGCCATAAACTATTGGTATAGTACAAGAAGAGATTACAGTAAAGAAAACATAGTTAAATTCAATCACTGCATGCAAAATATTTCTTTCTCAGAGATATACGATACGAACGATCCTGATATAGCTTATAATGCATTTATATATACTTTAAAGCTGTTTTATGACTTGTGTTTTCCGCTTATTCGAGTCAAAATAAACGTAATAAATAAACCTAAATGGGTGTCAAAAGGTGTTAAATTGTGTAGCAGAAGGAAAAGAAACCTTCTATGGCAATTGAGATTAAATCCCAGTCGAGACAATAAAATAAAGTTTGTCAACTATTCTAAGTTATATAAAAAAATTATAAATCTAACACAAAAGGCACAAAACAACTACAGAATAGAAAAAGCCACAAACAAGGCAAAAACTACGTGGCAAATAATAAACCGAAAGAAATTCAATACTCCCAAACATCAAATTGATAAAATTAAAATTAATAATAATAATATATTAGACCCTAAGGAAATTTCTGATACGTTCAACAACTATTTTGTTGACAAAATTAGCCCACAATTAATGACGGTAGCCAGCGTAATCCACAACGTAAAATATCCACAAGATGTAAGTCGATGTTCATGGCACCAAGTGTACCAGATGATATATTTAAAATAATAATGTCACTGAAAAACACAAAGAGCGTAGGTTACGACGGCATCTCCACGAAAGTGATTAAATCTGTAGCTAAGAAATTATGTGTCCATTTAAGTTATATACTTAATCTCTGTATAGCTGCTGGCGTATACCCAGATGCTTTGAAAATTGCCATTGTTAAACCTCTATTTAAAAAGGAAAACAGAGAACTAGTGGAAAATTATAGGCCAGTCGCACTGATTTCTATTATTTCAAAAATATTTGAAAAATATATTCACAAAGAGCTACATAAATATCTTGACAAATATAATATTCTATGTGAGCAACAAAAAGGATTTAGACCGAGAAAATCAATAAATATGGCGATTTATGATTTTATATATAATGTTATAAATAATGTGGATAAACGAAACCCAGTCAGCGCCATTTTTTGCGATATGACGCAGGCATTTGACTATGTCCACCATCCGACATTGCTAAAAAAACTGGAAGCTTATGGTATAAGGGGTAATGTTTTAGAACTATTTCAATCTTATTTACAAAATAGACGACAAATAACCGAAATCAGCAGGATAAATGTAATTAATAAACATGACGAGATATTTAGATCAGAAATGCGAAAAGTTAGTTATGGGGTACCGTAGGGTAGTGTGCTGGGTCCCTTGTTATTTATAGTGTACATTAATGACTTACCGGAATGGATCGAACAACCATTGACTCTATTCGCAGATGACAGTACCGTGACAATACCTTCGAAAAGCGTTGATATATACCAAAGTGACATTAATAATTCGTTAAAATTGATTATAAAATGGTTAGAAGAAAATAACTTAAGAATAAATTTAAATAAAACAAAAATAATCCAATTTAACCAACGCATGACAGATATGGACAATCTCAAGGTGCAATATAACGCTAATAAAATTAATGAGGTAGATAGTACTAAATTTCTTGGGCTAGAAATAGATAAAAAACTTAGCTGGAAACAACACATTGAGTTACTTTGCAAGAAACTAAGCTCATCTGCATATGCTCTATATAACTTAGCGGCAATTGTAAATCTAGAAGCATGCCTTACTGCGTACTATGGTATAGTTGAATGCCATCTGCGATACGGAGTTATCTTTTGGGGTAACTCAACAGAAAAAGAAACTGCATTTAAGGCACAAAAAAGATGCATAAGGTCTATTTTTAAATTGAAAAGTACTGATAGCTGCGTGCCATATTTTAAACAATATAAATTATTAACCCTACCATGTTTGTACATTTTAGAAATGGCAGTGTTCGTAAAATTAAACCCGGATCGCTTGGCACGTATGGCTGACGTATTTCCACGGAATAGGCGTGACAATAGTAGTCTATGTATCCCTAGAGCTAGAACAACTCTGATGCGCAAGAGCGTCTGCTGCATGGCACCGGTAACATACAACAAAATACCAAGTTGTTGGAAGGACTATAAGTTGACATTATTCAAAAAAAGACTTAGGAACTTTTTAGTGGACAAAGTTTATTATAGGGTTGAAGATTTTTTATTGGAGAAAGAAATTGTTTGACTATTTTATATAATGTATTTATTTAACTATTAGAAATTGTGACATTAGTTATATTATTGAGTGATGAATCAGTATTATTTTATGTTTTGAATTAATCGAATAGTTGAATATTGATAGTTATTATTGAATGATGAATTAGAATTATATAATGTAATGGAATAGTAAATATGTATTTTAAATGTAAACTCTGTACTTTTGCATGCCTTGTAATTGGCAAAATATGGCTGTTTCTGTATTTATATTATGTACCACCATGACTTGTACCCGTATTTGCAAAATAAAATATCTTTATCTTTATGTTTTTTTTAAATAGTTTTATGTTAGTTAAGGTAATTGAATTTTTCTCAAAGGAGATTGACAGGGTTTGGGCCAAATGCTGCCCAGAAATGAAAGTACCCCGGGGTAGTAACACGTACCAGCGTGTTCCTGGCATCAAGATATATCAAAAAAAAAAAATTAAACATCGGTCCCAGGGGTAAGCAGTAAATATATTTTTTGTACTGAGAACAAGTATTTATTATTAGTAATTATATTACATTCATTAGATCAGTGGCGTGCCTAGGGTTTCAAAATAACGCAAGCCCAATAAAATTTTAACCGATTTCAAAAAAAGAAAGTTCAGTTTTCGACTGAGTATGTAGGTACCTACGTATGTATCATCGCAATTTTCTCATAAACTACTGGTTAGGTACAATAAATTAAAAGTGAATTCATCCATCTTCTTCTTTCCTCTTATTTCTTCAATTTCACTCTTGCTTGTCGTGCGGTGAATGAGGTAACCAAAGCACACTGAAGGCATGCTAGTGCTAGATTGAATATAATAAACATATCAGCAATTGCATACCTCCGGTGGCTTTGAAAAAAGCCGTTTGGTTTGCTTCATTGCTTGAGGGAACAAAGTTATGGTAAGTAGTTGCTTCCTTCGTAACAGGACCCAGGTTACAGACAAAAAAAAAACAAAACAAAAAGTTACAAAACGAAAGTTAAAAAATAGCTAGATAGAATGTAATAAGGAATTTAAATAAATTATTTATATTCTAATTGGAATCGTCTATCTTTCTTAAGAAATGATTTAATTACATCAGAGTAAAATGTTGGTGATCGTTTTAATTCTACCAACAACTGTTTTTCAATAGCTATCATTGATAATTCGGAAAGACGCTCTTGACCTTGTGTATTTCTCAGATAGGTATGGATACGTTTAAGAGACGAAAAAGCACGTTCCGCGGAAGAACTTGTAGCCGGAATAGTTACAACAAGATACGCTAACTTTAACAGCTCGGGAAAGGCATCTTCGTGGTTATTCTCATGAATGAAATCAATTAATTCGAAAACATTACGATCTTTCAGATCAGGACTAGAATACAAGCAAATCAATTGGCTTTTTAATGTTTGTTTGTCGAAATAGTTTGCATAAATGTCAAATAATGAATCTAATTCCTCTGTAGGAAAATGTGAGTGATAATTGTCAAATTTTTTGTTGTTGAGCAGTTGGAAAATCTTTAATTTATAAATTTCAGAATATCGGTCAGTAATTTCGGTATTAATGTTATCAATTACTTCTACAAAAAGTCGTCTGTATTCCGTTTTTGCACAGCGTACGTTGCGTCTCAAACGAGGAGCCGAGTTATTTTGCGACGTGTTACAACTAGTTTTATACACTGATCTATTAAATTTTCGTTTATGCGATTTACTAGTCTGAGAAATACACAGATTAGGCGTCGGTTTTAATGAAGAAATTAACTGTTTTTTCTGAGCAAAGTTTAAAGATTTTAAATCCTCACAAGGTACAATTACCTCCATTGTTGTAGGTAAATCACCAAAACAATTGTATCACTGAGGAAATCTTAGAAAACAAACACAAAACTTTAACAACAAAACCTTTTTCCACTCAAGCAAATGAAACTGAAGTTAGTTGCACTCTAGGATGTCGGGAACTACTCAGTGTTGTCATTTAGGCAAAAAAAGTCGCCAGGTATATGAAAAATCTAGCTAAATTTTTTTTATTTTTAAGATATTGCTTGAATACAGTCAAAATCTGTTATAACAACATCCAAGGGACCACTCATATTTGGTTGTAAAAACCGATAGTCGTAATAACCGGTGATGTTTTCAAGGTACAAAGTATTTTGTACCTATGATTTTGGTCTATATAACCGGTATGTTGTTCTAAATGATGTTGTTGTAAACGGTTTTGACTGTATTTAATTTCGTTATTTTAAAAGTCGCTAGTTTTTATTGTTGATAAATGTTAAAAAAGTTTCCAAACTCGTTAAAAATCTCCAAGATCTTTCAACGTGTGGCTAAAACGGCAACACTGCAGAGTTGGCAAGCTGACAAGGTCACGCATACGCATGCAACTTCATACGAAAGCCGTGCTTAAATCTGCATTGTGATCGATTTGTTCTATGCACAAGGCCTAACTCGTTATACGGCACATCGCTATAAGTGCGAAAGTGACAGATATAGTATTTGAAAGCCCGGTAAAAGCCGGTGCGTGTAAGCGAGATAGCAATATGTAGATCATTAGATGCTACAAATGCGAAACTCTGCGCGCGAACAATCGCGATGTGTAGTAGTGTAGCAGTACTCAGTAGATACATTGTGTTATTTTGATAAGAATTAAGCGCGCGAACTTTTAAATAGTTCGGGTTTGACATTGATTCTCTATCGAGCATTTTTTAGTAAGGCCGGGCTTTTGGGCTTATATGAAGGTACCGCCACTGCATTAGATGTCTACGCTCACACACACACTAAATATTTCGTTTCACATCTAATAATACCTTATTGCTTAACTGTAGCACACGAATATCGAAAACCATTTCTTATTATACTTTATCTTACTTTGTCGTGCCGGGTGTACAAAACTCATATTTCACTGTCTCGTTTGTTCGCATTTACGTATTATACGTTCTCTCTCACACAGCCAGACACTGGCGATATAGCTACATGCGCTCGCGCTAATGGTTTTCCCACCTCGAACCTTGCCAGATCCAGTCTGTGACGCTGAGCCAACAGCCTTAAATTCCCCGTATAATGATTATCTTGATCGAGCCTGTCTCTAGCTGACCTCCCCCTGTGACGCTCTAATCCAAGATCCGTACCCCACAGGCCTTCTTAGCGTATAGTCGCCTAGTTTGTTAGTTTTTATAATAAGCACTGACTGGAGGCTTTAATTTATTAATTAAGGCAACTACAGGCATGTCCGTTTACGTAGCCGAAAACCTCAGAGGTTGCGAGATGCCATACATAAAAAAAAGTGGCTCATTTTCATCACTTTCCGCCCGATCGCTCGTGACGGTCATGCTGCTCTGCATTCCACGATCGTTCCGTGTCTGTGCCATCGCTTCGTCACGCTCGCCGTGACGTCATTCGTAGTCACTCAATACATCATCCCATCACATATATATTTTTTTTTTTTTTGGGTGGGAAAATCATCAAATGACTTCTTCCGCTGTGGGTCAAGCGGAAGGGTGTGTCAGATTTCTACTGACTAAAAACCCACCCTGTTCCTTCAGCTGCCCTAAATTTCCGGGGCCGCGGTAACTCGGTAGAACTTTCCCGCAAACCCCGGCAGGCAATGGCCCTATGAGGCCCCGTCACTAGTGTTGACAGCTCTTTGAGGCGCGCGTGGAACACGACGCGCCGCCGACCCGGGCCTGGTCCTTACTGGACGGTGAGCGACTCCTGCTCGCCGTCCGCAGGCCCGCGCCTACGGTGGCCGGAAATCGTCTCGTGATCCCCGACGCCCGGGGCGTCTCCCGCGGCGGCTGGGGCGCGAGGAAGAGAGTTGTCTCTCCCTCGCGCGTTCGGCCTCCTCCTTCGCTAGCATGACTGCTTCGCAGAAGGAGGCGACCGCATCCCATTCCCTCTCGCTCCGCACCATACTCTGAACCAGAGCAGGGCGCGAGAGGTCGCCGCCGCCGACCGCCTCTACGAGGACACGGCGGTGCTCCGCCCAAGCAGGGCACACCTCCACCGTATGCTCCACCGTGTCCTCCAGGTGGTCCTCACAATGACGACACCCGGGCGTGTCCTCCCGCTGAATCCTAAACAGGTACCTCCCGAAACAGCCATGTCCGGTCAGCACCTGCGTCAGGCGGAAGGTGAGGACGCCGTGGCCTCTCTCCAGCCACTCCTCAAAGAGGGGACTTATCACCGCGATTGCGGCGTGCCCAGCCTTCGGTTGCGACAGCCGCTCTTTCCATGCTGCCGTGAGATCACGCCGGAGTTCTATCCGCTGAGCCGCGACTTGCCGCGGTAGCGGGGTTTCACCCCGGCTTAGCACCTCTGCGCGCCAATTATGCACGTGCACGAGGGCTACCGCCTCCAGATCCCACGGCAGCAATCCGGCAAGGAGGTTCGCCGCCTCCCCAGAGATCGTGCGGTGTCCCCGGATAATCCGGATAGCCATGACCCTCTGAGACGCGACCAGCCGGCTAGCTGGTCGCCGCTGCAAATTCAGCGCCCACACAGGGGCCCCATAGAGGGCCATGGACCGCACGATCTCCGCATAGAGCCTCCGGCAGGAGGCGTTTGGCCCTCCTAGATTGGGTAGGAGCCGCTTGAGTGCAGCCCCCGCCCGGATTCGTGGTACACCTGGAAAGTGCATACCGTTACAATTCCAACAAGCCCAAACACAGCTAAGATACACTGTCTTGGTATGGAGTTCCGGTGCCTGTCTCCTGGATTTATCATCAGATCTGATATTAGAATGGTACATATTGAACACAAATGCTTACTTGTTGTAGAAAATACCAAAATCTTTTTTCATTTTCCTATAAAATTTGAAGAGTTCCTTCGATTTCCCCAAGATTTCATCATCAAACCCCGACGTGGTGACTAAGGGACTAATTGGAAAGCATAGGCTTTAGAACAAAAAAAGAATTTTCCAAATTGGTTCGTAAATGACGGAGTTATGCGCGAACAAAAAATACAATGAAAGTAAAACGAAAAGATTGTCAATGTAGATTTTATTAAGAATTTTGTTGATGATTTTTTTTCCAACAATACATAACAGGCACTAGCCTAATGGATAAGGTGTCGGACTTGTGATCGAGAGGTCGCGGGTTCTAACCCCACCCATTTCATTATTGCCGTGAACCGACTCCAGACACAAGCATTTATCTAGCTTAGTTGGAGGGGTTCACAAGATTGATAGTAATGGGAATTTTACCCCCATTGCTAGGAATCTTCCAAACAAAAATACAAATACTATAATAATATGTATTCATTCAATACACCATCTAGTAACGTGCAATCCTTAAGAATGCACGTAAAGAGTATACACTCACCACCAAGGATCTACCAATGCTATATGTTAATTGATGCATACAATCGTGATCGTGGACTAGAGTGCATAAAAAACTATTGTTGCTCATGTTTCACGGCACATTATGTGTTTGATTAGTTTAATTAGTACTGTCGTTAATTAATAAGTTCATTTCTCACCAATAAATAGCTCCCAAGAAAAAGCTTTTTCTCATGACTCCTGGGATAGATTTTGATGCACTTTGGTTTACTGACTAGTGTTACCCTAAGGAACATTATGCACTATATTTTCATTCTGGGCAACACTTGGTCTAATTCCCATAAAAAGACTGTCAATCTCCTTTGTTTTAATAAGAATATAACTATATTCAATTTATTTTCATTGTATAATAATTCCATTTGACATGTAATTAAAATGTATGTTATTATTACATACATTATTTGTATACTCTTTCAATATAATTTATACCATTTTATTACTTGTACATCTACCGCATTATGGTATGTTTAACCAAAAGGTTGACTGGTACAGAATGCCTTGTAGCAAAGTCCGCCCATGTGTCACTATTGGACATAAATTTTATTTATTTATTTTATTATTTATGTACACACAGTAAAATACATTAAGATAAACATAATTATAATATCTGAGTACAAAGGTACTGCTTATTTCTTAAGAAATTTCTTCCAGCAGACCTGCGAAAGGAGAAGTGAAAAAGAAATGTAGACAATAGTGTGTGAGAACAAGAAGAGAAATAAATATGAATATGTGAAGTCTAAAACTAAAACTAAAATATTAAATATACTTACACATACTTACAATGCAATGAAAATAACATATACTTAAATAAATACATAATGTTAGAATATATAAACATATAATATAAATATATATATAAATAATTAACACAGTTAAGAGGAAAGGTAATGCTCTTTTAATCGACATTTGAATTTGAATTTTTTTAAATAAATTAATACAATCGACCTTTTTTTTAATTTGGCGGCATAAAAAGGTTGAAAATGCAAATTTTCCATAATATCAAAGTTTCGGGAAGCACCTGAAAAACATGCTCGTCGTTCACTTTGAAATAGGAACCAATAGTGCTGTAAATGATTCACTTTGAAAATGATATAATATATTATATCAAGCAAATAAATATACGATCCCCAATTTCAAAGATATTCGTAAATATTTTGATTAAAAAACATGCTGCCGGGATTTCAACGAGTTAATAATTATTATAATTATAGTGATAAAAATTATAGTATGATGAATAAAAGAATAACGATGATTGATAAAATACACGTAATGTATACCTACTGTAATATTGATTTATATATATTTGTAATCATTTAAATCACAATGCCTTAACAGGCAACTAAGTTCTAAGAACTTACATCTTCAAATTATTGTTTTTTTTTTTTATTAATAATAGCCTCGCGTTTGACCACCATCTCACCTGATGATAAGTGATGATGTGGTTGATGATGAAGTACGCTTACCCAGAAGTAACCTATTCACAGTTGACTTAAAGACCACCAGGTTATAGCTATCAGACTCCGGGAGGACATTCCACTCCTTAGCCGTATGAACAATCAAATGAAAGTATTCCCAAAACGTTTTGTGGGTATGGGTGGGATGCTGTACATTTAGACCGCAATAAAGAATATGATTTCCTTTTTTCTTTTGTCTATATGCAGCTTTAATTAATCAAATCGACACTGATATGTTGTGGGCTACAAAGACAGCCGTTTAAAAATCGTGACTTCTAAAAAGCTAAATACTATATTATTAATAATAAAGCGTCAAGCTTGAACCGGACTGCGGTTATGTGTGTAACATTTACTTTCAACATTTAGGCCGTGCGCGCACTACGTTGCGTTTTGGAAACGCAAAATCTGTGAAGTATGGAGTGTCATAGAAGTGCGCGCACTGCGGTGGAAAAAACGCGTGCGGTAGAGTCACCGGTGGCCCCGGTCATTCTACCGGTGCGGTAGAACTACCGCAATTGCGGCCACCGCAAGGCAGTATGCGCATGGCCTTAAAGTTCTAAATTGAGCTAGTATACGTTATCCGACAAATGCTTGCACTGTCTGGATAGCCCACTCAAATCTGTGTGCATCTTTCCTGTAAAGATCGCATTTTGACAAGTACAGATTACTTATATGAACTTCAAAAAAAAGACTTTGACCTCTGAGTTTGTTTCCGTGTTTCTTCTCAGAGTAGTCAGTTAGGAAACACCGGCCTCATCAAGCTTAACTTAAAACACAAAAATATTACGTGTAAAAGTGTTATTTATAACCTATTTACAAAATAAATATTTCATTTCACTATTTTTCTATAATATTGAAATACTGTTATGCAAATCATCATCAGCTTATTTTATCGTTTTACCAACTATTTCATGGTCGGCTTCCAGTCTCACCTCACATGTTGTGACTGCCTATCTGACTTCCACAGCTCTGTAGCTGGGTAACAACTTGGCATGCATTGCATTTTTTGGCTACTGTCAACACTGGTGACAGGTCGTGAAAAAACGATCTCGTAGATAATTTTTTATGAAATATTCATTAATTGTGTATAAATTAGTTTTAAATGTGTTATTTACCTTAGAATCAATGTATAAAGTGACCCAGTCAGTGTTTTTGTTGTAATAACGTCTAAATTCTATAAAACAATAAGTTTTGGACCGGCTGTCAGTTTGGACTGCGGATTTGAAATCACCGAACCCGGGGAGTATATTTTTTCATATTATTGCCTATTACACACTTCAGTACACCTACAAATACTGCTCAGTTTTCTGAGCCACGTCCAGCACACATTGGCACCGTTTATGTCTCCTTTTGCTTGACAAACTGTGGAAGCAAAATCGATGACGAAAACATTCGCCCCAGACAAAAGTTACACTTCATATTTACAATACACATACATTATTACTGTTAAATTCTTCTTAATCATCTATTAACTTCATTTAAACTAGTAGCTAACTGTTTATTGTAAAAGCAAGAAACCCATATCATTTAACATTACATACTATTTATCAACTAAGCTAGGCTAGAAAAACTTTGAGCAAATGAATTTCTGATATTAGAAAATCAATAAGTATTGTGTTAGATACATGATACACATAAATTAGAAGTTAATAGTAGAATCTTTTTCTCTTTTTCTGCTACCTACTTTCTTTCTTATTTATTGTAATTTTAAAAATTTTGTCTGTTATTCTTTAATTTTTTCATTTAATTCTAATATTTATATATTTTCCTTCTACCTACTACTGTTCTAAACTTCCTTAGTACTCTTCCCCAAATACTCAGTTGATTCTTGTCATATTCCAGGAGCAGTTTCATCAACTTTATCAATATGATGACCCGTGGAGCTACTGTACGTGACATGAATATCAAACTGAATGCCGCACTGAAGGAGCTTGAGGTCTCAAAGAAGACCTGCAGTGACCTGCTGCGAGAAAGAGAGGAAAGCGAGGTGGAAATCAGGAACTTAGTTGACAAAAACACAGAACTCAAGAGACAGCTTGTGGAACTGCACACCCAGCACATGGACATACTCGACCAGCATCACCATCTCCGCAATCTGGTGTCTGGGTTTCAAGAATGCAGCAACACACATGACCAAGCACTCAAACGTATATCGGGACTGGAAGCGGAATTAAACAAGGCTCATAACACAATCTCTACTATAGAAACCTTGAGAGCCAGTGAACAAGTGGCCAATACAAGCAGTCTTTTTGACGAGCTGGTGGGTAGTGGATCCGGACTAGTATGTAAGAAGCCCACCTATACCATAGACTTAACTGGGGACGATACATTAACAAACTGTCCTGTTTTAGGTAGCCACAATAAAATAAAGAAATACATTAAAATTAATAGAAACATTAAAAAGTACAAGAAACTTTTAAAATCAAAAAGTGTTTATAAATATAATACTGAACTTAGAAAGCAACGTGTTATCCTAAATAGCCAATTAAAAGAATGTAATTTAAAGTTAGATAATCAGAGAAAGGTGTATGATTTTGATATACAAAATCTAGAGCAGGAATTATTGAGTAGGGAAAATACACTTAGGGATATTTTTTGTAAGTATGAGTCGAGCCAGAAAATGTTAAGTGAGCGCATGCAGGAGGCCTGTGACTTGGTGGACTTGGTAAAGTTTAATGCGGAGAGGTATGAGTCATTGACAAATGATCTCACCTGTAGTTGTGCTTAAAAAAAATAAATAAATAAATAAATCACCCGGCCATCATGTTACCACAGATTACTCCTGCATCCTCACCCATTTTGCCTCATACTTTGGAAACCACAAACCCAGCTCAAAGTAACATTTTAGTGTATTCAGATAGATTAGGCACAGGTTTTGGCTCACTATTAAATAATTATTGTAATCATACCGTAGTAAGTCATTGTTACCATAACCTGCATTTCACTGAGCTCATTCATAAAATCAAACAATCAAAATTGAATGAGCAGACCACAGTCATTCTTTTATTTGGAAACGCCGCCGTTTGGTGCCGCCATTTGCATGACGGCCGTCTTGTCGGTGTCAGATGGTTTCGTGAACGTTTCCAAAGAGAATGTAATACACTACTACTAGATAGCGATGAAGCAGACAGCGTGATAAAACGGCCGTGGAACTTTCCACATGTCGTCACCGTAAAGACGGCCGTCTTTTTGCGTCCATAATATTACGGCCGCTATATGACGGCACCGCTTTCCTAGGAAAACAAAGCTTAAGACTGTCAAAGATATACAGACGCCAGCACATCAAGCTACAACAATCTGTCAAATTTCTTTAATAGATTTTCAACTTTATCGTTAAAGAAATTAGGTTTAAGGTTGATTGGGAGAATTTGAGAGTTTTGGATAGCTTCATGGGCAGGCGTCTGTAAAAAAGACAGCCGGGACCCGGGACCAACGTCTTAAAATAGTTTTCTTTAGTGAGGTAGAAACCTCACACTCCCTGGTCTCTCCCCAAAAGTCCAGGCGCCTTTTGAAGGTTTCCCCCCGATAACAAAAAAAAGGTACGGCGGAATATGTGTTAAGATCCAGTGTTCACCCATCCATGGGCCGTCCTCAGTTGCGTTGCTTAACCTTAAAGATCGACCAGTGCAACTGTTATTATTTCACCAAGAGCTTCTACAAAAAATAGAGGTTGATTAATACTCAATAAATCCACTCAGGGAAATGTCCATTGGATAAAGAAGTTTTGGCCAAGTGACGCCCGCGAAAGAAACACATTGGAGGCATTAGGGTTGATATCAGAGATAAAGAAACAAACACTATTTTTAACCGACTTCAAAAAAAAGGAGGTTTTTAACCGACTTCAAAAAAAAGGAGGTTTACAATTCGTCTTGAACTTTTTTTTTTTTTTTTTTTTTTTTTTTTTTTTTTTTTTTTTTTTATGTATGTTACCTCGTAACTCGGAGACGGCTGGACCGATTTCAAAAATTTTTTTTGCGTTCGAATGGGTATAGTTTCTAGTTGGTCCCATTGTTACGAAATCAGGATCTGATGATGGAATCTTGGAGAAATCGAGGGAACTCTTCAAATATTATAGGCACACCTATAGCGTTTTGGGTATTTCTTATAGTACCTTGAGCAGTTGCTTCCGAAAAGTACCATTTGGGGAAGTGGAATTGATGATGAAGACCACAGATGGCTACTGAAACTCCTCAATAATAAGTATTTCGTGGATTGCGATTCGATTACTTGAGTACGGATGTTAAACACTTTATGCTCGTCACAATACATATGGTGATGTAGAGCTGATGGTCAAGTACCAGGAGTACTCCTCAAAAATTAACGGCTATGCATCGGGAAAAGCAAAATTTTGTAAGAGGTGATAAGTTGTCGACATTATGGCTTTTGTAACTAGATAAATTACAAACCGACCCACTAAAAAGCGTGAAAAAAAAATTTTTAGCAAAAAATGGAACCGACTTCCATATCAAAACACTACAAAGGCAAAAATAACTTTAATTTCGGAAGGCGGTGTCTTTAGTTTTGTATATATTTTCGTTTTTGACACCGCCTTCCGAAATTAAAGTTATTTTTGCCTTTGTAGTGTTTTGATATGGAAGTTGGTTCCATTTTTTGCTAAAAATTTTTTTCATAGAACTTGGTTGGACTTTTATAAATCATAATATAAAAAATTCAATTTTAACAAAAAACATACTTATAGATTTTAGTAGCTACGCAATATAAGTTGTTGAGTATGTAACTTGTATGTTTTTATAATTAACTTACTTGTTGTGGTGCAATCCATTCAATTTCAATTCATTTATTCAATAACGATTTTTACATCATGTCTGAATTTCTATAACTAAACATTTATATAAACTATTACTGAACTTTACATCTTTGCAATTATATAAAATATATTAAAAACAGAAAAAATAACAATCATAAAAAAACCATAAAAATATTTTGTGTCAAATTACCAATTATTATCAAAATTATATTAAAATAAAAAATAATCATCAACAATACATAAGTCTAACATCATAATTCATTAATAAGCATAAAAAATAATCATAAATATACTCTATGTCAAATTGCATATTATTATCTAAATTACAATAAAAAAAACATAAATTAATTCATAATATTCTATAAAATTTTCATTTCTAGTCAATAAAATTATGTAACCTTCGATCATAGTATTAAAATTCACAGTTCATCAATAGAATATAGACACTTATCTAACAAGAACCGTTTAAGCTTATTCTGAAACTCAAACGTTTGGTGCGTATGGGTGGGATGTCCACCATGTAACGATGGCGCTTCGCCGTTTGTCTCGTAGTCCGATGATGGAACGGGCTTGTTGGAATTAAATTGTGTAATTCCATCGCACACTCCCCGAAATGTAACCGATAGAAAACCGATAGACTTGCAACTCGTCGTCGATGTTCAAGGCTCTGGAGCTTTGATTCGACCAGTGCATCGTTGCCAATGAGTCTTTTGGCCCGCTTCTCGATAGACTCAAGCGCGTAGTTAGTCACTACTCACTTGTATATATCAGACCTTTTAGTTCTATCTGCAGTTTATTAAAAATCTTTAACGATTTGTGGTAGGCGCTTTGCTTTACTACGTTCAGGTGAGGCACTTGCTTCAACTGAAGATCCTTTCTTCTTGTACTCTCCCTTATTTGCCTTTCATCTTCAGTCTCATATTCAAAGATATATTTTGATAAGTGACTAAGTAGAACCAAAATGTACAAGCTTGGGACCGTCAATATATTTAAGTCCTTAAAGTGACTCCTGCATGATTCTTGCTGTTGAATTCTAGTCATGGTTCTGACTGCTCGTTTTTGAATTACCAAAGCTTTTTGAATATTGTAATCATAACTTCCTCCCCAGAAAAGTATGCTATATCTCAGTTTTGACTCAACTAACGCGTAATAGACCATTTTTAGATGTTTCATGGTCACCTCGTTTCTAAGACTTCTTAGTACATAACAGGCAGAGCTGATTGCTTTCTCTAAGTGTCCCAGCTCATGTTTCCACTTTAACTGGTTATCTATAAGAACTCCTAGAAACTTAACCACCTCGACCACATTCACCGATTCTCCATTTATGACGCAGTTAATTCTGTCTTTATTATTAGAAGTGGACTGAAAAAGCATCACATTAGTTTTACTGGCATTAACTTTAAGACCGTTAACAGCAAACCAGCTGTGAAAGATATCCAAGGTTTGATTAACTACGGAATTAAGATCGTGTATATTATCAGCCGAAACAACTGCAATGGTATCATCGGCAAACACCACAAGCTGGATAGATCCCGCAGCTTTTTGCATCATGTGTTGTATAAGATCATTAACAAACGTGATAACAAATATCGCTCCCAATACAGAGCCTTATGGTACACCAGTGTGCACAGGAGACAATTGAGACCTGTATGTTTCTTCAGTTGGACAACTTTTATCTGTAGTATTTGTTTTTGACACCACGGCTTTGATCTCCACGAACATCTTTCTGTTTTTCAAATACGACGTGAGAAGTGCTAATACTTTGCCCCTGACACCGTAGTGCTCAAGTTTTTCTAGCAGTATTTTATGATCCACCGTGTCAAATGCTGAACTTAAATCTAAGAAAAGCCCAGCTACTTTCCGTTTGTCGTCCAACCTGCTAACTATGTCCTTAATTAGAGTTGATATTGCGTCTTGTGTCCCAACGCCTTTCTGGTAACCAGATTGTCTTCTACTTAACACTCCATGTAGGTTGAAATGTCTGAGTAATCTAGTTTTAATTAACTTTTCAAGAATTTTTGAGAAAGTAGGTAGTAATGAGATTGGTCTGTACATCTTTGGGTCTGTCTTAGAACCTGTTTTGTGTACTGGTATTATTTTGGCTATCTTCAGTTGATCTGGAAAAATTCCTTCATCAAAACACTTATGATAAAAAATTCTTAAAGGTTCCGCTAGTACGTATATATTGTCTTTTATTATTGATGTATTTATGTCATCATAGGCACAAGATTTCTTGTCATTCATTTTTTTCACCATCTTGAATATCTCAAAGGAAGTGACAGGGTCTAGGACTAGGTTATTGGTTACTCTTTTTGCACTTTTACGTAGTATTTCTATGGCAGCCCTTGAGCTTGTAGAAGTTAACGACTTAAATTCGAACTGCCGGGTAAAGATATTCACAACATCTGCTGGTTCTGACATAATCTTATTAATGGATTTTAATATGAGTTTTGTATTGTTTTTGACACTCTTATTTCTATGTTTGTTTATAACTTTTCAAACATCTTTTGAGATGTTCGTTGATTTCGCTAATTCAGATTACACTGTTAGTTTTTTGGCGATATTTATTACTTTTCTGTACAGCGCGATGTATTTTTGCCTATAATCCATGACACTATCATTTTGTCTATTCCCTTTGCCAGCATTAAGAAATCGTTTCATTTTATTAGACACCTTTACACCCTTAGTGACCCATCGTAGTTGCGTATGACGAGTTAAGTGTACCTGCAGTTTCCTTTTCTTAAAACAGCGTGCAAAGATTTCTTCAAATAGCTTTAAAAATTAGTTTATTCCGAAATCACTCCAGTCGTGATTTAATAGCAAATTTCTAAAGTAACTTCTTGTATTTGCATTAAAAATCCGTTTGGTTATCTGAATCCTACTGGTTTTTTAATTTTTAAATAAATTTAATTTAATTTTTAATTAAATATTGCTGAAATATAGACCGAACTTCCACATTGCTCAAGGTCTTAATAATCTCCTCAAATAAGCTCTTATCTAATCTCCTCAAATCCTCAAATCGGGTGTAAACGAAAATGTACCGCTTTGAGGCCACCGGTGGCCTTCCTTGACCTGAGGGGTTAAACTCAAATCCAGTTAATACCGGCCTTTTATGTTGCATGTGATGCTTGATTCAAGTGCCGGCACAACGGAAAAATATCTCGAGTCAAGGGCAATACATAAAAAGCTATAACTTTCAATTTAACTGAGACTGAGTTGAGTTTGAATTGAGTGGATAAAATTACTTAGAGAAGCGAGTAATAAAAAATTAGCCAAGTGCGAGTCAGACTCGCCCGTGAAGGGTTCCGTAGTAACTACGCAAAATAACTTTGTTTTTCATAGTGTTTGTATGAATTAGGTACAAAGTTATATTTGGGGTTTTAGAAAATATGCTGTATCTCAAAAACTGCTGACCCGATCTCGTTCAAACTAATTTTCTTTGAAAGTTTACATTAAGATCTACAGCATATATTTTTTTTTTCTCACCGTTATTATAGAAGTTAGAGGGGGGACACACATTTTACCACTTTGGAAGCGTATATCTTTTAAAGGATTGACTTTAAAAAAGTGGTTTTAAAAACCTCAATATCATTTTTAAAGTCCTTTCTTTTTTTTTAAATTCCAAGATACTACACACGCATAAGTTTCATGAAAAAATATATTTTCTATTTCAGTTCCATGTATGGAGAGCCCCTTAATTTTGAATATTTTTAATTTTTTTCTTAAAATCGCAAAGTGGTTTACAGAATACATCTACTTACCAAGTTTCACATTTATGTCTTAATAGTTACGGAATAAAATGGCTGTGACATACGGACGGACGGACAGACAGACATACAGACATGACAAAACCTAGTGGGCCTCAAAGTCACAAATCGTGCCTCAAAGAGGTCGGTACTGTACCGACTGCTCTTTGAGGCACACGAAAACGAGGCTAGTCAATGACAACGAGTCGACTTGGGATCACAGGAATCTTACATCACTATGTGGATTCGACCATACTTGAAGCAAAAGTTAAACAGACAATGATATCAGGGTACCAGAGGTCATCAATCATGGGTCCCGACTGGGGATCGATTCTTACATGCCAACCACGACACGCTCCGTCACTCACAACGACTACATTTGTGATTTATTATACTGCCAATTATTGAGACCTACTCAGATTTAACTGTATAACTAAATAACTATAAAATATGAATCGGAATCCAGAACCTATTTTTAAAGAGAATTTGTTAGCATTCCTAGTGATGTTATGAAAATTCGTCTCGTGAAAGGAATTTTCAAAGGTATGCAAAACACGCTTTCAAAGTTCAAAAAAGAATATTGTAAGGATGTTTTGAAAGATTTCTTGTAAACTTGCTAAGTATTCCTTTCTATATTTTTGTTAGAAGTCGTTGAAGCGTAATGGAAAAAATCAATTAATCCTGATGTGATTTAGTTGCCCTCGTATACCGGAACGACCGCCAAGATCCACTTTATGAAACAACCATATAGTGAAACATTTCTTTTTTCATCTTTTGATCAGTCTGATACTGACATTAAAGCAATCTACCTGTCTGCTTCAAGCCATTTCCAATTTGGGCTTGTTTGTAGTAAAAAATAAATTGAACAATTTTTACTTTTTAAAAACTAATAGTCAACTGAAGTGGCCCTCGAAAAGAGAATCTGGAAGGGTTTGGAGGAGTCCTTTGTGCTGCAGTGGAACATCAATGGCTAAATAAAAAAAAATTACAACTAATTGCGACGTGAAAATACGTCTTCAAAGAAGTTATTCATTTCATTGCGTACTAAAGAAGTATTATACGTAACACTTACATTCACAAAAAGAAAAGAACAACACACTGCTAGGACACTGGCCTCCTTTTTAAGAAAGGGAATCGGCTGTATTCCACCACGCGAGCCCGGGTAGGGTTGCCAGATCAAAAAATCTAAAATACGGAGTAAATTAAACATTAATTTGAATTTAGGACATTTGATGAAAATTGAGAGTGAAACATAAAAAAGAAACATTATACTTTTTTTATGTTTCATCGAAAGACTGCTCCCGCTCGAAGCGGAAGGGGGAATATCAGTCTTCTACTGAATTAAATCGTACCCAGTTTCTTCAGTGGTCCTTCGTTTCCGGGACCGCGGTATCTCATTAGAACATTCCCACAACCCCGGTAGAGGCGTAACCCCGCAATATAATTCAAACTGCATACGAGTTGCTTGCCAGAGGATACCAGGCCTTAGGAATAAACCAATTTACACAGACGCACACGAACACGACCTAAAACCTATAAAATTAATGTTTCTCATTCACAATTAAGCGACAATAGCGTAAAAGCTAAGGTGTCGACCTTATGATCGAGACCTTGCGTAGGTTTGAACCCCACCTATTACAATTATTAATCATTCATTATATTGCCGTAAACCCACTCCAGACACAAGCATATTTCCCTTAGTTGGAGGGGTTATTAAGATTACTAGTAATGTGAATTCAACCCACATTGCTTCTCTTAAAAAAAAACAATCAATGAGCAAAATTCCAGTGAATATATACGAAACAAGTTCATAACAATTTACTGCTCACAACCTTACGTCAGCAGGGTTGTCGCCGCAAGTCCGACCCGGCCCTTTTGCACGTCCGATTACACTCTGTCCCCTAATGAGATTATTTTATGACGGTATTATGGCAGATGTATCACCCCTAAATGGATCCCTTCGTCATGGACAGAATATGTTGTGAGAGCTTTCGGAATAATTATATTATCATTTTGACGATAAGCCAATTTTCGGGTTTGTATGTGATAATTACTGTTATTAAATATTTGGTTGTTAATAACAGCCAGGGTCGATCTTCAAGGTTAAACAATGCTTGCCGAGGTTGGTTTATAGATGGGTGCCCGCCTTATCGCTAAAATAAATATTACATTATTTACAAAATGTGGTGGCTGTGATAGTTCACATGAATTTTTTACCCTATCATTAGATTCCCCATTAGACTCGCTCGCTCTGGGTAGAGTGGGAGTGTCAGACTTCTACCGATGAAAAACCCACCCTGTTCGTTCAGATTCCCTTGCGTTCCGGGGCTGTGATGTCTTGTTAGAACCGCGCCGCAAGGATCGTTAGACCTAAAAGAAGCAATTTTGATAAATCACGACCATCAATCGATTTGTATGTAACTAACCAACTGTTTTCACTTCCTAATAGTTGTGCAGTTACAATAATTACTAAGAACGAGAATAGAACGAAGTATTTTTGTATTTTCAACCGACGACCAAAAGAGGAGGTTATCAATTCGACGCGTATATTTTTTTTTTTTAATGTATGGTCACCGAGTACTCGAAGACGGCTGAACCGATTTAGAAAATTCTTTTTTTGTTTGATAGGGTATACATCGAAATTGGTACCATTTGTCACCAAGTCAGGATCTGGTGATGGGATCCTGGAGAAATCGAGGGAACTCTTCAAATATTATAGGCACACCTATGGCGTTTTGGGTATTTCTTATAGTAACTTGTGCAGTTGCTCTCAAAAAGTACCATTTCGGGAAGTGGAACTGATGATGAAGACCAAAGATGGTCGCCGAAACTACTCAATAATAAGTATTTCGTGGATTGCGATTCGATTACTTGAATATGGATATTAAGCACTTTATGCTCGTCACACAAACTCCTCAAAAATTAACGGCCCAGCATTGGGAAAAGTAATATTTTGTAAAATTTTATAAGTAGTTGACATTTAGGCTCTGGTAACTAGGTAAATTAAAAATCAACCAACTAAAAATAGTGAAATAAAAACTTTTTACCAAAAAAATAATTAAACGAAAATACAAAACATAAAGACACCGACTTCCGAAATTAAAGTTATTTTTCACTTTGCAGTGTTTTTTGGGAGTCGGTTTAATTTTTTGGTAAAAAGTTTTTTGATCGTAGCGTGATGTTATATAGCCTTTGTTACTCGCTGATCATGTAAAGGAGATGGCTAAACGGCTGCCCCCAGCATGAATAGGAATTTCACACTAACCCGTAATATTGAAATATTCATTCATAAATTATTTAGTGTTCAATAATTTCTTATAACTTTCGTGAACTAATAAACATAAAAAAGTTTCATAATTGATTTTATGCTTTGTTTTGGTTTGACATGACAAGATCAAGTACTGCAAGCTAGGGTTGAGACATATCGCATTTCCAGAATGTCAAATCGAAATAATTGAAGTAACATCGATTTTTAACATCGGTTATTAAAACGATTTATTTTCAGAAACTACTTATCTAGTTATACTTATAACTGGATAAGTGTGTTACTAACACTTCGGACGCACAATCTTACTACATATTTTGTGTCTGTCAAGGTCAACAACAACATTTATTTTTCTTTCAACTTTTTCAAGTATTTTATCGATTTTGTTTTCTTACATTTGGAATCTGATCCCTCTATGAAAAAAACAACCAAAGGTCAGACGTCGTTTGAACGCTCTGCCGTTTATTCTTTCATTGTGCTTTTTGGATTTGGATTTTTTCTAGTTTAGGCAGAATTGTTTACCTACCTACCTCAATACAGAAATTATAAATATTTGGTTCAGTTAATCTTTAAGATCTTTTTCAATACGTTCATCATTTCAACCATAATGTTATTCACATTGTTTGTCAACTTATCCAAATGAGTTAAAATAAAGACAGTATTCTGTCTTTATTTTAACTCATTTGGATAAGTAGTTTAGGTTTTACAACAGAAAACTTATATTATTATGATTTTTGTGGAGATTATCTATCGTAAGTCCGTTGTATTAAGTTTTTTTGGTACAATTACCACTTTGTAGATATTTAACTCATGTACCTTAGTGCAAAATCCCCAATGAAAATCACAATTATCGATTAAAATCGTCGCAGAAATATTAAAACGCCTAGATAAAAGTTTATAGCAATGTCATTGTTTGAAGTTTTTGTACCTTTGTCGTAGGAGTTACGTGATTTTATTTTCAGGATTGTGCAGATATGAAAAGTTCCTGAACCTTTTTAATTACAAAATACTAATTTTCAGCTATTCAGTAGTATATATTGCTAGGAATCATGTTTATTCATTGCTGGGGCAGTCGTCCATACTTCAATTTAGCCATGTCCTTTATATTGTGAAAGAATTGTTATTTTAAAATCGGTTCAATAGTTTTAGAGTTTATCCATTAAAAACAAAAATCTTTCCTCTTTATTTATTAAAATTATTTATTATTTATTTATTAAAAAATAGGTTCGCGTTTGACCACCATCTCACCTGATGGTAAGTGATGATATGGTCGAAGATGGAGCACGCTTACCTAAAAGTAACCTATTCACTCTTGACTTAAAGACTCCTAGGTTATAGCTATCGGGAAACACAGACTCCGGCAGGGAATTCCACTCCTTAGCCGTACGCACAATGAAGGTATTCCCAAAACGTTTTGTGCGTATGGGTGGGATGTCCACCATGTAACGATGGCGCTTCGCTGTTTGTCTCGTAGTCCGATGATGGAACGGGCTTAGCGGAATTAGACTGTGTAATTCCATCGCACGCTCCCCGAAATGTAACCGATAGAAAACCGATAGACTTGCAAATCGTCGTCGATGTTCAAGGCTCTGGAGCTTTAACTCGACCAGTGCATCGTTGCCAATGAGTCTCTTGGCCCGCTTCTCGATAGACTCAAGCGCGTCCAGGTGGTATTTAGCAGATCCATCCCAAAGATGAGAGCAGTACTCCATACACGACCGAACCTGGGCTTGATAGAGATTGAGCAACTGTTTGGGTGTGAAGACATACTTAATACATACTTTAAGAATACATAATTTATAAAGCATAACGCAATTATGTGTTTCAAATACTTACATAGTTGTATTCGAATCTATGCCCTTCCTCTTTTTCTAGAGAAAATAAAAGAAACTCAGCAAAAAATCCATTTTCAAATGCCAATGTCGTGTCAAACCCACACAAATATACACGGCCTACCTCCCAAGATTTTCAAGCCGAAATATAAAAGTTGTCAATGACAAGACGAGATATTTATGACACAACATGAATGGAGGGTGAGAATGCTGAAGTGTCCTGGAGTGTTCACTTTGACGTGTACCATGCCGCTCGAGGGCTCTCCACCAGGAACACAATTTATAGAGGCTATTGATGCACGCTTGAGGGGGTAAATGTTGGTGGGGATATCGGTTATTAATAACATAAATATATCACGGGATTTTACACGACGCGAGTGTGAAAGCGCTGCTACATTTTCGGATAGGGTTAAAAAGATTGAAGCAGACTTCATTGACAGCCTGCTGTAACACCGGTTTAGTTGTTAAGTCCTTATTTAATTCTGTTATGGTGTACAATAAAGATTATCTATATACCTATCATTGCAAGTATCAGTGGGAGACTTTTATCACCATTATTAATTGCATATATAAAATATTACAATAGAGTTGTCACATTTCTGTTCCAGATTTCCGGACACTAGCATGTCATAAGATCCAAAATCCCGAACACATGTGAAATCCAGCAACCATAGATAAAATGAATTACATAATCATAATGTGATGTAGGCTATCTCACATGGGATGAAGCAGCGAAGACCCATTCTATAGAATAATTATGTGTATCCTGTACCTATTACGTGTAAGCAAATGTGACTAACTTTTTAAGTATGTTCGACGAACTATTTTTGAGTCAAAGTCACTCTAATAAATAAACATTCTACACTCACGAGCAAAAGTATGAAATCACTTACTTGGAATTGATTCCGCGCGATCATGAGTACTTAATAACTAGTTAAGAATAATAAAAATTGACCAAGTGCGAGTCAGACTCGCCCATGAAGGGTTCCGTAGTAACTAAAATAATATAATATGACATGTATATTTATTTGACAAATAAAAAAAAAACCTTAAAAATTTCTTAAAACTAGCTTATTTCTATTTTTACAACCACGCTCAATAACTTTGTTTTTCATAGTGTTTGTATTAATTACAAAGTTATATTTGCGGTTTTATAAAATATGCTGTATCTCAAAAACTGCTGACCCGATTTCGTTCAAACTAATTTTGGTTGAAAGTATACATTAAGATCTACAGACATATATTTCTTTTAGATTTTTCACTTCATTATTATAGAAGTTAGAGGGGGGGGACATTTTACCATTTTGGAAGCTTATATCTTTTAAACGATTGACTTTATGAAAAAATGGTTTTAGAAACCCTTATATCATTTTTAAAGACCTGTCTATAGATACCACACACGTATAGGTTTCATGAAAAAAAAATATTTTAGTTCTAGTTCCATGTATGGGGAACCCCTTTATTTTAATTTTTTTCTTAAAATCATAAAGCGGTTCACAGAATACATCTACCTACTAAGTTTCACATGTATAGTCTTAATATTTTCGGAATAAAATGGCTGTGACATACGGACGGACGGACAAACAGACAGACAGACAGACAGACAGACAGACGAACAGACATATCGAAACTATAAGAGTTCCGTTTTTTGCCATTTGGCTACGGAACCCTAAAAATGGTACCATTTTAAAGGTTAAACGGTTAACTTTAAATTGATATAAATCAAATTCATTTAAATCACATCAGTATTTAACCTTTCGCGCGGAATCAATTCCAAGTAAGTGATTCCATTATTTTGCTCGCGAGTATATTCTATTCTATAATCAGCCTATAAGGTTCAATCTGCTTGGACACTGGACCTCTATCAATCAAATCTTAGAACCTTATCCTAAGATTTGATTGAGTGACTAGAGCTAAAGATTTAATCCGCCGTTCCTGCAAGCAACTTGCATGCAATTTCAATCACATTGCACGGCACTATCGAGGGATTGATCACACATTACACTTCAGTAGTCCTCAATGTGGTGGAAACTTGGCTTTAGAATATAGGGGTAAGAGCCGCACCTTTACACACAATCATCCACTAATGAATGAAGTTTATTTACAGGATGATCTGAAGCAGATACAAGCTATGTTCCCCTACTATGTATTCCAGACGAACACAATAGTTCTCTCAACAACCGAGCTCACGAGAGTACTCACACCACATCAGACATTCCACTTACATCCCAGCAGTAATAAGGATCGTCTCAGACAACAAATCTACATATTTTTCAAAGCGCACAGGAATTGCAAAACACGTTACGTTTAGAACAAGTCTGTACCGAGATATGAATATGAAAATCTGAGGACTGAGAGTAGATAATGTTAAAGAGACCGAGCTTTGTTTAATCTCGCTAAGACACCATTATACACTATCTACGTCACTATTTGAATTTCGAATCTTATTTTTTTAAGGTTTACAGGATAGATGTAGTGATAAGCCTATTAATAGAAGTTTAACATGAACATACATCATCACAGTACACTTACTGATATGTTTTTAGGTGAAATAACTAGGAGATTTATATTACCAACTAAGGCGCAAAAACTTAGCTTCTTTATATAAGTTCATGAAAACATAATTTTAAAATTAGTGCTACCATATTTTTGTCTATGCACGGATTTAAAATAGCATCCTTCAATACTGTGGCGCTTGCAATAAAAGCAGTGAGTGCTTTGCTACGCTACATACTTATGTCCCTGCTGTTCTATTCCTTACAGTGACTAAAATAAATAGCTTCTTCTTTTCGATTGTCCAACCTGATTAAACTCGCAAAACTGCCAGAAAATAGTCTATTTATAATAAATGATCTCAAATATTTGTCAATAGTTTTACATTGACATGTCAGCATCATCAAATTGATTATTTCAGCTAAAAGAAGTCCATTAATTATCCGTACCCAAATTGTAGCCATAACTACCAGCATACATCAAAATTAGAAAAAAAATATTATCAGGCCCTATAAATACTAGATTAAGTTTGAAGTTGTTGGTTTTGGTATAATCGACTTATGTATACATTTTAAATGATCTTTATTTTGAAAATTGGTAATTAAACACCACATTTACACGTAATGTTTTCCGTATATTTAAACTAGATAAGGTCGGTATTTCCTAACTGACTAACCCCGCGAAAAAAACACCGAAACTCAGAAACAGAACTCTTTTTTATAGGTCTATATCTAATGTCTGCTTTGACAGTTTACAGTGATCTTGTAAATCATCTTTTCCGTCAAATAAATTAGGTAGAGTACCCATCTCTGTGTGGTCTCTGTTCAATAATTACTCATGTGCCAAGCCGTGCTTACCCCAACGTTTACACACTCACCATGATTAACGTGTTATTTAGGACAATGTCCTGCTAAATTATGACGGCTATTTATTTTAGAGATTGCGCTGCCGTACGGAATTTCCGAGGCTCGCAGTATGCGAGTCAGAAGTGGAATTATACAATTTCAAACTGGCTTATGGTGTAAATGCGTGAAAATTAACGCGCTCTATTTTAGAATTGAATGTATGCACGATAAGCTGTGGATTTGTGAGTGGTTGAGTAAATTACTCAGTGATACCATTTGTATTAATTAGGTGGTGAAAATTATAACATACTAGCTGCTGCCCGCGACTTTGTTTGTGTGGAAATATCGCACATGCGGTAGTAGATTTTGTTCCAGCAACCCTTCAGCGTCTCGTTGGCAACATGATGGTGATGATCGCATACGGTAAATATACAAATATTTATCTTTATTGATATAATATGAAATAGATACTTTCAAAATTAAAGTAATTGAATTATGAATGACGATGAAGTTTAACCTAAATATTAGAATTTTTTTCCTATGTCACCTAGATGGAACAGAGGGCGTCCACAGTAGTGATTCATCAGAATGATCTTAAGTTTCTCGCTTCACTTCATTCCACGTCATTCCGCTGCTAGCCCGGCTGGACTACAAAACCGGCTCGACTGGAGATTCCAGGTCCAACAGCAGGCAACAGGACTACGACTTTGAAGATAAAAGAAAGCCGAAATTAGATGAAAAACGTAATGACCTAAAAGCTAGACCACCCACAGCCATCACTTATAATGTAGTTAACGGTGTTCTTATAAGTCCTCTTTGTCCTCGGATTTTTTTGAACGTAGTTGCATACTTGATACTTCAGGAAAATATCTAGTGTTAGGTGTTAGATTATCAATCTTGCAAATATATGCATATGCAAAAGGAATGCGATAAAAAATATACCACATGCAAACTATACTATATAATAATATCATCTAGTTTTTCCTGAAGTATTAGTTTGGTATGGATTTCCGCAAAGTAACGCCTGATTTCATTCTGTATATAGTTGGATATATAGAGCACATGAAGAAGCAGCTCACCAAAGCTCTCATCAACCACCATAAAAAGTTATTTATGCAATCGCATCATCATCATCATGAACCCGTGAATACGGCGCTTGCAACAGTACCGAAACATCGGAAACTATAAAAGGTAAATATCGCCATGATTACGCAAAAAAATAAACGAACATTGCAATCTTATAGACAAACGGTATGACTGAACTTATTCGCAATGCTAAGCTTTGAAATTTAGTTACTATAAGCATGTAAAAGCAAACTTACATGGTAATAAGAACTCCTTTTTTTTCGGTGGGAAAAACATCAATGATGGTGGCCCCCAGAAGGCAATAGCCCTATCCCCGTCAATGCTACTGACTGTAATAAGTACTAACATTTACTCTAAGCTGCTACAACATTCATAATTTCCAAAAAATTTATTCCTCTTACCCGTAAAACACGAAGCAAGCGGTGTTTACCTTTAATTAAATGTGCAGTAAAAATCGTTTAAGTTCTGATGATAATGCAAGTGACCATATCAGTTTAAAAAAATATATTAACAAATTTGATGAAACTATATTTTTTTAAACAATTTCCTTTTCTTATTCTTCACTTTTGTCGTAAAAGTTTACCGCAATAATTTATCACAAAATAAATGGTGAATGTCTCCAACAAACCGAATTTATTGAGAAAACTGGAAGTGTTCCAGTTTTCTCAATAAATCCGGTTTGTTGGAAAAACTGAAAACTAAGTTCTTCCTTCTTTGTATTAGTTATTGTCTTGCCAATCTCCAAGGTTTTAAGAACTGTGATCTGAAATGATTTACAACGTATCTACACTTCGTACCACTAATAAAACACAAAGGAAAAGAGGTTTGACATTTTATGAATTGATGTTTTGTTTTTACTGCGCTTTAATTTACTTTACTAGTGTAGGACAGAGGAAAGGAGAGTGTTCTGGTACTCATGCTGGTTACTTTTGTATTGTTCTTCAAATCGTTAAGCTCCTTGTTCTAAGTTGAGCTATACGTCATCTGACAAATGCTTGTGCTGTATGGACAGGCCCACTCAAATCTGTGAGCATCTTTCCTCAAAAGATCGGCTCAGACGGTAACCTACAAGGTTCCCATATATTTTAACTAGTAAAGATTGTATGCAATAACTTTAAAGAGGGACCCCTGAGTTTGTCTCGGTGTTTCTTCTCAGGGTAGTCAGGAAACACCCGCCTCATCTAGTTTAAATTTACGAAAAAAATGACGTGTAAAAGTGTTATTTAATAACCAATTTGCAAAATAAAGATCATTTATCATTTAAAAGAAAGTTTCACGTTTTAAGCAAACTGCCATTTTTATTTAAAACTGTCAGTATTATAGTCCGCAGTTCAGCTGGATATAAGCCCCCTTTGGTTTTTCAACCGACGACAAAAAAAGGAGGAGGTTATCAATTCGACGCGTATTTTTTTTTTTAATGTACGGTCATCGAGTACTCGAAGATGGCTGAAACGATTTGGAAAATTCTTTTTTTGTTTGATAGGGTATACTTCGAAATTGGTACCATTTGTCACCAAGTCAGGATCTGATGATGGGATCCTGGAGAAATCGAGGGAACTCTTCAAATATTATAGGCACACCTATGGCGTTTTGGTTATTTCTTATAGTAACTTGTGCAGTTGCTCTCAAAAAGTACCATTTGGGGAAGTGGAACTGATGATGAAGACCTCAGATGGCCGCCGAAACTACTCAATAATAAGTATTTCGTGTATTGCGATTCGATTACTTGAATATGGATATTAAGCACTTTATGCTCGTCACAATGCATATGGTGATGTATAGCTGGTGAAGTACCAGGAGAACTCCTCAAAAATTAACGGCCCAGCATTGGGAAAAGCAATATTTTATAAAATGTTATAAGTAGTTGACATTTAGGCTCTTGTAACTAGGTAAATTAAAAATCAACCAACTAAAAAGAGTGAAATAAAAACTTTTTACCAAAAAATTAAACCGACTCCCAAAAAACACTGCAAAGTGAAAAATAACTTTAATTTCGGAAGTCGGTGCCAAAAACGAAAATACAAAACTAAAGACACCGACTACCGAAATTAAAGTTATTTTTCACTTTGCAGTGTTTTTTGGGAGTCGGTTTAATTTTTTGGTAAAAAGTTTTTTATTCGTTATAGAATATGAAATGTGAATAAAACTGTATGTGCGCTATATTTTACTGTAGCTACTGTGGTCTGATGGCCACTCAAAATAATCCATTGCGTTTATCCAACAGAGTAGATTATTTTAACGCTTCGAATAAAAGATTTCCTTTTATCCTTTTTGAATGAAAATTGTTTGTATTATACCTACTCTATACAATGTAACTTTGAATCTATTAGTGAGTAAAACAAGCTTTTAAAACACTCATTTAGTATTTATTTTTATATAGCTTAGAGAACCTTCAGATGGCGATTGGAACTTTTGAGTGAAGAGCAAGGAGACATACACTTTTCTCATTACTATTATCTACCCTTTTCCCAACTATAACATCCAGTACTGGAAGCAGACCCGAAGTCGGTTTCCAGTCTGACTACTGAACACTTGTGTTTTACATGGAATGACTGTCTGACCTGCACAATCCAGTACCAGGGCGGCATGATACCACTAGAGCAAAACTGGTGGCAGATTTTCTAGCCTCAGACTAACCGTATCGACTGTCAAAGTTATACAAATGACAGCCGGGAACCACCGCTTGCTGCAGGGAAGCCGCTGTCAGAAGCAAGTGATAAATAACATGATGGCTCGTGAACACAATAAGAAATCTAGTTCGTTGAACTGTCTCCAACAACTCATTTCGTAAATACGATAGATAAAGAGGTAAAACCAACAATTCAAAACATAAACATCCAGTTCATTAACGGCTACGCCTCCGCAACGGTCCTCAAGCACCCTACAGGCTCTAAACAAACTAAACGCGAACCAGTTTGTCTAAATCAAAACAAACCCCAACTATATCAATCGATTTACGTTTAATTACATTTTGAGCAGCGCGTTGACATTTCGTTCGTCGTCAGCTGTGAAATCGGCCGCCATCTTGAAGTGCCACGAAAACCGCAGGCGTGCCGCTGACTGGGCACTTTCACGCGTGTTTACACATCGCCTCGCACATCTGCCGTCCTGGTACCTAACGGGAACGGACGGATTATTTAGTGATTTGCGTTAACGTAATATGGGTGAAACGGGATGTTCCGTTTGGCTGGGTTGATATTTTCTACCCAAAATAATTAAGCCTATCTGTTACAATTTAAGTCTCTGTTAATTGAAACTGGCCTAAATAATTAAAGATGGAATTATTTTGTTGAGTTAGAAGAGTTCGTTTACTTCACTTAGACTTTAATTAGGACAGTTGTTCTTCTCAGTAGGTTCGGTGGTTGTCAAGTGGTAACTTTGTGTCGAGAGAGTCACTCTCGGCCGCTCTATCACCCGCCGTTATTCTTCCCTGGTACCTATAGTCTTCTTTTTCCTGCACTCGTGAATTGGTGTTGCCGTAGGCTGCATTAACCTGGTATGTCTATCTCATCGGGGATCGCCAACGCCTGGTGGTGCAGGGCTGGGTAGAGGGCATCAATTTAACACCTTTTTTTCACCTTTTGTTTAGGTTGAAGCCATTACCTTTCCCTGCACCACCAGACGTTCGAGGGTATTGTTACCGCAAAGAGAAATATGACAATTAAAAGTTAGCATGCGTTTGAACAGTTGTAAGTTGTATAATTTACTTAGGATAAATATGTAAAAGTAGAGCGTCAATAGCCTAACTGCTAAGGTGTCGGACTTGTGATCGAGAGGTCACGGGTTCGAACCCCACCCTTTAAACTATTGACGTGAACCCACTCCAGATAAAATTTTCAGCTTAGTTAAAAGGATTAGCAAATTGCTAGCAATATGAATTCCACCCACATTGCTCAGATCTCTTTGGAACAAAAAAAAACAAAATAGTGAATTGAATCTATATCTAAATAGGTTTTTACTTTGGTTATTTTTGGCAGACGAGTTCCAGTTATCTAAAGTATATAGAATAAATTAATGTTAAGTATCTTATGTACAAACAAGTTTATCTATATCTCCATTAATTACGTCTTTGGAAGTGGCACTAACCATTTTGGGAAGGTTACATTACACTACATTGTTTAAACACAAACTCTGGGCAACACATTAATATTTGAAACCGATGGGAATAATATTCATGGAATAGTTAGCATTTATAATTCTAATCTACTGCACAGGACAATGTAGCCCGTATTAGGGTGACCATAATCATTATGACAAAGAATTGTGTTAGATATGAACTACACTGGGAAATGTATTTTTGTATAATCATTTTACCTAAACATTATGAGGAGATATAATTAAAATGAAAAATGGTGAAAGAAACCTCAAAATAATTTTTAAAAACCTATTTAACGACATAGTCCGTCGATTTTTATATTTTCATTTTTGACAATATAACGTGTAATTTAAAGGGTATATACATGCATGCATGGCTTCTTTGGATGATAACAAACGATATGGCAAGGGTTTTTTAATCCTAAGTCTACGTGTGTAGAACTTATATAAATTCCAATACACTGATACCTACCAGAGACCGAATTTTTCAAATTAAGAAGAACGAAAAGAATTATCGTGTTATTGGCAAGTGACGTGGAAAGTTATTGACCCTCGTAGTGCTGTGACACGTTTGTTATGATTGGTATTCAAGAAATATATGAAACCAATAATTTGGTACTTATCAATTCTTTGAGTCAGTTATTTTGTGCTGAAACTGTGCATAGAGACTCCATACCAGATGTTGTTTTCAGCCCTTTTGGATAGATATGGGGTTTTGATAACTGATTCTGGTCAATTTTGATAACTGTTATGTCTTTAGTGACACTCCCAAGGTTAAGACAAATCGATTGACGTAATAATTATCAAAATCGGCCCACGCGTTTGGTAACAACAAACATACACAAACTATACTTATACTACATAAACTACATACATAAACTATACTTATATACATAGACTATGAAACACATTATCCTACGCAGTCAGGTAAAAAGAACCTAATCACTTTTTATATTGTCGATCCTCCCAAGCAAGAACTCGGTAATCGAAAAATCAAAATTTTACAGGGGAGAAGATTTAGTGATTTTATCAAAATTATTGAAGTCATTGATGTATTAAATGGAAGCAATTTTTTTGCGAAATGTTCACTGTGTCATTGATATGAAATTCCGTTTATTCAAAACCTAGTTATTTAAGAAAAAATAAAATACCTAAAATTCTATACCTACACAAAATATCATGTGTGTCATGATATCTTTGTAAATATCATTAGGAAAAATCTAAAAAAAAGTAGCTAAGGTGTATTCCGGTCTATAGATGCCAAATTTGACATAACAGCATAAAGCCCATAATAGCACATTACCGAGTTCTTCGTTGGGGTGTGTCATGATATCTTTGTAAATATCATTAGGAAAAATCTAAAAAAAGTTGCTAATGTGTATTCCGGTCTATAGATGCCAAATTTGACATAACAGCATAAAGCCCATAATGGCACATTAGCGAGTTCTTGGTTGGAAGGATCGATGTACATTTAGCAGAGCAGTCTTTTATTCCTATGAGATTAGATGTGAAGCTCGGTGCTATGTACAGCCGGAAGCTTCAAACTTCAAGGTTAAGCAACGCTTGCCACGTTTAATGCGTGGATGGGTCACCCACCTTAACATTCACACTCCCCGAGAGAAAAACGCAGCAAGTGGTGGTTCCCGGCTGTCATTTGTATAACTTTGACAGTCGATACGGTTAGTCTGAGGCTAGAAAATCTGCCACCAGTTTTGCTCTAGTGGTATCATGCCGCCCTGGTACTGGATTGTGCAGGTCAGACAGTCATTCCATGTAAAACACAAGTGTTCAGTAGTCAGACTGGAAACCGACTTCGGGTCTGCTTCCAGTACTGGATGTTATAGTTGGGAAAAGGGTAGATAATAGTAATGAGAAAAGTGTATGTCTCCTTGCTCTTCACTCAAAAGTTCCAATCGCCATCTGAAGGTTCTCTAAGCTATATAAAAATAAATACTAAATGAGTGTTTTAAAAGCTTGTTTTACTCACTAATAGATTCAAAGTTACATTGTATAGAGTAGGTATAATACAAACAATTTTCATTCAAAAAGGATAAAAGGAAATCTTTTATTCGAAGCGTTAAAATAATCTACTCTGTTGGATAAACGCAATGGATTATTTTGAGTGGCCATCAGACCACAGTAGCTACAGTAAAATATAGCGCACATACAGTTTTATTCACATTTCATATTCTATAACGAATAAAAAACTTTTTACCAAAAAATTAAACCGACTCCCAAAAAACACTGCAAAGTGAAAAATAACTTTAATTTCGGTAGTCGGTGTCTTTAGTTTTGTATTTTCGTTTTTGGCACCGACTTCCGAAATTAAAGTTATTTTTCACTTTGCAGTGTTTTTTGGGAGTCGGTTTAATTTTTGGTAAAAAGTTTTTTATTCGTTATAGAATATGAAATGTGAATAAAACTGTATGTGCGCTATATTTTACTGTAGCTACTGTGGTCTGATGGCCACTCAAAATAATCCATTGCGTTTATCCAACAGAGTAGATTATTTTAACGCTTCGAATAAAAGATTTCCTTTTATCCTTTTTGAATGAAAATTGTTTGTATTATACCTACTCTATACAATGTAACTTTGAATCTATTAGTGAGTAAAACAAGCTTTTAAAACACTCATTTAGTATTTATTTTTATATAGCTTAGAGAACCTTCAGATGGCGATTGGAACTTTTGAGTGAAGAGCAAGGAGACATACACTTTTCTCATTACTATTATCTACCCTTTTCCCAACTATAACATCCAGTACTGGAAGCAGACCCGAAGTCGGTTTCCAGTCTGACTACTGAACACTTGTGTTTTACATGGAATGACTGTCTGACCTGCACAATCCAGTACCAGGGCGGCATGATACCACTAGAGCAAAACTGGTGGCAGATTTTCTAGCCTCAGACTAACCGTATCGACTGTCAAAGTTATACAAATGACAGCCGGGAACCACCACTTGCTGCGTTTTTCTCTCGGGGAGTGTGAATGTTAAGGTGGGTGACCCATCCACGCATTAAACGTGGCAAGCGTTGCTTAACCTTGAAGTTTGAAGCTTCCGGCTGTACATAGCACCGAGCTTCACATCTAATCTCATAGGAATAAAAGACTGCTCTGCTAAATGTACATCGATCCTTCCAACCAAGAACTCGCTAATGTGCCATTATGGGCTTTATGCTGTTATGTCAAATTTGGCATCTATAGACCGGAATACACATTAGCAACTTTTTTTAGATTTTTCCTAATGATATTTACAAAGATATCATGACACACCCCAACGAAGAACTCGGTAATGTGCTATTATGGGCTTTATGCTGTTATGTCAAATTTGGCATCTATAGACCGGAATACACCTTAGCTACTTTTTTTTAGATTTTTCCTAATGATATTTACAAAGATATCATGACACACATGATATTTTGTGTAGGTATAGAATTTTAGGTATTTTATTTTTTCTTAAATAACTAGGTTTTGAATAAACGGAATTTCATATCAATGACACAGTGAACATTTCGCAAAAAAATTGCTTCCATTTAATACATCAATGACTTCAATAATTTTGATAAAATCACTAAATCTTCTCCCCTGTAAAATTTTGATTTTTCGATTACCGAGTTCTTGCTTGGGAGGATCGACAATATAAAAAGTGATTAGGTTCTTTTTACCTGACTGCGTAGGATAATGTGTTTCATAGTCTATGTATATAAGTATAGTTTATGTATGTAGTTTATGTAGTATAAGTATAGTTTGTGTATGTTTGTTGTTACCAAACGCGTGGGCCGATTTTGATAATTCTTACGTCAATCGATTTGTCTTAACCTTGGGAGTGTCACTAAAGACATAACAGTTATCAAAATTGACCAGAATCAGTTATCAAAACCCCATATCTATCCAAAAGGGCTGAAAACAACATCTGGTATGGAGTCTCTATGCACAGTTTCAGCACAAAATAACTGACTCAAAGAATTGATAAGTACCAAATTATTGGTTTCATATATTTCTTGAATACCAATCATAACAAACGTGTCACAGCACTACGAGGGTCAATAACTTTCCACGTCACTTGCCAATAACACGATAATTCTTTTCGTTCTTCTTAATTTGAAAAATTCGGTCTCTGGTAGGTATCAGTGTATTGGAATTTATATAAGTTCTACACACGTAGACTTAGGATTAAAAAACCCTTGCCATATCGTTTGTTATCATCCAAAGAAGCCATGCATGCATGTATATACCCTTTAAATTACACGTTATATTGTCAAAAATGAAAATATAAAAATCGACGGACTATGTCGTTAAATAGGTTTTTAAAAATTATTTTGAGGTTTCTTTCACCATTTTTCATTTTAATTATATCTCCTCATAATGTTTAGGTAAAATGATTATACAAAAATACATTTCCCAGTGTAGTTCATATCTAACACAATTCTTTGTCATAATGATTATGGTCACCCTAATACGGGCTACATTGTCCTGTGCAGTAGATTAGAATTATAAATGCTAACTATTCCATGAATATTATTCCCATCGGTTTCAAATATTAATGTGTTGCCCAGAGTTTGTGTTTAAACAATGTAGTGTAATGTAACCTTCCCAAAATGGTTAGTGCCACTTCCAAAGACGTAATTAATGGAGATATAGATAAACTTGTTTGTACATAAGATACTTAACATTAATTTATTCTATATACTTTAGATAACTGGAACTCGTCTGCCAAAAATAACCAAAGTAAAAACCTATTTAGATATAGATTCAATTCACTATTTTGTTTTTTTTTGTTCCAAAGAGATCTGAGCAATGTGGGTGGAATTCATATTGCTAGCAATTTGCTAATCCTTTTAACTAAGCTGAAAATTTTATCTGGAGTGGGTTCACGTCAATAGTTTAAAGGGTGGGGTTCGAACCCGTGACCTCTCGATCACAAGTCCGACACCTTAGCAGTTAGGCTATTGACGCTCTACTTTTACATATTTATCCTAAGTAAATTATACAACTTACAACTGTTCAAACGCATGCTAACTTTTAATTGTCATATTTCTCTTTGCGGTAACAATACCCTCGAACGTCTGGTGGTGCAGGGAAAGGTAATGGCTTCAACCTAAACAAAAGGTGAAAAAAAGGTGTTAAATTGATGCCCTCTACCCAGCCCTGCACCACCAGGCGTTGGCGATCCCCGATGAGATAGACATACCAGGTTAATGCAGCCTACGGCAACACCAATTCACGAGTGCAGGAAAAAGAAGACTATAGGTACCAGGGAAGAATAACGGCGGGTGATAGAGCGGCCGAGAGTGACTCTCTCGACACAAAGTTACCACTTGACAACCACCGAACCTACTGAGAAGAACAACTGTCCTAATTAAAGTCTAAGTGAAGTAAACGAACTCTTCTAACTCAACAAAATAATTCCATCTTTAATTATTTAGGCCAGTTTCAATTAACAGAGACTTAAATTGTAACAGATAGGCTTAATTATTTTGGGTAGAAAATATCAACCCAGCCAAACGGAACATCCCGTTTCACCCATATTACGTTAACGCAAATCACTAAATAATCCGTCCGTTCCCGTTAGGTACCAGGACGGCAGATGTGCGAGGCGATGTGTAAACACGCGTGAAAGTGCCCAGTCAGCGGCACGCCTGCGGTTTTCGTGGCACTTCAAGATGGCGGCCGATTTCACAGCTGACGACGAACGAAATGTCAACGCGCTGCTCAAAATGTAATTAAACGTAAATCGATTGATATAGTTGGGGTTTGTTTTGATTTAGACAAACTGGTTCGCGTTTAGTTTGTTTAGAGCCTGTAGGGTGCTTGAGGACCGTTGCGGAGGCGTAGCCGTTAATGAACTGGATGTTTATGTTTTGAATTGTTGGTTTTACCTCTTTATCTATCGTATTTACGAAATGAGTTGTTGGAGACAGTTCAACGAACTAGATTTCTTATTGTGTTCACGAGCCATCATGTTATTTATCACTTGCTTCTGACAGCGGCTTCCCTCACGTTTGTCAAAAATAATACCAAGGGAACTTACATACATACTCTGGGGATAAGCGAATCGTGTTTATTCGAAATCCTTCCAGCCACGACAAATAAACACATTTTGAGGCGGGTTGTGTTTCACGCGCACATTAGGGAAAAGTGACGTTACCTGATAGACCCATTCAGGCCAGACGGGGTTGCGGAAACTAAAGAGACAGGATAGTTCCTTTCGCTCCACGCAGAGGTAAATTCAAGATTTTCCACCAAAAAAAAAACATTAAATTTACTTTCACAATTACAATATAAGTATAAATCAAATTGTAAATTTATAATATAATAAACTAACAAGGTAGGCAGGCTACGCCTAAGTGAGTACTATCCTTACCGAACTGCTAAACTTGCTCATTGTAGTATGATCTATTCACACAGCTTCATACAAACAAAAGAACTGTAATAACGAACAACATAAGTAGTTTTTCTTAATAACAAAGTTTATGACATACAAAGAAACATTGCCAAACCGTAACTTTTTCTATGAAAAAAAAAAAAGAAATATCCGCCCGTTACTCAGTCAAATAAGGCACTAGACTGAAGAAATGAAGATGTCTAGACAACGCCAATACAGTAAAACGATATTGAGCCAAAAGTTAAGTAATCTTAGAAGAACGTTTGAGTATTTAATTCTGTGAAATTAAATAAAAAGCCACACAAAAAGGAAAATCTCTAAAAGCAATTTTCGAACCCAGCGAGTCCTACTACCCGATACTTTTCTAATGGATTGAGTTCCACCCTGGTACATTTATACGGGGAATTCAACGAATACTGAATGTTGTGATTCTTTAAATGAATTTAAAGCAAAAGTCGAAAAAAATATTATAAAGGTATTTTTTCAAGAATGATAGTCGACGATACGGAGAAAACAATCAATGATCAACAAACAAACTTACAGCCTTATTTAGACACTCAAGATTTAGGTAAAAGACAACATACATAACAATATCCCATGTCTGCAACGTGTAACTTAAAGGGTATATACATACCAAGTGCATGGCTTCTTTGGATGATAACAAACGATATGGCAAGGGTTTTGTAATCCTAAGTCTATGTGTGTAGAACTTATTACAAATTCACTGATACCAGAGACCGAATTTTTCAAATTAAGATGAATGAAAAGAATTATCGTGTTATTGGCAAGTGACGTGGAAAGTTGTTGACCCTCGTAGTGCTGTGACACGTTTGTATTCAAGAAATATATGAAACCAATAATTTGGTATCAATTCATTGAGTCAGTTATTTTGTGCTGAAACTGTGCATAGAGACTCCATGCTAGATGTTGTCTTCAGCCCTTTTGGATAGATATGGGGTTTCCGTTACACGTTGTATAAATGGCGGCGCTGTGAGCGTTTTTAAATTGTTGCTAGTCAGAAACGGGGTAGTGTTTTCACTAATAGCGTGTGACGTAACTAACAAAGTACGCCTTAGAGAATTTGTTTCATCCAACGACGTTTAGTGTGATATCTTATTTTAAAGTTCTTTAAGAAATACGTTTTTAACACGCTTTTATTAGGTCGAGCTGTAACTAAGTACGTAATAAAATCTAAGGATCTGAATTACAAGCACTTGTAATTGTTGTATCATCTTAAATCTTGTCAATTATATGTAGATTCGATGACAATACAGTATTATGGTACCATCGAGCTGGTCTGATGATGGAATTGAAAGGTGACTCAAATTGGGCTCATTACATATTCTGTACATTTGTCCTGGTGACGAGGACACATCATTATTATGGTATCATTGAGCTGGTCTGATGATGGAACTGGAAGATGGCTGATGGAATCTGAACTATCTACTAGTAAACATATCGAGTTTGTGCTCATTACCTTTTTAGTGCAGTAAATAAAAGCGTGTTTTTAGCTTTTTTTCAACTGCAAATTTATTATTACCACAAAATATTAGGTACTAGGTGCCTTACCCCATCTTTGAACGCTACATTTAAATTCTCAGTATTTCTAGAGCGTTCAGTTTTCCTATACCGAAGTAACCATATGCAACATACAAAGTATGTAATATTCAATAAACGCAGGCATATCATGGTGAAATTGCCTTGTATGTAGGCCGGTGTCAATTTTATGCAAAGTTGAGCTAGCAACGAACGCCATTGCAACCGCGCTGAGCGTATGCGGCACACTACAGCCGAACAAGTGTTGGATATTAAAGCTAACAGTTCAACTTGTTTTATGTCGAATTTATACATATAATGTAATGTATTTAATTGATTATTCTTGTAGTATGTGGAATTTATAAATATGTAATGTATTTCATTTAATGTAATTTGGTAATGATATGTTTGAATTTGTGGATTACATTTTTTATTTAATGTGTTTTTTTTTTATTTAATCTTTTGTTATATAGGTAATAATACTAGTATAATAATATTATTCCAAGAAAAAACGTTTTCGTTTCTTGTGTTTTTTTTACATATATCATTTTTAAACTTTAAACTGAATTTACTTTTTTCTTAAACTTAAAATTAAATGGATCTTTAATTGGAAGAAAAATTCTTTCAAGATTGGGATTTACGCAGGAGTTTTCCTGTGTAAATCACTGCGTGCTCCCTCCCACGCAAACTAAGTTGCGGCACAGCTAATGTTAGAATTAAACGATATTTTAGTTTTGATCCACTTCGAAGACCTATTAGCATAATTCTGTAATGCTCCTGCTCGATTTAAAGGAAGGGAATTATGTTTTTCTTAATGAACCGTTTTCTATAGATTGTACTTCGGGGAGTGTGCGCAGGAGCTCCATGACCAGATTCCTCCATCTTCATTTCACTACCGGTCTACCATCCACACTTGGATTATATACCGTCTTGTCGTACCAAGCGCTTCTCCTCCACATTTATTGTGCGCACAGCCAAGTTGTGGAATTCTCTGCCGGCTTCTGTGTTCCCTGCCACTTATGACCTTTCAGCCTTTAAAGCAAGAGTAAATAGGCATCTTCTGGGCTCGTTCGTCTCATCGTAGACCTCATCTATCGCTTACCATCAGGCGAGATCGAGGTCAGTGGCGGGCTCATCCGTAATAAAAAAAAGATGTCAAGGAATACATCGTAAGGAAGCCAGCATATTCCAGGACCAGAAATCCGAAGACATGCATCAAGCGTGTTGCTACCCGCTAGTAATCTTTAAAAAAAAAAAGAATTAATTAATGGACTAGGCTCCCGTGGTGAATTACGGTCCATTCTCTCACAGAGGGGAGGCATGTGTTCCAGCTGTGGAAACTTTATATGCTGATTATGTTATAGGCAGATTTTTTTAATCAATGATAGGCTCGAGTTTGACTACCATCACACCTGACGGTAAACGATGATGTGGTCGAACAAGAAGCACGCTTCCCTAGAAGTAACCTATTTACTCTTGACTTAAAGACGTGGTTATTTTTATCAACTGATGTTCTTTTTAGTTAACCTTCCATTGGGATTCAAGATCCTCGTTGCTCATCCGACTCAACGCATACGCATTCATAAATAAATTGCGACGTTGCCGTCCTTCAAGTACGCGTGTACAGAGTGTTTATTTTACGTATCAATTTAACATTTTTAGTGAATATTTTAATATAAAAAAAAAACATTTTGTTTTCGAATGGTAATATATATATTTTGGATGTATGGATGCTATACTGTTGTGGATTAACGGGAACGCCCTCTGTTAGTTAACATACTGTATATCGAGATTCTTCCGTTACTCGTAAACCACGTTAAGCTGTTGGCTGGTGGCTGCTATTTATTATGTTACGTCAGAAGCCAGAAAAGCTGACAGAAAATCTTGTCTTGACACCCTTGGGTATCGTGTTACCCAGCTACTGGTTTGTGGAAGTTAGATAGGCAGACGTTCCAAGTACAACACTATTACCAGTTAGACTGGAAGCCGACTCAAATATAGTTGGAAAAAAGCTAAGCAGATTATTATATAGCCGAATGGCAAAAAACGGAATCCTTATAGTTTCGTCATATCTGTCTGTCTGTCTGTCCGTCCGTCCGTATGTCACAGCCATTTTATTCCGAAACTATTAGGACTAACATGTGAAACTTAGTAGGCTTTGCGACTTATATTAATCTAATATATAAAATTCTCGTGTCACAATGTTAGTTACCTTACTCCTCCGAAACGGCTTTACTGATTTTTACCAAATCTTATATGCATATTCAGTAGGTCTGAGAATCGGCTACTATCTACTTTTTATCCCGGAATTCCCACGGGATCGGGATTTACGCGGGAAATCGTCCCACGCGAACGAAGTTGCGGGCAGCAGCTAGTTATATGTATATATTAAGAAGTTCCCTAGCCGAATGGCAAAAAAGTTTCGTCATATCTGTCTGTCTGTCCGTCCGTCCGTATGTCACAGCCATTTTATTCCGAAACTATTAGGACTAACATGTGAAACTTAGTAGGTAGATGTATTCTCTTTGCGATTTTTATTAAAAATTTAAAAATAAATAAGTATATAAGGTTAAGAGTTTTTGAGATAAGTACAGCATATTTTCTAAAACCGCAAATATAACTTTGTAATTCATACAAACACTATGAAAAACAAAGTTATTGGGCGTAATTACTACGGAACACTTCATGGGTGAGTTTGACTCGCACTTGGCCAATTTTTCATTGATAGGTACCGCGCCGATTTTACTGTGAGGGAGAGAGACAGAGCTACACAGCACTATCCCTGTTACACAGGCTGATTCATCATAGCAGATTCAGTTGATAATGATACATTTAATAACAAGATTAAAAAAAGTACGTTAACTCAATTATCTATCCGAGGATAAGTTACAGACGTTACGGGTTCATAAGTACGATTAGCCAAAGGGGTGCAACTGGGGGAAAAACAAGTTTTAAATTAAGTCAGACTTTCTAGAGCTTTGATACTCATCTCGATGTTTCGTATAAATTAACAACTGCGTAGCTAGTGTCGGTACCTACAATTATTTACCACAGAATGTTGTTTACGAAGCATATTCGTCAAAATTACCTAAATGTGAGGCCTTTGAACACACTAAAGAAAGCATTTTGCAGAAGTCTCGACGGTATATCAAATTATTGTTTTTGCTGATTACTAGCACGATTTCCCGCCTAACGACGTACTGTCAGCGAACGTGTTAAGGTCGCGTTTTACGTCCACCTCTCCAGCTGGTAAGCGATGATGTCGTCGAAGTTGAAGATTGCTTATCTAGAAGTAACCTATTCCCTCTTGAATTAAAGATCCTCCGGTAGTAGGAAAGCTATCACCAAACTCGGACTCGGACTCCAGTAGAGAATCAAGTAGCTGCATCGATTTTTATGTTTGACACCGAAAGTCAGATATTTTAATGTACTCTGGGATTTGTATGGGAAAACAAGTGTTTTTTTTTTAATTTATTTATTTGATGAGCCTATAATGAGCCTGCTCTTAACCTCGATCACACCGACTCACACACACATCAAACGACACATCGACTCGATCGATTTCCACTATGTTCCTCGTTTTTCTCCAAAAACTTTCATCGTACCTTAACAAAAATATGAAGAAGAAATTTAAGTACCAAAATTGGTGGAACCATTTTCGAGTTTTTCCCTTCTGCTTTCGGAAAAAATAATTAGGGCATGGGCAATTATGAGTAACACAAGCAATTGGCAAGCTATTTGCCGAAGTTTTTTTAATAGTTCTTGATACCTAAGCGTGCTTCTTTGACCACATCATCGCTTACCATTAGGTGAGATGATGGTCAAACGCGAGCCTATTATAATCAATAAAAACACAGTTTGTTTTTTTAGGGTTCCGTAGCCGAATGTCAAAAAACGGAACCCTTATAGTTTCGTCAAGTCTGTCTGTCTGTCTGCCCGTATGTCACAGCCATTTTATTCCGAAACTATTAGGACTATACACATGATATTCCACAACTTTTCCACAACTTTCTTTTCTTTTTTTTTTTTTCACACAACGCCATCTAGTCCCAAATTAAGCAGAGCTTGTGATATGGATACTAGACAACTGATAAACATACATACATATTTCTAAATACATACATATTATAGATAAATTACACCCAGACAAAGAACAAATGACCGTGCTCATCACACAAACATTTGTCCTAGGTGGGAATCGAACCCACGACCTTGCGCATAGCAGTCAGGACCACTGACCACTATACCAACGGGCCTGTCATTGCCACATGAAACTTGGTAGGTAGATTTATTCTGTGAAACGCTTTCTGATTTAAAAAAAAAAAGATATTTACAATTGAGGGGGGCTCCTTATGCATGGAACTGAAACTGAAAATATTTTTAGTATCCATAGAAAGGTCTTTAAAAATGACATTGAGGTTTCTAAAACCACTTTTTCATAAAGTCAATGATTTAAAAGATATACGCTTCCAAAATGGTAAAATGTGTCCCGTCCCCCCCCCTCTAACTTCTATAATAATGAAGGGAAAAATCTAAAAATATATGCTGTAGATCTTAATGTAAACTTTTAACAAAAATTGGTTTGAACGATATCGGTTCAGTAGTTTTTGAGATATAATATATTTTCTAAAACCTCAAATATAACTTTGTAATTCATACAAATACTATGAAAAACAAAGATATTTAGCGTAGTTACTACGAAACCCTTAATGGGCGAGTCTGACTCGCCCTTGGTCAATTTTTTTATTGATAATAGGTTCAACTGGATAATAAGTGGTAATTTAGTCGAAGATGGAGCACGCTTACCTAGAAGTAACCTGTTCACTCTTGAATTAAAGACTCACAGATTATAGCTATCAAAACACGGACTCGGAGAAATCCACTCCTTAGCAGTACGCACAGTGAAAGTATTTTCAAAACATTATGTGCGTATGTGCTTTTAAGTTGAACTTCTGTAATATTCCTGTTTCCAACCGGGTTCATAATGTATATTAATATGGTTATTGTGTAAGGGAAACCCATACTGCTTTTAGTACGGAAATTGATTTAGTGAAAGTACTAGGGAAGCAGATGTTACCAGCCTGTTGCCGTTAGTATTAATATAAGCGTATGATTTTTGGCGTTTATTTTATGATGGAAGGTATATTCAAGGGTATAGAAGTGGAAAACTATTTATAACATAATTTGCTTGCTTCTGCCTGCGGTTTTGCTCGCAAGTGTTCCAGTTTCCGACATCAAATATAGCTTTTATATTGCCCAGACTTAATGCCTACATATCTAAAAAGTTGGATTCAAATCCGTTTAGCAGTTCCGGAGATTAGCGTGTACAAACATATAGACATTTTATTTTAAATCTAGTTCTATTACTATTTCTAAGCCCCTCAATTATTTTCACTTCAAATTAATTCACTTTTCTGCTGTTGTATTATATGTACATTATTTTGTTGTAAATATATTCAATACACACTTTTTTTGTATTTTAACCGACTTCAAAAAAGGAGGAGGTTCTCAGTTCGTCTTGAACTTTTTTTTTAAAGTATGTTACCTCATAACTCAAAGACGGCTGGACCGATTTGGAAAATTCTTTTTTGTTTGTTAGGGTATACTTTCTAGTTGGTCCCATTGTCATCACGTTAGGATCTAATGATGGAATCATTGAGAAATCGAGGGAACTGTTCAAATATTATGGGCACACCTATAGCCTTTTAGGTATTTCTTATAGTACCTTGTGCAGTTGCTCTTGCAAAGCACCATATGGGGAAGTGGAACTGATGATGAAGACCACAGATGGCCACCGAAACTACTCAATAATAAGTACTTCGTGGATTGCGATCCGATTACTTGAATGTGGATGTTAAGCACTTTATACGCGAACGATGTTCAGCTCTACTTCACCATAATGCATTGATTATGGTGAAGTAGAGCTGAACATCGTTCGCGTCGGAGGTTTCTTCCGCGTAAATCCTGATCCCGTGGCAATGTCTCGATAAATGGATGCTACAAACTATTTAAATGCTACGGATGAAATGGATGTTACCAAATTTCATTCAGATCTGTTTAGTACTTTTTACGTGAAAGAGTAACAAAAATTCATACATCTATACACCCTTACTTACCAACTTTCACATTTGTAATATTAGTAAAATAGAATGGTGCCTTAGTAAGCCAAAGTTTGTATTTCAGAACATCAGGGTCCCCACCAAACCAAAATAAAAAAACTGCAAAATAAAAAGCTATGTACAAAAAATTTATACAAAACAAGTAGCTTGGAACCCAATACGCGTGTCAATTATAAACAGCCTCCCAACAGTACCTACATACATACGTCCCCAATACTTCAAGCTCGGAATTCGACTGCGACGTAAATTACTAGGAACAAATGCCGCCGCTCACGGTTCTCAAAATACTTACGTCGAATTTTGCTCACTTATTAATTACGAGCCAATTTCAGGGCACGATGTGCCTACCCAGTAAATTACAGTAAATGGGACGGGATTTTTACAGTTATTTTTAAGAAAGTAATGTTGATTTCTAAATACAAATCAATATTTGTCTATGGCATGTTATTTTTCGTTTAAAATCCGTTGTTTTCTTTAGGTTTTTGTTTTTCTGTAATTAGGCCATATCTAAATACGATATTTGAATTTTGAATGTTTGTATGTTTTTGTTTTAATTACGCCAACATGGCTGAATAGATCTGGATGATTTTTTTTAGAGAGATCAGAGTCTAGAATAGCACACAGGCTACTTTTAGACCGGGAAATGTCCACGCGAACAAAGTCGCAAGCAACAGCTTGTACTAAATATCTGTTGGAAGTAATCTCTGAAATGACGGATCCGGTACGTTATCCGTGACTATAAATTCCTTTTATAAGCTTCCAAACAAACCGATAATGACAATGTACCTACTCAAACATGTAAGGGTTTTTAAATAAACACACAAAATTACCCGTATACAAACATCTACAATATAGTATATTCTACCAATCTATTCTAAATCAAACAAAACGTTTTGTCCTGCATAACAACAAAAAACATATTTGCCATATTATGAAACCTTCGTAAAAAAATCTTCATTTTCATTAGTGTCCCAAACCCAAATTATTCAATCAAAATCAAAACGACATGATTGAAATAAATAACAATAAATAAACATAATCCACCAAAAAGGTTTGCTTTCCAACTCAATATAAACAGCCAAAGATCACGAAGGTTTTTTTTACAAGTTAATCACTCGTGCTTTTGCCCGAACAAATAAACGTTCGAAATTCGAAACGACCACATAAATCGGTTTTCAAACGAAAAATATGGCGTCGCGTCCTGAGGGACGGGAATTGAGAAAATAGAACAAAAAAGAATATACCTTTAAACGCTTAAGTGTATTTCGCAAACAATAATGCTTATAACCTGGACGACAAATATAAACAAGCAAATAATTCTTAGAAGTATTAATAGATTCTAGGTATACTGGAAAAGCTAAATAAACAACACAGAAATATCATGAATTCATGTCACGTATGTGTGCTTTGGTTAGTTGACTGAAAAAATAAGAGTCAATCATTTGACAAGAGCTTCGTTGAGCATAACCGCCACTTTGTGCATAGTGATATTGTTAATAAAATAATGCATTAGTTTATAGATATATATAGATATACTATTTATTGTACCTACAGCATAAGAGAAACAAATAATCGCTAGAAGTGATCTTTTATACGACCTTTGTTTGGTCTTTGGTCTTCTATAGATTTGATACAAAAGGATAGTTTATTGTGTAATAGAATATATTTTATCTGTATGGGCCAAGTTGCCAATTTTGTAATTATAAAAGTATGTATTAGTTTACAGTTACTAATATTATGTATGTACATTTTTATATGAGCCAGATTAACCTGAAAAAAAAAATCCTGGGTTACGTTACGTCAATGATATAATCAAACATACATAACACGTTTAGGACAGTGTCTGTCTACTAAGCTGCATGCCGTGTCGATTAGCGCACGTTTCAAACATTTGTATGCCCGTTCCCGATATAGGCTGTGGACTCATAACGATTGTTATACCCGGGATTTATTTAAAGAGAACTAGCAAGCTAAGTATGCTTATGTCTGGAGTGGGTTCACGGCAATAGTGTATTATCGAGAGGTCACGGGTTCGTATCCCACCATACGAACCCGTGACCTCTCGATCACAAGTTTGACACCTTAGTCATTAAGCTATTGACGCTTAAAGCAGAAAATCGTGATATGTATCACTAGGTTTACCTATCTACTTATTTTCATTTCTGTAGTATTACAGCACGGAATAGATGAATAAGGTTGGAATGGTAATGTGGGCGTGGCGAGCGCGCCACATTTATGACACGACAATCACAGCGCGACCGATTAATTCATTCACCGCGTTTAGTGCGCTTCGTATTAGGTACTTCGGAACACAGAGCTCTACTTTAAAATGGCGTGTTGGGCAATTATAACCTGTAAAACAAAAAGTCAAACCGCAAGTATAGAGCGAGGAGGTATATCTCGTTACATTACGAGTAGTCAGAATCCAGAAAATCTCACACGGGCTGCCCAACGGGTACCGTGTTAATACCTACTAACGCTAAAAGCTTACACGTTCGCTCATTAGCACTCCAAATAACCAGCCTCTCAGCAATAGTTCAAAAGATTAAACATAATTTTTAAAACACATAATTCATTGCTAAGTAAGCAGTGAACACATTAGCATACTAAATCCACGTGAGCCCCGAAACACCCAACTTTGTGCAAAAGGGATGAACAGATTTAATAATGCGACCATTTTACTGGGTTAATGGAAAAGAGTGACACTTTGAGGCTCAAACACTTTACGTTACAAACAAAACAAAAAGTTTTGTGACTCGGGACACAATTAATGCGGATGTGTGTATTTGGAACTATACTTTTTGACTAAAATTGTTTATCCTTTATATTTTGGATATAATAGCTGCACGGGTCGATCTTTAACCTCTCAAGGACCGCCATTATTTACGTCAGCCATCCGTCAAGCACCGCGGGCGGGCTCTTATCGTAAGCGTAACCTGACCTCGGTCACAAACGATTTTAAAACTTATCTTTACTACAAATACAGTTTTAAATCGGTCGGGGTTTGGTGGCACAAATTTGTGCCAGCGGGGCTCAACTAATACTTGTTTTCTGGCACGTTTTTGTGCCGCTGGGGCTCTAAAGGTTAAGGTAAGTAACGTTTTCCGAGGTCGGTCGGGTGCAGGTGACCGCCTTAACATATAGAAATTCCTCCTTGCCTCGTCAAGCATGTTTATGCCTTGGTCGTGGCTGTCATTCGAACCTCTTTGACGGTCGCTACGGGTAGTCAGGAGCCTTATGACTGCAACCAGTGTTGGTCCTCACTGAAGGAATTGATGGACACTTCCGACGATGCCAAACTCTTTACCCAGATTTGGGCCGAGTCCATATAGCTTACCATCGACACGCAAAAAAGCAGAATGGCACCAGTCTTGCCATAGGGTATGGTATTGTTACGCCAGTCGCTTAGCGAAGTACGTCGAGAAACTTCGACAGAAATCTAGAATGTTCGAGACACTAACGCCATCTAGCGGTGAGTAGCAGTACTGAGTATGTCGAGAAAGTTCGACTGGCTTCTAATACGTTCGAGACACTAATGCCATCTAGCGACGAGTACTGAGTATCTCGAGTAGCTTCTGGAATATTTTTGGCAGTATAGGCAGTGAGTAAATTTTACAAGAATGTTCTAGTACTCATAGACCGAGGTATAAATAGATAGCTGAAAAACACAGACAGCAGTCTTATTTCAAGATACGAGACGATATAATCGAAGCTTTACAAGAGAATTTCGGTGCGATTTAAGTGCTTAGTGACGAGTATCGTAGTGCGAATAACTGTGTTAATTTTTATTTGGTGTTTATTTAAATAAAGTGTTAATTTTGGTTTAATTGGTGTTAATTATTTCTATCCCGAACCCCAGGTCGTAACAACATTATCTAGCTCCTGGGCTGTGGAAGTCAGGTAGGTAGTAGCTCCATGTATATCAGTAGTTCTCAGCTGCATCAGGTTAGACTAGAAGATGACTTCAATATAGGGAAAAAAGGTCAAGCTGATGAGGATGTTGATAAACCTAGAAAGGCCGTAATGCCAGTAAACATAAAAAAGCTGCGATTATTGGTAATAGGCACAACAGCGATGGATCTGTCTGGATATCAGAACAGACTCAGTATACCATGAAAGGCACAACCACTCTGTTGGATGAAACCTATTGTTTCTACTCGGTCATCATATCGGTATATCCCACGGAATTGGTGAACTCCTTAGGAATGCCCAGTGCATTCCGCTCCTAGAAGGGTTTACCAATACCAGCTTGATGCACTTGAGTCTATAGAGAAACGGGCGAAAAGGCTCATCAGCAACGAGAAACTGGTCGAGACAAGGCTCCAGAGCCTAGAACATCGACGACGTGTTGCAAGCCTGTCAGTTTTCTATCGGTTACATTTCGGGGAGTGTGCAATGGAATTAAACAGTCTTATTCCATCAAGCCCGTTTCATCATCGGACTACAAGACAAACGGCGTTGCGCCATCGTTACATGGTGGACATCCCACCTATACGCACGAAACGTTTTGGGAATACCTTCATTGTGCGTACGGCTAAGGAGGGGAATTCCCTGCCGGAGTCTGTGTTTCCTGATAGTTATAACCTGGGAGTATTTAAGTCAAGAGTGAACAGGTTACTTCCAGGCAAGCGTGCTTCATCTTCGACCATATCATCGCTTAACATCAGGCGAGATTATGGTCAAACGCAAACCTGTCAACTATAAAAAAAAAATGATTAGTCATCGGAAAATGATTAGTCACTCCACCAATTTCTTTGGTAAGTCGTTCACAGCTCAAGCAGTATGACTATGAAATACTCTTCCCGTGTCAGTAAGACAAGCACAAACCTTTCCTTCTTTCAAAAACATGGTAAAAGATGTCTTTAATTTGTTATTACATATTTTTTATATATCTCAGCTTTGTTTTTTATGATTATACAGTATGTTAACTAACAGAAGGGCGTTCCCGTTCACCCGCAATAGTATAGCGTCCATACATGCTAAAAAAAATATTACAATTCGAAAACAAAATGTTTTTATTTTTTTAATATTAAAATATTTACTAAAAATCTTAAATTGATACGTAAAAGAAACACTTTGTACACGCGTACTTGAAGGACGGTAACGTCGCAATTTATTTATGAACTAGCTGTGCCCGCGACTTCGTCCGCGGGGAATAGTGACTTTTCGGGCAGCATATTTTGAATTACATATACCGTCGTTTGGGTAGCTAAAAATTTACTTTACAGTAATGCTTCTCTGTATACGATATTTGACGTATGGCCATCGGGGATGAAAGCATACAGGCTCCTAGGATTACTAATCCGTGACAGAGCCACATACAACAGACCGTGCGAGAAACAGCTGATACCTACTTAGATCTACACCCACAACTTTCAGTGTCTGACCTTGGGCTTTATTAATTGTCATCGCAAAACATAGGCTGACTGGATACTGGACTCGTTTAAAACTAAATGAAAAATTGTTTGGAATGAGAGGAATCCGAGGAATGAAAACACTTTCACCTTTTCCACACCCTGTTAAAATCTCTGCTTCTATCAGATTTCGTTGTAAATTGGTCACTTTTAACCTGGTGCCATTGCAAAGATTTGGGGGGCTTAAATTTCTAAGAAGCATTATGGGTACGCCTACTTTTAATTTTATTAAATGTGCTGGTAGTCCAGGTGCATTGAGGGATTCTAAAAATTCTACTGGGTAGCTTGTAGATTCTCTAGCTTTTTCGCAAAGCCAGGAATTTTCGCAAGTTGGTATTTACGTTGCGTTTCCATACACAGATGATATGAGGTCTCGCATTGATGAAACTATGTTGCATAGGTTTTCATTAAGAACAACTTTTCCTTGTTCCTGCGGATACACACCGTTACGAATCTCAAGTAGCAAATCTGAAAATTCTTGAGCATTTTCGTTGCCTCCAATTTGCGCACGCATATTTAATGTCAAATGCAAAGGGATAATGTAATACCACAGTCGAGAACTCTTTAGGCAGGGTCTAACTTCATCAGCCCTTGTTCCACGTGGTATTACAGGGAGAGTCTGACGAAAATCGCCACAAAAAGCATAGTAATGCCACCCATGGGTTGATCAATTTGCTTGACATCACGCAACGTTCTGTCTACTGCTCTACTGCTTTTAGATTGACCATTGTGGACTCATCCCATATAATAAGGCTACAATCACAATGAACCTTAGCTTTATTGCTGGTTCTTGAAATATTACAAACAGGGCTTTCTGTGCGGTCTAAATTGATCGGAATTTTGAACATTGTATTGAGCAGTTTTCCCACCTTGCAACAATGTGGCTGTTATGCCTGATGAAGCGACAGCAAGCGCGATTTTACCTTGGCTTCGTACCTTCGCCAAAATAACTTTTGTAAGAAATGTTTTACCCGTTCCACCGGATGCATCTCCAAATAGCATTTCTCCCAAAGCACTATCAACGCTGCGGCACACCCGATCAAATATCAAACGTTGTTCATCAGTTAGCCTCGAGACATCAATTAGTATAATTTCGGCCAGGTCAATTGGATCATAGTTGGTTTCCATCGCGTAATCTCTATTAATACGTTCACCGTCAAATGATGCCTCCGGCATGCCATATTGCGAAATAGGATTACCCCCAATAGATGTAAATATATCTTGAATAGCCAACAAACAACGATTCAATTGACTTTCACGTAATCTCTCCTCAATTGGGTTGTTATCATTAAGTTGTACGTGCCTAAAAAAATCCTCAACCAATTTGTTCTGATACTTTAACCACAACTGCGCAGCGTCAGAAAGTGCACAAAACACCAGCATGACTGCAAACAAATGTTGCAACCGATGAGGACTTTCGCTAATACTTGCTTCTGACAAAGAATCATCCCAATGTTGATCCCCATCCAGCAAGTGACGTGCCCGGCAAGCGGCTTGGTATGTAGGGTGTACGATATTGTCAACTTTTCGGAGATCGGCAAAAGAAGTAGGCCCTTGGACAACGTGCAGCAGTAGGCGCAGGTAAAAGCATTCGGAGTTATTTGAATGTACCCTACCAATGACATGATCTTCAAAAATACCTGGTTCACCTACTACGGCTGTTCCATGTCTTCTGCGGTTAAAAATACCCTGTTTGTATATTATAGGTATAATACGATGGAACTTCGTTGTATAAGAGTGAGTGTCTTAGCAAATGCGTCTGTTTCGCAAAGATTAAAGAAAGCGAGCAGAGTGGTTCGTCTTGGGTTGTCCAAACGCTCCGTTACATTATCAGGGTTGAAGTATATTCTTTATCCATCTGTGCCTTTCGTTGTTCCCTGTTTTCCCTATTTCATGTTGTCATCATTCGAGAACGATTTGAACTCAGTCGAGATTCTCGCTGAGTCGAAGTTTCTGCAGCACGAAACCTAGCCTGATGTTCCCGAGTTGCAGAGAGCCTTGCCTCACGACCTTTCTCAGATTCCTGTGATCGAACTAATCTCATCCTTTTAGCATTTCTGCTACTTTGGGAGAGGTTGGATCTTCTTCGAGGCATTCTTACAATAAAATAGTACTTACTACTTAATGCACAGTTATTTAGTAAACACGTACTATCGTAAACCATTAAATTATAAATACTTACAGATTATTATACAGTCTAAAATTATCACAGTTTAAGTAATAAGTGTTAAGACGTGTAAACCAAACGTACTACCTTTATAAAACAAAAGAATTTCTAGAAAAAATAATTACTTACCTGAGCTAATGAACTTATACTTAATAAAGAAAATCAAGAAAAGAAATGCCTAACCTGTACCAAACACTTATAATATTTATATACAAACCCTAAACACAAATTAAGATAAGTATACCGAAAATCTAGGAAAGAAATGCCTAACCTATAATACCAAATACTTACAATATTTATTTACAAAATTTTATAGAAAATTAAGAAAAAGAACCTACAAACCCTAAAATATAAATAAATGAAATATGCAAACAGTCAGTATTCAAGTGAATCGCAATAATCGAATGCAACTATTCGCCTATACTCTCCCGGATACGTGCGTTCGCTACGAATAACTGAATCCTTATGGCAGCGGCCATAAAGTTCGCCAATGTTCGCCGTGATTCTTTAAATTGACATAACTTTTTTATTTATGAACCGATTGACATGAAACAAACACTAAATGTTAAGTGAAGCTTACTACAATATAGAATTGAAAACCGCATCTAAATCGAATAAGCCGTTTTTGTTATTAGCGTGCACAAACACACAGACAAACAGACAAAAAAAAATTAATATCAATTTCGGGTTCGGCATTGATATAATAACAACCCATGCTACATTTTTTCTATATATTTCCATTGTACAGACACCACTTTTCTACAATTTAATTATATGTATCTATAGATGACGGGCCGCGTGTACGGCGTTCTAATTGATATGCTTATACCATTGCGGGTGAACGGGAACGACCTCTGTTAGTTAACATACTGTATATATGTGTATTGAGTATGGAGGTTATTACTTATGTATTGTATGTAAGTGAATAGTAAGTACACCATGGACTACCCGCGTATTTATTTTCTCCTGCTGTATCAAATCCATCCAAAGGCTGTCTGTAAAAGATTGCTTTTAGTGTTTTTGTTTTAAGTCCCTTTGTAGTTTTAAGTCCTCATTTAATTCTGTTACGGTGTACAATAAAGAGTATATCTATCTATCTATTTATTTATCTTACTTCAAAAAAGATAACATAGGTATATCAAAATTTTGCACTGAATCCCACACTAGGATACCCTATGTTGTGAGGTTGCTTCGTCACGTGATTATGATGAGAATGTTGACCCTACAGAGGTGTAAAAGGTTTTAAATAAAATCCAGGCTACGTTTTAAAAAAAAGAACATTCGAAGCATTTGACTGCAAAATTGTCCGACATCTGATTTTAGGAAAAAATATCCAATACGCGTCACAAATTAAACACAAATACCTAATACGCTATTGGCTAGTAATGTGAATTCTACTCATATGGCTAGTTCACTTTTTAATTTTAAAAAAATATATGGTAAATAAAACATATTTTAATTATTTAGCGTTTATTTATTAAATATAATTGTAAAAATTGGCCAAGTGCGAGTCAGACTCGCCCATGAAGGGTTCTGTAGTAACTATAATAATATAATATAATATGTATAGTTATTATACAAAAATAACCTTACAAATTTCTTAAAACTAGCTTATTTACATTTTTTTACAACTACGCCAAACAACTTTGTTATTTCATAGTGTTTGTATGAATTAGAAAAATATGCTGTATCTCAAAAACTGCTGACCTAATCTCGTTCAAACTAATTTTGGTAAAAAGTTTACATTAAGATCTACAGACATTTATATTTTTTAGATTTTTCACTCCATTAATATAGAAGTCAGTTAGTCCCCCCTGGACACACATTTTACCATTTTGGAAGCGTATATCTTTTAAACGATTAACTTTATGAAAAAGTGGTTTTTGAAACCTCAATGTTATTTTTAATGACCTGGCTATAGATACCACACACGCATAGGTTTCATGAAAAAAAATATTTTCAGTTTATTTCCATGTATGGAGAACCTCCCTTTAACTTTAAATATATTTCATTTTATTTTTTTCTTAAAATCGAAAAGCGATTTCAGTGTTAGATATTCTATCTATCTTCCAAATATTCTTTCTATTCTATATATCAATCATATGCTATAAGGAGCAATTTTTCTAAAGCAAATTCATTAGCAAGTAATCTACTTTGTAATTCTCGGCTTTTCTTTAATATAATATGGATGTATTATACATATTATATTAACCTTCCTCTTGAATCACTGTCTATTCATGACCTGATTCCTCCATCTCCCTTTCACTACCGGTATACCAGACTCACGGCTGGGTACCACCCACACTTGGTTGATATACCATCTTGTCGTACCAAGCGCTCCACATTTATTGTGCGCACAGCCAAGCTGTGGAATTCTCTGCCGGCTTCTGTTTTCCCTGCAACTTATGACCTTTCAGCCTTTAAAGCACGAGTAAATAGGAATCTTCTGGGCTCGCTCGTCACATCTTAGATCTCATCTATCGCTTACCATCAGGCGAGATCGAAGTCAAGAGTGGGCCCTTCAGTTATTTAAAAAAAAAAACTGCATAAAAATACGTTGCGCAGTTCGAAAGTTTTAAATTTTAAGCGTACAGAGGCGAGAAGCAACTTTGTTTTATATAATGTAGGATCACGCGTAAGATTTTGCTATGAACATACACACATCAAAAGTGTCTAGGGATCAACATATATTTTTGCAATAACTTTTCTCCTGATTGATATTAATTAAAATTTTCTTTAAGGATTCATCAAATAAAGTGTTTTCGTTTGTCACAGTAACGATAAACCAAGTCACCTTTGCATTAATAAAGAAATTTGCCATTTTCCTAACAAAGGGATTTTTGACATTTGAACCACTAACATTAAAGTTCGAAAAAAAGACTGAAATAACAGTTTTCTTTAAAATTTTATTGGGTAACTTAAACAATTAATAATCCGTGTTTCTACCGCGAACACTAACAACACAAGAACATCGGTTTGGCATACTCAAAATGAGTTCATCCAAATCACGCTGTGGAATGGCCGCCCATGTTCGTTGCAACAACAAAAAAAGGTCTTCTTGCGACTGGATACCCTCCATATTCGGCAGAGCTCTTCTCTGTAGCATATCCCATGCATGCTCAATCGGGTTCAAGTCTGGCGACTGAGCAGGCCAGAGCAGGACATTGATGTTAGCTGCGGCGAGAGTCTGTCTTACAACACTTGCGGTGTGCGGTCGTGCATTATCATGCATTCACTGAAATAAGGGACCGATTTGCATTTGTAGAGGAACGATGACGTCAGATACAATCGTCTCAGCATAAATTTGAGCGTTGAGGTTGCCTCTGATCGAAATCAACCCAGTTCTTCCGCCGATCCAAATACCCGCCCATACCATGATGGTTCCACCACTATAAGGATGGACTTCCTGGCAGGATTTTAATCGCTGTTGGCGTCCAGGGGTTCTCCAGTGTCGTATACGTCTTGTATCCGGTCTCATACCAAAACGAGACTCATCAGAAAAGCACACGAAACGCCATTGTTCTTCTGCCCAATTTCTGTGTTCAAGAGCCCATTGATATCGAATCCTACGATTGTGCATTGCTATAGGTGGTACCCGTAGCGGTCTTCGGGAATGAAGGTTCACTTCATGCAAGCGGTTTCTGACTGTTTGGTCGCTAATTAAGTTCCCTGAAGAGTGATGAAGCCTCACGGCTAACATCATGGCGGTTATTGTTGGAGCTCTTCGAGTTAAGATTTGAATGTATCGGTCTTATCTCCGTGTGGTGCAGCGATACCGTCCTCCATGGCGCTCAGCCACGGTACCAGTGCTTCGGTAACGTGTCCAAAGTCGACTGATAATACTCTGACTTGTATTCAGAGCTAAAGCCACAGTACGTTGCCGGGAACCAGCTTCTATCATTCCCACGGCTCTGAGCATTTCTTCCCTGCTTAAATGACGTCGCCGCTCCATAATAACGTTGGTTTTAATCAGTAGTAGGGAAACAGTAGCACTAATAATGTCTTCAATGCGTTGTATGTTTTTATAGGGAAAATATTGACAGCTGATTTTCATCTTTTACTCGAATTTGATTAACAGTTCCTGTTTCAAATTATGAAATGCACCAAAAAGGATCCATATAAATTTATAAAATCATAAATTTATTACAAAGCCACATCTCAATCTCAAGAAATCCGCATAAAAATGCTTGATCCCTAGACACTTTTGATGTGTGTACATAGCAACTGACCTATCTAAAAGTCTTCATTTTTCAATAAACACTGAAACTCAGGCACCATACACGAAGAAGGTAGCCATACCAACTTCAAAGACTTTAGAAAAAAGATTCTATAGCAATAAATCCTCTATTCTTTTCTTCTCAGCTCACTAAAACGCGACTTCAAATGAAGAAATCAGATAAGACAATATAAAAGTAAATAAGTACCAAGCCAAACGGTATAATAAAATCGTGGAGAGCTGGGACAATTCCCAAACCAATCCCGCAACGCGGACACCACTGTCTCACTTCTTTATTACACGTATACGTTACGAGGAACGGTTATTCGTTTCTTTGCTCGTCTCGGGTTATTGTGTCTATAAACTATCTCTAGATATGCCCTCGGAAACCGTCAGAATGCGATTGCACGTTGTCTGTGATAAAAGTTCTCTCATTCATACTGTTTTATGTGCTACTTGCTGTTGGAGGGCATTTGGTTATGTTTTGTCACTGGTTGGCCAAAAAAAGGCAGTAATGGTTTTGTCTTTAGTATGTCATGCTGCGCCATCCAAAACAGCCTTCAGCGGTTATTTCTTCTTCTTTTAAGGACCACGGCTGTATAACTTGGCTAATGAGTCGCATAATATCTATCCCAATACGAATAGGGAATGTAAATGGAAAATCGCTAAATGGCTTCTTGGGCTTAATTATGAGGAGACAGGACTACTTAATAAACACAGAGACTTTTGTAAAGGTACACACATACTAGCACATGACATACACAAACACACAAACACCCACACACGCACATTCACACGTGCACGAAAACGTTTTCAAAACTAACACTCTCCCTTAATTCTAAGTGTCCAATCTTTGTTCTGTAATGTGTCTGGGTTAAGGTGGCCAGGAGACTCATGACACAAGTTTTCTTAGTATGGGCTCATGTCTCCCTACCAAAAAATTGTTTCAAGAAATTTTGTTATAAGTATTTTGTGGGAGAAAAAAAAATAGATAAATAAACACGATACCCTTTGGCTCGACCAGTGACAAATTTACTTCCCTTTATGACAGTCAAAGATAACGAAATGACAGCGCGGATCAAAGGCTTATCGTGCTTTCCGAGGCACGGGGGTATCACACCGTCAACTTCCAAACTCCGTTCTACTACTGAGAAATTTCTTACAAAAAAATCCAATACCATTTTTTACCCGACCTCGTACTCAGCCGTCGCGCTTCCAACCACTCGACTAACGAGGCAGTTTTGGTAGGCTGTTGTTCTAAATTTAAACTAGCATTGAGTTTTTTATTAACAACAAGAATTTTTTTTGCTGCTGGCCCAAATTACGATCATCTGCAAAAGAGGGTCACGGCACTCAAATACCTGTTCCGGCTAACTTGTCTATGATGTAGTAGTTTAAATTATGTAACAAGCTATTCGCTGTGTCAGCGTGTACCTTCGCAACTTTCTCTAAGCTGGTCAGTTGCCGCCAAACATTAGCTAACTTAAAGAGCGAGAGAACGTTTGTGGTATTAGAAATAACTTACACGTTATTTTGTTGACGAATTGATTTTAAAATATTTGCAGAATAAATCAGTTCACAATCTGTAAATTATAAATAAATACTCGATATTCAGTTTTCAAAAATCGAACTCCGAGGACTTGTGTATTTTACGTTCTTTGAGGCTGTTTTATATAGCAAGTTTTATTTTTATAGCGCAGTGATTGTAAATGACAAAAAATATAAAATTATTATTTAAACTGTGCTTTAAATAAAATCTCGTGATGTGGTGGTTAATAGTGCTGTTAGTGACGTGCCTGTTCTATTATTCCCGGAACCGTTTGAGATACTTTTCCTCTAGGGGTGTGTGTACGCTTCCTCCTGTGCCGGTTCTGGGAAATTTGACAGCTGTCACTTTTGGGCGGGAAAATTTTGTGGAAGCAATCGCGGCTGGATACGACGCATTCAAAGATCAAAGGTAAACGAACCAAATGATGGGCATTTGAGAGATATGCGTTCATTCGCACAGATATTATGTGTTTTCTAACATTATGGGCTCACGTAATCGTAGGTATAAATTATACGGAAATAGAGTTTTTTTATTATAATTTTGCTTTTTTCGGTTACTTTATTCACGTGTACATTCCAATGACAATATTAAAAACTTTTTACCAAAAAATTAAACCGACTCCCAAAAAACACTGCAAAGTGAAGTGCAGTGTTTTTTGGAAGTCGGTTTAATTTTTTGGTAAAAAGTTTTATTTCACTCTTTTTAGTTGCTCGATTTTTAATTTACCTAGTTAAAAAAGCCTAAATGTCAACTACTTATAATCATTTACAAAATATTGCTTTTCCCAATGTTGGGCCGTTGTGACGAACATATTGTGCTTAATAACCACATTCAAGTAATTGAAGGGGAACACATGAAATACTTATTATTCCTATTTATACAATATTGAGTAGTTCCAGTGGCCATCTGTGGTCTTCATCATCAGGTCCACTTCACAAATGGTGCTTTTCGAATGCAATTATACAAGTTACTATAAAAAATACTCAAATCACTATAGGTGTGCCTATAATATTTGAAAAGTTCCCTCGATTTCTCCCATCATCAGATCCTGACTTGGTGACAATGGGACCAATTTCGAAGTATACCCTTTCTAACCAAAAAAGAATTTTCATAATTGGTTCAGCCGTCTTCGAGTAATCGGTGATCATACATAAAAAAAAATATACGCGTCGAGTTGATTACCTCCTCAGTTTTTTTCATCGGTTGAAAAATGAAAACGATTTAATTCAGATTTTTAAGGAATTCATAGAATGTTAGTAATATTAAACAAAATACTTACCTAATACTAGTGTTAGTAACAGAAATGCATTACACTATAACGCATTACAATAAATTATTTATTATCTAAAGAATTAGGTACCTTTAGACTGCCGGGGCTGCGGGAATATTCTAACGAGTTTCCGCGGCCCCAGAACGCAAGCACAACTGAAGGAACTGGGTGGCTTTTTATTACAACCTTGGCTTACAACAACCTTATTGGCAGTTAACATTCCTACGCAAGAGTGGCATTGCCCCGTTGTATGGCAACGCTAAGCATTCTAAAGTAACAGCCAGCCCTTGGGGCACGGAAATTGTTAACCAGGAAATTTCTTAGAAAACGCTGTGAGAAAAAGGGAGGTTTACGATGAAATTGTTGTACTAACTTTAATGTATCGTAGTTCTAACCCACAAGATACGAACTTGTAGCCTAATACAAACAATTCATAGTTAAGGACGCATTTACATATTCTCGCAAATTTCAATGTTTTTCTGGTTCCATTTTGATACATAAGGAGTTAAAATTTTGACAATGTTATGGTATTAATTTCAAGATAATTTATTCATCTCCACATTGAATGCATTATAATTACACAGTCCCATACATCTTTTTCACACAAATACGTTTTTAGCGCCGCAATAATCGTACAAAATTACAAAAAATGGGGTCTGAATACCTATAAGCCAAATCTGGAGCATATTCTTAACTTCAAAATAACAAGAAATTATAGCCTATGTATTTATCTATACGTTAAGCTAATTATTTTGAACATACATAAAAAACTTTATGATTTATGAGAAAACTAAAATCGGTCTCAAATTTCTTCATACATTTTTCTACCGAACGCACGGCTCCGACCGTCATTCTGCGCTCAGACGCGCTCGTGAACGCAGGGGTGTATCGCTTTCCTCGAAAAAATAAATACGTCGAAACCTATAATAAAGACAGTGGCGTCTTGTATACTTTGACTATAATACGTTGATACTTTTTCGTACCGAAACAAAAGTAAGAACGAGAACCATACTTATTTTTAGAATTGGATGGATATTGGTTACTGAACCTAGCATGAAACAACAATTTTTTTTTAACCGACTTCAAATAAGGAGGTTTCGCATTTCGACCGTATAAATGTTTTTTTTTTTCATTAAGTATCTTAAAGTACTACAAATTAAGGAAGGTCTAGAGTTGATCTGATGATGGAGCCTTTCATCAGATTGACTCCTGACAGTCGAGGGAACTCCTCAACGATTTACAGCAGTAACCTTTTGTTTGGGTTTGATTAATTTGAATTTATCAGAACTTTACACCTAGATAGTTTGTGACTGTCATTAGAGGTCTGATGATGATGACGAAGGACAGTTAAGGGAACTCCTCAACGGTTTACAGTAGCTACCTTGTGTTTGGACTTAATTCATTTATATTGATGAGAACTTTGCACCCATATGGGTAATAAGTGCCATTACAGGTCTGATGATGGAGACCATAGACAGTCGAGGGAATTCCTCAACGATATACAACAGTTACCTTTTGTTGGGCTTACTTCATACGGTTCAATATGCCAAAATGTTAGTTCGTACAAAAACTAAAAAATTGGCCAAGTGCGAGTCAGACTCGCCCATGAAGCGTTCCGTAGTAACTACGCCAAATAACTTTGTTTTTCATAGTGTTTGTATGAATTACAAATTTTTATTTGCGGTTTTAGAAAATATGCTGTATCTTAAAAACTGCCAACCCGATCTCGTTCAAACCAATTTTGGTTGAAAGTTTACATTAAGGATCATAGCATATATTTTTTGTATAATTTTTCACTCCATTATTATAGAAGTAAGAGGGGACACATTTTACCAATTTGGAAGTGTATATCTTTTAAACGATTAACTTTATGAAAAAGTAGTTTTAGAAACCCGTATGCCATTTTTAAAGACCTCTCTATTAATACATACATACACGCATAAGATTCATGAAAAAATATATATTTTCAGTTTCAGTTCCATGTGGGGTATATGTAACTCAGAGAGTATTTAAAAGAGCTTATAGGCCGATTTCTTTGAAGAACACAACTCACCAATACGGGTCGGGACGAGGAAAAAATGCGCTACTGCAATTGGTCAGTTCAAGGTCAAGCTTCATAGATATGCCGAGTTAGGGATTCCTCTACTTGATTCAGGGAAAGTTATCGATATCGATAAAATGAAGTTTAACATCATAAAAATACTCAATAAAATCACATAATAATATTTAATCATTATCAGTCTCAATTACAAAAAGAAAAACAAGTATGCTGTTATTATTGATTTTTAAAATGAATTAATTTGGTAAATGTTTTTCGAATTAAAGTTTTAGGGTCCTGATTGTTTTTGCTAAAAAATGATAACCGAGCGTCTATATATTTCTGAATTATGCATCTTGCTAATTCAATCAAATGATTGGTAGTTTCTATTTCATATTGATGAAAATTAATATCCGGGAATAAATTATACCCAATCAGTGATTTTAAAACCGATCTCATAAAATAATTGGAATTATATTTCTGAGACAGCACTTTCGAACCACTCTCGTTGATCGCCCTTTTAATATAAATTTCACAACGACGACAAATTTCTATTACTGTGGTAGATCCGTACAATAACTTGTTTTAGTGTCTTTTTTTAAATTGTAAGGCGTTTTGATTTGTAACACCAATCAACGCTCCAATACAAGTTAGGCATTTTATTTGCTTTATCAGAGCATGGACAATGTAGCCGGCCATATATTATTTTTATATTTTATTTTTTTTTATATTTATTTTATATTCCATAATAAATATATATTCATTAAAATCAGTTGTGTCAACACCTGTAGCTTCAGCAGGCACTCGGTAATAATTATTTTTTTGGTGGTGAGTCATTAGATGATTTATCTAATGACTCCTTTCTCCTACATACACTTAACCCGTGGACTCGACATCGAAACAAAGTAACCTGTTTCTTTTTCCTGGGTGGAAAAATCATCGAATGACAATGCATAGGTCCAAGTTAATTAATATTAGACTCCGTCATACTATTTGAATCCTAGAAAGATTGGGTATAGGTATCTTATGTTATTTTGACTTTTCTCAACATTATATCAATAAAAACCAAACTAGAAACCAATATTCCCTAGTAACCTTATCCATCCACTTTTCTTTTTAATCTGGAATCTTGGGAAATCTAAAATGAAAACATGCATGTCACACAGAAGAAAAAATATCAGAACTTTCTCCTTTTTTTTGAAGTCGGTTAGTGTAGATAGGTATTTTATGACAACTACATATCTGAATTGTATTAAAAAAAAGTTTAATTTTATAATTATCGATATCGTATTCAGCCGTTATAGGTAACAGCACAGATTTTTACGATAAAAATACAGATGAAAAGACAGGGATGAAAGAATTAGAATTTCTTCATGTAAGAAAGAGATATTTCCAAAATACATCAACGCGCGACACAATTTTGTCCTTGACCACCCAAACCACCACTTTAAATGGACCTCTGCGGTAGTTTATAATCTGATTAAATAATAAATATTTTTCCTATTATTTCATTACTGATGAATAGTTATGTCATCCATTTGGTATCTAGATGTCTGGGAATGTTTTCCACACCACTTCAACGTGCATGAAAGCATTATTATGCGTTATAAATTGGATACAAAAATTTAAAATTTGTAATTGTTTAGCATGCACACAGGCCTAATACTTGGTCACAACTAAAATGGTTCGTGTATCGTAGCTAATAATAAGAGCAAAAACTCGCATAGTTTTCGTGCGTCGGGGCAACGTATGCGCGATCAAGTGGTTTTCAAATCAGTGATGGAACTGAAACTGAAAATATTTTTTTTATATTTTTTTATATTTTCTTACTTTTTTTTAATTGGAAAGCGGTAGACAGAATACATCTACCTACCAAGTTTCACATGTATCATTCTAATAGTTTCGGAATATAAAAACTTTTACCAAAAAAATTAAACCGACTTCCAAAAAACACTGCAAAGTGAAAAATAACTTTAATTTCGGTAGGTAGGCGGTGTCCGAATTCCGAAATTAGTTAGAAAGTAGACAAAATATTGCTTTTCCCAATGCTAGGCCGTTAATTGTTGAGGAGTTCTACTGGTACTTCACCATTAGCTTTACTTCATCATATGCATTGTGACGAGCATATTGTGCTTAATAACCATATTCAAGTAATCGAAGCGGAACCCATGAAATACTTCTTATTCCTACTTATATATTGAGTAGTTCCAGTGGCCATCTGTGGTCTTCATCATCAGATCCACTTCACAAATGGTGCTTTTCAAATGCAACTACAAAAGTTACTATAAAAAATACTCAAATCACTGTAGGTGTGCCTATAATATTTGAAGAGTTTCCTCGATTACTCCAAGATCCCATTATCAGCTCCTGACTTGGTGAAAATGGGACCAATTTCGAAGTATACCTTATCAACCAAAAAAAGAATTTTCCAAATTGGTTCAGCCGTCTTCGAATAATCGGTGATCAAACATTAAAAAAAAATATACGCGTCGAATTGATAAGCTCCTCCGTTTTTTTCGTCGGTTGAAAATGGCTGTGACATACAGACGGATGGACAAACAGACAGACAGATAGACAGGCATAACGAAACTTTTTTTTATTTCTTATTAATTTTTTTTATCACATATGAGTATTTTATTTCCAAAGTCTCCTAGTACTCCTAATCGGGCGTCAAACACATTAATAAACTAACATCTAATCAATAAGCATGTAACCCTTTGTAAACAATAAGTTACCACTTATTATGATCAAACAATAATAAATAAAATATAATATTACCTTCAAGTATCAATATTAGTTAAGTAATGTATAAAATCGGGCGAACAATGGTTTGTAAGTGTGTGCGCGCGCAATGTTGTTGTGTTGCTACTAGAATACCTAAAATTGAGCGAGTGATAAACGTAAATGCGTCCTTAACTACTATTTTTATTACTTATAATTCTTGAAACCTTCTTAATATGTTGCATGCCAAAACTTTTTCTAGTAAACTCTTTTCTCTGCAAATTCTTTTCTCCGGCATTGACTGACAATCACGAACAAGAAAGGAGATTGATGGAATAGTTAGAACATGCAAAGCTGACAAAATAATAATTTTATAGGTTACTTTTGGGTGAGCGTGCTCCATCTTCGACCGCATCATCACTTGCCATCAGGTGAGATGGTGGTCAAACGCGAATCTATTTTAAATAAAAAAAATAATAATGAATTAAAAAACATAGACCTAATAAATTAACACTGTAGACTTCCCTTTTTAAGGTTCCATAGCCAAAAAACGGAACCATTACAGATTTGCTATTAACTACTACCTTGGTGTAGTGGTCGCAAACGCGGCGACTGCTGAGCATGAGGTCTTGGGTTTGATTCCCTGGTCGGGCAAAATGTGGTATTGAATTTTTCTATGATAGATTTCTCGGTAGTTCCCTGAAGTTTGGAAGTTGACGAGGTGTCTCGGAGCCCCCCGTGTTCGGTGACCCCCGTGTGCGAGACACGGGGAGTTTTGACTTTATTGCACTTTTAAAATATTTATTTAATATATCCGACACGTTAATTAGCTATCTAGTTGATGATGGTGATTACGACTAGGTTACATCAACTATTTTGTTGGACATCATACCGTATTCGAATGCAAATAGTTCTTTAGTTTGAAACATAACATAACCAGACTTTAACGTTCACACTGCCGGGAAACAGGCCTCCTCTCTGTGATAAGCATAGATCGGAATAGGTAGAGCTGTTTTATGTACTTGCCATAGGTTAGAATAATATGGATATTCCCCGAGTCCCGGGATTTGGTTAATAAGTAGTAAAATCATAAAAAACTTTATAAAAATAAATATAAGAAGGACGGGATTAAGGATAGTATAATAAATAGATAAACTTGATTCATTAAACCACATATATTTTTTTAAGTAACAATTTCTTATTCAAGAATCAACAATCAATTAAACATTTTTATTCTGAAGTTGTACAAAAACATATTACCATACAAACTATTTATTTTATACATATTGACAAAAATAATGAAATTCAATAAAATCCCGTAGTTTCAGTAGGAATCCCGTGGAATATCCATATTAACATCAATGTTTGCAGTCAATGAACCTAAATAGCTCTACCTATTCCGATCACTGGTGATAAGGAATGGGCTGTATTTCACCATGCGGGTCGTGTCCGCCGCGCATTGCATGTTGGATATTTTATTTTTATTTTGTGACTGTTTTTTGTCACAAACAGTCACAACTAGTTTAACAAAAAGTGAAGTTTTGACTGTAATGGAACCCACTACGCGCAGCTGTTATTTAGCCATCTTTGACAATCGTTATGGGTAGGTAGTGCAGAAGCCAGAAAATCTAACAATGGTCTGGCCAAGGGATGTCAACGTGTTGCCCTACTGGTTTGTAGTTTGTCGCTACATGTAAAACACTCATACTCAGCAGATAGATATATTTATAGATAGATATATACAACGTGTAACAGAATAAACACAATTCCTGAAAGTAGTTTGTTCAGAATAGATTCTGAATCGATTTCCGTCATAAAAAATAGGTGTTAAATTTTGACGGAAAAATCTTTCATTTAACTTAAAATGGAAATACAGTATCATGACAAATTAATACCATTCTTAATTCAAGGAAATGCGCTCGTGTGCATGTCGGCCGCTATCATTGCATGAGTGTATGCGTCTGCGTAAGAATATTGTATGACGCACATACGTTTTGCGTTTAGCAAGGATAACTATTTTATAAAAAAATGTCTAGGTTTGGTTTAAATTTATTTAGTTACAGATGTCGTTTTAGACACGAAAATAATAATGACAATATTCGTTCCTCGTTAATATTCTAATTGGGGTGTCTGAGGTATAGTGCCTAATCTGTTACATCTTGTATAGATAGATAGATATATACCACAACAGTAAGTACAAATAAAGACTTAACAACTAAAAAATTGGCCAAGTGCGAGTCGGACTCGCCCATGAAGGGTTCCGTAGTAACTCTAATAAATATAATATACTCAATATATTTATTTGAAAAAAAAAAAAAAACAAAAACCTTACAAATTTCTTAAAACTAGCTTATTTACAATTTTTACAACTACGCCAAATAACTTTGTTTTTCATAGTATTTGTATGAATATCAAAGTTATATTTGCGGTTTTAGAAAATATACTGTATCTCAAAAAACTGCTGACTCGATCTCGTTCAAACCAATTTTGGTTGAAAGTTTACATTAAGGTCTACAACATATGGTTTTTTTTAGATTTTTCACTTCATTATTATAGAAGTTAGAGGGGGGGACACATTTTACCACTTTGGAAGCATATATCTTTTAAACGATTAACTTGATGAAAAAGTCATTTTAGAAACCTTAATGTCATTTTTAAAGACCTGTCAATAGATACCACACACGTATAGGTTTCATGAAAGAAAATATTTTCAGTTTCAGTTCCATGTATGGGGAGCCCCCTTTATTTTAAATATTTATTAAATATTCTCTTAAAATCGGAAATCGGTTCACAGAATACATCTACCTACCAAGTTTTACATGTATAGTCTTAATAGTTTCAGAATAAAATGGCTGTGACATATGGACGGACGGACAGACAGACAGACAGACAGACATGTCGAAACTATAAGGGTTCCGTTTTTTGCCATTTGGCTACGGAACCCTAAAAAGGGGGATACAATGGGCGGTCTTATCGCTAAAAGCGATCTTTCACAGACAACCTTCGGATGGATTTGACACAAAAGGAGAAAATAAATACGCGGGTAGTCCACGGTGTACTATTCTAGCCACATCCTGTTAGACTGGAAGCTGATGAGAAGCAAATGATGGTTGAATTTCCACCACTGGGCTACCACTAGTATTCTCTATTACGTAGGTACACCATGTTATAGAAAAATTCCGCAACCTTTCGAACAATTCCGAATTGTTCGAAAGAGTTACCGCGCCCTCGGAACATGAGGGGCATATGATGAAACACGGATGGGTAAAAGTCTGAAACACCCTCCCGCTTCGCTCAGATTGAGAGGCAGTCCAATGACTGCCTCCCTGGAATGGAGAAATCCTCCTTGGGATGGGAAATTATCCAATGATAATTTCTCATCCCTAAAAAAGTTTTATAGAAAAATTACCATAATAACATTACATAAGGTGGCCTTATCTAAAAGCGACCTTTTAAAGGCAACTTATGAATGAATTTAAAGGAGACATAGCGCGACATTAACAAATTGGATGAATTTTATGCTGGATGGTAATTAATTCTAAATAAGCAAACTCAGTTTGATTTTATTACCACTAATATAGCTTGTAAGTACTACCTACTTATCGTCACCATATTTCCTGATTATTCGAAATCTATACTAATATTATACAGGGTGGCAGGGACTCTGGACCTGTGATTCTGGACCCCTCAGCGTTGAAATTTATCGTCGACTATTTCTTAATTTTAACGTTTCTTTCTGCATTTTTTTACTATAGACTGCATAAAATCATTATTTTTATCTAACCCAATGAGATATTAATTAAAAAATAAAATTGTTTGAAATAAACTTGTTTCACTTAAAACAGCAATGTAAATAAAACTGGAAAGGGCTACCTGATCAGCTGTTATACTAGAGTTCATTTGCGAGGTCAACACAGCTGATCAGGTAGCACTTTCGAGTTTTATTTACATTGCTGTTTTAAGTGAAAGAAGTGAATTTGCTATTATTTTGTTTTCGTCGGTTTATTCTTAATTTTATTAAATTAAGAAAAAGCCGACGAAAATTTTCAATGCACCCCTGCATTCATATCCAGAATCTTGTACTGAATCCGTAAGCGGTTGCGCGTCGATGTCCCTGCCACCCTGTATAGCGGAAAAGTTTGTCTGTTTGAAGTAGCGCTAATCTTTGTAAGAACTGGGATTTTTTATTATGCAAGTAGCTTGAAGCTTGAGGGAGGTTATAGGCTACTTTTTACCCGACTGCAAAAAGAAGGTTATGTTTTTTCGTGAAAATGTCCACGGGAGCGAAGGCAACTTCTATCTATACTTATAATAAATCTGTAGAGAGGTCAATTCTGTACATGAAATATATTTCCAAAATAACTATCAGGGGGTGATTAAGGATCGATACTCATGCCAAAAATGCAATCAGTTAAATTTTTGTCTGTCTGTCTGTCTGTCTGTCTGTATAACCGTTATAGAAACAAAAACTACTCGACGGATTTTAACGAAACTTGGTACAATTATTTTTCATACTCCTGAGCTGGTTATAGTATACTTTTCATAACGCTATAATCAATAGGAGCAGAGCAGTGAAGGGAAATGTTGGGAAAACGGGAGAAGTTACTCCATTTTTTAAGCTTCCGTCGCGTGTGCAACCTTAATGGTTAAAGCTACACAAATCATTTCATGACGGAAATGTTCTCCTTAAAATTATATAAAAAATATCCCACGACAGCATATGTCTAACTTTTATGGTTGACTCACAATAACACGTGTAACTCCCGATAGCTTAGCAGTTCGAAGCTTTCTGATTATAATATTTGTCTACTCTTACGTTTATAACACTCTCAGTCACCCCTAATTGAAAAAGTTAACATTATTAACTATTCCATAAAAAAATTGGCCAAGTGCGAGTCAGACTCGCCCATGAAGGGTTCCGTAGTAACTATAATATAATATGCAAATTTATTTGACGAAAAAAAAACCTTACAAATTTTTTAAAACTAGCTTATTTACATTTTTTACAACTGCGCCAAATAAATTTGTTTTGAAAAAAAAACCTTACAAATTTCTTAAAACTGGCTTTTTTACATTTTTTACAACTGCGCCGCATAAATTTGTTTTTCATAGTGTTTGTATGAATTACAAAGTTATATTTGCGGTTTTAGAAAATATGCTGTATCTCAAAAACTGCTGAACTGATTTCGTTCAAACTAATTTTGGTTAAAAGTTTATATTAAGATCTACAGATTCATCTACAGATTCATCCACAGATCTACATATATTTTTTTAGATTTTTCACTCCATTATTATAGAAGTTAGAGGTTGTGTCCGCCACACACACATTTTACCACTTTGGAAGCTTATCTTTTAAACGATTGACTTTATGGAAAAGTGGTTTTAGAAACCCCGATGTCGTTTTTAAAGAACTGTCTATAAATACCACACATGCATCGATTTCATGAAAAAAAATATTTTCAGGTTTAGTTCCATGTATGGGGAGCCCCCCTTTATTTTAAATATTTTTTTTATTTTTTTCTCAAAATCGGAAAGCGGTTCACAGAATACATCTACCTATCAAGTTTCACATGTATAGTCCTAATAGTTTCGGAATAAAATTGCTGTGACAGACGGACGGACGGACAGACAGACAGACAGACAGACGGACAGACATGTCGAAACTATAAAGATTCCGTTTTTTGCCATTCGGCTACGAAACCGTAAAAAGAATCATATAAATCGGTATAGAAACACCAAAGTTATACATGAAATACGCTTATAATAATAAGCCATCGCGCGTGAATACTGAATCATGCTATAAGGATTATTTTTGAGAATCGGTCGCCGCGCTCGACGCGTCTCGCGGTCGAAGCGTTCTCTAGGTACTTAAGCCTCATGTGAACGTGATCTAAACAATATTACCAATACATTAACTTACGCTTACGGCTGACGGTCGCGGGCATTACGCTAAGGCCAATAGGAGCGGAGCGCCAATGAAGAATGCTTCAAAATCGGGGTTAAATTTAACGTTAGCCCAAAGTAACTATTCCACACGGACGAAGTCGCGGGCAAAAGCTAGTTCGTAAATAAGCATACTGAGTCTGATTTTATTGCCACCAACATAGTTTGTAAGTACTACCTATGTAACCCAACAATATGACCAGAATTCCTGATTGTTCGAAATCCGAAATAAAAGAAGTAGGTATTATTAATACAATGTTTTGAGTTTCTTCCCGGTTCTTCTCCATAGAAAACGACCAATTTTGAACCGTGTCCTAACTTCTGACGTTTTGTAAGCGCCTACGTAGGTCTATGTTAAATAAAATATTTTGAGTTTGAGTTTAAGTCTTTTGTTAAATAAAATACCTATACATATAATATACAACACAGTAATAATAATTACATACAAAACAGCTGATAGCATAGACCTTAAGAAAAGAAATTCAAGGATACCATTTTTGAGATCGCCAGTTTACCTATATATATCTGATATTTCCAGATACTTCGGCCTCTACCAGTATCTGGTGCCAACCCTGATACCTCGCGATCCTGAGCTCATCCGCCAGATCATGGTACGGGACTTCAACTCCTTCGCTGACAGAGGAGTGCACATCGATGCTGACTGCGACCCCCTGTTTGGACGAAACCTCATCATGTTGACTGGTACAATTCCTTGTTTATTAAGCATGTATTTTTATTTTTTTCTTATTGTTGATTTGGTTTGCGTTTGACCACCATCTCGCCTGATTTTAAGCGATGATGTAGTCGAAGATGAAGCACTCTTGCCTAGAAGTAACCTATTCACTCTTGACTTCAAGACTCCCAGGTTATACCTAGCTATCAGGAAACACAGACTCCTGCAGAAAATTCCGCTCCTTAGCTGTATGCACAATGAAATTATTCCCAAAACGTTTTAATTTTCTGAAATGGCCTACGGAGTGTTTCAGATTCTAACTGACTAAAACTATCCGGTGTTCCCTCTCCCACTAAAGTCGGCGGCTGCAAGAGCACTTAAATACTTTTCAACGCGACCCACCTCTTCGGGTAGGTACATTGTTTATTAATCTGTATCAATGATGGAGTTGGCATAAATCCTTATTGGACAAAAACCCCAAATGTGTTTGGTGTTCCCTGCCACTTATGGACCTTTCAGTCTTTAAAGCAAGAGTGAATAGGCATCTTCTGGGCTCGCTCGTTCCATCTTAGACCTCATCTATCGCTAACCATCAGGCGAGATTGAGGTCAAGAATGGGCTCATACCGAATAAAAAATATTAAGATTTAAAAAAAACTTTTAAATTTAAATAAAATAATTAAATATTTTAGTGTGGGGTAAAAAATATAGTAAACTAAGGACTAACGAAGTGTCATTTTTACAGGGTAAATAAAATTAAGAGTATCATAGATAATATATCAATTTAACCATGTTATAAGTATTTAGGGAGCTGCGGGATAATCGCAGATAGAGGAATACTCTACTTGTAATTCTGAACATTTGCTCTCATTCTCATCTCTTATTTCAACAATTATGCAACCTTAATAGATGAAGTTAACAGAGTCCATAAACTTGACTTCTTTCAAATCAGTTGATAATAATATCAACTGATTTCTAATAGTATCTCTAAAGATACTATTAGAACTTCTAATGATACTGTTAGTGGTCACTAACAGTATCATTAGAAGTTCTAATAAGTAGTAATAGTTTTTAAGCTGACATGGTCATGTCAGCTTAAAAACTTATATTATAGACACTTCTTTAACTACTTACTGTCCGTCAACAGACGCGAGAGGTCGCCTAGTTAGAAAATTAACAGCTGTTCACACGACACGCCTTGCGATGAGTTGACTTTATACTATGCGAAGAGCAGAGTTTGTATACCCTTGCTTGAGTTTAACTAGTTATGCAAACTGAAAGCTGTCTGCATTTTAAAATGCTGAAAACTATAAAAGTACTCCTACAACAAAAGTAGGCCTCGAAGCATACGAGTATTATGTTTGAATAAAAACTCATTCATTCAATTTTTCGTTTTTGTGCACATAAACTTCAATACTTTTTGTAGTAATATTACCACATGTCAGGCTTTGCCCAGTTTGGAAATAGTCCTCAGCATTTTCTTTTTCTTTCTCGCCTAAATAACTAAAGATAAGACATTTTATTCAATTATATCTAATGAAATAATAATGTCATTAAATTGTTAAAATGAAAGTAATATTGCCTTCGTTAATATGTTCTAAAGTCAAATGTATAACATCGAAGTGTGTGAATGTGTCCCAGTTAGTGTACAATTCCCATTTTTTAAATACTTACTTCTTGATTCAAAACATCGAAACTTTTACAAATTACTTGAAATAAAGGAAGAATACGTGAAATTAGCTTTAATTGCTATAAATAAACAATAGAATTGAATTATGTTAACCATGACAAAACTTGGCATACCTTAAAATTACCTAAATGTTAAATTTAATTGTACTGGTAGCTTAATTTCTCTGTTGTCACATAAACTGACAGGTTTTTGCGCTGTTTGCCGAGATAAAGGTTTTAACCTAGTTCAGCTTGCAGGCGCTTCTATGTTATATTGTTTTACTTTTCGCTCACTAGTTAGGTATAGCGTTAGAAAGGGTATAAACTAAGTACATTTTAAAATAAAACTAAGTTTATTTAAATCCCTTCTAAATTTTAAATGAAATTAGAATTAAGTTCTCATACTTTGGAAGCACATAAGATTTATTGTTCAATTATTTGTATTTAACAATGACTTGTCTTGATTAAAAGAATATTGATGAATAGAACAAAACATGTTTGGACCCTGACACCCACAAACAAAAATCATATTTCGAATTTAAAAAGTAAAAAAATGGTTAATTAAAAAAAAAAATTAAACCATTTGGCATTTGGCACATAGTGAAAAAATGGTGTCCGTTATGTGCTAAACACACTGTATACGCACTATCACTGTATTTATTTATTGTTGTTAAAAAATAAACGGAAAACTTAACCTTTTCCACAACCCCATAGGATCAAGATGGCGGTCGATGCGCGTATCACTATCTCCCGCGTTTTCGGGCGCACGCTGTCGCAGCATGGCGCCGCTCATGTCGGAGAGCGCATGCGCGGTCCTCAACTATCTGCGTGACAAGATAGACGTCGAGCAAGCAATGGATATTAACATAGTAAGATTTTGTGAACCTTTACTAAGTCGCTAAGATATCTGCAACTGCACTCAAAATCAAATCAAAATATTTTATTTCACATGGGCACTTATAAAACGTCAGCAGTACGTCGATTCTGTAAAATTCAAACAACAACTCATATCTCACATAGCTATTCACTGTCACTTCGCTTATGGTTCAAAGTGACCTTGATTTTGCATTCTCTAAACAGCGTCGAAGTGACAGAGGAATTGCCTTACCGAATGCCACTTCTCACGTCATCTCATACTTTATCTGTCAAAATCTTTAGTTCAACTCGCTGACACGCTCGCAAGTACTGTTGCCCAAACGAGAGTCTCGCAAGAGTCTTGCAATTAGCGATTATCCTATTGCTATTTATTAAACGCTAATTGCAAGACTCTTGCGAGACTCTCGTTTGGGCAACACTACTCGCAAGAGTAGCGCTAATGTAAATTCGAATTAACAACCGAGTTTTTAGAATGCCAATCAATATACTCACAGCGGATTCAGATTCGAAGTTTAGAATGAAGTCTTAAAGAATAACACAGCAGTTAGGGCACAGTTCCAAATTGGTCGTTTCCTATGGAGATGAACCGGCATGAAACTTTACGGTTACTCTTTTAAAAATAATTGATTTTCACAATCTTGTCATAATAGGTAGATACAATTTTTTTTTCTAGGTATTAGAGGACAGTATATACTAAATCTAGCAAATATGTTTGTGTCTGGAATGGGTTCACGGCATAGATAAAAATATGTCTATGGTTCACGGTAATGTCATATTTTTATGGTAATAGTGTAATGGGTGAGGTTCGAACCCGTGACCTCTCGATCACAAGACCGATTCCTTAACCATTACGCTATTGTCGCTTTAAGTTTTGTAAAGAATAATCTGGAAGTTTCTTACCGCTCCATAGGAAACGATCAAACCGCACTAGCTTCGCAAGTTTCAATATGATCTTTTTTACCCCATACAAAGTCCCTACTCACCTATTGATGGAATGTGTTCGATTTGACTCCTACAGAAATTATCTCTTTAGAGCTTTGAACTTGAACAGACTCGATCTAGGTTCATTCCACAGACTTATGTCTCAACCAAACAGTGATGACGCGAAGAGTCTGTTCAAGTTCTTGGCGAAATATAATTAATGTATATAAATAGATTTACGGTACGATGGGGCTGTCAAACGTAGTGCGTAAAAGTCCCCAATAAAAAAGTCCTTACTCATTACTAATCTAGTACTAAATTCTTACTTCTCATTGTATAAATATAACTTCACAGATAACCATGTCATACGTGAATGACGTCATCGCATCATGCGCCTTCGGTTTCGCCGTAGACTCCCTCAAAGAGCCTGACAACTGCATCTTCAGGCTCGGCAAGAAGGCAGTGGTGCAGGACACCACGCAGGTCATGAAGTTCTTCGGCTATGAGAATATGAAGAGTATTATGAAGGTATGGTAGATCTCATTTATCTCTAGCTATGCTCAGGACTTCAATCAAGCCTGATCCCGTGGGAATTCAAGGATAAGAAGTCAATATGTTGCCCTACAACTTTCTCTATCTTCCAATGAAAGACCCGTTAAAATTGTTTCAGCCATTCCAGATATTAGCCCGGACAAACAGAAATATAGTCAGCATAATTTATAAAAAGTTTATATTTTACTAGCTTCTGCCCGCGACTTCGTTCGCGTGGGAAGGTTTTCCCGCGCAAATCCCGATCCCGTGGGAATTTCGGGATAAAAAGTAGCTTATGTGTTATTCCAGAATGTCAATTATCTACTGACCAAATTTCATTCCGATCCGTACAGTAGTTTTTGCGTGAAAGAGTAACAAACATCCATCCATCCTCACAAACTTTCGCATTTATAATATTACTAGTATTTGCGTGTTGCGCGAGGTGCAAGCACCTCGCGTGCTTGTGAAGAAAACTAAAGCATTGCCCCTCTAAATCAAGTATTTGCGTGTTGCGCGAGGTGCAAGCACCTCGCGTGCTTGTGAAAAAAAAAAAGGGAGGGGGTGATGGGGGGGGGAGTTGCACAAGTATTTCGACTAAAACATTACCCCTCTAAATGAATCTGAAAAAAAAAATGTTCCAAGTCTCTTAGTTTCCGAGATCCGCCTAAGGGGGGTGAGAAGGGGGGCAAGGGGGGCGACTTTGAAAAATGGTTTTTACTTAACCGAGCCTCCTCTATACGAATCCGTAACAAAAAAAAAATACCGGTCTCGTAGTTTCCGAGATACGATAGGGAGGGGGGAGAAGGGGGGTGAAAAGGGGAAGTTTGGCACTTTTCCCGTAGGTTTGAGAGTTACTTGTTTACGAATCTGTCAAAATATACCCACCTCCCCATCCACCATCTGGGAGAACAATTATGTCAATGAGTGAGTCAGTCAGTCAGTCAGTGGTAATTTAGCTTTATATACACACATCAAAAGTGTCTAGGGATCAACATATATTTTTGCAATAACTTTTCTCCTGATTGATATTAATTAAAATTTTCTTTAAGGATTCATCAAATAAAGTGTTTTCGTTTGTCACAGTAACGATAAACCAAGTCACCTTTGCATTAATAAAGAAATTTGCCATTTTCCTAATAAAGGGATTTTTGACATTTGAACCACTAACATTAAAGTTCGAAAAAAAGACTGAAATAACAGTTTTCTTTAAAATTTTATTGGGTAACTTAAACAATTAATAATCCGTGTTTCTACCGCGAATACTAACAACACAAGAACATCGGTTTGGCATACTCAAAATGAGTTCATCCAAATCACGCTGTGGAATGGCCGCCCATGTTCGTTGCAACAACAAAAAAAGGTCTTCTTGCGACTGGATACCCTCCATATTCGGCAGAGCTCTTCTCTGTAGCATATCCCATGCATGCTCAATCGGGTTCAAGTCTGGCGACTGAGCAGGCCAGAGCAGGACATTGATGTTAGCTGCGGCGAGAGTCTGTCTTACAACTCTTGCGGTGTGCGGTCGTGCATTATCATGCATTAACTGAAATAAGGGACCGATTTGCACTTGTAGAGGAACGATGACGTCAGATACAATCGTCTCAGCATAAATTTGAGCGTTGAGGTTGCCTCTGATCCAAATCAACTCAGTTCTTCCGCCGATCCAAATACCCGCCCGTACCATGATGGTTCCACCACTATAAGGATGGACTTCCTGGCAGGATTTTAATCGCTGTTGGCGTCCAGGGGTTCTCCAGTGTCGTATACGTCTTGTATCCGGTCTCATACCAAAACGAGACTCATCAGAAAAGCACACGAAACGCCATTGTTCTTCTGCCCAATTTCTGTGTTCAAGAGCCCATTGATATCGAATCCTACGATTGTGCATTGCTATAGGTGGTACCCGTAGCGGTCTTCGGGAATGAAGGTTCACTTCATGCAAGCGGTTTCTGACTGTTTGGTCGCTAATTAAGTTCCCTGAATAGTGATGAAGCCTCACGGCTAACATCATGGCGGTTATTGTTGGAGCTCTTCGAGTTAAGATTTGAATGTATCGGTCTTGTCTCCGTGTGGTGCAGCGATACCGTCCTCCATGGCGCTCAGCCACGGTACCAGTGCTTCGGTAACGTGTCCAAAGTCGACTGATAACACTCTGACTTGTATTCAGAGCTAAAGCCACAGTACGTTGCCGGGAACCAGCTTCTATCATTCCCACGGCTCTGAGCATTTCTTCCCTGCTTAAATGACGTCGCCGCTCCATAATAACGTTGGTTTTAATCAGTAGTAGGGAAACAGTAGCACTAATAATGTCTTCAATGCGTTGTATGTTTTTATAGGGAAAATATTGACAGCTGATTTTCATCTTTTACTCGAATTTGATTAACAGTTCCTGTTTCAAATTATGAAATGCACCAAAAAGGATCCATATAAATTTATAAAATCATAAATTTATTACAAAGCCACATCTCAATCTCAAGAAATCCGCAAAAAAATGCTTGATCCCTAGACACTTTTGATGTGTGTAGTATAACTAGTATTTGCGTGTTGCGCGAGGTGCAAGCACCTCGCGTGCTTTTTATAAAAAAATAAAAATGGGGGGGGGTGATGGGGGCGTTTAGTATTTGGGTGTTGCGCAAGGTGCAAAAACCTCGCGGGCTTGCATTAAAAAAAAAAGGGGGGGGGTGATGGGGGGGGGGGTTGCACAAGTATTTCGACTAAAGCATTGCCCCTCTAAATGAATCTGAAAAAAAAAATGTTCCAAGTCTCTTAGATTCCGAGATCCGCCTAAAGGGGGGGAGAAGGGGGGCGGGGGGGGGGACTTTGAAAAATGGTTTTTACTTTACCGAGCCTCCTCTATACGAATCCGTAAAAAGAAAAAAATACGGGTCTCGTAGTTTCCGAGATACGATAGGGGGGGGGGAGAAGGGGGGGGAAAAGGGGAGGTTTGGCACTTTTCCCGTAGGTTTGAGAGTTACTTGTTTACGAATCTGTCAAAATATACCCACCTCCCCATCCACCATCTGGGAGAACAATTATGTCAATGAGTGAGTGAGTCAGTCAGTGGTAATTTAGCTTTATATAGTATAACTAGTATTTGCGTGTTGCGCGAGGTGCAAGCACCTCGCGTGCTTGTGAAGAAAAAAAAAAAGGCGGGGGTTGATGGAGGGGTTTAGTATTTGCGTGTTGCGCGAGGTGCAAGCACCTCGCGAGCTAGTGAAAAAAAAATAAAAAAAAAAAGAGGGGGGGGGGGGTGATGGGGGGGGGGGTTGCACAAGTATTTCGACTTAAGCATTGCCCCTCTAAATGAATCTGAAAAAAAAAATGTTCCAAGTCTCTTAGATTCCGAGATCCGCCTAAAGGGGGGGAGAAGGGGGGCGGGGAGGGGGGACTTTGAAAAATGGTTTTTACTTTACCGAGCCTCCTCTATACGAATCCGTAAAAAGAAAAAATACGGGTCTCGTAGTTTCCGAGATACGATAGGGGGGGGGGAGAAGGGGGGGGAAAAGGGGGGGTTTGGCACTTTTCCCGTAGGTTTGAGAGTTACTTGTTTACGAATCTGTCAAAATATACCCACCTCCCCATCCACCATCTGGGAGAACAATTCTGTCAGTGAGTCAGTGAGTGGTAATTTAGCTTTATATAGTATAACTAGTATTTGCGTGTTGCGCGAGGTGCAAGCACCACGCGTGCTTGTGAAAAAAAAAAAACAAAAGGCGGGGGTTGATGGAGGGGTTTAGTATTTGCGTGTTGCGCGAGGTGCAAGCACCTCGCGAGCTTGTGAAAAAAAAATAAAAAAAAAAGAGGGGGGGGGGGGGTGATGGGGGGGGGGGTTGCACAAGTATTTCGACTTAAGCATTGCCCCTCTAAATGAATCTGAAAAAAAAAATGTTCCAAGTCTCTTAGATTCCGAGATCCGCCTAAAGGGGGGGAGAAGGGGGGCGGGGAGGGGGGACTTTGAAAAATGGTTTTTACTTTACCGAGCCTCCTCTATACGAATCCGTAAAAAGAAAAAATACGGGTCTCGTAGTTTCCGAGATACGAAAGGGGGGGGGGGGAGAAGGGGGGGGAAAAGGGGGGGTTTGGCACTTTTCCCGTAGGTTTGAGAGTTACTTGTTTACGAATCTGTCAAAATATACCCACCTCCCCATCCACCATCTGGGAGAACAATTCTGTCAGTGAGTCAGTGAGTGGTAATTTAGCTTTATATAGTATAATAACTAGTATTTCCGTGTTGCGCGAGGTGCAAGCACCTCGCGTGCTTGTGAAGAAAACTAAAGCATTGCCCCTCTAAATCAAGTATTTGCGTGTTGCGCGAGGTGCAAGCACCTCGCGTGCTTGTGAAAAAAAAAAAAAAAAAGAGGGGGGGGGTGATGGGGGGGGGTTGCACAAGTATTTCGACTAAAGCATTGCCCCTCTAAATGAATCTGAAAAAAAAAATGTTCCAAGTCTCTTAGATTCCGAGATCCGCCTAAAGGGGGGGAGAAGGGGGGCGGGGGGGGGGACTTTGAAAAATGGTTTTTACTTTACCGAGCCTCCTCTATACGAATCCGTAATAAACAAAAAATACGGGTCTCGTAGTTTCCGAGATACGATAGGGAGGGGGGAGAAGGGGGGTGAAAAGGGGAGGTTTGGCACTTTTCCCGTAGGTTTGAGAGTTACTTGTTTACGAATCTGTCAAAATATACCCACCTCCCCATCCACCATCTGGGAGAACAATTATGTCAATGAGTGAGTCAGTGAGTGGTAATCTAGCTTTATATAATATAACTAGTATTTGCGTGTTGCGCGAGGTGCAAGCACCTCGCGTGCTTGTGAAAAAAAAAAAATGGGGGGGGGGGATTAGTATTTGCGTGTTGCGCGAGGTGCAAGCACCTCGCGTGCTTGTGAAAAAAACTAAAGCATTGCCCCTCTAAATCAAGTATTTGCGTGTTGCGCGAGGTGCAAGCACCTCGCGTGCTTGTGAAAAAAACTAAAGCATTGTCCCTCTAAATCAAGTATTTGCGTGTTGCGCGAGGTGCAAGCACCTCGCGAGCTTGTGAAAAAAAAAAAAAAAGAGGGGGGGGGGTGATGGGGGGGGGGTTGCACAAGTATTTCGACTAAAGCATTGCCCCTCTAAATGAATCTGAAAAAAAAAATGTTCCAAGTCTCTTAGATTCCGAGATCTGCCTAAAGGGGGGGAGAAGGGGGGCGGGGGGGGGGACTTTGAAAAATGGTTTTTACTTTACCGAGCCTCCTCTATACGAATCCGTAAAAAACAAAAAATACGGGTCTCGTAGTTTCCGAGATACGATAGGGGGGGGGGGAGGAGGGGGCGGAAAAGGGGGGGTTTGGCACTTTTCCCGTAGGTTTGAGAGTTACTTGTTTACGAATCTGTCAAAATATACCCACCTCCCCATCCACCATCTGGGAGAACAATTCTGTCAATGAGTGAGTCAGTGAGTGGTAATCTAGCTTTATATAATATAACTAGTATTTGCGTGTTGCGCGAGGTGCAAGCACCTCGCGTGCTTGTGAAGAAAACTAAAGCATTGCCCCTCTAAATCAAGTATTTGCGTGTTGCGCGAGGTGCAAGCACATCGCGGTTCACTTAAAAAAAAAAAGGGGGGGGTGATGGGGGGGTTTAGTATTTGCGTGTAGCGCGAGGTGCAAGCACCTCGCGTGCTTGCGAAAAAAAAAAAAAAGGGGGGGGTGATGGGGGGGGGGGGTTTGCAGAAGTATTTTGACTAAAGCATTGCCCCTCTAAATGAATCTGAAAAAAAAAAATGTTACAAGTCTCTTAGATTCCGAGATCCGCCTAAAGGGGGGGAGAAAGGGGGCGGGGGGGGGGGACTTTGAAAAATGGTTTTTACTTTACCGAGCCTCCTCTATACGAATCCGTAAAAAGAAAAAAATACGGGTCTCGTAGTTTCCGAGATACGATAGGGGGGAGGGAGAAGGGGGGGGAAAAGGGGAGGTTTGGCACTTTTCCCGTAGGTTTGAGAGTTACTTGTTTACGAATCTGTCAAAATATACCCACCTCCCCATCCACCATCTGGGAGAACAATTATGTCAATGAGTGAGTCAGTCAGTCAGTGAGTGGTAATTTAGCTTTATATAGTATAACTAGTATTTGCGTGTTGCGCGAGGTGCAAGCACCTCGCGTGCTTGTGAAAAAAACTAAAGCATTGCCCCTCCAAATCAAGAATTTGCGTGTTGCGCGAGGTGCAAGCACCTCGCGTGCTTGTGAAAAAAAAAAAAAAATAGAGGGGGGGGTGATGGGGGGGGGGGTTGCACAAGTATTTCGACTAAAGCATTGCCCCTCTAAATGAATCTGAAAAAAAAATGTTCCAAGTCTCTTAGATTCCGAGATCCGCCTAAAGGGGGGTAGAAGGGGGGCGGGGGGGGGACTTTGAAAAATGGTTTTTACTTTACCGAGCCTCCTCTATACGAATCCGTAAAAAACAAAAAATACGGGTCTCGTAGTTTCCGAGATACGATAGGGAGGGGGGAGAAGGGGGGTGAAAAGGGGAGGTTTGGCACTTTTCCCGTAGGTTTGAGAGTTACTTGTTTACGAATCTGTCAAAATATACCCACCTCCCCATCCACCATCTGGGAGAACAATTATGTCAATGAGTGAGTCAGTCAGTCAGTGAGTGGTAATTTAGCTTTATATAATATAATATTATATTATATTATTATTAGTAGGATAGGATTTTGTTATATTATATGTTGGGATTACTTATAGCTAGACAGAGAGAATATTAATATATAAATACAATATGATTATTATCAATATGGGTATTTGTTTTAGTATCATGTAAATAAAAATATATCCTACTTCCTACTTTTCCTACTATCCTATCCTACTTCCTACTAATATTCCTACTTCCTACTAATATTATAAATGCGAAAGTTTGTGAGGATGGATGGATGTTTGTTACTCTTTCACGCAAAAACTACTGAACGGATCTGAATGAAATTTGGTAAGTAGATAGTTGACATTCTGGAATAACACATAGGCACATTTTATCCTGAAATTCTCACGGGATCGGGATTTGCGCGGAAAAACCTTCCCACGCGTACGAAGTCGCGGGCAGAAGCTAGTAATACTATAAACCCTTGAGAAAACACAGTCATCATGAAATTAATCACAGAAAAACACTTCAAAATGATTTATATGTATGTATAGATATTTTATGTTTTACAGCTAATTAAAGTAAAAATAATCCCCACCCAAGATGCGGAACAGTTCTCCCAACTCTTCAAATCAGCTTTAAAGGCTCGACGTGAGAATCTGGTGAAACCTAGACCTGACTTTATTCAGATTCTAGTTGACGCGGCCCAGGGTAAGTAGCTCTACTGATTTATAAGCTCCTAGTACTTTTAAAGACGGTTAAAGAGTTTTGGAAAGCTCATGAACAAAAACCTGAGCAGTTAAAAATGGAACTGAAAATTAGAGCGTACCTACTCCTTATTTTCTATTGGCTCCTAGTACTATTGTGAACTAGGTGAAGTTTATATCTCTGCCGGGGTTGCGAGCATGTACCAACGAGTGACCACGGCCCCGGAATACAAAGGCACAATACTGAGGCTACAACAGCTGAAGGAACAGGGCGGGTTTTTAGTTAGTAATAGTCTGACACTCCCTTCCACCCCACCAAGAGCGAGAGGAGTCATTACATGATTTTCTCACCGAAAAAATAAATAAAAACCGGTCAAGTGCGTGTCGGGCCACGCGCAGTGTAGGGTTCCGTAGTTTTTATAACAGCCAAGTGCGTGTCGTATTCGCTGACTGATCGTTTCGTACCATGCTGTAACTAAAAGCCAAACATGACTACCTAACTAATTTGACTTCCTATACACAGTTTTAATTTTTTTTTTTTTTGAGATTTGTATAAAACTTGTCATAGCCGGTGTTTTGAATTTAAATACGGACACAGAGCTACACTACTCAATCGTCACAAGAAGCTAGCACGATACAACTGGCGCTTAGCGCCATCTATCGACATTTCTGTAGAGTTGTTCGACATTTTCGAGTCAAATACAATTGGTCGACTATTACTCGTAAACTTGTAAAGCCCACTTATGTGTGATAGTTTTCCTTTAAATTTCGTTATATATAGGTACTACTGCCGTGACATTTGAATTTCTAACTACAACCGTTTAGTTGATAGAGGGGACACACACTTGACTCTAACGAAAATTGGTACTTTAAAGCTTGATAAGTCACGAACGGTTTACTTAATCAAAAAACGGTCTTACCAAACCCCTAATATTTTTGAAAGACCTATCCAACGATATTCCACACTATGGGAAGAACGAAAAAAAATAATTATCATCCCACTATACATGTATGTGAGGTACCCTAAATAATTGTTTCTTTCAAAATTTTATTTTACCACTTTTTCGGCGTCATTAACGTATGTACTCATGCCAAGGTACAACTTTCTAGTACCAATAGTTTTTGAGCTAAACCGCGGACAGACGGACAGACAGACGGACATGGCGAAACTATAAGGGTTCCTTGTTGACTACGGAACCCTAAAAAGGTGAAGTTTATACTTACCTGATTACATTTACGGAATAATAATAAAAAAATCCATTCCCGTTTTACCCTTTGGGTACGGAACCATAAAAACTAGTTTTTTTTCTTATTTTTTTATTTTTCGCTTATTGACATTTAAAAAATGCAGCTGCCACGCTAACTCTTCACCACCCTTGGTTCCCTGGTAGATAATGCCTAAGGCCCTTGCCTTTGTACATTAAATACAAACCCACTGCTGGGCTAGGAAGCAGGCCTCCTCTCTTTGGGAGCGAATGGGCCATAATAACAGTGTATGTGTATGGTGGATGGTTGCGCCAACATTCAGAATACGATTGACATTCGCCTTCCTCAACTCCTGTCCCTTTCTTGCACAAAACCTCGTGAAGATGACATAGATTGGCTACGCCATTTTGTTGGTCAAAAATCCCACTTCCGACTTGAACGCCGCGAGCGCACACGTTTCTACAATCTGACAATCTTGGATTCATCGTATTTTCATGGACTAAATAACAACAATTTGTGTTTGCGTTTAGTGTGCGATTTATTGAAAACAGCAAAATTGAGGCCCAACTACTTCTGCATCGGTGTCGACCAGGCACGTGGCTTCAGTGTAAAGATTTGTGCATTCCTATCCTTATTCGGGTTGCATTCTACTGTCCAATACCCTTGCAACTCGTGTTCTCACTCCAAGCGCTTGTCAATCATTTGTTTCGCACCGCAAATACAGTCTACTAAAATGAACTAAATTAGCCAGCCGTATTACCAGTGGATGTCGCATGTATTCGGATTGTCACTCCTAGGACATAAAGTCTAAATAAATACAAAAAAAAAACTTATTTACAAATGAGAGAAACTTACACGTTCAGTCCACAGTTTGGCCAAACAATAAATGCCATTTGCCATTCAACACGGCAATGCTAAAAGTCATTCCAGGATGACAGCAAAGTTGATATTGTGAAATTTTGATAACTCTTTGTAATCTCAATTTGTGGTTCCGTGCGATTTCATTTCGTGGAAATTTCACGCGTTACACGTGTAATATACAAAAATAAATTTTTTTTATATAATTTACAGGCAAACCCAGGGCGGACAGCGACGCCGATGCGAATAACAACGAAGACTTGAAGACGGCTGAGAGTAAGTATAATGTAATTTGTTCACTTATTTCTCCACATTATATTGTTGAGGAATAAACAGTAGATCAAGAATGTCAAAGATTATTTTGAGTATTTTTCCGATCCCCAGAGTATATTTTAGTACATTCACTATACATTTAGATATTGCATACATAAATGATCCATTACTCTAAGCTTACTAATATTAAAAAACTTTCCTTGTAAAATATGCTTTCAAACAACGAAAACGCGATCAAAATCGGATCAGTAGTTTCTGAGAAAATCGCGGATATACAAACACACATACATACATATATACATACATACTGATCGAATACAGAACCTCCATTTTTGAAGTCGGTTAAAAATGCGAAAGTTTGTGAGGATGGATGTATAGATGTGTGGATGTTTGTTATTCTTTCACCCTAAAATTACTAATCGGATCTGAATGAAATTTGGTACTTAAATAGATAGTTGACATCTTGAAAAAAAAACACATAAAACCACAGGATTGGGATTTACGAGGGAAAACCCTCCCGAGCGAACGAAGTTGCGGGCAGTGACTAGTAGGTTATAAATGACAAACAAGCAGACGCATCATCTTTACTATATTATAAATAGCTTTTGCTCGCGGTTTCACCCACGTGCAATTCGAAAACTATCCCACGGGAACCTTATATCGGGATCCTAATCCCAGTGTCCCAAACGATTCCCATGCCAAAAGAGATGTTTCATTTTCGGTCATCAGATGTACATTTATCGAAAAAGAGGAAAAAATACTACAAATTGGGGAAAAATATTCTCTGGTGAATTTGAGCCTGATTTGTTGTGTACAAAAAGTAATAGCTTTTCAATTATTGCAATGTTTTATTCAACATGGCGTCTCGTTTGCTTGCATACTTCATTCGTTCTGAAATCATGTCTCATCAAATCAATTTTACGTAGAAGATAATTAAAAAATGTGTGTATTCTTGTAGTGTTAAAAATAAATTACTATTATTCTCTTGTACATATTTTTGACTAATCATAATTAAGTGTGATGATTTCATCGTTACAAAAATCTTTAGTGTCCATTTTTGAAATGTGTTTCTGAACGAATTCAAAATAACCACTATTGTTTTCTTGAAACTCTATCAGTCACTAGTCAGTCAGGTCCCCGCCAAGGTAATAGTGTTTTGGGTTAGTTCTGATGAACAAAAACAAAACAAGGTTAAGTAAACGTCATTTCTACAACCTGTCATGGCTGTCATAACTCTTAGGACAAACGTCAAACATTTTTAATTTTAATTTTGTACATAGAAACAATTTGATATTATGAAAAAAATGTTACTTTATTCTATTTAGGGGTAGTTTTCCCAGCTTTGCTGAAATGTACATGTTATGGCCGGAGCCCTATATAAAAATGAAACATCATATAGGCGTTAAAAGGTAATAGACAGACAGACGGACAGAGTTACTTTCGCATTTATAATATTAGTATGGATGTGAAAGTCTGTCTGTCTGTTAACTTTCAGGGCTAAACTCCAACACCAATTTTCATTAAATTTTACATGGAGGTAGTTCAAGATTCAGGATTAAACAAACTTTTTTTTAAATCATACCCTACTCTCTTTAGTAGGGTACCCTACAAGGTACCTTACCCTAAAAGGGATTAAAAATCGATATGAATAAATCGAACGATTTTTATATAATAATTATAAAACCCTTCCTACCAAGATAGGTTATTTTTTTACATTGGTCAAAACGTGTTACTTTATTTTGTAAAATGACCATGTCACTTTGATTCCCACTCCAATCACAAGCATATTTATCTTAGTTGGAGGGGTTAACAAGATTACTAATAACTGGTTCTCTTTAAAAAAAAAATAACCGCATCGACTTACCCCACTGTTATTTTTCTACTCCGCCATTACACAGCCGCTGACTTTGATTGAAGAGACGCACGCCAAATTTAATTATGACGTGTTCCGAGCGTGACGTCTCAATTGTTCCAGGATTACGCCATTCCTTAGAACCGGAACATATTTGTTTTGCGTATCAAGATTACGCTGTACTGCATAGTAATTTATTTGTGTCGGTTCTTGTAATCTTAAGGATATGCCTTCCGTATACGTCTTCCTTATATGAATAACATATACAAATGTGTCGGGAAGTTGAAACTTTGTTGTACAACCTCCTTAACGACGAATGAGCATTCGCAAGGACTAACGATTGTATTACCAGCACCACGCTAATAATGTCTATATTTATAGGTCTTCAAGATACAGGCATAGCCTAAAAATCTAACAATGGTCTCAACAAATTCTATTCAATTCTAAATTCTATTCTATTCTATTTATAGTGTACCAGTTCCATGATAAAAAACATTTGATGATAAAAAAAAACATAACAGCGAAAAAACGTGTCACCTCAAAAAGGTCTTAATTTCAAATGCAGTGAAAATCATGAATTTTCTCAACCCTGTTACGGCGTAAACGCCTCTCGTTTATATTAATGACATGAAACGTGCAATAGATGCTGTGATATTAGTGCCAGGCGCTTACTATGTATTTTTTGTTCATCTAGAATTACCTATTTAAGTTGTTAATCAATCATCGACGCCATATCTGTAGGCTTTATTAAAAACTATTCAATAAGTCAATCATCTAATTTTTCAAACATAGGTAGGGTTACAGAAAGATAGTCAGCGATGAAAACTAAATGCCAATATAAACTTTAACTTTGAGGCCCCATAAAATATAAAATATCACAGTTAGAAAAATCAATATGATTTATTTATAGTCTCTATATATTTGTTAACAAATTATAGAACAACTAATTGCACTAGTATCTTTAATTAAAATAGAAACTGTAAAAAAATAAAAAATGAAAATTGCGTACTCTTATACACCCGGGTGTACAAGAGTGCGCGGCTAGTTGTACAAGAGTGCGCGCATTAATTCTCAGCGCACAAGTCATACTTACATAGTCTTTGGCCTAAATGGGCAGTGCAGTTTTCGTGCCTCCATTGTCGGTAAACTGTTGCGTCCAAAATGTAATTTTGAACGCTCTTTTTGGTGTGGCAACATTCTATTGTCTTTGATCTTGACATAACCTCTTTGACTTGACAGATTGACTTTGCTTGGAAAAAATGCCGGTCATGGGAACCGCTCTTGTGTTAATATAATTGGTAAAATATTGTTGAATTCGCCTGTTGAGACCGATAATTGGGTCGCGAATTATTTGTTGGTTGAAGTGTATTCCCCATTTGTTGAAATCCCCGGGGTATTGTTGAATCGTACGCCGCCTTGTCGTCGGTTGAGCTGGCACGCGGAATTAATTGAAAATCGAATTGGATCTCACGAGATATGAACAGATTAATTGTGTTCAGTGATTGATTGAACTTTGTAAGCTCGGATTAACAAGAATCCAGTGATATTTCTTGAAACATATCGCCTTGTTGCCTACCACGCGTAGCGCGCGTTTGTTGGGAACGAGTCGGGTGTGAGCTGAGTTGGAACCGCGCCATCTGGATATCGGCGCCTTGGGAACGTTCTACAACACTTGACTTACATCACACCTCTCAATTGCTCACCCCATTTTACATACATCAACCACACTTAGGGCATGACCTTTGAAGGTCGAACTTGGCGTCCCCAGCAATCAGGTTAGTGGTACATTTTGTTCATTGAATTAAGGCCTAAGAGCCTACCACAACGTAGGGCTCCGCGTAATCGCGGACGGTTCGACATACCAGTTACCGTTGGCTGGGCTTGGGGTCGAACATTCTGGTAGCAGGCGTGGCTCTTATAAGATCCACTGATTCATTCTGGTATAAGCGCGGCTCTTATAATATAAGATCCACTGGTTTAATTGGAAGTTTTGAATATTGTTGAAAACTAAAAACTTGAGTTTAATTACTTAACACAACTTATAACTTGATAAGTTTGAATATATTGCTTTGTCAGCCGGGCTCAAATAGTACTTGTAGTTTGTACTGTAATTTGTAGTGCTAGCCCCTTAGAATTGAATGACAAACAGGATTTATTTGTGAAATTAGGAATTATTGGTATAATTTGGTACATAATTTGGTACATAATTTGGTATTTGTTGAAATTAATAATTGAATGTCATTGATCTGAATTTGAAGGGTTATCTAAATAATAGTTACACATAGTCTAACATAATAGGACTTGAATAGTGTGGATTGACTTATTGCATTTATTTGTATTTATTGGATTTTGTTAGAGATTCTCCGGCTCAATATTATACAGACAATTGTTGTGCTTATTGATGTTTAATTTGAGGTTGATCCAGCATTGTATTATACATTCAATTGTTATTTATTTTGTAACTAGCCATCCTTAGCAAGCTAGATTCACACTTGGAATAAGTACAGGGTCGGATTGGGACTTGAAATAATTGAATTTGAATTTTTATTTTGTTGAATATATTTGGCCGGCTAGCAAGTCATTGCTGTTTGTTTAATATTTGATTGTTGGTTGTTGATTGTTGTTTTGTATTAATATTTGATTGTTGCAATGGCCTCATTAAGGGCAGTCAGGGAGGCTGCTGCGGGATTGACCTCACAGTTGAGATGGTTCACATCGGCAGCTGCAACTGTTGAGCGTGTGGAATTGGAAGAGCTCACCCTTGCTCGGTATGGGCAAGTGATTGAGAGGATCAAGTCAGCTGATGCTGCGCTCACGCGCTTCAACGAGTACATCATGGACGTGGATTTGGGGGTGATGGATCAGTCGGCCCGCGATAGGATTTTGGGTGACTATGACCAGATTATCCACCTGGGGGATGTCATATGTCTACGAGCGCGGGAAATTTTGAAGAGCCGGGTGCCTGATGCGGCCAAGCCGCAGACCCCTGTTGTTGCAGGCCCTGGACTATTGAGTAGGCTGCCCACCCTGGAGCTGCCACATTTTGACGGTCGCTTGGACCACTGGCTGGGCTTCCTAAATCTCTTTGAGAGTCTTGTCGATGCACGCTTGGACCTCGGACCTGCCCAGAAGCTGGCCTATTTATTGTCTGTCCTGGAGGGCGAAGCCAGAGCCTTGGTGCAGCACTTGCCGGTGACGGATTCCTCTTACCCGACCGCTTTGGAGCTTCTCTCCCGACGGTATCAGAACAAGCGCTGCCTGGCTGATGTGCACATCGACCAGATTTTGGGACTACCGGCCATTGTCAGCACGTCGACGTTGCGCACTGACTTGCTGAACCCGTTGGTCTCAGCGACCAACGCTTTGAGACGCTTGGAGTTACCGGTGGAACATTGGTCCTACTTGTTGGTGCACATAGTGCTGCAGTTGCTCCCCGCGGAGTTGAGGTCACGTTTTGAGCAGAAGTATGGTGGGGATAGTGCCACCCATCTTCCCCCCTTTGACGACCTCCTCAAATTTTTGGAAGACGAGTGTCGGTTTGCGGATAACACTCGTGGCGCCACGGGGTCACCCCCACTACCTTCTCAGCCCAGAGACCAGGGACGGACTAGGGCTCGGGGGCCTGTTGATGATCGCCCCGCCCCTCGTTTTGCTGGCGCCCGGAGTCCTCGGGCTAGGGGGCCTGTTGATGATCGCCCCGCCCCCCGTTTTGCTGGCGCCCGGAGTCCTCGGGCTAGGGGGCCTGTTGTTGATCGCCCCGCCCCCCGTTTTGCTGGTGCCCGGAGTCCTCATCATTGTGACCTTTGTAAGGCAACGGGGCATGTCATGGCGCGTTGCCGGGACTTTTTGAATTTGCACGTAAGTTCCCGCCGCCGCATTGTCAACGCACGCCGTTTGTGCTTCTCGTGCTTGGGGGCCCACTTTCATCGGGACTGCCCCGACCCCCGCCCGTGTAGAATTTGTGGAGGGTCCCACCTTGAGATTTTGTGCGCCAACGCGAACCGCTCCAGCAGACCAGCTTCTGAGGGGGGTTCGCGCAAGGGGGGGTACCCCGGAGACGAGCACCGGGCTGAGACCCGCGATTCTGTACGCCGCACTCCACCCCCCGCGCAAGTTGAACGGAAGCCCCACGAGCGCCATTTGGTCTTCCCTCGTCAGGGAGAACGCGCATTGGCTGCTAGGCAGCAGTGGCCGGGTCGACGCCGCTGCCTTTCCCCTCCGTTGGCGGAACGTCCCCGGCTGGAGTCGCGCCCTCCGCCATTCGGGCATTCGGTGGGATATGCCCCTCCAGTGATGGCGAGCGGCTTGGGACACCGCGCGGACGAATGGTTTGATTGTTGGCCTCGTCGTGAACGAGGGCGGCCTGGAAGCGGCGATCGGTCGCCGCCCAGGCATCACTAAGAGATTGACGCCTGCCCCGCTAAAGGAACCCCCCGATCAAGACGGTTTTGTTGCCAACGGCCTCGGTCACGGTCTGGGGACCCTTGGGTGACTCGATTGTGGTCTGTGCCATTTTGGAGACGGGAGTCCGGGGTTGCCTTTGTCTTCTTGGTTAGCGGGACAGGTTGGCCTGAAGGTGAACGACCTTTCAGGCAAGATTTGGGGAATTGGCGAACCGGCTGACACCACTGTTGAGGGAAGGACCTGGTTTGAGGTCACCCTTGTGAGTTGTCCTTACCCTAAAATTGGTGCTCCTGCCCTTGTTGTAACTGAACTTGGTACAATTGTTGGTGACTGATCGTCACACTAAGAACTCGCATGCCGGTTGCAATGCGCTGTTGGCCATTCTGCAGCGAGAATTTGGATTTTGTCGGCTGATCGCGTCAATGAGGCGAGGCCCTTTGCTGGCGTCGTAACGGATTTTGTTGGTCCCCCTTTGTTGAAGACGTCCACCCTTCGTAATAGCAGAATTGTTGGGGCTTATTTGTGTGTTTGTCTGCCTGTCAACCAAGGCAGTACATTTGGAGCTGGTAACCTCCCTCTCGACAAAGGCCTTTGAGGCGACTTTGGAAAGATTTGTGTCTCGCCGTGGGTTACCTTCGTTGATTAGGTCTGATTGCGGTACGAATTACAAGGGTACAAGTAACTATTTGAAGGAGCTATACGCCTTCCTTAATGAGAGCCAGGTTGATATTGGTAATAGTTTGGCCCGCCGAGGGGTCACTTGGTTGTTTGACCCGCCAGCCTGCCCCCCATTGGGGGGGTATTTTTGGGGCCGCGGTGAAAGCGGCAAAGGGACGCTGGCGGAGATTGTTGGGAGACACCGTTCTCACCTTTAATGAACTAGCTACGGTATTTGGCCGCATTGAAGCTGTGTTGAATTTGCAACCTTGTCAAGACTTCCAATTGATTAGCGGACGGGTAGGCCCGTCCGGGGGGGGTAGATGTTGCGTCCAAAATGTAATTTTGAACGCTCTTTTTGGTGTGGCAACATTCTATTGTCTTTGATCTTGACATAACCTCTTTGACTTGACAGATTGACTTTGCTTGGAAAAAATGCCGGTCATGGGAACCGCTCTTGTGTTAATATAATTGGTAAAATATTGTTGAATTCGCCTGTTGAGACCGATAATTGGGTCGCGAATTATTTGTTGGTTGAAGTGTATTCCCCATTTGTTGAAATCCCCGGGGTATTGTTGAATCGTACGCCGCCTTGTCGTCGGTTGAGCTGGCACGCGGAATTAATTGAAAATCGAATTGGATCTCACGAGATATGAACAGATTAATTGTGTTCAGTGATTGATTGAACTTTGTAAGCTCGGATTAACAAGAATCCAGTGATATTTCTTGAAACATATCGCCTTGTTGCCTACCACGCGTAGCGCGCGTTTGTTGGGAACGAGTCGGGTGTGAGCTGAGTTGGAACCGCGCCATCTGGATATCGGCGCCTTGGGAACGTTCTACAACACTTGACTTACATCACACCTCTCAATTGCTCACCCCATTTTACATACATCAACCACACTTAGGGCATGACCTTTGAAGGTCGAACTTGGCGTCCCCAGCAATCAGGTTAGTGGTACATTTTGTTCATTGAATTAAGGCCTAAGAGCCTACCACAACGTAGGGCTCCGCGTAATCGCGGACGGTTCGACATACCAGTTACCGTTGGCTGGGCTTGGGGTCGAACATAAACCAAACATTTGATCCAATTTTCCCTGACGCCTTCCGCACCCCCATATCCTCATATTTAGAGTATTTTTAGGTATTTAAAGTTTAGGCTGAGTATTTATTTATTCAGTTATAGCTTATATTCTTTTGAAGTGCCATTTTTTTCTTTTTCTATTTTATAGTAATAGTAATTTTTTTGTGTAATGTATTTTTTCAGTAGATTTGCACAACATATTTGTACGCCTCCTGGCATAACATAGCGCTCTTTTTATTAATATAACACCTATAAATAATTATATCTACTTTACCTATGTTAACAAATAAATAAATTTGATTTGATTTGATTTGATTTATATGGTGAGCTACTTATGATTCCTGGTTTATTAAGTTTTCTGTTAATAGTAGTCTTTCTATCAACAGCCTTGGGAAATGGGCATAATATTTGGCATCGCTTTTAAAATACTCGGTTTCTCAGTAGCATCTGTAGGTCTATCAATACAATATGACAAGTTTACTTCAACTGAGCCCCTCATTGATGGTTGTGGCTCTGGCTCTGAAACCACAGCTGTAGAAGTCAGTTGATCTCTGTACATTACAAAATTTGTGCCTGTTAGAACCCCATAGCTATTACAGCACTCGTCACCGTTGGTTGCCTTAAGGCTGCTCTCTCGAAAAAAGCTTGAAAAAAGCATTCAGATGAAGCAACTTTTCGTCGGCAATTACAGAGAAATTACATCTGAAAAAAATTGTTAGTAATCTACATGATATGAACCGTAATTTGGTTTAGCCACAATTTTTCTATCGGTATCACATAATAAGAAAAAAAAATGCCAAATCACCTCCAAATCATTGAGATGAAACCATTTTACTCCTTAATTTCTTATCAAAAGAGTATAAAAAAATATACTACTGCTTTGCAATACAAATGAAAATGATTTGGTTTTGTTACTTTTTACAAATATGTATTATTTTTATTACAATAAATTAAAAATGCGTCCAATTAAAAAGACTGCGTTTACATCACCCCCGCACTCGTCCACAAATTCAGTGCGGGGCGCATCGTGTTGCTAGGTGGACCTACGTCGCGTTGCGAGAGCTCAAGCACTACGAAATAATATCGTAAAATATTACTGCAAAAATTAATTTTGTAAATAGTGGAATAACTTTTTAACCGACTTTAGAAAAAGGAGGAGGTTCTCAATTCATCTTGAACTTTTTTTTATGATGTTACTTCATTACTCGCAGATGGCTGGACCGATTTGGAAAATTATTTTTTTGTTTGAAAGAGTATACATTCTAGTTAGTTCCATTGTCGTCACGTTTGGATCTGATGATGAAATCATGGAGAAATCGAGGGAACTCTTCAAATATTATAGGCATACCTATAGCGTTTTGGGTATTTCTTATAGTATCTTGTTAAGTTTCTCTTGAAAAGCACCATTTGAGGAAGTAGAACTGATGACGAAGACCCCAGATGGCCATCGAAACTACTCAATAATAAGTATTTCGTGGATTGCGATTAGATTACTTGAATATAGATGTTAAGCACTTTATGCTCGTCACAAGGCATATGGTGAAGTAGAGCTGATAGTGATGTACCAGGAGAACTCCTCAAAAATTAACGGCTCTGCACCGGGAAAAGCAATATTTTGTAAAAAGTGATAAGCAGTTGACATTTTGGCTTTTGTAACTAGATAAATTATAAACTGACCCACTAAAAAGCGTGAAATAAAACTTATTATCAAAAAATAGAACCGACTTTCGATTCGTCAAAAAGTTTTATTTCTGATTCTTGTTTATAAGTTAAAGAGTATTCTATGTATCTATAAGTAGTGTTAGTGTTATAAACTCATAGTATTTTACAGTTTTAGTAGTGTTTAAATTTAGTTTATAAAACATGGGAATAAGCAGAAACGAATGAAGAGAGGTCTAAAAAAATATAACAAACAAAAGGGTATACATTTATTATCAAGGTAAGTTTAAAGTTTCATCTACATATTTCATTATAAATGTGGGATTAGCTCAATGGATTTCCAATTAAACCGCTGATTTCTTCTTAAAAACTCTATTTATTTCTCCTTACAAAATTACACGTCTTATCGTCTTGGTATCGTCCTAGTTCTCCCATTCTATATCCTTTACTTATTCTACATCTTTAACATTCATTCGCTATCTCTTTCACTCCTTGACTATTTCGTATATCCATCTCTCTCACTCGTTTATGCTTCACATCTGTCATTCATCTTCACGTCTCATTCCACTATCCTGTCATAACGTTCCATTCCTACAGCTCGGCCATTCTGCTAACTGACTGTCCCCAGTCAGATCTACATTGAAAGTACATCTTATTTTCTAATTGACAACAAAACTATTAACTTAAAGTAACCCTCCTCTTCAATACATACTTTACATCATCCTAGTAGATAACACCTTACTTTAAAACAATAAATTGTTAACACAACAACTTTAAAACAATAAAATGCTAACACGACAACTTTAAAATACAAATCAAATGTGAATACAAATAAATTTCAGGTTATCACATAACACAACTTATACTAATACCATCATAATGAAATATTAGGTCAAGAACAAACCCCAAAGGTCCCCAACCTAACAAACAACAACTAACGAAACTTACTCACCTAACTCAACAGTATTGCCAAACACTGGCCATGGTTTCATATTATCTGCAGAGGAAGAAGTCACTCGAGAACCATCTGTTCTGTGATCCATCTTCTCCACATCATATCGATCATTTCTTTTTACTTTGGTAATTCTGTATGGTCCTAGATACTTCGGCTTGAGCTTCAATCTAGTACCGAACTGTGTACGTTTGATGGCTACAACATCTCCTACTACATATTTTCGACTTTCTTTTCTTCTTCTATTATACGTCTTACAATTTTCATCTTGAACTTTTCTTATTTGTTCTTTAGCCTTCATCTTTAAGTCTTCCCTATTCTGCATGAAATTACTTCTATGCTCTTGCTGAAGCAAATCATAAATTTCAATATCTTCTTTAGTTTTCATTTTTGTACCCAACATGAGTTCAAAGGGAGTAGTGTCAATGCTTCTTTGATATGTGCTATTTAATGCTTTTTGCACCCGGCTGACCTGCTTGTACCACTGAGATGGCTCCTCAATGCATAGCTTTGCTAATACCGCTATAATTATTCTGTGAATGCGCTCCACTTGACCATTCCCTCTTGGCACACCTGTTGTTATGGTTATATGTTGAATACTCTCCTTCTCACAATACTCCTTAAAGTCGTTGCTGGTAAATGCGCTACCACGATCTGAAATCAAACGTATAGGATTCCCAAACGTTTGCTGATGAATCTGTAACTTGTCTATAGTCTCCTTACTGGTAGTCCCCTTCACTGGAAACAACCACACAAACTTTGTAAATCCATCTACAACAGTTAGAATGTAATTATACATCTTCCTCGTCTCTGAAAGAGGTCCAATATGATCGCAATGAATAGTATGCAACGGAATGCTTTCTTTATCAATGCAATTTAAGAATCCCTCCTGTTTACCTTCTTTTTTGGTCGCTAGCAGACATGTTATGCACGACAGTAAAAACTCTTCAATCTTCTTGTTAATATTTTTGATATAATATTCTTGTTCCACCAGTTGTATCATTTTCCTTTTCCCAAAATGTCCCTTCTGGTGTATTCTTCTTAAAATCTCAAATTCTAAATTTCTTGGTATTACTAACCTTCTTTCTAGTCCTTTGTACAATAAACCATCGCTGTAGACATAGTCTTCATATGGCTGAAGTTTTACTATCTCTATAATCGCCTTTATACCTTCATCCAACATCTGTGCTTGCTTGACTTGATCATGTAGGCTTAACTCGACAGCTCCAACAAATGGATTTCTGCTCAAAGCGTCCGCATGTTGCATTTTGCCTCCTGATCGATGTTCAACCACGTAATCATACTCTTCAAGCAATAATACCCATCTGGCTACTCTAGTTGTTAGGTCCTTCTTATTCAATGTCTTCTGAAAGGCTTGACAGTCTGTAACAATTTTAAAGTGTTTTCCGTACAAGTAATGCCTAAACTTCTTTACACCCTCAATAATAGCCAAAGCTTCCAACTCATAGCTACTATACTTCTTCTCAGCATCACTGGTCTTCCTACTGTAGTAGTGTACAGGATGTAACTCATTTGCATAGTCTCTCTGAAGCAAAATAGCACCGTATGCTATTGCAGAGGCATCAGTATGCAATTCAGTTAATAACTGAGGATCATAAATCCTTAACACTGGGCTACTAGCTAAAGCATTCTTCAACATGTTAAATGCACTTCTCTGAACATCTTCAAACACAAAGTTAGCCTCCTTCTTCAATAAATCAGTTAATGGTTTAGCTATCAATGCAAAATCTTTAATATATTTCCTAAAATATGAAGTTAATCCAACAAAACTATGAAGTTGCTTTAAAGTCTTGGGTTCAGGGTACCTGGTTACAGCATCTGTTTTGTCCTGAGAAGGTTGAACTTTTCCATCTTCTATAATGTGTCCTAGGTACTCTATTCTTCGACATAACAATTGCGCCTTCTTCCAATTAATCTGCAAGCCATACTGTGATGCGGCAGCTAACACTTCTTTTAACCGTTGCAATGCCTGACATTCATCCATAGCAGGTATTAATAAATCGTCAATGAATATCACCAATATTCCCTTTGCTATAAGTTCCTGAAACACCATCGTTACAAATCTCATAAAATACTTCGGGCAAACCGACAAACCAAACGGAGCCCTCAGAAACTCATACTGTCCATTGTGTGTAACAAAAGCAGTGTACTTTATGCTTTCTTTACTGACTCTCAAATGAAAGAAACTATTTTTTAAATCTAACACACTAAAAACACGAGCACCTTTAAGTTTATCTATCAAATCATCAATAATAGGCAGAGGAAATTCATCTTTAATCATCTTTTTGTTTATAGGTCTATAGTCTACACACACCCTAGTACTGCCATCTTTTTTCTTTACTAACACCAAGGGTGAGGAATATTCTGAAAAACTTACACGAATGATCCCATCCTTAAGCCACTCTGATACTTGCTTTTCCACAATCTCTTGTTCAGCCAAAGATATACGCCTTGGTCGTTGAGTCACTGGTATATCATCCTTGAGTACAATATGCAATTCTATCGGCGCCTCCTTTACCTGTACTGGTGTATAATTCTTCACACAGTCAATGACTTCTTGTTGCACCTGCTTATCTTGAATAGTACCTAAAACAAACTCATCCTGACTTACCACGCACACAAGCTTTGACAACCAACTGTTTACATTTGGAGTAATTAGTATTGACCCCTTTGACATAATGGTAAAAACATCTTTAAGGAATTCTTGACCCAATATTACACTACACGGCATACAACGCCTAGGAACAACATGAAATGCAATATCTTTATATTCGTGTCCATCTAATAACACACAAGCAGTAAACTTTTGCATCGACCTTACACTGCCGCCTAAACCCACCAGATTCGTGACAGTGTTCACAGACTTAGGAGCCCCAAGATGATCGTAAAGTTCGGTACACACCAAGTTTATCTCACTACCGGAGTCAATTAATGCTTTAACTTCGCACTTATTCACTAAAACTGTTTTGCAAGAATTTTCGAATCGAAACTGTGCCGGCGTTTTTTCTTCGACGTAAACATCAGTGAAGTTGGCGTCAGTTCCCACTGGCATCGCCATCTTGTCGCCGTCGCTGATGTTGGTACTCCTGTCAATGTCATCAGTTTCACCAACCGCAGACTCACGAATGTTCGGAGTGAAGTTAGTCACACACATCGTTCGCTTATCTTCGTGAATGTTCGGTTTTCCGCCTTGCCGTTCACGTTCTCGGTTATAGGTCTTTTCATTCGTATTCGTATTATTTGTTGAACGAATGCATTGAGTAAAAATGTGTCCAAACTCATTGCACTTAAAACACTTCAGACAATGATATTATAAAGTACAGATATGTTACGTTCATAGTAATTTGCGTTGAAATTTGTTCCGCGTAGTAAAAACTGCACACATCACGGATATCTATGACACACATTGACAAGTTTTACTGATAAGTAGAACAAAAGATACGAAACAACACTCAAGTGAAAGAGATAGGTATAATTCTAACAGTTGCGCTTCAAATGAGTCCTTGTGCCGTAGGATAACATTTTTATAGCCGTAGAGTGGACACTCGATTGAAAAGTAAGTACGTAGGTAAGAAATTAAACATCATAATGGTTAATCACGGATCAAGTATTACCACTAATGTTTTTATTCAGCTTAGCCCATTATATTCAAAAATAAAATAGACATTAATAGTCATTATGTTAATGAAATAATTTATGATCAGTCATAACAATAATTGTATGATTCGAAAACTTCGTCAAATCGGAACTTTATCTTGGATAAAGCAGGTGGAAAGCTAGTAATCAATAAATAATCAATTTCATGACACAACTATAGGTTTCATAATGAAATGTCATGTAGCGGTTTCTTACCTATACTAACCAAACAAATTCAACGTTGGCGAAAATGCAATCAACAGGTAGCTGACATTTTATAAAACATTATGCAGGCTGCATTATGTTTTATAAAATGTTTTAGTTACCTACCTCTATAATTAGAACTGCATTTTTTTAAGCATTGTTCGACCACATTTCGAAACATGTTTGTTAGTACTTTGGAAGTGATTGCTACATATCCTGCTGTTTTTTGATGTTACCCAGACTGATTCGCTTTTTTGTTTACGAACAATTGCGATCCAATCTTGAAATCGAACCTGATCCCTCAGAAACCTAATTCAATAAAAAAACAGTTATAATCCTCAATAATCAGTCAAATGAACTTTAGTCAACAAAATTGTACACAGAACAAATTAAAACAAGTCAATCAATATCGCTTTTACACTTGTAAACTTTTAACTAATCTATGTCCGCACGCAAGCATCCTTATCGCTCTCGCGACAAAACAAGTTTGCTCTCTCTGTCTTCACCTACATATGGCTCCTAAGCATAATTTATTGGCAAGTTTTGAAAATAAATGAAATATAAAAAATAATCTTAATATATTTGCATTCTCACATGTGGTATGAGATCCTTTGTATTTTGTTTACTTTGGAAGTATAATTCGTACACTTCCGAAACTCACACGATGGCATTTTTCATAAATAAAATCTAAAGACACGGGTATTACGGTGCGGCACGCTTGTGGTTGCGTTCGACGCAGACTAGTTGCAAGACGTTCCAATTAGCTCGTGTTTGAGTCTTCACGACGCGCGCGCCTATAACATATCTGTACTATAAAATATCATTGACTTCAGACCTTTTTCTTTATTTGGACACTTTGATGATTGATGATTTTTTTCACCACAGCTGTAACATCTCTTGATCCCCGCGCCATTTTCTTGATTTTCAAACTTCCTGTGTCGACTATGATCGTTGTTTTCCGTCCTCATCTTATCTTTGAGAGTCTCGTAAATCTTAATCTTTTCTTTTAGGTCCGCATACGTCGTAACTCCGTACAACAACATTTTATTAACTTCCGAGTCGATTATGCCGTCAATTATGTACTTAATGGCAACATAATCTGGCATCTTGCCGCGTTTTCCCATTTCCTTCATGACTAACATGTAATCTAGACACCGTTCGTCCTTTTTTTTCTTTCTGGCGGCCATCATCTCGTGGATGGTTTTACTATCCACCGTATCTGGAAACTCCTTAAGTAATCCAGCCTTTAAATCCTCCCAACTCTTATAAGGTTTTTCAGATCTGAGCCACAGCGCAGCAGTTCCGACCAAAGCCCTTCTGGCTACGATCAGAGTTTGCAGGGCCGTCCATTGAAAAATCTCGGCATTGTCGTCAATGTCCTGCGCCCATTTCGCTACTGAAAATGTCTTGTCTTGCCCACTGAAATTTGGGACAAAGCTCTCATGGAAAATAGCCTGATCACGGTTAAACCCTTGCCTAGCCGATGTGGATGCGTCATGTTCGTCTTCACCGTCGTTGGCTTGGCGGCGATTTTTCCCTTGTCGCGGCGACTTTTCCATATTTCGTCTTTTCTTTCCTTGTCTTTTGTAACTATTGTTACCGTCTTCAAACAGGATGTAATGTTAACCGTCTTCTTTCCGTAATAGCGTCTTAACGTCTTTCGTGCAACCCTTGTGCCGTCTTGATTTTTTGCTTCTTTTCAACGGAAACTGGAAATAATGAGCTATCCCGGACGAGCCCCCAAAAAGTTGTGGGATTAGCTCAATGGATTTCCAATTAAACCGCTGATTTCTTCTTAAAAACTCTATTTATTTCTCCTTACAAAATTACACGTCTTATCGTCTTGGTATCGTCCTAGTTCTCCCATTCTATATCCTTTACTTATTCTACATCTTTAACATTCATTCGCTATCTCTTTCACTCCTTGACTATTTCGTATATCCATCTCTCTCACTCGTTTATGCTTCACATCTGTCATTCATCTTCACGTCTCATTCCACTATCCTGTCATAACGTTCCATTCCTACATAAACTATCGCTTTACTTACCTCGCATAAAAGTAGATAGCACAGAGTAAACGGACAGAGGGTAAGCTTCATACAACTGCGCTATGATAGGTACACTACTACAAGCAAGGCGCGTGTGTGCGCTTCGTCTGAGCGAGGCCTGGCTTGAGCCGATATGCACCGGTTTCTCTTCGTACGGACGAAGCCGCCAGTTGAGATAGAGAGACAGAGTTAAGATAATGTACAAGAGAAAGAAGAAAACGACACAGAGAAGGAAATAGAACTAAGGAAAGAAAAATAGATTGATGAGAAAAATGAAGAAAACGACAACGAAGAAGGACGAAAAGAAAACACAGAACAAGATTTTATATGGCTATCAAAATTTCTAAAAATAAATATATGTGAATACGGAGAAATAAATGAGGATGAAGAAGTTCAACCAACCAAAAGAATAAAAATACTTGCTGAAAGAAAGTTAAATTTCAGTGAATTTTAGTTATAATCTATTTGTTTACAAAAAATGTAACAAATAATATGACATACACTAGTAATAATTATACTACCTATCTAAGGTAAAAGCACTAATGCCCGACATTGAACTAAAAGATGACATTTTCGATAAAAATCTGTTCTATTAAGAAAACTAATCATTTAAATAACATTGCTACTGATGTTAAAGACACCTAGTGCTATATATGATACGTGCTCAAAAGCTTGCGTACATCGTTAGAAGAAAATTTTAAAATGGCATCAGTTTACAACAAACAGTATGACCAGGTTGACATTAAGCGCGTAATTCTTATCGTTTTTCTTAAGGCAACTGACTTTTAACAGGTATGATTTTGTCTTGTACATATGATTATTGGCTACTGTTGGTTTAGATAATATAAATGTATGAAATTATTGAATTATTGGGACCATTTCCTTGTTATTTTGGCTTGTTTTTGTATAAATTTTAACTGGTGTTTACTATTAGTGCCAGAAATGAATCAAAACCTAAAAGATGACACGTGTGTCTTCTACTAGGGTTACATCGAACTGAATTTGTTAGCTTATTTTAATGCTGATTTAGCTTTATGTAGTCAAAATAAAGTTCATGTCTGAGTTTCGTTTGTTTTACACTAGCCAAACTAAAAGAAGACAGTGTCAACTATTAGGGTATACTGGATGTCAACTATTAGTATCTATTAATTTCGGCATAAAGTTCGAGCACGATGCCGCCAGTAAAGGGTCAGATGTTTCGATACTCGGAAGCCAATATGGAAGCAGCCATAGAAGAATGCAGGCGGGGCGTTCCGACAGCTTCTGCGGCGAAGAAATTTGGAGTTTCACGAGTAACTTTACTGTAAAAAGTCAAGGGAAAGGCACCCATTAGACGTAAAATGGGAAGAAGCTGTTATGTGACCGAACATATAGAAAAAATACTCGTAACCTGGGCAAAAGCTATAGTCAATAAAGGTTTACGATGGACAATCTGGCTGAAAACTTTAAAACACCAGTTAAAATAACCTAACATAATACTGACAGTATGACTACCAGTGCAGATCCCTTGATAATGCCATCCACGTCACAATTTCCACAGTCTCTCGCTTAATATGGGTGACATCATTCCCAGTCCCTTTAAAAGAGCTTTGTTTTGGCCAACACCTAAAGAAAATTCTAAAAAAAGGACGTAAGAAAAAATACCCTCTGTTGTGTCTTCCACACGATGGCAACAATATTATGAAAACAAGGAGAGAAAAAGAACGGAATGGAAGAAAATCAAAAATGGAGATTAGAAGAAAGAAGGAAAACAGAAGAATGAAGAAGAAAGAAAACTTGGCTGCTCAGAAATTAGCTAAGTCAAAAGGTTGTGAAAAAGAAAACTAATAAGACTGATATCTGTAGTGGCTTAAGTACTGAAAAGGAATGGATAGAATCTGGAGATAGCTTAGATGATCTAATTGACGATTGTGACATTGACAAAGATTGAGAAGAAATATATACAGATGAAGAAAATTAACAGGAAAATAAGATCACGCCTGGTGATTATGTAATTATTAACTTTCCTGGAAAAAAAAAGTTTCACAAGTTGCTTTTCGTTGTCCAAAAAATATCGGGCAAAGACCTTGAAGTTATGGCAATGGTAAGCTGTGATAAAACCAAAACTGTATTTAAAGAAACTGACAAAGATAATTAGTATAGTATAGTAAGTGAATCTCAAATAGTGGAAGTCCTCAATGCGCCAAAACTGATTGATAGGATTAAGTATAAATTTAATTTTCCATTAAATGTTAATGGGTAACTTGATGTGATTTCAACAATCTTTTCTTATGTTATTTGATTTGTTTATATTTTGTTTATTGTTTGTTATTTAATTAATAATTTTAAAGTACAAGCTGTACTCGGATTTAATTTTAAAGATTTTTTGTTGATTTGTTTTGATAAAACATAATATTAAAGTGATGTTATAAGCATGTCTACTATTAGTTTCAATTGATGTCTATTTTTGGTGGATTTGATTTTTGATGCTGTCATCTTTTAGTGTCTACGGCAAACCTAAGAAGAATTTAATTTTAGTTACAAATACGACAGTCTTAAAATATTTTATATGAAAAAGTTAATTTCTAAATGTTGCTCTAACAGTTAAAAAAGTTGTAACTGTATTTTTTTGATAAATAGATTTGATTATTGAGAATGAAGTTCGATTTGTCCTTAAACTGTCTAGCATTAGTGCTTTTACCTTACCTTACTCTAAGTTCCTACCTACATACCTACCTTACCTACCTACCTACCATTTTTCTCTTAATAGAAACCTTCCTCAGACTATAACGAATATTCGAAAAAATATCCATATTGGTCCAGCCATTCCTGAGTTTTGCGCTTAGCAACACATTTAGCCATTAATTTTTATTTATGTATAATTTAGTTAAAAAGATACATCAAGTTATTTACCTCATGTTTCGAGCCAGGCTGATCTATAATAGAGGTATAGTTTCTACAGTACATACTCAAAGTGCATCTATATCAATAGATAATAAATAAAAACAAAATTTGACCACTTTTGATGCGGTACAAATAAAAATGAATTTAACTTTCACAATGACTTGACCTTCTGTGATTTCGATACTCTGTGCCGAGACTAGGCGAAGCGACGACGCATGCTGGCGGCGCAGGCGCGGGCCGAGCGCGCCTCTCTTTTCTGTTGCATGCGGGTAGCGGAGAGCTGCGCGGAGTGGCGCGCGGAGAGGGGTCGTTAGCTCCGCCCAAATGGTCAAGGTTATTGGCATGAATACAAGCCTTAATGGTATATCGGAATTTCTCTTCATAAAACACCTCAGCCATTCTTTTCCAGCTAATTTAGATCCGCATCAAATCTGCTTAGTATATTGTACACTTTGTCACACTTAAAAGCCAGCCCACACAAACCTTTTGCTGTTAAACCAAAGTACATTTTATCAAGAATGTTTAAATGGTGACTAAATTCGTGTACAACTTCACGTGAAAATATAGTTTCAAAACGGGCTAAACTTAGTGATAGGGGCAGAATTTTACAACTTCCTCAAAGAAGACTGCCGTTACAAAAAAATCTGGTATAGAACGCTTCGACTGTCCTTTATCGATTAGCTTTTGAGCTTCATCAAGAACCATAAATTAACAATTTTGTCGCAAAGTAGTTCTTTTTCTTCGAGACAGGCTGTAAATCCACGAAAAAAATACTTACTTTGTAAAATGAGACTTTATTTTAAACACTACATTAGAAAAAAATTGATATCGTATAAGAGAGTTCGCGCAATTTTATACGCTCACAACATGCGCACTTTTGTACACCTCTCCCTTTACAAACATATTGAACCAATGGCACCATCTAATGGAAATTGTCCGAAGTTTAACGAACGTATCAGTTAGCCAAGTAAATACGTTATTTGGATAATAAATGGATATTCTTGTTAAACGAATAGTTTAGGAACAGAAATCTTTGAAAAACCCAAGAAAATTAGATCAAAATGAGTAAAAAAGTACCTACGTGGTATCTCCGTTTTTTTAACCAATTTTAATATTTTTTTCAGCAGCGCAACCTTTGTCGCTAATGAACTAAAATACAAATAAAGTTAACCGCAGAACTCACACAGAGCGAGCGTGATGCTCGATGCGCACTCTTATCGACCACGCACTCTTACACCACCTTACCCGACAATAAAATTAAGGAATTTCGTCAAACAATATAAAATTCAATTTAATATTAATAGTTATGTCAACAAAGTTATGATTTTATTATATTATGTCGTTATAATTTTGTCTACTAACACATAAACTCTGTGACAATCTAATTGGAATTTGATCATCCTTAGTGTACCCATAGTCAAAATATACAATCACGCTGACAGTTCTTTCGACGCATGCAGTCGAAATTCGTGCGCCAAACGCTCTGCTATGGAGGCACTTTTATAATAATCTAATTGTGTGCGATATGCGTATACCTACCGGGTTTGTGGGAATGTTTTAAAGAGTTACTTTGGTAGCGGAACGCAAAGGCAACTGAAGAAACTGACTGGATTTTTATTCAGTAGACTTGACACTCCTTTCCACTCAACCCAAAGCGGGTGGAGCAATTTGATGATTTTCCCTCTAAAAAATTGGCCAAGTGCGAGTCAGACTCGCCCATGAAGCGTTCCGTAGTAACTACGCCAAATAACTTTGTTTTTCATAGTGTTTGTACGAATTACAAAGTTATATTTGCGGTTTTAAAAAATATGCTGTATCTCAAAAACTGCTGACCCGATCTTGTTCAAATTAATTTTGGTTGAAAGTTTACATTAAGATCTACAGCATATATTATTTTTTTTTTAATTTTTCACTCCATTATTATAAAAGTTAGGGCGGGGGACACACATTTTACCACTTTGGAAAATACAATTTTCATATATTTTAAACGATTAATTTGATGAAAAAGTGACTTTAGAAATTTCAATGTCATTTTTAAAGATCTGTCTATGGATATCACATACGCATAAGATTCATGAAAAAAAATATTTTCAGTTTCAGTTCCATGTATGGGGAGCCCCCTTTAATTGAAATATTTTTATATTTTTCTCTTAAAATCGGAAAGCGGTTCACAGAATACATCTAATTATCAAGATTCACTTGTATAGTCCTAATAGTTTCGGAATAAAATGTCTGTGACATACGAACGGACGAACAGACAGACAGATAGACATGACGAAACTATAAGGGTTCCGTTTTTTGCCATTCAGCTACAGAACTCTAAAAAGGGTGTATATCGTATAATTGACACACATGTTTCTCATTAGTTCTTTGCCTGCCATTCTAGGGATCACATGTTTGATGTTACATAGGTACCTCAATATATGTACATCTTACTAAGATTATAAACGCGAAAATTTGTGAGAATGGATGGATGCTTGTTACTCTTCACGCAAAAATTACTGAACGGATCTGAATTTTTATCACGGAATACCCATGGGATTTACGCGGAAAAACCTTCACACGCGACCGCAGTCGCGGGCAGAAACTAGTATGTTTATATTTATTAACATTTATATCGTTAACCGACCCACAGACTTCACAGATGACGACTTAGTAGCCCAAGCAGTGCTATTCTACGTCGCGGGATACGACACCACTGCTAATCTCATCTACTACTTCCTCTATGAGATGGCTATCAACCCCAAGGTACAAGAGAAGCTACATGAAGAACTGGATCAGTTGCCTCCAGATCACGAGATTGAAGACTTGTATGAGACTGTTCAAGGATTGGAATATTTGGATATGTGTGTAAATGGTAAGTGATTTCTCCTGTCCTGCTTTTCTATTCTTGCAGCTGCTGCAAGAATGGAAAAGTTAAGCGATAAAAGCTATGTGACCATTTGCACATTTTCTTCTAAGCAAAAATATTTTATAAAGGGCCAAAAATCTTCTCGAACGCGAACTCCGCTCGCTGATGCAGAGATAAGATCATCAAGAGTCGGACGACGGCTTTTTCCTTTTCTTTCGAACTTTCTGGTCACTATCAGTTTCTTAAGATTGTCTCCTTGCTGTCTGGCAATGTGGCTGAAATATTCAAGGATCCTCTGGAGACAGATGACTCTTAGTTAATTAAGATATGTTCGCATTCACGCTGTCCAGGAAATACGCAGCAATTCTTAGATAGTTACAAGTAATAAGCAGCCTTAGACATATAAAATTCGCACTTGGGACGGAAGTGTGATACTGCATAATGCATTCAGACTCAAATATCTAGTTTTTGTCGGAATATATTGCCTTAATAATATTTTGTTTTCATCTTTCAGAGGTGTTAAGACTATGGCCCCTTGTTGGCTCAGCAGATCGGAGATCAGTTGCCACATACGACTTCGGTCCTACGTACCCTGGGAGTAAGGATAGACTCATTGTAAGTATATAGTTTTCGATGATAAACCTATATTGTAACTTTGACTGTGTTATTCGGCGGCGCGCGGCGCTCCGCTGTAAATACACACATCAAAAGTGTCTAGGGATCAAGCATTTTTATGCGGATTTCTTGAGATTGAGATGTGGCTTTGTAATAAATTTATGATTTTATAAATTTATATGGATCCTTTTTGGTGCATTTCATAATTTGAAACAGGAACTGTTAATCAAATTCGAGTAAAAGATGAAAATCAGCTGTCAATATTTTCCCTATAAAAACATACAACGCATTGAAGACATTATTAGTGCTACTGTTTCCCTACTACTGATTAAAACCAACGTTATTATGGAGCGGCGACGTCATTTAAGCAGGGAAGAAATGCTCAGAGCCGTGGAATGATAGAAGCTGGTTCCCGGCAACGTACTGTGGCTTTAGCTCTGAATACAAGTCAGAGTGTTATCAGTCGACTTTGGACACGTTACCGAAGCACTGGTACCGTGGCTGAGCGCCATGGAGGACGGTATCGCTGCACCACACGGAGACAAGATCGATACATTCAAATCTTAACTCGAAGAGCTCCAACAATAACCGCCATGATGTTAGCCGTGAGGCTTCATCACTCTTCAGGGAACTTAATTAGCGACCAAACAGTCAGAAACCGCTTGCATGAAGTGAACCTTCATTCCCGAAGACCGCTACGGGTACCACCTATAGCAATGCACAATCGTAGGATTCGATATCAATGGGCTCTTGAACACAGAAATTGGGCAGAAGAACAATGGCGTTTCGTGTGCTTTTCTGATGAGCCTCGTTTTGGTATGAGACCGGATACAAGACGTATACTACACTGGAGAACCCCTGGACGCCAACAGCGATTAAAATCCTGCCAGGAAGTCCATCCTTATAGTGGTGGAACCATCATGGTATGGGCGGGTATTTGGATCGGCGGAAGAACTGAGTTGATTTGGATCAGAGGCAACCTCAACGCTCAAATTTATGCTGAGACGATTGTATCTGACGTCATCGTTCCTCTACAAGTGCAAATCGGTCCCTTATTTCAGTTAATGCATGATAATGCACGACCGCACACCGCAAGAGTTGTAAGACAGACTCTCGCCGCAGCTAACATCAATGTCCTGCTCTGGCCTGCTCAGTCGCCAGACTTGAACCCGATTGAGCATGCATGGGATATGCTACAGAGAAGAGCTCTGCCGAATATGGAGGGTATCCAGTCGCAAGAAGACCTTTTTTTGTTGTTGCAACGAACATGGGCGGCCATTCCACAGCGTGATTTGGATGAACTCATTTTGAGTATGCCAAACCGATGTTCTTGTGTTGTTAGTGTTTGCGGTAGAAACACGGATTATTAATTGTTTAAGTTACCCAATAAATTCAGTCTTTTTTTCGAACTTTAATGTTAGTGGTTCAAATGTCAAAAATCCCTTTATTAGGAAAATGGCAAATTTCTTTATTAATGCAAAGGTGACTTGGTTTATCGTTACTGTGACAAACGAAAACACTTTATTTGATGAATCCTTAAAGAAAATTTTAATTAATATCAATCAGGAGAAAAGTTATTGCAAAAATATATGTTGATCCCTAGACACTTTTGATGTGTGTATCTAGAATTCGGCTTATTTCATAAAGACAAAAAAAACTAAGGTTCCAGTACGCAAATAGGCATTATGAAGTCCTTAAGACTCGGCAACATCATTGCTTATCATCAATAAATAAAAAACGTGTAACCAAAAAATTAAACAGACTTCCAAAAAACACTGTAAAGTGCAGTTCACTTTGCAGTGTTTTTTGGAAGCTGGTTTAATTTTTTGGTAAAAAGTTTTTATTTCACTCTTTTTAGTTGGTCGATTTATAATTTACCTAGTTACAAAAGCCTAAATGTCAACTACTTATAACCTTTTACAAAATATTGCTTTTCCCAATGTTGAGCCGTTAATTGTTGAGGAGTTCTCCTGGTACTTCACCATCAGGTTCACTTCACCATATGCATTGTGATGAGCATATTATGCTCAATAACCAGATTCAAGTAATCGAAGTGGAACTCATGAAATACTTATTATTCCTACTTATATATTGAGTAGTTCCAGTGGCCATCTGTGATCTTCATCATCAGGTCCACTTCACAAATGGTGCTTTTCGAATGCAATTACACAAGTTACTATAAAAAATACTCAAATCACTATAGGTGTGCCTATAATATTTGAAGAGTTACCTCGATTTCTCCAGGATCCCATCATCAGATCCTGACTTGGTGACAATGGGACCAACTTTGAAGTATACCCTTTCATATCTTCGAGTAACCGGTGATCATACATAAAAAAAAATATACGCGTCGACTCGATAACCTCCTCCGTTTTTTTTCGTCGGTTAAAAATGCGCGTTATATGAACACCAAATTTAAATCTTTTTTTAGCGAAGTTGGTCCCCAAAACTAATACTTACAATCAGCTTAAATTGACTATAAACCAATGAACATTTTCTGCTATCAGGCCCAAATCTTCAGCACTTAATTTTAGTACCTATTTTCTCTCCACAAATGACTAAGTTTACGTACCAGTGATATTTTTGGGAGTAATAACTTCATTGGCGCACGGTAATAGGTAATTTAGCGTCGTAATAGCACCATTGCCCTCGGGGATTCCTTTATTCTGTGTTAATAGATCGTTCACGACATAATAGGAGGCGGAACCTTTAGTGAATTCTGTTTATATTTTTCGGTGGCAAGTTCTGAAGAGTTTAATCGGAAGATTCTAGGCATTTCAGTGATAACTTAAGGCCCAGATTAAAATAAGATACTTAATATGAATATGCATAATATAATATGAAATAAGAAAATAATTTGCTAATCATGATTGATTTGCAAAGTTATTTTGCGTAGCTACCACAGTCCTCCTCCTCTCACTCTGCAAATTAAAGATGCGAATTTCTTTCGCACGATCGCGAAATAATTGTAATTAATTTACCTAAGCGATGATTTGGTTGTCGGTGTAACACGATTGCCTAGAAATATCTTCTAGGCAATCGTGTTATTCTTCGTCTTATTCCCTCTTATCATTAAATCTCTTCCACAGGCCCCCTCAGGTATCCACGTCTGGCTGCCAATATACTCCATCCACCGCGACGAGAATTACTGGCCGGAGCCCAACAAGTGCAAGCCAGAACGGTTCTCAAAGGAGAAGAAGGCTAACATAGTACCCTATACGTACATGCCTTTCGGAAACGGACCCAGGCATTGCATCGGTAAGGACATACTGTACACCGCACACAACTAAGTTGAAACAGCTCACTATTAGCCGTCGTTGTAGTAGCGCCGCAACTTCTTAATTTTTTCTAATTGTGTAAGAGTTCTAGATGTGCCCGCGTGTGTCCTTGAAAGTCTCATTCAAATCGGGTTAGCAGTACCAGAGGTAAGGCAGAACAAACAAAGACAGACAGACAAAAAGTTCAAAATATTTTGTGCTTTATTATCGTGTTAATAACAATAACCACATAAGAAAACACAGATATTTTGAAATCACAGACAGATAGTTCAATTTTATTAATATGTAATAGAGACAGAAAACTTGCTTTGTACAAAGAAAACCAATAGTGTTGTAGCGAATGTGCAGTTTCATTTAATAAAATCCTGTAATAACGGTATTACTTCCCTTACCCGAGTATAAGTTAATAGAAACTCACTTAGGAAACATAGAAACGATGATCCATAAATTCTTACTTTCAAAAATCTGTGTGCTTGGTGATTGAACTAAGCAACCCTACCTTCTAAGATAAGAGACCATAATCTACAAGCCAATATCGGACATAGGCCTCTGTCAACTTTACCACAGCTGAAACACCCGAGCTGGAGATGAAACTGGGCAGCCATTGTATACGGGCTACATAGTCGCTACCAGACAACTTTTTGTAGTAACCCGTCTCCTATCTAGACGATATCTTTCTATGCGCTATAAAGAACTAGCCAATTGCAAACAGACAACAAACTTAACAACTCTTAATGAAACCATCCTAGTTGCTAGGTTTTAATTTCAATTGCATACATTGCTACTTCTTATGAGACAAATGTCCACGATCCACAGCATAGTCAAGTGTTCCCAAAATGTCAAAAGCTGTGACCATTTTGGCAAGAAAACGTTGCCTCGGAGACCCTCCGAGTACACCATAAATATAGCCTCAACCACTCTGATAAGTAAACGACTGAGTAGAGTGGCAAATTTTGATGAAACATTAGATCGTTTTGTATTGTATTTTTTCTTATATTTTACGTAATGTATCCGTTTGTCTTACCTTTAGGATCCCGCTTCGCAGTACTAGCAGCGAAGGTGTTCCTGGTTAAATTCCTCAGGAGTTACAAGACAAGAGCCGAGCGAGCTTCTCCACGCCTGTCCCCCAGAGCTTTCATACTCAGACCCAAAGATGGATACCAACTTATTGTAGCAGCTAGAAATTAGTGTTAATATATTAAATAGTACTTCAATACAGTGTATTTTTGGTTTCATTACGAATTTTCCGTCATTGTAATAGTTGAAGTGAATTACACCCTACCTATGAGTATGTGGGTAGTTGACTCATTGTATGATGCTATTTGGCGCCCAACATGGTACAACTGACGTTTCATTAAATATTACATAATTACATTCAGTTCCCAACTAAAACTTTTCATGTACGAGTCTATGATACTCATATAAATAAACAAACATAAAAATAAAATGAAACCCAAACTAATAAGCTTTTAGCAATCATATTCGGAAACAATGATTTTCAGCAATCAAAATTTACCAGCTTTGTGATTTTAAATGCGAGTGCAGTGTTGCCATAATAAGCTATTTTGAATACGGCATGCCATTATTAAAAGCCTCGTAATATGTAGTGTGTAGTGTAGGGAATTGAATTCTATAATAGTATCAAACATTACAAATTGTTGGTTTCGTAAATGCAAACAATGTTACTAGGTAATTTGAAACAGAATATTACCATGTTTGCATAACCGTTGTGCATTTTACAATGGAATGTCAAGAATATAGTTGCAAAACTTCTGAATAATTCCGAATAATTCCGGAATACTTCGGGGAAAGTTTCTTTAAATGGGAATTATTCAAAATGATAAATTCATTTTGAATCATTCTGATTTAAAGAAACTTTTAATTATTTATTAAGATTTCAACTTTTTTTGCTAAAAAATCGTATTTTGCATCGATCGTCGATCTCTGTGCGCCGGCCGCTGCCGCCGCACTGGCACCGTGACGCGCGCACCCGACTGCCACCGGCCACGAGTCGTGCGTGCAGGCGATGGCGGTGCGGGGTGCGGTAAGAGGGAGGGGATGCTACTCCCCGGAGAAGTTTTCACCCGCGCGAGAAAGATTCGTACCCCGCAATCGAATGTTTCCGAATATTTCGCCCGAATAATTCAATGGGAATAAATGTGTTTGCTTGTTGTGTGGTGGGTGAGTTAATTATTGTTCACTGCGAAAGTACGTATGTACGCTACGAGAGTAAAATATAAATGTTTATTTTATTATAAATGGGATTGATTAAGTATATGTTGATATTTTTATAGGTAGATTTATTAGCCTGCGATTAACAAGATTTTTATCCTTTTGTTTTTAGGTAGGTAATATCGGCCAAAGATACGCATACTCAGTTAAGAAAATATTTCTGCGGAAGCGCAGCTAGTGACAAACCACATCCCTTCCTGTTTTCGCCCAATTAGAAATAATAGGCATTTTGTGAGTACAGGGCGTGTAACATTATATTAATACTTACTATTACGAACACTACTAAAATACGCTTCGTGCATCCTATTGGTCAAAATACATGCATTAGGCGATCGAGTTGTAAGTCGTGCTATGCGATTATAGCCTTAAATGTCAGTTGTGAAATAAAAAAACCAGGCCAAGCATATTTGATTTGCTATTTGAAAAAGGGTTACCTATGTTTTTGGTTAGTTTGTATGTAGCTCTGTACGCATCGCGAGTATTCGCGAGTCGCATAGGTAGGTATTAATCATTACCTACCTACTTAACGCGTATAATAGCCCAGTCAATAAAAGCAAATAAAGGCAAACCTTGCAAGCACACACGTTTTGATGCGGTTTTCAGAAAAGTATTTGTTCTTACCTACTTAGGAGCAGGTTTTGGTATATTAACAGACTTCAAAGGTCGATTTTCCTGTTTTTTTTTGACAGTTGAAATATTCCCAAAGTTTCGGAATATTTCAGAATACTTCCGAAGTATTCGACGGGAATGATTCGGAATGTTTCCCGCCAGCATCTATAGTCAAGAACTATTCAGCCAAATTTTTTTATTATTAGCGCTTGCAATTAAAATGTGGAGAATAAACTCTCGACAATGTTTAAGGGCCCCGCAGGGATTTTTTAGGGCCCAGTTTCGTTATTGCTAACTCGAAAATCATGAAACTTGATATCTATAACCATACAAAATTACAGCTTCACAGTATCAATCGCGGAAGGACGGACTAAGTGAAAGTAATATACGGGTAAGTAATAAAATTTTACTCTGCAGTACCCAACCTGGAAATCACTTAACCGATTGCGGGCTAGGTTAGCCGCTGTAGATGTGATCTAGGCAAATTAGGTTTTCTTGACCCATTGCAGACGCAATGCCAGTGTGGAGCCGCTTTACATGTTATGTCCCACCTCTTGTCATGTCTATCGTGCACAGCCACCTGCATCTATCCTGCAAGATGCTTACAAGATGCAAGATGCAAAGCTGTGCAGGTAGCTGCATATTGGTCCTATGAGGTTTGATTATCGATTCGAAAAGAAGAAGGATATTATCTAATATCCATCAATGAAAGAAACGTTCAACATCAACGAAAAGTTAGTTATTAAACTATGTAATAATCACATGAACGTAAAAACCAATTAACTTAAGTAAAATCACATTTGGAAAGTTAAAAATTCGCCTACGGTAAAAATTAGTTTTTCGAAGATATCATATCATTCACGCAAAGATAGCTAAGCGATAGGTATATTGTTTTACTTCAAATCCTTAATGAAGTTGGATACAATGAGGCGAGACTATTGATGTCCACATTTTCCCGAGACAAAAAGCAGTGAATGTGCTATTCCAGACTATAATCTATACCAAATTTCATCTAGATACCTTTAGCCATTTTGGTATGATTGAGAAACAGACATTCATGTTCATCTAAATTTTTGCATTTATAATATTAATAGGTACAGCAGGGTACAGCAATAGATAGCTACAAGTTTTTGTTTTAAAATTTTCGTTTAGATTTGATAAAGAAGTAGGTTCACAATTAGATGCCGTAAATGTGCCCTATATAATCATCGTATTAGAAATTAAAAATTATACTTGTCAAGAAACAAAATAATACGACAAAATAATTTTTTTAACCCACTTCCACCAAAGTTTTACGGATCCCCACACTCATCCGCGGTGCAACGAAGTATGAAACGGAGACAATAGAATCGCGTCAAGCCCAGAGGCGGGGAACTTGCCTGTTACTGTATACAGCAATGGCACAGACAATGCGTTCATTATTCCATTTAAATAATGAGCTTAGTGCCGTTATAAATGACTTAGAATTGTAAAATACTTAATATTTTGTTTATTTAAAGGGATAATGCCTTCTTGGCTCTCGCATAATTTGGCCCTAATTATAACGTTTCTCATAACATATATGTACTTAATTCCAAAGACTAATTATCTATTCCTAATTCCATAGATTAGATTAGCAGATACCAACCCAATCTATATCACGTGTCTATGTCACGCAGAGTCAAAGTTTACTTTTTCTCCCTTAAATTAAAGGCGGCGCGAAACGTGACCTGATAACAATCAGTCCTAGACTCGTAGACTTCATTGGACCTGATTTGAATTTCTCCCTAATCTTAGGATTTTACAGTACATTTCCAGATTGCAGATAGGTAGCTAGCTATTAGCTATCAAACTGTATCAAGATACATTTTTTCCGGGTGGGAAAATCATCGAATGACTTCTCCCGCTCTGGGTGCGAGCGGAAGGGAGTGTCAGACTTCTACTGACTAAAAACCCACCCTGTTCCTTCAGCTGCCCTTAAGTTCCGGGGCCGCGGTATCTCGTTAGAACACTCCCACAACCCCGGCAGGCAAACTGTATAGTATAGATACCTAAGCGCTTAAATTAGAAATACCTCTCGTAAAGTTTTGATCGCATCATGTAAAAATAAATTTATTAAACATCAGATCAACGTGAGAGTTCCGTCATATAAACTAGGTCCTCAATATACTTCATGTTTGATTCAGGCACGGGTTCGGATTGAGTTTGCAAGTCTAGTGTGCTATGAAATTCAGTCGAACACCGTTATACAAGCCTATAACCCTGCACTGTAGCCGCGATTCAGATTTTAATGAACTGTCAATATTTCTCGATGTTTGCGTGTCAGATTAACGGGTTTCGATTTAAAATACCTGCGTTAACTATCTTTTGATTGTGTCCGGTATAGTCTTGATAACTTTATTTTCTTTTCGGATTTTTAAGTAATAGCGCAGGTAAATTTTGGGTGGTGCGGTCATCATACGTAATTATACATATATTTTTATGGTGAATACCGATCAAGTTAAGCTACGCTTATACAGAATGGAATAAGCTACGTTTGCCGAAAATGGTCCTCGGTTGAGTCGTTACATACAGTGACTACTATTACTAAATGTAGGTACTGAGTATTGAGTTTTATGTGCTCATGTAGGGGTGTAGGGGGCCCATGTCCTTTGCGAAATAAAATATTTTTGAACTGATTTGATACTCTATGCTTTCATTAATGAATCTTTGTCAGTCTTTACGGTTACGGGTCGTAATATAAAAAAAAATATTCCTGTTTGACTAGTTTCTTCATGAGGCTACGCTCACGCGTGAAGGCTTTTTCAGCAAAATAAGAGTAGCCTATGTCATGAATTCATGATCCAGCGCTTCAACTATCTTCACACACACACACCAGAAAACACATCGAACCATTCCACCATCGAACCATTCACCAACCATCGTTTTGACGTGAGGACAAACCTGGACAAACAAATAAACAATATTTCGCACAGCTGTATAGAATCAAAGATGGTAACGTCCAGTTCTAAAATTTTCAGAAAAAGAGAAAAACGAATATTTTAGTTCAAGTAACTATTCTTATATTAAACATTATTTTATATTATGCAAAATATAATACATTATGGAAATACAAGCTGTTTGTCACACTCAGTTCAGTACTTTTGAGTAAAACACTAAATTAAAGATGGACTTTCCCAGTTTTGTTACCAAGCTTTGGACTAAACTAAGTTTGTAACTGAATGTTTAGGACTTTCCTAAATTTGTTGCCAACTCTCTGGACAGGGTTGGATTCAGGCGTATACATTTAAAAAAAAAAGTGCAATAATTTACCTTGGCAATCAACTTGTAGATGAGTGAAGGTAATGAAAGTTAGTTTATAGAAATTTGTTATAATTTGCATTTTTGTTACTAATCAATTTCTAAAATTACGTAAGCAACATGTTAAAAAATAAACTTAAACAATTAAAGTTGGTGACTCCTGCTGTAGCTCGCACATTTCCTCTTCAGGCTCGTTCCTTTGAATGGTCTCATCAGCTTGACTACTCAAAATTTGAGAGTAAAATGTCAAGTCGATGCCTTCTTGGTTTCTCCAATCATCGCCGTAACATGTTTTTAGCAGTGAATCGACATCTCGCAACTTCAGTTTTTTCACGGCAACACCTTTCTGCAAAATATGGTTGTCTATTGCTAACATGGACATATTTTTTCCTTTTTAGCAAATATTCTCAAATGACCCTGTGTTGGTTCTGTAAAATAATTCGCCATTGACAAGTACATTGCCTACACGCTTGAAACGTTTTATATAAAACCTCTTGCATTTGGAGAAATCCGCTTTCCACTGTCCAGGTTTCATGAAACATTGGCAACATTTTTGTCGTCACAAGATTGCACTGCAATTTTCTGGAGCTATGCGTAGAATGAGTGAGTCTTGGCAACGTTTTTGCCGAGTACCTGAAATAATAATACGTACAAAATAATATTGAAACAACTTACAAGTATGACGCACAGCTTAAAAAAAAATATACATGTATTAATGAAATCGGTTGACTCAGTAAAAGTTACTAAATACAAAAACACTACCATGAAAACATATATTTTAAAACTCATTAACGTAGTATTTCACTGGAATTATAAAATAGGGCAGTTTTTATAATTACCACTAAAATTACTTTTAAATAAAAGGATTTAAGCCAAACATCAGTTCAACCGATCGCATGGGTGGGGCCCACTACAATGAATCTACCAGTCCGACCCTGGAAAACGGTCAAGTTTACCTGTTTTTCTTCGAGATGTTTTTCTTCCAAGAACATGGTTGTGCAGTCCGTTTTCTGGCTCCGTTTCTATTGACCCTAGTGGGATGGCTCTCCATCTCCTCTGGGCACCACAAATTATTCACAATAATATTGTTTTATTATTTAAAATTAATAAAATTCGGCAACGCGGCTCAGTAAAACAACATAATAAAGTCAAAGGCAGCCATGACAGTTTTCATTCAAACATAGCGTTCCTACTGGTCGAAAAGGACTTAACGCAAAATGGAACTCAACTCACTTGGAGATTACTAGGTTTGTTTGTAACCTCAATTTTCAATTTGAATTAACATTAGAGTTTACCAAAATAGGTAAACAATGATTTTTCGAGGTAAATATAGACACGGAACAGATTGTGTTGCCATTTAAATCTCATTTTTGAAATTTTGTGGACTTTACCGTCTCTGTTTCTATACACCTGGCATGTAAGTATAACATTGGTATGGATTTGTACCCAATGTATTTAATGATCTTGTCTAAGATTGTATGAATAAATCAGATTGGCATAGGTAAACTTCTAAAAATTAGCAAGATAGACAGTGTTTAAGCTAACAACAATACACAACTGTTTTCGATTCACTTTATAATAGGCGCTGCAGTAGTAACTAAAGACGCTTTCTTACAAATGATGGCGTGAAAAACATCATCATATGTTACGTCTGCAATAAAGTGAGCAAACCTACGGGTAACCTACGGGCTCCTTATCGCTGTTGCCCTATGCTTATGTTATTATAAGTGACTATCATCTTGCAGATAACTGGTGACAGAGCGGCCTAGGTACTTAAAATTATATACTTTTGACACAGGCACCTAATATGCACATGGCTCTACTGTGATATAGTTTCACTTTGGGCTACTTTGAATCATCATCATCGCTTATCATTAGCCGAGATTGTGAAGTAAAGGGCTCCTCCAGATAAAAACAAAAAGAAAAATGAAACGTTACTCCGAACTTGGCATTGAGTTGTTATATAAGTATATGCAAGGTCATCCACGAAAATATTTTATTGCAATATCACAAAAAGATCTCAATACGGCCTAATACAGTACAGCATGAGTAAGTATAAACGTGAGCATCGATTCAGGCGTGCAGTATTGCTTTACTAAACGATAGTAACTGTTCTTTCCATCACGCAAAGTCTACGCATTACTGCTTAGAGTCGCGCTTAGCTGTGCAGCGTCCCGTACTACATTATCTAGCAGTCTTTATTCATATACATTACGGTTTACGCATGTTCGCGTTTTTAATGACACAAACGGTCAAAAACACTATTGTGGCACATTAACGAAATACTAAACTGTGAAAAATAGATGGAAAAAGATTCATGCTACTAAATGACCTGTACTTGTATAGCAGACAAATATGAAAACTGAAATTCTATGTTTACCTTCCAAGAAATGGGCAAAAATACAGCTATCTGTCCTTGAATAAAACTAAGAGTAATGTCTCTGACACTAAAATGACGGTGACATTTCTGATTTCACGCATTGGCAAAAGAAATTACAGATGAGTTCAGTGTCTCCAACAATGCCGTAATTACGGTAAACCTACCGTAATTTGAACATATCTACCACCTACCGTAGACATTTTCAATTCTACCGTAATTTCGTCTTTATTAGTGGCGCCTTAAAAACGATGTACCAAACCTAACATACAGTTTATTTTTATTTGAAACAATGTTTCAAAATGACAAAACTGCATCATTCCCTGGGGTATTCCCCGTACAATCAACTTGTGTGCATAGACAAGTAGCCGAAACTTGTGCGACCAAATTACGGAGTTATTGAATACAGTACTGCAGTAGAACTTAGCCATACCTTTGCATTTTGTCAACTTTAATTTATGTTTGGCATTTTTTCACAATAGTTTGCTCAGTAGATCTTATATCGCGTCGCGACTGACTATATTTATAAAAAATGTTATCTGACAGTGTTGCCAACGTAGGCGATTTTTCGCCATTTAGGCTACTCACGAAAAGAATCGGCGACGAAAAAACATGAAAGGCGACCGGTCGCCTTTTAGGCTACTTCAGTTCAGGTTCAAGGTTGTCTGGAAAGTGGAAGATATCGCTCTCAGCGATAAGACCGTCATTGTAACTAAATTGTTAGCAATAGTGCTATTTAAGTGTGTTTCAATTATTGGTGTACAATAAAGTGTATTCAATCTGTCTGTCATAAACGAGCTTAATAAAAAAACATGTCACATGCAAATTAATGTAAAAGGTTTGCGATACTAGGAAAGAATGGATGGCACTCACTTTATTTATTAGAAAGCATATTATTTATACGCATAAACTTAGGACTTTTTCAGATTAGAAGCGATCTTCACACAATAAATATAGGTACGCAATAAGCGTGAAATTGTTACACCCAAATGCAGACTAGCCAAGACTAGCAAGTTATTCTTCATAAATAGCATAGGTACGCTTTTATAACAAGTTACCAAACTCTGTGTCTGTGTGAAAATTTAAAATCCTTATCAAAAAAGCATATTTTAGATTGAGGACTACGTTGAAGTCGTTGCAATCATGATTGCTTGGCGATGATTCCTTCCTTCTGCACAATGTGGCTCGGGCTTATTGTGATTGCGTTATCAATTAGTCTCTTAACAACTCCACTTTAGTGAGTGTGTCTTTTTATTTTGTTTGTTTGTACTTTTCCCTACGATAATCCATCCGATTGGACAGATTTTTTTTGTTTAGTTTTTATTACTAATAAATAATAAAAATTATATTGTTTCATTTTACAATGCATTCATTTTTCATTTTTCATCATTGGTAACTGTCATAAGTTTAAACGAGTATTATGGATACATTATAAAAATGAATGATATTTTGAAAAGAATAGCTGTGGAGTTTCTTGCCGGTTCTTCTCCATAGGAAGGACCAATTTCGTGCCGTGCGCTTGTGTCATTTTATAAGTGGCCATGTAAAATAAAATATGTTGAGTTGAGTTGAGGTCACATTTTTGTTTATGGTTAGTTAGCTTCGGGGAATACCCTGAATTTATCAGAATGCAATGATGTGATAAGAATTAATTCTGTGTCGGGGTCTGTGCTTTCTGATAGCTATAACCTGGGAGTTTAAATACTCCCAGATTATAGCTAAGAGTGAATAGGTTACTTCTAGGCAAGCATGCATCGTCTTCGTCCACATCATCACTTAACATCAGTTGAGATCATCAGGCCAAACGCAAGCCAATCAACAATGAAATTTAAAAAAAAATAGTGTGAACGCAATTATCTTATTTAACTGAGTGAATAGTTCGGGCCAATTTCAGTTATTATTAATAATTTTCATTTCGCTTCGTACAGCATTTGTGTCAAAGTATTTGTTTTACGAAAAATTATTGGCCCATACATTATGCGCGATGAGTGAATAAAAAAATACCAGCATTTAAAGCAAGTAAAGTAGGTAAAAATAAATTGATTTAAACTACATTTTTACTGATATTTTAGGCTACATAATTAGGCTACCACTGACTGAAATTCGGCTATATTAGGCTACTTAAGCTGTGAAAAACGGGCGACATTGGCCCACGCGTTGTTGGCAACACTGTTATCTGACAGTAACAATTTAAGTGACGACATAGACGGTGGACCTTCATATGACCTGAGTCATACAAACAAAAATTTCGACGAGAGTGGCTGAAAAATAAAGACATTTCCTCGTGGATTCGCGAATACCAAAAATCCCATATAAAGCCAAGTGTTCGCTCTGTGTAAAGGCTGAAACGTCTGAAATTTAATGTTTGATTGTGAAATAAAGTTACCGTAAATGACATGGACAAAAAAGTACATTCCATGTACACATACATAGTAAATAATATTGTATATTAAAAATAGAAAAATGATTTAATACGTAGTTTTTAACCTCTCTGATCTCGTCATTGTTTATTTCAAAATAATTAGTAATCAAGATGAATTCAAAGTACCATTTGTCAACGTCCGCCATAATGGACAATAGAGTAAGATAAATATAATAATGGGTGTTCCATATCAAGCATACTACTTGCATATATCACATAGACGTGTGATATGGACGACAAAACGCTATTATTAAAAACATTTTATTTATACGAAACTGTCTTCCTTGGTATTTTGGCATTTAATAAAATTATCTTTTCATAATGTTGATGCGTAAGATAGTTTTTTTTATATTTCACACACAAACTAATCGGAAAACGGAACGCGTTACTTGTTTGACAATGTGTCATTGTCTATGTCAAATGTCAATATTATGTTATTGCAGATTCTACATTGCGTCCTGTGTTTGTTTTTGCGATTATTTTCTAATATTTTTGACCCCTGCTTATTTCAACGTACTGATACCTTCTACCACCCGATTACCTTGCTATAATAACATAACATAACATGGTTTGCCTTGGATGTGGCAAATCAGTGAGGAAAATAAGACACCATAATGTCAGTATGGAGTGTCCGTTGCTGGCTGTTCTATTATCACAAAATACTAATTATGTGGTAAGCATTTTGTTTTTCATTATTATAAATACCCAGTTGTATTAATCTATAAAAAAATGATCTTTCATACTATGTATGTATGATTGTTGTATCTGTGTTTTATGTATTTTTCATCTTTTTGTATTTTTCTAAAGTAGGCATGTGTAACATAGTAATGCTCATTTTACTATAACATAGTACTTGAAAACATAAAGAGATATTTAAAAAGATACCCTTGTTACTAAAAATTATATAAACATAAGAATTACCTATCTAATGATTGAATTAATTTATTATTGTGTTTATTCTAACTATGGTTTATTTTCAGCCTTCAAGAAACAACTATGTTTGCCATGTGTGTTGGATGCGAGCAAATAGACAGGCAGTGCAAGACTCAACACGAGACATGCAAGACTTGGCTTTGGATAATGATGTAGCAGCCCCTAATGTTAGCCAAGTTGTTAGCCCACCAGAGCCACCACCGATGCCGCCTGTTCAAAGAGGGCCATGGGAAAGTTAATACCATATCATTACCTAATTACAAGCGAGCTTCGATCACATCTGTTCACAGTATATTTCAACAATGCAGAAACAGAATGGTACATTTGGTCCCGCAGTTCCTTAAAAGACTGCTTTTGGAGGAACATAGTTTCATGTTCCTCGCAGCTGTAGAGTGTGTGAAACACATTTGTACAGCGATCAATGGCATTTATTACCTCAAATGAATGAGACACATTCTACATTTAGTGCTATATAGCCATATAGAAGACATAATTTATATTATGAAGTTGACTTCTAATATAAGCTAATATTTTAAACTTTGAAAATGTCTCAGAAATTCTCTCACGGAACAGTAATCACAATTGTAAAATAATAATAAATAAATCTATGATTGTATTTTTTTTAACAAGTCTGGTTATGTTTGAATTACTGAAGCCCTATATTTACACTTAAGCCAGGTTAGTATATTGGTGAAATAAAAATGCTCTGTTCTAACCAAGCTGGTTGATTGACCTCCCTAGGTCTCTTTATTAACACTATCGCTGCATTGCTCTAATGTATATTATCTTCGTAAGCATTTAAGATATAATAATTATGTCAAACTTATTTTTATTTATTTTCTCTAATAAGTAAATAAATAATAATTTTTACTCCTTTGTTTTATTCTGTGTTTCCCTCGTTGTTCTAATGGTCGCAAGCACTACTGCTGAGCATGAGGTCCTGAGTTCGATTCCCAGGTCGAGCAAAGTTATATTGGGTTTATTCATCAGGAATTTCTCAGTAGCAGCCCGGAGTCTAGATTTGTGCCTGGTTGATAGAAACAGACTCGCCCCCTATTAAATGGTACTCAAAATAACTGGTGAAATCTGGGTGTACTATATATAGGTACACCTCTGCCCAACCCTTCGGGGAATACAGGCGCGATGTTATGTTAATGTTTGTTATTATTGTCACATTTTTTGAGACTATTACCCAGTATAATAAATGTTAGTCAATATTCAGTTTAAAATCCTTACTTTGTTTATTGGTTTAATACTAAAACTATATCAGTTATACGCAATAATTCACAACTGTTCACTATTTTAAAGCGCCTTTAAGTTTTTAATAGCGAAATTATAATCTAAACACCTTATTGCTAGCGATCTGATTAAAAGGTTTACTGTAACTGTTTTTTGTTTAGTCTGGTGTAATGACAAGATTTCTGAGTTTTTTATTTATAGCAATTTAATGAGTCAATATTCACGAATATAAAACACCAAAAATCATTGGTGTACACTAAATTCGATAACTATGCCGACGTCCATAGTAAAATTGGCCATGTCCTTTGCCGTATTTTTAAAGTTTAATCTCTCGTAATTTTCCGCCAAATACCGTATTTTTAGACTAGCAACATCGTAATTTTGACAAATAGAGCTGGAGACACTGGATGGGTTGTACTAGGTAAATTTAGGCCTAGATGCACCTATTCTTAGTATTTAAAAATACGTGATCCAGATACCTTTTCTACCTAGTCCACCTAGTATCAATTATTACTTACCGAATGTGATCATGATGCACGTACTTAGTCCAAGTCAAGTTTTTATTGTGGCTACTAATTTTGCAGGAAACTGCTAAACAACAAATGAACACGGTATTTTGGATAAATTTTACGATGACGGTCTTTGAGCTTCACGGACACGCCACGTTGCCACTTCTCCTGTACTTGATATTTCTATGGAACTTAGTGTGTCAGCACCAGCAATCAGTGATGAGACTAGGTAGGTAGTACTTGGACTTCATACATAGATACTTCGTAATACTTAGTCTTGTCGAGACTAGTTAGTACTCATTCGGATCAAGTATTCTTGCATCGAATGATTACTGACTAGACTCGAGTATCGAAAGATAAAGATGGGGAAGACTACGGAATAATGTAGTTAAAAAAGGACAGAATATTCAATTATTCATATTTGTACATACAACACGCGTGCGCGTCGCATTTCTTTTATGTATTTTGAATTAGGATTTTAATTCAAGTGACTGACAAACGAATGATTTTGACAAACATGAATAAGCGGTAAAGCAGATTTATAAGGTGTTGAGTAAACGGAATGCAATTACGCGTCAGTCCTATGAGGCCTAGAGATGGGTAACTAGCTGAAATTTCAATAGCTTAGCTAGCCGGCTATTTGTGGTCTAATAGCCAGCTAGCTATCCAGCTATTTTAGCTATTTGGCTACTGAACCATAGTGACAAGCGCTAGCGGTAGTGCAGCAGCATAGCTAGGACTTAACAACCAATCGCCTTGCGATTCGAGTTCGAAACTCGCCGCGGGAACAAGTGTAGATATTAATAATAAGTTAGGAAATGTTATGACTTCGTGTTTTTATTTTTATTTTATAATTTTGAAAATAAATTATTTCCCCTAGTAAGTCGTACTTACGTATTATTATTATAAAAATACGAAAATCTACACTAGTGGCATCTGTGTTAACGCATATAAAACTAACTAAAAACTGCCAGAACATCGACTCAGACTTTAGTTGTCGGCAAATAAAGTACAGATGTCGCACTGCTCCTGATAATTAAAATGCTTTAAATCCAAATTTTGACTAAATTAGGTTTAAAATCGTATATATATCGTCGTATTCGTATAAATGTAAGTGTAAATAAATTCAATGCTTAGTTTGTTCATAAAATCAAATGAACTTTTAAATACGCCGATATAACACTTTGTTTGTTATTTATCTAGCTACGTAGGTACCTACTCAATGTTTCATCGACAGGCCTAAACCACATAGTACATTATATCATAAACCTGCTAAAGTAATTACGAAGTCATTAAAATAAAAAGTCAAAGACTCTAATAATATTACGTACATATTTTAAATAATTATCAAATATTTAGTTCTTTTTTACCTTTACATCTGAAGGTAACTAACTAATTGTCGTATTTCTTATACTAAATGAACGAAATTACTAAACATAATGCCCTCTCTTTCTTCAGTCTATTTTGTGACTGTTGTGAGAAAGAGATGTGCGATGTGAATGGTGTCTCACACTACTCAGCGCAGCTGCGCAGTGAGCGAGCGCGCATTCAGCTAGTCAGCTATAGCCGATAGCCGATAGCTATATCGGCTACTCCGGCTAGCCGGCTACCGAATACTATCCGCTGTGCCGTAACTTGTCGGATATTCTAGCCAGCCAGTAGCCAATAGCTAGTTATCGTGTTGACGGATATCGTAGCCGTGGCTATTTTATTAATAGCGGCTATTTGCCAAGTTATTAGAATAGCTACCCATAGCTAATTAGGCCTAACTCCTAAGAGCAGTTGGATTTCGCAATACTTCATGATATTAGGTATTGTCAAAACGAGAATAGGTGCCGCCTACTATCGAAAATTACCTATTCTTTGGATCTATTCTAGTGAATACGGCCATCTCTAAATGAAATGACAGCCATAAACTTATGGCGCCAAAATCCGCCAAATGGTTTCTGCTTCGGTCGCCTGCTTTGTGAAATCGGTGTAAAAAATTTAAAATTTTGCAATTTGCTGTCGTTTCTTCCTTTTCATTAAATGAAACCAAAATAATGTAATGGAGATACGTATAAATAATATTTTTTAAGGCTACTTAATGAGTCAATCGTTCAGTACTTTTTCCAACCAGCCTTCACACTAGCAAATATTATGGTAATTTGGACTAAATTATTGTGACAAAGCGGCTCAAATCATCGCTATTAATAATAGACAGATAGTGCAGTTAAATTCAGTGATAAAGTGCAATTATAACCTTTAAATCATGTCAAATATAAAGACCATTACAAATGCGGCGCGAGCGATACAAAAGAGACCTTTCAGGGTCTCTATTGAAGGCAACATAGGGTCTGGCAAGTCAACTTGCATCCAATATTTTGACAAATATCCAAACGTTGAGAAACATGGGGTAAGCATAATTAATATACTGCATAATATTGAGCTTGAAAAAGTAATGTTTTACCATAACTCAAAGCTGTAATCGGTGCCTAATCATGTTGATCATAGCTTAATATTGGAGTAAACCCCTACTAAAGAATTTTATGATGCTGATCTTTTCCTCTCCATTCATATTATGAATCCATGATTTTCATTTTTTCTAGGAGAGGTACTCTACATCTTACTAGCAACTCTTAAATGTAGCTGCTTTAGTAACTCCTATAAAAAAAATTTCAGGAACCTTTACACGAATGGCGCAACCTTAGTGGCCACAACCTACTTGGTCTACTCTATGGTGATATGAACAAGTGGACCTTCGCATTCCAACACTATGTACATCTCACGCGTCTAAAGATTCAGACCAGTGAGCCTTGCAACTCTAACATCACTGTGAAGATGTTTGAAAGGTAATTGCATAAACATTTCTTTTAGCTAATCTTTTTTCCCGTTACACTCAGACTCGGATTTTTATAAGTTGTCTAGTATATTCAACCTGAATTATATCAATATAATGTAAAGACCTGCTCACTCTTGTTACTTTTTCTATCTTGGACATTTTGGCACTAGTACTCTAATTGCTAAACCTATTAAATCATTGTTTAAATCATGATTGAAAGAAATGATATGTTTATGAGATATTTTTGCTGACAACATAGAAAATAAAAACCACACCTACAGTCCTACACCTTAAATAAAATATATCTCTGAAAATAATTTTATTACAAACAAGCTTCTGCCAGCAGATGAGCTTGTGTAAGGCCATGCGCGCACTGCCTTGCGGTGGCCGCAATTCCGGTAGTTCTACCGCACCGGTAGACTGACCGCAGTGCGCGCACTTCTATGACACTCCATACTTCACAAATTTTGCGTTTCCAAAACGCAACGCAGTGCGAGCACGGCCTAAAAAATGATTGTTTGTGTGAAGAATGAATGATTGAATGTGTGAAGAAGAATGAATGATTGTGTCACTGAATTTTTACTTCGAAAACCCTATCATGCATGCTTGGAATACCTAGTCAAATTTTAGACAAAAATTTATTATATACTAGCTTCTGCCCGCGACTTCGTTCTCGTGGGAGGGGGTTCTCGCGTAAATCCCGAACCCGTAGGAATTTCGGGATGAAAACTATCCTGTGTCCTTCCCAGGGTCCTAAACTATTCCCATGCCAAATTATACTATATAAAGCTAAATTACCACTCACTGACTCACTGACAGAATTGTTCTCCCAGATGGTGGATGGGGAGGTGGGTATATTTTGACAGATTCGTAAACAAGTAACTCTCAAACCTACGGGAAAAGTGCCAAACCCCCCCTTTTCCCCCCCCTTCTCCCCCCCCCCTATCGTATCTCGGAAACTACGAGACCCGTATTTTTTCTTTTTACGGATTCGTATAGAGGAGGCTCGGTAAAGTAAAAACCATTTTTCAAAGTCCCCCCTCCCCGCCCCCCTTCTCCCCCCCTTTAGGCGGATCTCGGAATCTAAGAGACTTGGAACATTTTTTTTTTCAGATTCATTTAGAGGGGCAATGCTTAAGTCGAAATACTTGTGCAACCCCATCACCCCCCCCCCTCTTTTTTTTTTATTTTTTTTTCACAAGCTCGCGAGGTGCTTGCACCTCGCGCAACACGCAAATACTAAACCCCTCCATCAACCCCCGCCTTTTTTTTTTTTTTTTTCACAAGCACGCGAGGTGCTTGCACCTCGCGCAACACGCAATTACTAGTTATATTATATAAAGCTAGATTACCACTCACTGACTCACTCATTGACATAATTGTTCTCCCAGATGGTGGATGGGGAGGTGGGTATATTTTGACATATTCGTAAACAAGTAACTCTCAAACCTACGGGAAAAGTGCCAAACCCCCCCTTTTCCCCCCCCTTCTCCCCCCCCCCTATCGTATCTCGGAAACTACGAGACCCGTATTTTTTTCTTTTTACGGATTCGTATAGAGGAGGCTCGGTAAAGTTAAAACCATTTTTCAAAGTCCCCCCCCCGCCCCCCTTCTCCCCCCCTTTAGGCGGATCTCGGAATCTAAGAGACTTGGAACATTTTTTTTTTCAGATTCATTTAGAGGGGCAATGCTTTAGTCGAAATACTTGCGCAACCCCCCCCCCATCACCCCCCCCCTCTTTTTTTTTTTTTTTTTTTTCACAAGCTCGCGAGGTGCTTGCACCTCGCGCAACACGCAAATACTTGATTTAGAGGGGCAATGCTTTAGTTTCCTTCACAAGCACGCGAGGTGCTTGCACCTCGCGCAACACGCAAATACTAAACCCCCCCATCACCCCGCACCAATTTTTTTTTGTCACAAGCACGCGAGGTGCTTGCACCTCGCGCAACACGCAAATACTAACCCCCCCATCTCCCCCCATCACCCCCCCACTTTTTTTTTTTTTTTTTCACAAGCACGCGAGGTGCTTGCACCTCGCGCAACACGCAAATACTAGTTATATTATATAAAGCTAGATTACCACTCACTGACTCACTCATTGACATAATTGTTCTCCCAGATGGTGGATGGGGAGGTGGGTATATTTTGACAGATTCGTAAACAAGTAACTCTCAAACCTACGGGAAAAGTGCCAAACCTCCCCTTTTCCCCCCCCTTCTCCCCCCCCCCCCTATCGTATCTCGGAAACTACGAGACCCGTATTTTTTTCTTTTTACGGATTCGTATAGAGGAGGCTCGGTAAAGTAAAAACCATTTTTCAAAGTCCCCCCCCCCCGCCCCCCTTCTCCCCCCCTTTAGGCGGATCTCGGAATCTAAGAGACTTGGAACATTTTTTTTTTCAGATTCATTTAGAGGGGCAATGCTTTAGTCGAAATAATTGTGCAACCTCCCCCCCCCCATTCCCCCCCCCTTTTTTTTTTTTTTCACAAGCACGCGAGGTGCTTGCACCTCGCGCAACACGCAAATACTAAACCCCCCCCCCTCACCCCCCCCCCCCACTTTTTTTTTTTTCACAAGCACGCGAGGTGCTTGCACCTCGCGCAACACGCAAATACTTGATTTAGAGGGGCAATGCTTTAGTTTTTTTACAAGCACGCGAGGTGCTTGCACCTCGCGCAACACGCAAATACTTGATTTAGAGGGGCAATGCTTATTTTTTTTCACAAGCACGCGAGGTGCTTGCACCTCGCGCAACACGCAAATACTAGTTTCATCTAAATTCGGTTCAGCAGTTTAGGTGTGAAAATGTAACACACAGACACACAAAGTTACTTTCACATTTATAATATTAGTATGGATTATAGAGATAATAAAAAGCCTAATCCATTAATTTGTTTGTCATAAACAATAATTTAAAACTACCCTTATTTCAGATCTGTGCAGAACAGCAGGCACTGTTTTGTGGAGAATGCCAAGAAACAGAACATCCTTGAAGACCCTGAATACCAAACATTGATAGCTTGGTTTGATTACTCCGAGAAGTGTCTTGACATCAGCTTGGATCTTATAGGTAAGTAATTCTTCATCATCAGCTGTCTTAGGATCTTCAATCATACGCTGAATTTCTTGACATGAACTTTATTATAGCAGTTTACACAGGTACGTACAATTTAATATTCAACCATTTATTTAATTCTTGGGATTGTGTCGACTCGTCGTTCCGAAAATACGAACAAGTCACAGCCTAGTAATATGGCGGATAGATGACCACAGAGTACATTACAATCTCTCAAAACAAACTAGCGCCCTTTCGCGCGCATTGGTGACATTAGGGTTGCATCGTTCGAACTATTTAGAACATACTCCCGCCTTGAAACAGTGAAAATAATCTAGGTACTTAATTTAAATTGAAACTGTTTCAAATCTAGAAAAGGATATACAATGTAAAAATTGAATATTAGCAAGTAAGTTGAGTTTAAACACAAATGAAAAGACAAAATAAGGTCTAGTGAAGTTAAATAAAAAGTTTCGAGAAATAGAAAATTAAAATTTGTCATCTATCGGTAATGGACAGATGTTATTAAAAGAGCGCTTGATAGTCGTTCCCTTGCTGGTCCTTAAGGTAGCCACACGCACGATGCCGTCGCGTCCAGGGTGCACGGCGATGACCCTGGCGAGGGCCCATTGGCAGGGCGGTAGACGCTCGTCCTTGATCACGACAATGGTGCCTTCCGCAAGGCGAGCTCCCTTCGCGCTGCGCCATTTAGTGCGCTCCTGCAGCAGGCCAATATAGTCTCGAGACCATCTCCTCCAGAATCCTTGCTGTATCTGCTGGAGTTGTTGGTAGTGGCTTAGCCGGTTGGCCGGGACATCATCATAGTCGTAGTCTGGCAACGAAACTACAGGTCTTCCGATGAGGAAGTGGGCTGGTGTTAGGACATGAATAAAGTCGGGTTTGTCAGAAGTAGGTAGAGGACAAAGGGGACGGGAGTTCAGGATAGACTCCACTTGTACTAGGATTGTCGAGAATTCTTCGTAAATAAGCAAGCTTTGCCCTAACACCCATTTTAAGTGTAGTTTACAACTCTTGACAGCGGCTTCAGCTAGCCCTGCCATATGTGGAGTGTATACTGGAATGAATTTCCAATCTATACCTTGGTTGGAACAAGAAATTGTCAAATCTGCTGTATAATTTTGTATAAACTCATGAAGCTCTCTCAAATCATTGTTGGCACCAACAAATGTAGTACCATTGTCGCTTACGATTTCTTTAGGTTTACCCCGCCTCGCGGTGAATCGTCTGAGAGCGGATAAAAAGACCTCGGTATGTAAGCCTGTAATTAACTCAAAATGAACTGCCTTCGTAGCAAAACACACAAATATACCTATATAGCACTTATAGGTTTTGTACCCACGACCTCTCCTATCGCGTAAAAGAAAAGGACCTGCATAATCCAGACCTACAGTATTAAATGGCGGAGCTGGATTCACTCTGCTACCAGGTAAGCTGCCCATAATAGGTATAGTAGTATCAGGTTTGGCTCTGAAGCATTTTACACACTCCCTAACGACCCTATTGACAAGTACCTTACCCTTAATAGGCCAAAAGCGTTCGCATATAGATGAAAGTAAAAGCTGAGGACCCGCATGCAGTAGACGTAGGTGTTCTTGAGTTATTATTAATTTCGTAAGTGTATGTTCGTTATGTAATACAATAGGGTGTTTTTTTATTATAGTTGTACTGTGATAAGCCAATTCTACCACCTACTTGTATTACCCCATTGTCATAAAATGGATTTAAGCTAATAAGCTTTGAATTTTTTGGTAAATCTTGTTTGTTTTGTAGGAGTTCGTACTCCTTAGGAAAAGAATCTATCTGAGCACATTTAGCTAGTGATTCCATGGATTTATTAATTTCGTTTGTTGTAAGCCAGCCACTATGTTTATTATGTTTTTGTTTACAATTGTGTATGTATCTATGTAGATAAGCTAAGGTACGTACCATTTTTGTAATATCTGACCATTGAAATAATAATTGTTGTACTATAGAGTGACTAGGTTGTGTGTGTGATAGGTGACAGTGTGTAGTGGTTTTGTGTGAATGTTTGAGCTCTAGTATAATATTACTGTCATTCCTATCATTGAATTTTGGCCAATGATCAGAAGTTTAGCCAAATACTGTTTTCACTTCAGTCCCAACCTTTTAAGAAAATGTTAAGGTTATACATATACATATTATAATTATTATATAACCTTAACACTTTACTAATTATTACTTTACTAATTATATTACCGTGAAACCCTCCAACATTGCCCCTCCTTCCTATCTTTGCCCAGAGAGAAAAAATAACTTAAAATCGATTTTCATAAAAAAGTTGATTGTTTTTTTTTTTTTTTTTTTTTTTTTTTTTCTCTGTGCTATGAATTTTGATAATATCTACTGGCAATACCGATGTGTCAAAAAATTCTAACTTCTTTTAGTAAGCCAGCAAGTGGAAACGCGAAAAAAAGCGCGGGAAACGTTCAACTTGGCGGACGCGTCCCTTTTTTAATTTGAGATAAATTATTTTTAAATACGTTTTATAGGATCAGTAGTCTTAGTTTTAGTGCTTTAGTTTCTTTTAATTTATAATTTTGTAGTTTTTTTCTTCGGTAGTGGTAAGTTTTTACTTATTTTTTTGTTGAAGCCGTGTAATGAACGACCCGCCAGACCCGGGGGACTTTGTTCCCCCGGCAGGCAATTTTGTTACTGTAAGCAATGAGTCAGGCATGGATACTGATGGGTCGTCCTCGGCTCGTCACCTGAAAAGAAGCCGCGTACATGTGTGCAAGCACTGTAATAAACGCCGTCGCACCCGAAAAAACCACGGTTCCGAGTCGTCGGGTTGTGGTTGCATGGATCCTACAAGTCCTACAACAACTTTAACAGAACCTATTTGCTCTGAAATACCAACCATTACTGCTAATTTACATACTCCATCCGTAGCTGTTCCCGCGCAAATTGGTCGTAAAGCATACGACAAAACCGACAGTGCACCTTATATTATTCATTTACAGAAGAAAACTATTTCCCCTGATGATGCTACTACATTGCACCCAATCACATTTGGTAAATTTCTCAAACATAACGCCTTTCAAAATATAATTAATGGTAGCGTCAAAAAAATTGGGCGTAATAAAATTTCTCTCGCATTTTCCAATTTTCTGGATGCAAATTCTTTTATTTCACATAGTAGTCTGGAAACAAATAATTACAAAGCTTTTATACCCACTTTTAATGTTACAAGGATAGGTCTAGTGCGTGGTATTCCTGCAGAATGGTCTCCAGAGGAAGTTATTGATAATATTACAGTTCCGATTGGTTGCGGTCCGATTTTAAAAGTCAGACGCCTTAATTTTAAATCTGTTGTTGATGGTACAACCACTTGGAAGCCATCCCAATCCATAGTTGTTACTTTTGATGGACAGGTTCTACCTAAAAGAATCTTTATGTGTTATAATGCATTACCTGTTGATTTATATATTTTTCCCACTGTACAATGCTTCAATTGCTGTCGTTTTGGGCACACCAAAATTCAGTGCAGGTCTAAACCTCGCTGTTATAAATGTGGTCAAGGCCATACTGGAGATAGCTGTGAAAGGGAATTAGAAAATGCATCTTGTTGTCTATGCTCTGGCTTTCACTATGCCATTAATAAGTCTTGTCCTGAATTCTCTCGACAAAAACAGATTAAATCATACATGGCACATAGCTCAGTTGCTTATGCTGAAGCAGCAAAAGTATATCCCCCAGTAACTAAATCATATGCTGACACACTTTTATCTTCTCCTTCTAAAAACTTTGCAGATACTCCATCAATCTCTTCACCTAATAGAATGCAGGCTTCAAGTAGTTATAAAAAGACTGTCTTCCTGAAACCACGCTCCCCACCCAAATCTATACAAGGTTATAATAAAGAGGCCCATAATGATATTATTAATGATTTTAAAATCCCTCAGCCATCTAATGGTTGTGCTTTTTCTAATAATCAAAATAATGATAAAAATGATGTTAACTTTTCTATAAATGATTTCCTTTCTGCATTACACAATCTTCTTTCTCAGTTCAACATCTCCTCACCGTCCAACGTTGCCTCAACTTTCAATGTACCTCAATCCATTCATAATGGACAACACATCCAATATAATCCAGTGGAACTGCCGCAGTCTAGTAAACAAAAAGAGTGATGTTATATACCTTTTAAACAAATATGAGCCATTTGTCTTTGCTTTAGCAGAGACTTGGCTCAAATCAAATCATATTTTTAAAATTAATGGTTATTTAACCATTAGGGAGGATAGATCTGATGGGTATGGTGGTGTAGCTATACTTATCAAGAACTCTATTCCTTTCTCTATTGTTTCATTACCTCCTCATAGTGAGGAAATTTCTATTGTAGCTATTAAAGTGCACCAAACTTGTTTTGTTTCTATTTACATACCTCACCCTTCTTCTTCTATTCTTCAAGAGATGAATAATCTCTTTTCTTTTCTTCCAAAGCCTTTCTTAATATTGGGGGACTTTAATTGCCATCACCAATCATGGGGTTGTTCTGTCTCTAATTGTCATGGTGAGGAATTACTAGATATAATAGACTCACATAACTTATGCATCTTGAACTCAGGAGCTGTTACTCGTCGTTCAGATCCCAACCAAAATCAAAGTGCAATTGACCTCTCTATATGTTCTCCAAATTTAGCCTCTTCGTTAATTTGGCATACTCTAACCTCCACTCATGGTAGTGACCATTTTCCAATAGTTATTTCTTACCCTGTTTCCAAATCAAAGACATCTTTAAGGAGATCTAACCTAAAACATAAAATGCCTAGTAGAAATAATAATGACTGGGACAAATTTAGAAACATTGTTGACAGTAAGCTTTGCTCCTTGCCTGTAATTTCTGGTGGCAATGAAAACAGATGTGCTGAAGCTTTAGCACTTTTGTTAATTGAAACTGCAGATGAAGTTTTTCCTGTAAAAAATAACAAAAGTAGTACAATTCCCTCGCCTCCATGGTGGGACTCTGAGTGTACTGAATTAGTTAACAAACGTAAAGAGGCGGAACACATTTATAACCTTGATATGTCTGATATTAATTTTGAAACTGTTACTAACATAAATAAAGAAACTTATAAACTCTTTAAGAAGAAAAAATTTGAATCCTGGCGTAACTTCTGCTCATCAATTTCACCGAACACCCACCCAACGATTGTCTGGCGTAATATCCGTAGATTCAGATCCATTTATAAGAACCCTTCCCCTATACCTGATTCTTTAGCCAGCGAATTTTTAGATAATTTAGCGCCGCCTTGGGTTCCTGAGGCTATTAACCCTAACCTGTCCTTACCAATACCAATACTGTCAATAACCAACGGATCCCATAACTAAGACACACATACGACTCTAGATGGCCCATTCACTCTTACTGAATTAAAGGGTGTTATTCATAAAACTAAGGATTCTGCACCAGGCAGTGATGGCATCCCATATTCTTTTTTTGCTAATTTAAATGAAGACGCCCTCAGTTACTATTTACATCTTATCAATTCTATTATGACCACAGGTAACATACCTGTTGAATGGAAACGTCAAATAGTGTTGCCATTCCTTAAACCAAATAGAATCCCATCTGACGCTTCTTCATACCGTCCCATAGTTTTGTCTTCAGTTCTGATGAAATTAGCGGAACACTTAATTAAAAATCGCCTAGAATGGTTTGTTGAAAGTAAAGGTCTTTTGGCTGAATCACAATATGGCTTTAGAAAAGGTAGAAGTACCAATGACTGTTTAAGCATTTTAACATCGGATATTCGGATTTCATTTTCTAATAACCAATCCACGGTCGCGGTTTTCCTTGACATTAATTCAGCTTATGATAATGTTGTATTATCAGTTTTACAAAATAAATTAAGAGCCTTACGAGTTCCATTGAATTTGTCTAATTTTATTATTAATATCCTGACTGAACGCTCTATTAGTATGTTAATTGGAGATCAAGAGATATCTCACCTTGTGTGGAAAGGCCTTCCACAGGGTTCTGTGCTCAGTCCCCTTCTATACAATATTTACACTCATGATTTAGACTCGTCCTTATCTGACCATGTTAGGGTTCTTCAATATGCCGACGATTTGTTGTTATATTCTTCAAGCCAATCCGTCGAACAAGCTAGTCAGGCTATTAATTCCGCCTTATCTAATTTGGAGTCATGGTTACATCTAAACGGCTTGGATATATCCACGTCTAAAAGCGCGGCCGTTTTATTCACCCGAAAGAGAAATATTCCCACAATAAATATATTTTATAAGGAAATCCCTATACCGATTAAAGATAATTTCAGATATCTAGGTGTAATACTTGATTGTAAACTAAGTAGTGTTCCTCATTGTGATTATATAGTTAACAAATGTGAAAATCACCTAAACATGCTTAGATGCCTCTCTGGTGTGTGGTGGGGCGCACATCCTTTTTCTCTTAAATTAATTTACAACGCTATAATCAGAAGCACATTAGATTATGGATTATTTATTCTCGAACCGGGTAGTGTTATGGCTTTTAAAAAGTTGGACCGCATCCAGTCTAAAGCACTACGAATTATTGCGGGTGCTATGAAGTCGAGTCCGATAAATGCCTTACAGGTCGAATGTGGGGAAGCTCCTTTATACCTTAGAAGACAGTTCCTTTCTGATAATTATTTGTTCCGAATTATTCAGTTCTCAACTCATCCTCTCATTTCTAAACTTGACACTTTAGTGACGCTGTTTGATTCTTCAGATTACTGGTCCCATAAAAGAGCTCCTTGTTTAGTTATAAGCTATAAAAAATACCTTTCTCTATCTTCTCCAATTCACCGCTCCAACAAACTTCCCATATTTAGCAGTAGTTATGATAGTTTACATTTCAATCCCATTGTAAAATTTCACTGTTCCAGTAAATCTGACCCAGTTTGTCATATAACTTTCAATAATTTTCTGGCTGAACACTCGGAATATCATCACATTTTTACGGATGCTTCGAAGCGTTCTCCGACGGGCTGTGTAGGCATTGGCACGTACCACTCGCAATACAATATAGTTCAAAAAATAAAACTTCCTCCGGAGACTTCCGTTTTTACAGGAGAATGTTTTGGCATTTTAAAAGCTGTTGAATATAGTCGTGTTTTTAAGCTCAAAAAAGTCATAATTTTTTCAGATTGTCTAAGTGCTCTTCTAGCCATCAACAAATCTCCAACGACACATAAATTCCAGTCTCCTATAATTTTTCTAATAAGGGAATTTTCGTACAGAACCTTAACTGAGGGTAATACATTGGAATTCGCGTGGGTTCCAGCTCATGCTGGAATCGAGGGCAATGAAGTGGCGAATTCTCTCGCCGGTGAAGCGGTGCAGTGTGGGGACATAGCTCCATACATAAATTTCAATTCAGACATTGTAAATCTACCTAAAACTTTTCTTTTGGACACCTGGAAGGTGGCCTGGGAAATCAGCAGTAGACAAAAGGGCCGTTATTTTTCTTTGATCCATCCCGGCGTTTCGGAAAAACCGTGGTTTGGCAGGGCTAAGTTTGGCAAGATGGAGACGTCCGTTCTCATACGGATGAGGCTCGGTCACGTTAGCTCTCCAGCTCATCTTGCCAAACTTAAAATTATCCAAGATCCCAATTGCTCGTGTGGCACAGATGTGGGCGACTTGAACCACATTCTTTTCTCCTGTCCTCTTTATGACCGTTCTTCCTTTCTCCATGATCTATTGTCTCTCCGTATCCCTTTTCCTACTTCAGTTCTTTCTTTATTTTGTACAAATAGTTTTCCTGTATATAAATGTATAGCTTCATTCATCACCATTAATAATATTAAATTGTAATATTTAGTTACTTAGCTTTATAGCCCTACTGATCCTATACTTTCCTAAATTCCGTTTTTATTTTTATTTTTAAATATTGATAAATTCCAGTTTCCCTACCTTTGTCTCTCCTACACTATAAATAAATAAAATAACAAACATGACATTGGCTAAATGCACAAACCGTGTGAAGCCAGAAAAAAAAAAAAAAAAAAAGCCAGCAAGTGTTGTTTTAACGACGTGGTGAAAACGTGGTGCAAATATTTTGCTCAAAAACTTCATCAGCAGGGCGCAAGCTATTTGACTGACGGGAGTATAACAATCAGTAAATAAAAGGGCATGTAAAATGATGTCGACGTGGCGATTTCGGAACAGAAACGGCTATTAGATTTCAAATTATGGTGTTGGGCAATGTTAGGTTATAAAGCAGAACATCAACAGTCCCATCATTGCCCACCGGTTATTGAGTGCTAGGGTTGTCAACCTGTTCTTTTTTTACTTGTATATTATTAAATAATTGCAAAAAAAAAATGCACAGCCCAAACCCTTTGGTGTCGAAACCTAAAATTTTGCACAGAGGTTTCGTAGGCAACGGCTAGTCAATACCTAAATGTATAATACTACCATCCGAGCGATCTATACTAATATCCTCTCATCTCATAATGTCCTTTTCTCAAAATGTCTTAAGTACACGGAATCTTTTCTTAAATATTTGAAAAATATGGCCGCCATTTTGAACTTCTTTGATAATAGGTAATGGAACGATTACCTTCAATTTTTTTTTACGTTGTTAAGGGATGGGCAAGCTTAAACCCCGTATTAAAATTCGGAAACCCCGCAGAAAATTAGGAGCTCGGCCATACAGAAACTATACGTCAGAAATGTTGGAATCAGCAGTTGCCTGGCCTGATGAAGCTCGGTACAACTGCACAAAAAGTGGATGGTTCGACTCTGTGATGTTTGAAGATTATTTCAGAACTATTGTGTTAGAATGGGCGAATATTTGACGGCACAACCCTGGCCTTAAAGACAAAGTAAATAAAAAAATCCTAAAAATCCTTGCCTAACATTGCCCACTGTTCCTGAAGATAAACTATTCAGTTAAGTTCTATTTTTATGTGGTTGGTCGTATCTTTGTCCAATTCCCTTTCCTTGGCCTTTAAAATAAGCTTCATATGGCTTAAAATGGCTTGAAATTTGAAGAGTGGCAAAGTTAGGCACATTTGCACCTAACTTTACCCGCCTCTTTATTTTCTATTTTTAGAGAAAATATGGAGAAATTTAGATATAAAAGCATTTAAATCAATTCCAAAATGGTGTAATTAACATATTAGAGATTCAAGGGTATTTTATATGCTGTAACTTTTTGGAAAGGGTTAAAAAACTGTAAAAAGCGGGAAATGTTGGAGGGTTTCACGGTATCTAATATATAAAATTCTCATTCTCCTTACTCCTCCGAAACGGCTTTACTGATTTTCACCAAATTTTATATGCATATTCAGTAGGTCTGAGAATTGGCTACTATCTATTTTTCATACCCCAAGTGATAAGGGTTGTTCACCCTTAACATTTTTTTTTTAAATTTTGGACAACATGTTTTGTTTTTATTTTTCTATAATGTGGCATTAAAAAATACACAACCTCTATTTTTTAATAGCCATTTTAGTAATTCAATCATTTTTCATCCTGCTCGATAACTGATCAATTATTGTCTTTTTTTTAATGTTTTTTAGGGTAGGAGTAGGGTAGGGTAGGATAAGGTATTGGTAAGGTAGGGTAGGGGTAGAGTAAGGTATGGGTAGGGTATTGGTAGGATAGGGGTAGTGGTATCGGTTGGATAGGGGTAGGATACCACGCGAACGAAGTCGTGGCGGGTCAGCTAGTGTATATACTAAAATTTTATATAGTACTTTTATAAAAACACTTTTTTTTTATTTTATACTTTTAAAAACGCATTTTGTGAGCATGCTTCGATCATGTACACACTCTAATATCAAACCAAGATAGTTAATAGTCAAAATAGTAGAGACTAGCGACCCGGCCCGGCTTCTCTCGGGTAATAAAGTTTATATTTGCTTACATATGATTTTGCTTAATCAATTCTCGTCCGGTAAACCACACTCATATATCGGCGATAACTCATAAGTTATTCATTTTATTGATATAGTGTAAAAAGCAATTTTGATTTACATTAAATTCTCAACATATCTGACGTATTTAATTGGATAAGGAATAATACTGTACTGTTAAAAAAAGATTCGTAAATAACTCATCATTTTAATGTAATTTGTAAAAGAAAAAAATTTTTATTGTGGGTTATTCTTGGACGTAGATAGAAAGACATAGACATATGCCATCGCGGACTTTTTTGTAGATTTATAAAAGAGAAACAATCCCGCCATACATTTTATTTTTATAACTCAAAAGGTTTTGGCAGCGTTTTCGATTAAAGCTCCCGATAGGCTTAATTCTTTCCACAGATAAAATAAATAAGTAGATTTGGTCAACAGACGAAATTATATCGGAACCGTGTGTCTCCAGTTAGGCGCTGGGCGGGGCAACAACTACACATGCAGTTTAATAAAATCAATAGATACGCACTCGCGCACACATCCGCATTTCTTAAATCAGAACGTACTATACAATCAATAATAAACCTTATTCCGTCAAACACAGCGTGTATTTACCATGCACCGTAGAATTTACCCACACAAAAACATCGGTCGCTATCGTTGTGCTGTGCAAAAGCAATTTATTTTACATATACGCTAGTGATTGACTAAATCGGAAAGTTATCGATTCTTCCATTTATTATTGTACAATTTTTTTTGGGCACCTGAAAATGAACCAAATAAAAAATGGCTTGTCCAGAAAATATTACAATAACAATAAACATATTATTAAGAACATAACATTACATAATTATTATTAAGTACTACCTACTAAGTATTAAGGGCTACCCTGGCGCTTTCGACTTAAATCTTAATATTTAATTATCATAGTGATAGGTCAAATAGAAGTCGATGTTAACTTACATTGCGCTCTTGATCGGAACATACCAGCCGTATAGGTTGTATAGAATCCTGAAAAGTTGAAGAACTGATTTTATGAATACCCTAAATCATGAGAATAGCTTTCAGTAATAAAATAAAATTTAACACACTTCTGCAAATATCAGTTGTACTCTTAATTTTGGAATTGTCCATTCAAAAAGCCTGCGACTTTTCTTTAGAGACTAGAACATTTCTGCGTTGAAGTGAACCGAGCATATGGTGCTATTTTTTGTAGTTAGGTGGCATGCCTGTGGCATCAATCCATTCCTTTTTTATGTTACGATCTTTTGGGAAGCTGAAAAGTACGAAAAGCACTTATTTATCATTTACATACATCCTAAGCTACTTCTAAACGTCACCATATAGTAAGCATCGCAATAATTACGTAACACACTATAAATCAAGATCTGAATGATTTTGACGTATATTGCTAATCCATTGCTTCATATGTTCGAAATATTGGTCTGCTCAACAACGTAAATACCGCAGTGAGTGTTGTTGATTTAGCAAAGTGTGTTATGCAACTATTACCTGCGGGGTAACCGCAGGTAATAGTTTAGTAGGTTATAATAGGTTTTTGTTATAAGAAAAATCCTAGTTAGTAGAGAAATTGTTAAATATATGAAAACAAACACACATTCATGCATAACAAATAAATAGCATGAATGTATTGACTTATTTTAAGCTCAATTCACAAATATATTATCTAAACCATGCCGATTATTATAACGCATTCGAAGCTTCAATGGAAGCAAAATACAAAAACCCATAAAAATAAAGAAACAGCATGAGGATAAGGCATAACATACGATAATTCTAAACCGAAAAACACCACCGATTATTAACCTAAAATTAAAGTAACTTACTTTACGAATATTGGTTACGCATTTCTCTACTACTCTGTAAAAAAATCAAAATAAGTAAAAAAACATTATTTACATCGATCTTCCAACCGGGCTAAAACGGTTGACAGATTGAAAAATAAACTATTGTAGCGACGGCGACGTCGGAACTCCTTACGCATGCTGCGGGCGTAAAATAAATTGTTTATTTTTTTTTTACTTTTTTGTACACTTGTCTTTTCAACGTATTTTTATTTCTGTCATCTCATGTAAAATAAAAGTTAAACATATTTTCTTAGAGGTTTCCGTATGTTATAAAAAACTTTTTACCAAAAAATTAAACAGACACCCAAAAAACACTGCAAAGTGAAAAATAACTTTAATTTCGGTAGTCGGTGTCTTTAGTTTTGTATTTTCGTTTTTGGCACCGACTTCCGAAATTAAAGTTATTTTTCACTTTGCAGTGTTTTTTGGGAGGCGGTTTAATTTTTTGGTAAAAAGTTTTTATTTCACTCTTTTTAGTTGGTCGATTTTTAATTTACCTAGTTACAAGAGCCTAAATGTCAACTACTTATATTCATTTACAAAATATTGCTTTTCCCAATGTTGGGCTGTTATTTGTTGAGGAGTTCTCCTGGTAGTTCACCATCAGCTTCACTTCACCATATGCATTGTGACGAGCATATTGTGCTTAATAACCACATTCAAGTAATCGAAGCGGAACACATGAACTACTTATTATTCCTACTTATATATTGAGTAGTTCCAGTGGCCATCGGTGGTCTTCATCATCAGGTCTACTTCAAAATGGTGCTTTTCGAATGCAACTACACAAGTTACTATAAAAAAATACTCAAATCACTATAGGTGTGCCTATAATATTTGAAGAGTTCCCTTGATTTCTCCAGGATCCCATTATCAGATCCTGACTTGGTGACAATGGGACCAATTTCAAAGTATACCCTTTCAAACAAAAAAAGCATTTTTCAAATCGGTTCAGCCGTCTCCGAGTAATCGGTGATCATACATAAAAAAATAATAATAATATACGCGTCGAATTGATAACCTCCTCTTTTTTATGTCATCGGTTGAAAAACCCCTAAACTATAATAGCAATATTTCATTCGTCAATCGACATTGCTGTCGATAGCCTACGTTAGTGGATCTGCACAAGCACATCACTAATTCGTCGCAAGAAGTGGCGGCCTCACTACGCGATGAATCCGCGTAATACAGTTTCGTATGTTATGTTTACATTGCTTGTTCAGTTACTTAGTGACGAACTCACGTAGTGGTTAAGGAGCAATGTATTTATAGCAAAAGGAGTACAGTCGCTCTGATATTTGAAAACAAAAATAACATAGTAAAACCAAGAAATATTTTACGATTTATTGTTTTCATGATTTTAAAGACAAATATTGTAAAATACTTGTACTTACATATGGTAAGTGATGCCATGATTCACATAGATTTGATTTTGGCTTCGGTTTTTACAAGATACCACAGAACAACTCGGCATTCATATATGTTATCACGATCGCCGTCGAAAGCGCACTAGTTCGCGGAGACGGCCACTTGCCTGTGACATGAGCCCTGTGGCCATGTCGCGCGGACACCGATACGCCCCCTTACTACTTCTCTGTATTTTTGATTTCTGTGATTCTTTCCAACATGTTGAAGTAATATAGTCATATTTCATTCAATCTACACAAAACCTTAACTTATTATACACTAAAACCTTCCTCAGGAATCACTCTATCTATTAAAAAAAACCCGCATCAAAATCCGTTGCGGAGTTTTTAAGATCTAAGCATACATAGGGAGAGACAGACAGGAAAGTGACTGTTTTATACTATATATAGTGATAGTGATGGGCCGACTATTCGGGAAAGCCGACTATTCGGCATCGTTTGTAATCTGCGACTAAGTATTCGGAAAAAAATGCCGATTATAATCGGCGCATAACAAATGAAATAAAACAAATAATTTGTACTTGTTTTGAAAGACAGAAGTTGATTATCTAATACAATCATCTCTCCTATTGCAACACTTATTTCTCTTGATCGGTCCTGAAGTGTCCACTGGACCGTTAAACTTTCTTGTATACTTTGTTGTTTTGGTATTTCGCTTCCCATTAGAATATGTTGGGATACAGCAGAAGCAACAAACGAATGGGATTCGTTTGAACTACTTATAGAACCTGCCAATTGAGGCATCTACTCATTGTGCTTATATTTTATGTGATTAGCGTGTTCCACCTCGTGAAATAATTCTCTGGCACTGGTTACATTTAACTTTTGACGGTTCACCTTCAATATCATCAAATTAATGTCCACACGCGTGATTTCTTTTTTAACCGACGAAAAAAACTGAGGAGGTTATCAAGTCGTCGCGTATTTTTTTTTTATGTATGATCACCGATTACTCGAAGACGGCTGAACTGATTTGGAATATTCTTTTTTATTTTTGTTTGAAAAGTTGAACACACACACACAGTACACTTCAAAGTTGGTCCCATTGTCACCAAGTCAGGATCTGATGATGGGATCCTGGAGAAGTCGAGGGAACTCTTCAATATTCAATTCAATAGTGATTTTTGTATTTTTTATAGTAACTTGTGTAGTTGCATTCGAAAAGCACCATTTCTGAAGTGGACCTGATAATGAAGACCACAGATTAGAGAACTACTCAATTTATAAGTAGGAATAAAAAGTATTTCACGGGTTCTGATTCGATTATTTGAATATGGTTATTAAGCACAATATGCTCGTCACAATGCATATGCTAAAGTGAAGCTGATGGTGAAGTACCAGGACAACTCCACAACAATTAACGGCCCAGCTTTAGGAAAAGCAATATTTTGTAAAAGGTTATAAGTAGTTGACATTTAGGCTTTTGTAACTAGGTAAATTATAAGTGGACCAACTAAAAAGAGTGAAATAAAAACTGTTTACCAAAACATTTAACCAACTTCTAAAAAACACTGCAAAGTGAAAAATAACTTTCATTTCGGAAGTCGGTGCCAAAAACGAAAATACAAAACTAAAGACACCAACTACCGAATTAGAGTTATTTTTCACTTTGCAGTGTTTTTTAGAAGTCGGTTGAATTTTTTGCTAAAAATTTTTCGACATTAATATTTAAAAAGTCCGAGCACCTCTGACAAATAGGTATTAGAATGATCGGTAACACTGGAAAATTTTCAAGGGGAGGAGGAAGACGAGGAAGTCCACCTTTTGTGCTGGTGGTAGTTAAATTGATACAATATTATCATGGTTGGCATATGAAATGGCACCTACATTTTTCTTTTCTACTTTTTGCCTTATGTTGAAAACGAGTTTTAATTCTGTGTTTATTTTTTCAGTATATCTAAGAACAACCCCTGAGATCGTTTGGGAGAGAATGATGAAACGCGGCAGAGCTGAGGAGTCTGAAGTTCCTTTAGAATATTTGAAACAGGTTAGTATTTTATACTACTGTAAAGAAAGGCTCCAAAAGCATATAAACCAACTCATCTGAGAGCAGGTTGAACATTGGAAAAAGCTTGCGAGTGGACTGAGGATGGGAGACTATGTATTTGCTGAAATACGAGTACCTCTTAAAACACAAATTACAAGAGAAAATCTGATTATGGCTGAGTAGATGATGGCAGATATTTATTTAAACTGTATGTACAATAGTGGTACATAGGCGGACTTAATGCAACAAGGCATTCTCTACCAGTTAACCTCCGAGTTAAAAAGACCACAATGCGGATATGAAATTTATCAACAAAAATACTATTTTTATACAGAATAAAAGTGGGTGGGTGGTGGTGGTAAAGCTCATTTTAGTCTTGGAAAGTACTATATATCGACGGTTAAAAGGAAATAGGGTATAAGCGACATTTTGGACTGGTATTGTTTTGAAAACCGACTATTTCTTGTGTTCTATTATCTTTTATTTTGTCATATTTCCCGTCTGGCAAATTAAAAATTGTTTTAGTTTTCACGATGTTTTAATAAAAAATACATCAGTTTTTCTAAAATTCTAAACTTTGAACGGCTCTCCTGAACATCTTTTTTTTGTCGCTAAAGCTTTGTTTTCCTAGGATAGCGGCCGTAATATTACGGACGCAAAAAGGCGGCCGTCTTTATGGTGACGACATGTGGAAAGTTCCACGGCCGTTTTAACACACTGTCTACTTCATCGCTATCTAGTGTATTACATTCTCTTTGGAAACGTTCACGAAACCATCTGACATCGACAAGACGGCCGTCATGCAAATGGCGGCACCGCTTTTTGACGTTACGGTGTCAGTTACCGCTCTCTAGGAAACCGCGCCATTTTGTTTACATAGACAACGTTCTAGTGACGTCATTCACCGCTGTATTACGGCCGCTATTTGACGGCACCGCTATCCTAGGAAACCAAAGCTTTATACCCTATTTCCTTTTACCCGTCGATATCATTGAAAAGGGTTGACCAAATTGTCCCTCCATACTTCATGTACAGACGCCAGCACATCAAGCTACAACAATCTGTCAAATTTCATTAATAGATTTTCAACTTTATTTTTAAAGACATTAGGTTCAAGGTTGATTGGGAGAATTTGACAGTTTCGGGTAGCTTCATGTGCTGGCGTCTGTACATAGTATTCTGGAATAATTTTATTTACAAAATTTATTTGACAGGCCTGTTGGTCTAGTGGCCAGTGGCCAGTGTTGCCAACCTAACCGAAGCAAAAAGCAACAGATCAGACTTAAAAAAACAGCAGAAAACAGTAAAATGGTAACTTTTAAAAATTAAGTCTACTACTTTGTTAGAATTGAAAATGAAACCTTTAATGAAATTGAAAGCGCAAGTACATAATCATTATTATTTATTAATTATGTTAAAAATATTAATAATTGACAATTTTTTTGAAATATTCTTACAAATAATTATTAACTATTTTCGATATTTTCTGCCTCTTTTTTTATGAAAATCATACATATTTTTATTGAATTTCTTCACATGTTTTTCAGTTGCATTAAATGTACACATTCCTTTATTTCTGTTTTACTAGGGTCAACAGTCAACTCAAACAAAATATTGTCATTATCATTACTGACATTATTTTTGTATGACTTGACTTGTTTTGTTAGACTAGACCATAGGTAGATTTTATACGGATACATACATGCATATCATGAAGCTAGGTATTTAAATTGGAGGGGTTTTATCGTTTTAGACGAAATCTCTAAATATAATATTAAAAACAGTAGAAATGGGTACTTAAACAGAAAACAGGGATGTCACGGTAAAAACAGTAAATCTACTGTTAAAACAGTAGGGTTGGCAACGCTGCCAGTGGCCCTGACTGCTATGCGTAAGGTCGTGGGTTCGATTCCCACCCAGGACAAATGTTTGTGTGATGAGCACAACCATTTGTTCTTTGTCTGGGTGTAATTTATCTATAATATGTATGTATTTAGAAATATATATATGTATGTTTATCAGTTGTCTAGTATATAGCACAAGCTCTGCTTAGTTTGGGACTAGATGGCGTTGTGTTGAAGTTGTGGAATATAAAAAAAAAAAAATTGAGTGTGTGATGGCCCTTGGATTCACGACATTAGTCTATGGAGCAAAGGAGCAGTTGTGGCCCAGTAGTTACAGGCTCGACATGCATGTTGCATGCAGGTCATGCATTCGAAGCCAGTCATACACATAATATATATCAGCACCCTGCTCTCACATCGGCGCTGGAAAACATCGTTAGAAAACCGGCATTGTGGTAACAATTTGAAGATATGTTATATCCATCAACCCACACTAGGTCTGCATGATGGATTACGGCCCATTTCCTCTCATAGAGACGAGGCCTGTGACTTAGCAGTGGGATGTGAAAGGCTGAATTACAGTGTAAACTCCATGTAACGTCACTCTATTTAACGACAAACTCCCTTAAGCGTCGAAATCAATTGGCTTTGGTTGGTTTAGCTTGTCTTTCATACAATGTTTCACTCTACATAGCATTACACCCACTCTCAATAACGACAACAATTGAGTAAAAAAAGTACCTTTTAAGTTGCTAAAATTAGTAAAAACTGCGCAGCTGTGTACGATCTATTGTCGCTTTATTATCCTAGCCCGCAATAAACTCGACTGTCGGCATCATGCATTCCGAACTTTCTAAGAAATTCGTTCTTTTGTTTACAAATTGGGATTGCTTGTACGTGTAGACTGTTGTTGACCATGACTCATAAGTAGGAGTCATGGATTATCTATACCTTATCATATTCTTAGTTGCTCACAAACTGTAAACATGGCTAATAAAAGAAAATCACTGTGTATTGACGAAAAAGTTTTACTGATACGCGCAATAGAAACGGGAGAGAAGATATTCTAATTCTGATGTTTCTTCTCTCCATTTAACGACAACTCTCTATAACGCCATAAAATGCACAGTCCCTTCAGTGTCGCTATATAGAGTTTACACTGTATTGTGTTATTCGTGTATAATGTATGTATTAATAAATTTATGCTTATATTTCAGGTCCATGAATCATATGAGAACTGGTTGAGTTCTCCAGACATAGGCTGTGAGGTGCTAACGATTGACGCAGACAGAGGTCTCGCCAGTGTCAAGGAGGACTTAGAGAGATATTCCTACAAAATACTAGGTGGAAACCACACGAATTAAATGAATTATGTATTAGGTGATAATGTGAGGGTTGCTAGAAAAAATCAATCAACCAGTTAGCGTCACTGAGGCGAGAGGACTTCCCCTTTCGAAAACGTCAACATGACATTAATGTCAATTCGACATATGTCAAAAAACTTAAGTGCTTCACAGGCTCCTGGACCACCTGGTGGACGCTATTTCAGTCAACCCTCATTGATTAATGCTTTACTGATAAAGAACACTTAATAATGCGGGTACTTGATTCTTATGTTTGAAATCATAGTTTATAAATGAAATATTGTATGTATCTATATCAATAATTAAGAATGACATTTTCTAACAATGGCTTTAAACATTATTAATCGAAAAATGACATACTGTGTGAGGGTACTGCGATTGTTTGACTATGTTATCAGTACTTGATCAAAAAGTAATTAAATAAAGTATTTAATCACATGAAAATAAATAATTTCATGCCTTTTATTATGTTTATTACATTTGTTATTGATCTTATGAAAGTACATTTAGTAAAAGTGGCATGACTTCAATATTTATTGTTCTTTCTAATTCAATATTTATTTTTAATAATAGGACGAGTGACTGATAAAATTATATTGTAATTAACTTAGATAGAATATTGTTATTGTTTCAATTGCATATTTTCTTAAATAAAAAACACGCTGATTAACTGAGAATATGTTTTAATTATCACAAAAACAATATAATTTAATATTCCTAATTCCAAGGCCTATTTTGTGAAGTATTTTCGTTCTTCCATAGCTCAAAAGTTTCAAATTCTAATAATAAGTTGCACATCATGGTATCACCAAGATATTTGGGGTTACAGAAGCTGTATTTAGTGCAACAACAAAGCAACTTTCTGGGATACAATTTATCAACTGATGCTCAATTTAATTTTAAAAGTTATACCGTTACAAAATAGGTCTCCGAAGTGCTATTTACACTAGCATTACTATTTGTTCAGCGGTACAGATGGTCAGCTCGGATATTGGATGCGATCTCGCTCTCCCATTTGTCGCCGTTTAACAGAAGCTTCTCCTTGTTGTATAGCAGCTCTTCGTGAGTTTCCGTCGAGAACTCGAAGTTAGGACCTTCCACGATAGCGTCGACAGGACAGGCTTCCTGTAAATAAACAAATTATCATCATCTTTTTACCAACTATGTCGTGGTTTGGGTCGCTGCCTATCGTCTAACCTCCACAACCCAGTTGCCGTGATGTCAAAATTTCTGGCTGTTTATTTACGTTTCCAGCAGTTGATCAGAGTACCCATTACGTAAATCAACAAACTCAACATATTTTATCTTCGTTAATTATTCAATTTCAAATACAGAAATTCTTTGGCCAAATCTCAAGGAAAAACCAATTCGAAAGGCTTTGTCATCCAGGGACCTGTAATGGGGAAAGAGTCAGAGGCTGCTGTTGTTGGAAGGACGATAAAATTATATTTTTTTTTATTTAGCATTCTTCGACAATGTCAAGTTACACCCAATCGATGAAGTCGCTAGTCGTCCTAGGGTCCGCGAATGGGGGAGAGAGACCAAGGCACGCAAGACGCTGGATGAACATAATACCCATTTATTATTTGCATAACAGCAGGCTTCAATCGCTAATAACTTTGTAACGAAACTTATTATATTGTGGCATTATACAATTATTATTATTTTTTCAATTAAAAAGGCCAGGGAAACAAGCATACTCCAGTGTTTCTGCAATACCACAAAAAATCTCAAGTGGCAGGTCATCGCAAAAGCTGCGACCATTATCAAGAGACAACACTGATGGTGACCTAACCAGTACATCATGAGTATGGCCACAAATACTCTGAATGAGTACGACTAAGGAGAAGAATTATTATGAGACCAATTACACAAACAACATTTATTTTAGCAAATATACATAATTATGTAGGTACTAAAATACTTAAAATACAAACTAGAATAAAGCATCAAAAAATTGATACCCCACCCAAGATACTGGCGGCATTGCTTCGTTGTATGGCAATGCTTAGTCCTTGACCAAAGAAATAGCCAGCCCTTGGGACGCGGGAAGCGTCAACGAGCCTTTTCGATATGTCTTTAAAAAGGTTGTGAGCACACGGGCCCCATGGTCCGAGAGTTACACAAAGTATTAAATCCTAATAAGCAGGTATGCTAACTAATTAGGTACCCACCTAACTAAATTTATTTTGCCTAGCTCTGAGCTATGTGACATCGATAAAAAAGTTGGAATATCTCAGTCATGCAGAGTGCATCTGCATTTTTTTTTGTCGATGTGGAAATCCTTATCAACCGACGACAAAAAGAGGAGGTTATCAATTCGACGCGTATATATATATTTTTTTTAATGTATGATCATCGATTACTCGAAGACGGCTGAACCGATTTGGAAAATTCTTTTTTTGATTGAAAGGGTATACTTCGATATTGGTCCCATTTTCATAAACGTCAGGATCTGATGATGGGATCCTGGAGAAATCGAGGGAACTCTTCAAATATTATAGGCACACCTATGTCGTTTTGGGTATTTATTACAGTAACTTGTGCAGTTGCTCTCAAAAAGTACCATTTGAGGAAGTGGAACTGATGATGAAGACCACAGATGGCCGCCGAAACTACTCAATAATAAGTATTGAGTGGATTGCGATTCGATTACTTGAATATGGATGTTACGCACTTTATGCTCGTCACAATGCATATGGTGATGTAGAGCTGATGGTGAAGTACCAGGAGAACTCCTCAACAATTAACGGCCCAGCATTGGGAAAAGCAATATTTTGTAAAAGGTTATAAGTAGTTGATAAATAGGCTCTTGTAACTAGGTAAATTAAAAATAGACTAACTAAAAAGAGTGAAATAAAAACTTTTTACCAAAAAATTAAACCGACTCCCAAAAAATACTGCAAAGTGAAAAAAAACTTTAATTTCGGAAGTCGGTGCCAAAAACGAAAATACAAAACTAAAGACACTGACTACCGAAATTAAAGTTATTTTTCACTTTGCAGTGTTTTTTGGGAGTCGGTTTAATTTTTTGGTAAAAAGTTTTTTTTTGTAGGGTATCTTCCTCTGTCAGACTTGTACTGACTAAAACCTCTTCAGTATGCCCTCGTTCGCTTCGGTCCGGAGTTACGGATGTGAGTCTCGCTGCCCCGGACTGGCGTCGAACTACCGGTAGCAACCCTTATTCCGAAAGTAAGGAAAGCATTACAGCTCCTCATTCATTAAATGATCTTTATTTTGCAAACTGGTTATTAAATAACACTTACACGTAATTTTTTCCGAAAATTTAAACTAGATGCGGCCGGTTTTTCCTAACTGACTACCCTGAGAAGAAACAGCAAAACAAACTCAGGGGTTCGTCTCTTTTAAAGAACCTTGTATGTTACCTTCTGAGGCGAAATGGAGGAAAGATGCTCACAGATTTGAGTGGGCCTGTCCATACAGTGCAAGCATTTGCCAGATGACGTATACCTCAACTTAGAACAAGGAGCTTAACGATTTGACGACAAGTTGATTAAGGGGACTAGAAGAGCACCTTATCCGATGCCCAGTGCGCCTGGAGCGGTATGGGAGAGCTCTCTTACCCATTCTGAAGATGCGAGATGTCCTCTATCAACGCATCCCAGAACTGCACTGCGTACCATGGATCGTAACTTAGTCGGCAGCGACTGATAACCTCCCACTGCTGTAACGAGGGCAGCTCGTTGCTCCTCCCATAGTATAGGCTAGCAGTCGCGCGGTACGTAGCTCCCGTGGACTTTATCACGATAAAAATTAAATTATAGAAAAGCAATATACTAGCGCCATCTACCGATGGCAATGATATGCAGTAGCTCGATATGAGATAGTAACTCTTAGAGGATATCATAGATGGCGCGGTGTATATGTATCCAGTATTAGAATTTAACCTCCTTCTACTTCCTCAAGTTTCAAGCTACTCCCATAACAAGCTATTTCATCGAAATCCACCCAGTACTTACGAAGATTAGCGCGTTCAAACATACTAACTTTCTGCTTTATAATATTGGCATAGATAGATGTATAGGTACTACGGGAGGAGCCATGGCATGTGGTAACACTAAGGCTCAGTTGTACCACAAATCACTAAAACGCATTGAGAATTTAAAAAAATTCACTACTCTATATTATTTTATAAGCGTCAATAGCCTAATGGATAAGGTGTCGAACTCGTGATCGTGAGATCGCGGGTTTGAATCCCACCATTACACTATTGCCGTGAACCCACTCCAGACACAAGCATATTTAGCTTCGTTGGAGGGGTTAACAAGATTGTTAGTAATTTGAACACTACCCACATTGTTAGTTTTCTTTAAAAAAAAAATATATATATATATATCAAAAGAAAGGCACCCCTCTGAATATGGATTATTATTTATTGCTGAATGTATTGAGTGATTGGTGGTGAAAGTAAGCCTGACTCTGATTACTTATTACGTACCTGACAGAATCCGCAATAGATGCACTTGGTCATGTCGATATCGTAGCGAGTGGTTCGTCGTGAGCCGTCTTTACGCTCCTCGGCTTCAATTGTGATGGCCTGAAACAGGAGAGTATACAGGTTAGTTATACAGATAGATAGAATACTCTTTATTGCACACCAATAATTTAAACACACCTGATTCACAATATGGTTACAGTGGCGGTCTTATCGCTGATAGCGATATCTTCCAGACAACCTTTTGATGGACTTTAAGAACATAAAACAAAGAGGGGAGGAGAAAATCAGTGTACCTACTTCAAGTATATAACATACACAAAATGTAACTTTAGTAGATAATATAATTATATAATACAATACAATTCATAAATAAGTATATCGATGCCTCCCACATACTTTGTTGTAACCCATAAATTGCAATATTACAGGAGAGCGTTTCAAAGATACTAATAGCAATAAAAACTGCATTTTTCAATTAATCTTTATACAATTCAGTATTACTAACTATATTCACATATTGAATTGTATAAAGATTAATTGAAAAATGCAGTTTTTATTGTTATTAGTATCTTTGAAACGCTCTCCTGTAATATTGCAATTTATGGGTTACAACAACATTTTACACAAGCTATTTGTGGTTTACAACTTACATGGGAGGCATTGATATATAAATATATCTTAGTTATGCTTAATGTGTGTTGGGCATCAATCAGTCCCGTAAGTTGTAGGAAATGTTTCCATTTGTTCCAATTACATGCAGCGACTGCCTACCTGACCTCCACCCAGTAATTGGATAATGCAATACCCCTTGACAAGTCTTATATCAGATTTGTTAACATTGCACCACAAGTATGCACAGAAAATCAGCACAGCCCATTGATGTATTAAAAGGAGGAAGATATGTTACTCTATAACATCGCAATCAGTAAACTTGGGCTCGGCGCACGAATACATGCACAGTAACTCACACATCTGTGTTCAGTGTCGTCATCAGTCCCAAACTTACAGTTATCGATAGACAAGGATAGAGATAGAAGACGGCGCTGTAGTGCGAGCGAAATCGCCTCAGTTGCCAAATGTTTGCGCTTATGAATGAAATAAGATTACATGTATTAAGTAAGTACGTAGTAAGTGATCCCATGACCCATGTCTCTTATTTTTCTTCCTGGTGTAATTAAATCACTGTCTAGCTATACAAGAAGTCATTTTGATGCGTATTTATTCCAAAAAAATCCTTAAAAACACGAAGAGACGAGAATTTCTTGAGCTGTGTGATCAACAACGTTCCGTACGCGACTGAGAGTGAGCGCCCGCCAACTACGGGCAATCGCTTAGTTTTGTAGGACCAAACTCTGTGTCTGGTACCGTATCTTCCTCCTTTTAATATATCAATGGCACAGCCAGTGCAATTTTCTTACTTATTTTCAGCCAATTTTAGTTTTTGTAATTATATGTTTTTTTTTTTTTTTTTTTCAATATACTAATTATTTAAACCTATCATAATTTATATGATTAATGGGCACTAGTCCTACCTGTGTGTGAAATTAATATCACTATTGCTGCGCTATGTTCTATATATAGAAGCTGGCAAACAATAAATTACCTGTGCAGGGCAGATGGCTTCGCAGAGCTTGCAAGCAATACACCGCTCCTCACCAGAAGGATACCGGCGGAGGGCATGCTCTCCTCTGAAGCGGGGGGAAAGAGGTCCCTTCTCAAATGGATAGTTGATAGTTGCTGGTTCCTAAAACATTTATGAAGGGATTTATTAAGATGTTTATTTCTTATAAGAATTACATTGGTATGTGCAATATAATATAGAGGAGTTTGTAGGTGCCATATTTTATTATTTATTATATACTTTATTGTACACCTTACAATAAAGTTAAGGATACAACAAATAAGAAAACTTGTGTACAATGGGTAGTTTTATCACAGTTATCACACAGTAGGGCATGCATTCCGGAATTCCGTAACAATTTTTCTGGTATTTCAATTCCGGAATTGAGAGGAGTAATATCGGAATTCCGATATTCATAAATTTTTGATATTTTGATTATTATTTTTTCTGAACGCAACCAAACTAGTCTGTGGAACTTTCCACAAGCCGGTATCTCCAACCTCCGACTAGTAAATAGTTATCTGTGGCGTTATAGCACTAGTGCAGTAACGTAAAGTAAAAAGCACGCGTTTATAGTTGATTTTCGTTTGACCATAATCTCACCTGATGTTAAGCGATGACGTGGTCGAAGATGAAGCACGCTTGCCTAGAAGTAACCTATTCACTCTTGACTTAAAGATTCCCAGGTTGTAACTATCAGGAAACACAGACTGCGGCAGGGAATTCCACTCCTTAGCCGTACGTACAATGAAAGTATTCCCAAAACGTTTCTTGCGTATGGGTGGGATATCCACCATGTAACGATGGCGCATCGCCGTTTGTCTTGTAGTCTGATGATGGAACGGGCTTGGTGGAATAAGACTGTGCACTTTACGAGCAAATGTGTTGAAAAAACATTAAATTGATTTTTCTTTCAAAGAAACTTACATTTTATTACTTGACACTGTTGAAAGTACAAAACAATAAGAATAAATATTTCGATATTATTAATAAGTATCGGTGTCGCACCTCTAGAGCAGAAGCGAGCAATGTCAAGAAATCCGTGCCAGCTGCGCCACTGTTGTCATAGAGTGACAAAAAACTACGGCATGATGGACAATAGTGCTGTGATGGTATTGACTTGGTTTTATCGATTGTTGATTCTATTTATGGATTTAAATAGTAATAAAGGCCGTAAATGTGACACAGATTATTACATTTATGTCATAAAGGACAAAGCGAGTTGAAATAAAACTCAAAACAAGGATGGTATGGCTTTCGATAGGGAGTGGCACGATAGCCTTATTGCTAAACTTCCTTCTTTCGGTATACCCACTGAACTTTGCGTTTGGATAGAAGACTTCCTGAGAGATCGGTCTATTCGAGTGGTTATTGATGGTTGCTCGTCTGGCCAATTGGCTATTAATGCCGGGGTCCCTCAGGGGTCAGTTCTCTCAGCAACTTTATTCTTGCTGCATATTAACGATCTGCTAATGCCCGGTACCTTTGGGTATGCAGACGACAGCACTGTTGCTGAGAGATATATATCCAGCGCGCGTGCTAGTGGGTCACTAGTCCAGTCTCTCCGAGAGGCAATGGTAGGGCGCTTGAACTTGACTTTGAAGGCTGTCTCTGAGTGGGGCGACGCCAACTTGGTCAAGTTTAATGCCGGCAAGACCCAGGCATGTCTTTTCTCCGCAAAAAGGAGCCAATTTCAACCGGCTCCTTCTTTCCGTGGTGTAACCGTGCTGATAACTGATCGCACCGAGCTTCTTGGAGTTACGTTGACATCCACCCTTAATTTTGGTCCGTTTATCGAGGCTAAGGCTCAATTGGCTGCCAAAAAGTTGGGAATCCTAGCAAAGGTGAGACGGTACTTCACACCGGAACAGCTGCTCAACCTCTATCAAGCGCAAGTTCGGTCGTGTATGGAGTACTGCTCTCATCTCTGGGACGGATCTGCCAAATACCAGCTTGAGTCTATAGAGAAACGGGCCAAAAGGCTCATCGGCAACGAGAAACTGGTCGAGACAAGGCTCCAAAGCCTAGAACATCGGCGACGTGTTGCAAGCTTGTCAGTCTTCTATCGGTTACATTTCGGGGAGTGTGCGATGGAATTGCAGTCTTATTCCACCAAGCCCGTTCCATCATCAGACTACAAGACAAACGGCGATTAATTAATTAATTAATTATAAATCTTGTTTGATTTGAAACAAACTTTAAAAGTATCCGGAATTCCGGAACTGGTTCCGGAATTCCGGAATCAGATTTCCAGTATTGGAACTCAGTTCCGGAATTGAAAACCTTGCGATATTGCATGCCCTATCACACAGGGCAATCTCTTACAGACAACCTTTGGATGGACAGAATTTAAAGGAGACAGATTTAGGGCTCTCAGTATACAACATAATACTAATTAAACATAATAATATAAAATACATACCATAACATATAAATATATACTAATACATATCAAATTCATACTAGAGAAAGGAGGGGAGAAAAGGGGAAAAGGGAAAGAGGGGGAGGAAAGGACCACATATTCACATTCCAGTAAGTAGAATACTATTTGAATTTAATTTTAGACAATGATATTATAAAGTACAGATATGTTACGTTCATAGTAATTTGCGTTGAAATCTGTTCCGCGTAGTAAAAACTGCACACATCACGGATATCTATGGCACACATTGCCAAGTTTTACTGATAAGTAGAACAAAAGATACGAAACAACACGCAAGTGAAAGAGATAGCTATAATTCTAACAATTGCGCTTCAAATGAGTCCTTGTGCCATAGGATAACATTTTTATAGCCGTAGAGTGGACACTCGATTGAAGAGTAAGTACGTAGGTAAGAAATTAAACATCATAATGGTTAATCACGGATCAAGTATTACCACTAATGTTTAAAACCATGCCCGTTATATTCAAAACTAAAATAGAAATTAATAGTCATTATGTTAATGAAATAATTTAAATCATACTTCGTTCCGATTTGAGAACTTCATCTTGGATGAAGCAAGTAGAAAGCTAGTAATCAATAAATAATCAATTTCATGACACAACTATAGGTTTCATAACGAAATGTCATGTAGCGGTTTCTTTGTAGGTACCTATACTGACCAAACAAATTCAACGTTGGCGAAAATGCAAGCAACAGGTAGCTGACATTTTATAAAACATAGTGCAGGCAACATTATGTTTTATAAAATGTTTTAGTTACCTACCTCTTTAATTGGAACTGCATTTTTTAAGCATTGTTCGACCAAATTTCGAAACACATTTGTTAGTACTTTGGAAGTGATTGCTACATATCCTGCTGTTTTTTGATGTTATCCAGTCCGATTCGCTTTTTTGTTCACGAACAATTACGATCCAATCTTGAAGTCGAACCTAATCCCTCGGAAACCTAATTCAATAAAAAAAGAAAGTTATAATCCTCAATAATCAGTCAAATGAACTTTAGTCAAAAAAATTGTAACAAAAAACAAATTAAAACAAGTCAATCAATATCGCTTCTACACTTGTAAACTTTTAACTATATCGCTCTCGCGACAAAACTAGTTTGCTCTCTCTGTCTTCACCTACATATGGCTCCTAAGTATAGTTGCAAAACTTCTGAATAATTCCGGAATACTTCGGGGAAACTTTCTATAAATGGGAATTATTCAAAATGATAAATTCATTTTGAATCATTCTGATTTAAAGAAACTTTTAATTATTTATTAAGATTTCAACTTTTTTTGCTGAAAAATCGTATTTTGCATCGATCGTCGATCGTCGCCGCCGCTGCCCCTCTGTGCGCCGGCCGCTGCCGCCGCGCTGGCACCGCGACGCGCGCACCCGACTGCCACCGGCCACGAGTCGTGCGTGCAGGCGATGGCGGTGCGGTGTGTGGTAAGAGGGAGGGGATGCTCCCCGGAGAAGTTTTCCCCCCCGCGAGAAAGATTCGTACCCCGCAATCGAATGTTTCCGAATATTTCGCCCCAATAATTCAATGGGAATAAATGTGTTTGCTTGTTGTGTGGTGGGTGAGTTAATTATCGTTCACTGCGAGAGTGCGTACGCTACGAGAGTAAAATATAAATGTTTATTTTATTATAAATGGGATTGATTAAGTATATGTTGATATTTTTATAGGTAGATTTATTAGCCTGCGATTAACAGGATTTTTATTCTTTTGTTTTTAGGTAGTTACGGTCGGCCAAGAAAGTGGTGTACCAGTTTTGATTTAGTTTCCCGGTCATCGAAAATTACAACAAGGTTCGTTATAAAAAGATATTACTGAAAGAGACAACATTATCATGACGTAAACCTATGTATTTAGTATTCATACGTCGTATGTCACATATAAGTACATGACATTTTAACCTTTAGTATAAATGAAAAGGACATTAGTTTCTACAAAGCAATTGAAATGTTTCCAAACAAAAGTAATAAAAACTATTTAGACAACCGAATTCCATTTGAAAAAGAAAACTGACAATTGACATTTTGTCAAATATATGCAAAAAATCGATATATTTTCCGTGTTATTTTTCAATCAACTGCATATAAAATCATCTCAATGCCTGCCAACTTGACCATTGCCGAAAGAGCACAAATAATTGCCCAATTTAATGAGGGAAGCAGTATCAGTGCGATATCCCGGAATTTGAATATATCGAGGCGTTCTGTCCGCTTTTGGATTCGTCGTGAAGGAGAGGAGGGAAGTTTGTTGGATCACAGAAGAAGTGGTCGCCGGCCTGCACTCTCCAATAACGATAGAGAATTCATGAGACGGGAATATGAAATCAATGGTTTTAAGCCCACAAAACATTTTGCGGAGATGTTCGATGTGAGTGCCCAAACAATAAGGAATCATCTACATTACATGGGGTTGCACCACAGGCATTACGCCAAGAAAATATATTTGACGGATGCTCACAGACTTGCTCGTCTGAACTTCGCCAGAGAGCACTTAGAGTTTGATTGGTCTAATACAGTGTTTTGTGATGAAAAAACGTTTAAATCCAGTCAGCATGGACGTCTTCACCTTTGGCGATATAATTCAACACGGTATAAAGATGATCATGTAATCCCAAATAGAGAATCAGGTCGAATTTCCGTAAATATTTGGGGCTGGATGAGTACGGATGGTGTAGGAGAATTGTGTTCTCTACCTCCTCGAGCGACGGCTGTAAATTATATCGACGTGCTTCAGAATGCAATGCTACCGACAGTCCGTAATGTTTACCCGGAGAACGAAGTGCCACAATTTGATTTTGTTCAAGATAATTGTTCAATTCATAATGCGAGGATCGTAAGAGCCTGGTTTCGTTCACACACTGACGTAAGGGTAATTCAGTGGCCCTCAAGATCGCCGGACCTCAACCCGATAGAAAATCTTTGGGGCCTTATGGTCCAACGATGGTCGCATCAAAATGAAAGAACCAAACAAGCTCTTATTAGTCACTGTAATTATATCTGGGAGGAAATGCGGGGAACCGATATTTGCTCACGGCTTGTTGGTTCAATGAGGTCTCGTCTTTTAGAGGTTATAGAGGCCAACGGCGGTTACACCCGTTTCTAATTTTTAAAAATTTTCAATATCTTCTAAATATTACTATATATGCTATGTTTTTGTTTGTTATAAGTATTTTAAAATTGATTGTAGAAATTTAATAAAAGGATAAATCTATTTTTAGCTTGTTTTTTATTGATATTGTAATTACAAGTTTACAGAAATTGTAGGTTTGTGGACTCGCCTTGTGCCTTTACAATTTTATGTAACTTGTTGATTACAATTCTGAATTTGTAGATACAATTTTGTCATCAAAATCTACAGCCCCCCGCCGTTGATTTTACGACGTCATTGGTTCCATCAAGTTCAAACTAAGAACAGCTGTCACGTTACAAACAGTAATAGTCGTTATCAATAATCAGATAAAGACAGCAATAGAAGTTGTCAGATCGATCTGCAAGCGAAACTAATCTTTATCACCTATGAATCTGCAAGCGATATTCAACCTTAGGGTGGTACACCACTTTCTTGGCCGACTGTACTATCGGCCAAAGATACGCATACTCACTTAAGAAAATATTTCTGCGGAAGCGCAGCTAGTGACAAACCACATCCCTTCCTGTTTTCGCCCAATTAGAAATAATATGCATTTTGTGAGTACAGGGCGTGTAACATTATATTAATACTTACTATTACGAACACTACTAAATTACGCTTCGTGCATCCTATTGGTCAAAATACATGCATTAGGCGATCGAGTTGTAAGTCGTGCTATGCCATTATAGCCTTAAATGTCAGTTGTGAAATAAAAAAACCAGGCCAAGCATATTTGATTTGCTATTTGAAAAAGGGTTTTCCTATGTTTTTGGTTAGTTTGTATGTAGCTCTGTACGCATCGCGAGTATTCGCAAGTCGCATAGGTAGGTATTAATCATTACCTACCTACTTAACGCGTATAATAGCCCAGTCAATAAAAACAAATAAAGGCAAACCTTGCAAGCAAACACGTTTTGATGCGGTTTTCAGAAAAGTATTTGTTCTTACCTACTTAGGAGCAGGTTTTGGTATATTAACAGACTTCAAAGATCGATTTTCCTGTTTTTTTTTTGACAGTTGAAATATTCCCAAAGTTTCGGAATATTTCAGAATACTTCCGAAGTATTCGACGGGAATGATTCGGAATGTTTCCCGCCAGCATCTATACTCCTAAGCATAAATTTAATGCCAAGTTTGGAAAATAAATGAAATATAAAAAATGATCTTAATATATTTGCATTCTCACAGGTGGTATGAGATCCTTTGTATTTTGTTTACTTTGGAAGTATAATTCGTAAACTTCCGAAACTCACACGATGACATTTTTGATAAATAAAATCTAAGGACACGGGTATTACGGTGCGGCACGCTTGTGGTTGCGTTCGACGCAGACTAGTTGCAAGACGTTCCAATTAGCTCGTGTTCGAGTCTTCACGACGCGCGCGCCTATAACATATCTGTACTATAAAATATCATTGATTTTAGATCATTGAGATGTTGGAGAAAAGTACCTGGAAATATTTGGTACAGACTTTTGGCCAGCAATTTGTCAGTAGTGTTTTAGAAGCTTCAGGTTAAACCTGGTTTTAGTCAGTGTGGGTTCTTAACCCAGTTAGACCTACCGTCTCACATACGATACACCAGAAATCATAAATTATTTTAAAGTACCCTTGATAAGAATTTGTTTACGTCTGGTGCAAGTGTTAAGTGGAAGGTCTAAACAATACTACAAAAATTGATTTAGTGTTATAGTTGGCTTCAGAAAGTGCATACCTACCTGTTTTAATATTGATTTGTTCTTTTCAATTTTATGATGTCATCAAAACGGTAAGAATTCATTATTATATCCCAAATATTCGATATATTTATCAATTTACAGTAAAAACAAAAGTCAGAGAGTAAATCTGTTGAGTTATTTTTATCGTTTTATTTATGTTAATGTATTTTTTACTCATGAAAAGTAGTGTATCGTATTTGATACAGTAGGCTTATATACATGTTATATTTGTCTTTTTCCGGTTTTCAGATTATTGTTACTGAACGACATAATTACGCTTTTAGAAGACGATGAAATTGAAAATACGGATACAGTAAATGATATTTACTTGCTTCCACCTGTAAATGCAAATGAGGAATTGACAGATGAAGATTCAGGGGATGAAGATAGCGTCCAAATCAACAACCTACCAGCAAGCTTGTTGAGATCAACTGCAGTACTAATGTAAATGCCAGATACGCAGAATTGGGCCTGGGTGCCAGTGTGGTTCTCATATACACTGATAAACTTATCTAGCTTGGTCTCGGAGGACATTACCATTTCTTCATAGACAATTTTTTTTCTGGACTTCCGTTGATTGCTGAGCTAACTAAAAGGAACATGACATACGAGTGACCTGTCACTCGTATGTGACAGGTCACTCGTATCGGATGTGTGTTTCTCTAATAGTCCCTGGACTATTAGAGAAAATAGGACCAGTAATTGTCCTTTATTAGAAAATAAGGAGGCTAAAAAGAAGGAAAGAGGTTTTTCGACTATCATGTCTCTGATGAAATTATTATTTGCAAGTGGCATGACAATAGTATGGTGACAGTTTGCTCAAATGCGATTGGTATAACCCCCTTACACAAAACAGATCGATATTCTCAAAAAGAGAAAAAGAAAATAACCGTTTCGCAACCACATTTGATACACCAATATAATCAAAATATGGGAGGTCTTGATCTTTCTGACCAAAACATATCATCATCATCATCATCCATTGATCCATTGATCCAAAACCACCTGAAACTGTACTTGAGTGACGAGCAGCATGGCTTTGTAGAATCCAGATCCACTAGTTCTAATCTTATATTATTTACCGAGTTATTAACGAAAACAATTGACTCAGGTTATCAAGCTGACGTCATATATACTGACTTCAGCAAGGCTTTCGATAAAGTATCACATAAAATACTGATTCAGAAACTACAAGCGTATGGCATCACTGGATCATTGCTTTCGTGGCTGAGCTCGTACCTTGTGAAAAGGTCTTTCTTTGTCGTGATCAATGGGTTCCAATCAACTACACGAGATATTTCTTCTGGGGTGCCTCAAGGATCTCACTTGGGACCGATCTTATTTAATTTTTTCATCAACGATATCCAAACTGTTTCCAACACTCCAATATTTACATGTACGCTGACGATTTAAAATTTGTCAAAGTTGTTAAAACTAAAGCTGATGCCTCCAACTTACAGAGAGATCTAGATAAGCTCATTCAGTGGTGTGAACTCAATGCCATGCACCTCAACTCGGGCAAATGTTACCACGTAAAATTCACGAGAAAGTTAAATATTATCGAACACGATTATTATATCAATATAGTTAAAATTAATGAATTAGAAACAATTAAAGACCTTGGCATCACATTTGATAGGAAATTAACTTTTATCCCACATGTAGACTCCATTATAAAAAAATCCGCTAAGATGCTTGGATTCGTAATAAGAAATTCCAAACAGTTTAAGTGTTCCAAAACTAAAATTATGCTGTTCAATAGCTTGATTCGGGGTCCAATGGAATATTGCAGCGTGGTCTGGCGGCCTCACTATGCTTCACACACATTGCGACTTGAACGTATTCAAAAGCGTTTTCTATGGCACTTGGCATTTGCGAGCGGAATAGTTAAAAAAATTCGTTCCTACAACAATAGACTGAGACATTTTAAAATAATATCGCTAGACAAACGTCGCCGCCTTATGGACGCAATGTTTGTGTGTAAAGTGATGGCCCATAAAATTGATTGCCCACAGATACTGAGCCTCTTTAACTTCCGTGCCCCTTCCAGAACACCTCGGAAGCCAATAACGCCACTTTGCCCACCACAGAGTAGAACAGTTTTGGGTGCCAATTCTCCTGTGGCGAGGTTATGTAGGGTTGTGAACAGTTGCGGTGACCAAATTGATCTGCAATTTGATTCCTTGATCAAGCTAAAAGCCAAAATTTATAAATGTATCGACATGGAGTAGTCCTTATTTGGAGTAACCTTATTGTTAATATCAGTGTTAAAGGATTGATTAGAATATTAAGCCAATATTAGATCTTGTTGTGTGTACTTAAATTATCGATAGATTAATGTTATTTATAATTATAGTATAGATATAAATATAACTAATGCATGCAGAGTATACCTTTAAGTGATTGTTACACTTTAGTCTGCTTTTAAACATGTTGTGTTAGCCATAAAAATAGTGTAAGCAATTGTTGGTGAACCTATTTAAATAAAAAAAAAAAAAATCACTAAGGACTAGTATTCGCGGTAAGAAGTGGTATATGCTCCTCATCTTGCAATGCATTGATATGTCACTCCAGAACGCTTGGCTTCTCTTCAGATACAATGGTGGTAGTATGGATATGCTGACATTTAGGCGCCGCATAGCAATCGCAATTATAGAATCAAATACCCTAAGAAGTAAACCAGGCCCGAGCAGACCATCGTCACTAATAATGGATGCCAGATATGATGAAAAAGGTCACTATGTCATCAAACAACCACAAAATAAAAGAACAAGATGTAGACTGTGTCATCGATTGTGTCCTGCAAGATGCGTCAAGTGCGATGTTGGTCTACATATTGACTGTTTCCTTACGTATCACACCAAAAAATAGTATTATGTGCTGTTTAACATCAATAAATAATTTTGTGTTAACTTTGGTATTTTTGCATATGGATAAGCCTACTGTATCATATATGATACGGCCCTTTCCACCTCCCCTATGGAATTTATATTTTTTTGAGTATTTTATTTCTCTTCTATGACACCCTATAATCTAATAAAAATAGATAAAAATACTAGAATTAGAAAAAAATAGTTTCAGGTCTAAATGAGTTAACTGGCTGTTCATCATTACATGACAAACAGAAAAAATAACTGATTAAACCGAAAACTAAGGTAGCAATTACTTTAAAACCTATATTGTTTGCAAAATATGGGCTTGGTCATGGAGTTGTGGATGGCAGCCCAACATACAAACAATATAGGTAAATGTATACCAATATTGTTTAAAAAAGGATCCAGTTCCATTTTCGGTTAAGGTCTGGAGAGACATACCTTGAAAATATGAGCCAAGGTGACAGCAAATCCTCTAGCAAGCTCTGTCCAGAACAGTGTTTGTGCTGCCCTGTTGGACATCTCCCTCAAGCTCATATCTGGATCCTCAGCGTTCACATACTTGTAGCCTGGCAGGTTGGGAGGGTACACCTTGTCCGTCTTCCCTTCTGTACTATATTGGGCATGTCTTATAAGTACATTACTAGCCCCCGCAGCTCTTACTAAAAACGAAAATAAGATTGAAAATGTATGTCAATAACACCATTTTATTGTCGGTTTTCCGTGAAAATTTAATTTTGGAACAGTTTTCACTTAATGACATAATGCGTTTTACTTTGAATTATCTAAAAATAGCTCAAGTTTTGGTATTGTAAATATCTAAGTGATATAGGTTATAAACAATAATTGCGTAACATATAAAACATCTTTTTCAAACGGTAACGAAGATAAAAATGGTTTGAAAATAAATGATCATTTACCACGAGAGGACACAGAAAATATTTTAGCTAAAGACATTTCTAATAACTAAACAATCCACTTTCTTCCCAATATTGATTGCGTTTAGCAACTTACAAAGACGCAAGGGCAGAATGTCAACGTCAAAATAAAGTCAAATCTCAAATGTGAAATGCAACTCAGACTAAGGAAAAAAGAATAGACATGAAATACCTACGAAAAAAGCGTGCATACCTATCTCTGACTAAGGAAATTTCCTTAAGCCGGCTCTACACGTTGGCCAACACAGTGGCGAATGTAGTGGCCAGTGCCTATTCGCCAACGTGTAGAGGGGGTGTTTGTGCATCTTGGGTTGTATTGGAATGATGGCCGACGAGTTGGCGCGAGATCCGTGTGGTGTCGGTTTTTTGCAAAAGATCAAAGGGTTGTTGGCCGAGTATTGGCTACCGCGTCCACACGTTGGCCGCGCGTTTAGTATGCTACGAGCTCCCAGAACGATCGCACGCACCCGATTAAACATTTTAACCGACTTCAAAAAAAAGAAGGAGGTTCTCAGTTCGTCTTGAACTTTTATTTTTATGTATGTTACCTCATAACTCGAAGTCAGCTCGACCGATTTAGAAAATTCTCTTTTCATTTGAAATGGTATACTTTCTAGTTGGTCCCATTGTTATGAAATCAGGATCTGATGATGGGATCCTGGAGTAATCGAGGGAACTCTTCAAATATTATAGGCACATCTATAGCGTTTTGGTTATATCTTATAGTATCTTGTGCAGTTGCTCTCGAAAAGCACCATTTGGGGAAGTGGAACTGATGATGAAGACCACAGATGACCACCGAAACTACTACTATAGACCACGAACAATAATAAGTATTTCATGGATTGCGATTCGATTACTTGAATATGGATGTTAAGCACTTTATGTTCGTCATAATTCATATGGTGATGTAGAGCTGATGGTGAAGTACCAGGAGAACTCCTCAAAAATTAACAGCTCTGCATTGGGAAAAGCAATATTTTGTAAAAGGTGATAAGTAGTTGACATTTTGGCTTTTGTAACTGGATAAATTACAAACCGACCCACTAAAAAGCGTGAAAAAAACTTTTTAATAAAAAATAAAACCGACTTCCATATTAAAATACTACAAAGGCAAAAATAACTATAATTTCGGAAGGCGGTGTCAAAAAAAGAAAATACAAAACGAATAACACCGACTACCGAAATTAAAGTTATTTTTGGCGTTGTAGTGTTTTGATATGGAAGTTGGTTTTATTTTTTGTTAAAAAGTTTAGTCACGCGTCGGTAACAACTAGTGTAAACAAAATGTCAGTAATGACTAATAACGAAGAAACTTTTCGGTTTATAGAGCTCTACCAAGCCGTAAATTGTTTGTGGAACCCAAGAAGCAGCAGTTAGCACCTCAATATCCATTTTAATAAATACGTCCGCACATTGGCCTGAACCGTAGCAAACTGAACGACCTTCCAACGTGTGGACGCTATCACGAACTCTTGACCAATATGCTGGCCACTACATTCGCCACTGTGTTGGCGAACGTGTAGAGCCGGCTTTAGTCTGAGATACCTATTGTGAGTCTGGCACAAAGATGGCGGCTTGCCGTAGAGCTGCGCGCATTATAACATCGATAGTTGAACTGCACGGTGCTTACAGAATTCAAAATTGTCGAAAATGAGTTTAACGTTTAAGAAATTCATGGCCCTTTGCTTTAAGTTTTTACTATTTTTAACTAATTTCCCTATAAGTATTATTTCGTTTCGCAAGGATTAAAAAAATAGGCCCCCAATCCAGATGCACACGTTTTTTTTAGCTTTCTTCAGTTTTATTTACGTGGTAATGTGAGCTATAAAAACGCACACGCTCGAAGAGTGTCACTTTACATGGCAGGCAGGGCACGTGGATACTAAATAGATGCTACTGCAATTAAATTAACTATCTGTATTCTGTACTTGTACAGGTATGTTCATAATAAAACAAATTTTACTATGGTGTGGTATGTCTATCCCATTTATTCCCAGTTGCCACCGCGGCGATCACGAATAAAAAACTGTAGCCTTGTGATCGCTGTGTTAATTGCTCGCTTTTTCCTGTGAGCGTAGTATGCGACCGAAAATGTGGCCAGAACAACTGTGGCGATCACGCTCAACATAGTGGGTGCGAGTAAAAAACCTCCTACACACAGTGCCGCCGGCTGGGGAGGATGCCGCGCGCGGCTCAGGGTTACTTAGCGCTTGGAATTAAGATTGAGTTTCGTGCGGACTTCTAGTTTCTGCGACTTGTGCAGGGGCATATGTGTAGGAGCCTTATTAGAGTATCACTATTACTGATTAGCATACCACGACTGCAGTACCTGTACCTAAGGTCTATAATTACCAATGAAAAGAATAAATAAATACAAAATACGGTTTGTTTTCATCGTTTGTCAGACTATACTTATTTTTATTAACTAATAATATAACTTAACATTTTTTTTTTATTTATGTACTACTACATGGCTCGATCATTCATAATAAAACAAAAATTATGATTTTACACAGATTTATTGAAAACTATAAAAGCCGTTTATCCCAGTCATACTTAAGTTCTAAAATACAAATATGTATACACAATGAGCACGTTGCGCAAATTTTATACAAATATACACATTAATAAAACATGAGCATGTTGAACAAAAAAAAAAAATAGTATTGTAATAAATGTATAAATAACCCTTCCTTTGCAGTCGGGAAATAGTAAGTAGTTAAAGTAATATTTAATTGTAATATTTTCGTAAACAATATTTTTTTTTCTAAAATGTGTTTTGTTCCAATAAATTATCTTATCTTATCTAATACACATTCTATATAATTATAATAATTGTAATAGCCCTCTTCCTCTTTTTTAATTTGCTGTGCCCGACAGGGTCCACAATGATCTAAAATTCTAAAACAATGTATATCTTGTATGTACCTACCACCTAAGTTCACATTGTGGAATGCAAATAAATGTATTGAGTATTGAACAAACAAAATACAAACCACACAATCCTTACTTATTAATATTATTATAAGTGCGAAAGTTTGTTTGTATGGATGGATGTTTGTTACTCAATCACGGCTGAACGGATTTTTATGAAATTTGGCACAGATGTAGATTATAGTCTGGATTTTCTTACTCTGTCTTCTCACTTTTTCATTTAATGTTTTAATTTTTTTCTTCCGATATTCACATTTTGATTTTAATTTTTGAATAATTTCAAGCGCTTTATCCTGAAACAAAAAAACGCATTAACTTCTAGTTTTCTGCAACTTCGTTCAAGTTTTTGCCGTAAATTAATTTGAAATTACCAGTTACGCTGCCCACAGTACATACAGTAACATATTATAGAATAGAACACTTACATCTGCATAGGTAGAAGTGCTGCAGACAGGCTCCTCTTCCAGTGCTTTGTGAGAAAAAAATGTTGTGCCTCACATTCATTAAATTGGGCTGGTAACTGTAAAGAAATAACAACATTTTTTTATATTGAGTGAGTTTGTATTTAAAAGTCAAGATAGCATGGTAATTACCATAAGGAACATAATTATTATGAAATATTACACTTACATCTGCATTGTTAGAAGTGCTGCAAACAGGTTTCTCTTCCAACACCCTGCGAGGAACAGATCGTTGTTCCTCACACTCGTCAAATTGTGCTGGTAAATATACAAAGAATAACCATAAATGTTTAATAATATTTACATTGCGAATTTAATCACTAACTCACGCTCACATTTGTTTAGCTTGCATTTTAACATAGACACAACATTTTATAACCTGATATATGTATGTATCATTTTCAAAAATTAATCATTATCCATCTCCTTTTGCTATGACTATATCAGGAGTAAAAATAGTGCAGGTATATGTGTCTTAATCTGTGTGAGGAGGTGGATAATTAAAATCATATAACTTATATTAGGTTTTGATTCAGTCTGTACGAGAATTTTAAGGATGTTTTATAATTTACAGAAAAAAAAGTTATCTATTTATTCTGATTGATGTGTATTTAAACCTGAAACTTTATACCAGTATTTCAGCAATATAGAACTGCTGTTGCTGACATGCTTCTCGTCCCTCCTCTCTCTCCATCAACTGGTTTGGATTGGTTACTTGTCAGTAAGTAGGTAAACACAATAAACTTGTCTATTTTCAAAACTTACCAATAATTCACTTGAAGGCAAAGCATCATCGCGCAGTCTTGTTATATTTAAAGTTCGGTTAAAACATTTATCTTCAAAATGCAGGGAACAAATTAAAATATGCTTGGTTGTAGTATTCAAATTTTCAATCCCAAGTATATACAGCCACTGTTCTTTTCTTTCTTTACATGTTGGCAATCTAAAATCATAAAAAGAAATAGAGTTAAATAATATTCACCTGTCGATATGTTTTATCGATAAATTGAAAATTCCGAACCGTAACTCTAACTCTCTGTTTACTAACAAATGATTTCCTTAAAAATCACATAATATCAACAGTAAAACAGTAAATGATTACAGAAAAGCAAGTGTATCTTTATAAACTTTCCCAAAAATAGCAAAATCTTTCAAAATAATAGAAAAAAACAAGATATTTTGAATGAATTCGGTTACTTACCTGTGCAACGTTTTATTGGGATGTTTTTGTTGCTTTTCATGCGGCAGCCTAACACACTGCACCTACCCATGATAAATGCAGTATTATGCAAGTTCTTACACTATAAACAAGCACAATTTTCGCCTATTATCACCAAATTTTCTTAAAAACACTGAAACAAGCAAGTCGCGATGACAACTGATGTACTTGTTGTTGGCTGTGACAAAACATGGCGGCCGGCCGCAGTTAGGTATTTTGTGACATTACCAAAGTTATGTTGCCAATTTTGGCAATGATAAAACTAATGTTGTCCTTTTTTACATATGATTACTCTCACAAGTTAAAAAGAGATGCCGATATATCAGTAACTATGCCGTCGAAATGCATCATATTCCTATAACTACTGTTCGTATAGAATGTTTATGCCATGTCCTCTTTTTTTCCTTAGTCAGAGGAAATGCAAGTACTACTTCCATAGTTCTGAAATTATACAATATTTTCCGAGATTAAAACCAATGACAAAATGAGCTAAATTGTTATATTTGAATAACAGTATTAATAAATTAACATATCTTTTGAATTAGAAATTTAGAATAGAAAAAACAGCAGGTGACGAACATCATCAGCCCACCGACCACAGAGTACATTCATATATATAGTAATCAAGGAACTTGTACCTAAACTGGAATGCGGACGCGAAGCTCAAATCCGTTCCGAAGAGTATACCCTCGAAGGACCTAGCTATCTCTTTCTAGTAGTGTGGATATCAATTCGCGATAAACGTAAGGACAATTTTATTTGATGCAATATTTGCAGGTTTTTTTAAGACACTTATTATTAACCTTACAAATGATGTATTTCTGTTACCGCTATAACAAAAAATACTATAAATTAATTAAAATAAATATTTAAGGGAGACTCCCATACAACAGTTGTGATATTTTTGGCGCTTTTTATAGGTAATGGTTCCGTACCATTCATTACCTACCTATAAAAATACCCATCATGCGCGAGTCCGACTCGTACTTGGCCAGTTTTTTTCTTAATAACGTATTAAATAGAAAGAAAGAAATAAATTCAATTATAAATACAAAGGTCTGTATCGGTCTGTTACGCTTTCACGGTTAAATCACAGAGCCGCTTTCGAAAAATTTGGCATGGAGATAGTTTAAAACCCTGGGAACTATATAGGGTTCTTTCTATCTCAGATTTTTGAATAGTTGCTCGGTAGCACGATATAACAGAATTCCATGTGGGTGAAAAGCTAGTTCTCAATATATATCTGGGGAACTTATATTGAGCGCGCTAATTTCTATAATAAACCCTTCCTTATACGGGCTAAACGCAAAATTGGTTTTGTTAAGCAGACTTTATTGCGTGGAATTATAAACTTTCAAAGTGGTTAAGACCCGTGATACAAATACAATTATTTCAGATACAGAATTAATAACAGAATCACCAGCTGACAATTCTTCGAAGGCTTGGCCTTGATAGGCAGTGGTATAGACGTCCAAACAAACGTGCATTAATTGGTAATCTACGTTTATTCGACACTTGTACGGTCAGAACCAGTAGACTAAAAATAAAATGATGCCATGTTTATACATAATTAAAACTACTAAAACCCTTCATGATAAACGATGATTATAAATAGAAAGAATAACAGAAGAGATATAATTTATTTATGTTTATATTTATTTAGGTTAACCTACAATTGTTTACACTATACATTTGTATGAAACAGTCATATTACATTTATAAGTGTAACAATTAATTACAGGCTAACACCACATGTGCTATTTAAGGTTAGAAATCAATATTATTAACATACATAATTCTAAACATGAAGGAGGCAGATCGAATGACAATTATAAGGCTATTATTATTAGGTTGGTTCTATATTTTCTAGTTCCTCATATGTTGCAGCTGCAGGTTTGTTACAAGATTGGCTTGACACACAACCCTAAAAAATGTATTACACTATTATTAGTTAAAAGTATGGAAATAATCTTTAAATTATGAATTATTATTATTATTTGTCGACATTAACTAACTGCAGTGGACAAAAATTAAGTAATTAAGTTATAAGTAATTATTAATATAATAAACTACACTTTTAAGCAAGTTTGCTTAGCTGAGTTTTTGGCCAAAATGATATAAAATATTTTTGCCATCAATTTGCTAAGCAAAAGTAAATAAATCAACAAAAATGTCGACTTTTATGCTTATTAATTTGACTCCTTTCATAACTTTCACTTACTGATCTTTGAATGTGCCCAGTACAGGTTGTATATTCTTTTTTAGTGGGTTTCAATATTATAGTACTTAAAACATTTATTTGTTTCGCTTTAACAGGAATCTAAAATAATAATAGATTGATGAGAACAAAATTTTAGTATTTATGTTTAAGATAGATTCAAAATGAAAATTCATCTTGCTATGCTCATATTCTATTTCAAAACGGTGATCTTCATGTCATTTGTAAAGATTGATAACTTACTTTAGGGAAAATGGATGGAATTGCATCATATGATCTTGTTTCGAAATGCAATATTTCTTCGGGCTTGAAATGGCGGCTACAAATTTTAGAACCGTTTCTGACCCTTTTCTGTGTAGAACACTGAGCCACCGGTCTCGAAGATCATCATTTTTAGGAAAGCTTAAAATAACAAAAAATAATATATAATGAGAAGAAAGAAAAATAATACATAAGAAGAATAAAGAGAAGAACATCCACTTTTACATTGAAAACATAGTCACCCTAAATGCAATTTGTAAACAAAGTCACAAAACTTACTTAAAAAGGGTAATTCCAGACCCGGGGTACACTTTTCACTCTTGCAATTAACCACAAAACACGTTCTTACCATGGTTACAATAACTTGCACTTTAATATTACGAAAACTCACAAAATTAAATATAATTCAAATTTATAAACATACAGATGTCAAGTAAACGTCAGACGGCAATGTAGTAATTGCCAGGTATAGTATAATGTATCACTACTAATTCTTACAAATTCCATTTTTTTTGGTTTAAACACAAGAGTGTTTGCATGGTAAAATAACTTTAATTTTCATTAATATGCATACAGTAATAATGGTAATTCATTTTAAAGATAGAATTCCAAAGAAGTTTAAAACTAGGTGTTATTACTACAACAGACAGGTCGAAAAAATTACCATTGAAATAAATATTTTTAATCTGCCACACAGAAGAAAGGGACACAGTCCACACACGGCACTGTCTCGCTCGGAACGAATAGTTCCTTCAGTTTTATGCGTGCAAGTTTATACTCTATTGTTTAACAGTTAAGAAAGACTGTCTGTATTCTTTGAATCATTCGTAAGCAATCCAGTTAGTAGGTAGAAGATCCTTGATAGTAATAGAGACCAAACTTCGACCTCAAAAACGTTAACAAGTTTATAGCGCCATCTGTGTTCTGTAGTTAGAAATACATCTGCTATAATATCTATCTATAACTACGTATGAGAGGATACCAGTATATAGCAGCTATTTAAACCTCTGATTTTTATAATTTTAGCATTAAGGGGGAGGCATTCATAAATAAAATACGTATATTTTTCATTTTATTTATTAAATCAACCAACATTTATAAAAAATTGTTGAAAGATTACCATATAATACAAAACTTATATATAGTTACACAATCCAGGTTGATGTGATATAATTAATTTGTTTACAATAGCAGTATTTTAAATAAAGTAGCAGTATTTCAAGTAAACACTGCTATTGTAAACACAATAGCAGTATTTTCTACCATAGAAGCGGATCAAACTCCTTAAAACAAAAATACTGCAGTAACCACCACTTTCACGGTGATATGCATGATAACCTTTAAAAACTACAATTTATCCCTATATGTTGACTGTTTAAAATTAGTAATGATAGTCTATAGCTAACTAGGGTACCCAAGGAATAAGATGACATTGAAATAGAGTTAAATAAATGTATATTGTTCTATTTTTATGGAATTAAATTGGATTACAAAGATTAAAAATTATATTGTTGACTAACGTATATTATATCTTAAACCTTCTTTTTAAATAATATTGAATTTCAACAATAAAAACAAGTTATCTATTGCAAGTAGATTGTGTAACTAGAGAAAAATCTTAACATTTGAAGTATTGTATTTGTAGTATTATACACGGAAACAGTACACAATATAAGGTTACTATACTTATCCTCTCTGAAACGACCTATTTATTGAGAGAGCTGGATACAACCATGAACAATATCAAGTAACTATAGTCACCATACTGTATATTTATTTTTATCTTATGGGATTATGCCAAAATGGTTTACTGCTAAAGAGCAGTAAACCATTTCGGCATAATCTTTTTATCTAATTAATAGGTTTTAAAAATCATCTGAAATTTCATAAAAATGAATATTACTTAAAATAATATTATTAAGTATAATTTGGACATTAACAGATTATTTGTCTATTATTCAGATAAAAATATATGCCATGATTGTTACCCAATAATATCCCATACAGGACCTAATAGCTAATATTTCAGACGGTGATATTTAAGTCGTCTTAAGAAATGCAAGATAATGGGACTTACTCTCATTAGTCCGGTCAAATTGGTCCAAAAAATAAAAGAGACGGTACAAAAATTCTCAAAAAGCTGAAAGCTGATAAAATTGTTCAAAACATAATTATACAAGCATGCTGAAAATGCAAAAAAAAAACAATTTTCGTGACCTTTGACCTCGAGTAATTATTTTTCCAGGTACCTGATTGATAAGGACATTTTAAATTTCATTTATAATTATGTTTTGACCAATTTTACCAACTTTTAGCTATTTGTGAATTTTTGTACCCTCATCTTATTTTTTGGTCTAATTTGACCCGATTATTTTAGTATCTACAAACTATTAAGACGAATTAAAAACACCGTTTTACTATTTCTGTCTCTTAAATTTGCAAACCATTCAGTGTCCACACCCAATTTTCTATGGAAGGTACATATTCTTTTTGTCTCCCTGATGTTACAAACTCCATTGTTTTAAATATTTTTTTGCCTTCCACCCATGTTTTGTTATGTACTGAATTAGGCGTCGCTGGGCCAAGTAATGGTTTGTCATTTTTATTTTTTGAGTAGCTCCCATTCACAGTCGAATATATTGTCCCATAAACAATAAAAAATCTGCAGTTTCCCTGCATTCAGGCGGAAGAATTCCTTTATCTGAAAAGATAATAACACCAAAACAATTATTTTAATGGTACTTAGTTTGTCACTTACTAATATCATGACAGTTTAATAATTTAAACTAAAAATATATATAACTGAAATCAACTAATACGTGTGGAAGAAGTGGAGGGAAACCTTTGCCCAGTATTGGGACTATATGGGCTAATACAAGAAAATACAAAACTACATAATGATGAAACAAACAACACTTTTTTTTAGATAATAAGACTTTTCTTTTTATTGAAAATAGGTTCGCGTTTGACCACTATCTCACCTGATGGTAAGTGATAAGACTTAGATTATTGTAATGATTTCTTAGTGGTTGTGAAATGGTGTGCTTTATATGTATCTTAATTTTAAATATTAAATGGCTATAAAATAAATTATGAGTTTTTTAGAACAGTCAATAACACTTTAATGAATTATCTAATCTGATCACTTACAATAATAATATTCCACAACTTTCACACAACGCCATCTAGTCCCAAACTAAGCAGAGCTTGTGCTGTGAGTACGGTCGGCCAAGAAAGTGGTGTACCAGTTTTTATTTAGTTTCCCGGTCATCGAAAATTACAACAAGGTTCGTTATAAAAAGATATTACTGAAAGAGACAACATTATCATGACGTAAACCTATGTATTTAGTATTCATACGTCATATGTCACATATAAGTACATGACATTTTAACCTTTAGTATAAATGAAAAGGACATTAGTTTCTACAAAGCAATTGAAATGTTTCCAAACAAAAGTAATAAAAACTATTTAGACAACCGAATTCCATTTGAAAAAGAAAACTGACAATTGACATTTTGTCAAATATATGCAAAAAATCGATATATTTTCCGTGTTATTTTTCAATCAACTGCATATAAAATCATCTCAATGCCTGCCAACTTGACCATTGCCGAAAGAGCACAAATAATTGCCCAATTTAATGAGGGAAGCAGTATCAGTGCGATATCCCGGAATTTGAATATATCGAGGCGTTCTGTCCGCTTTTGGATTCGTCGTGAAGGAGAGGAGGGAAGTTTGTTGGATCACAGAAGAAGTGGTCGCCGGCCTGCACTCTCCAATAACGATAGAGAATTCATGAGACGGGAATATGAAATCAATGGTTTTAAGCCCACAAAACATTTTGCGGAGATGTTCGATGTGAGTGCCCAAACAATAAGGAATCATCTACATTACATGGGGTTGCACCACAGGCATTACGCCAAGAAAATATATTTGACGGATGCTCACAGACTTGCTCGTCTGAACTTCGCCAGAGAGCACTTAGAGTTTGATTGGTCTAATACAGTGTTTTGTGATGAAAAAACGTTTAAATCCAGTCAGCATGGACGTCTTCACCTTTGGCGATATAATTCAACACGGTATAAAGATGATCATGTAATCCCAAATAGAGAATCAGGTCGAATTTCCGTAAATATTTGGGGCTGGATGAGTACGGATGGTGTAGGAGAATTGTGTTCTCTACCTCCTCGAGCGACGGCTGTAAATTATATCGACGTGCTTCAGAATGCAATGCTACCGACAGTCCGTAATGTTTACCCGGAGAACGAAGTGCCACAATTTGATTTTGTTCAAGATAATTGTTCAATTCATAATGCGAGGATCGTAAGAGCCTGGTTTCGTTCACACACTGACGTAAGGGTAATTCAGTGGCCCTCAAGATCGCCGGACCTCAACCCGATAGAAAATCTTTGGGGCCTTATGGTCCAACGATGGTCGCATCAAAATGAAAGAACCAAACAAGCTCTTATTAGTCACTGTAATTATATCTGGGAGGAAATGCGGGGAACCGATATTTGCTCACGGCTTGTTGGTTCAATGAGGTCTCGTCTTTTAGAGGTTATAGAGGCCAACGGCGGTTACACCCGTTTCTAATTTTTAAAAATTTTCAATATCTTCTAAATATTACTATATATGCTATGTTTTTGTTTGTTATAAGTATTTTAAAATTGATTGTAGAAATTTAATAAAAGGATAAATCTATTTTTAGCTTGTTTTTTATTGATATTGTAATTACAAGTTTACAGAAATTGTAGGTTTGTGGACTCGCCTTGTGCCTTTACAATTTTATGTAACTTGTTGATTACAATTTTATGTAACTTGTTGATTACAATTCTGAATTTGTAGATACAATTTTGTCATCAAAATCTACAGCCCCCCGCCGTTGATTTTACGACGTCATTGGTTCCATCAAGTTCAAACTAAGAACAGCTGTCACGTTACAAACAGTAATAGTCGTTATCAATAATCAGATAAAGACAGCAATAGAAGTTGTCAGATCGATCTGCAAGCGAAACTAATCTTTATCACCTATGAATCTGCAAGCGATATTCAACCTTAGGGTGGTACACCACTTTCTTGGCCGACTGTACTATACAACTGATAAACATACATATATATTTCTAAATACATACATATTTTAGATAAATTACACAACCATTTGTCCTGGGTGGGAATCGAACCCCCGACCTTGCGCATAGCAGTCAGGGCCACTGACCACTGGACCAACAGGGCTATTAATATTTATGATTACTTATTGACAATACTTATGATTTGATATAATCCTAATATATGGATTCAATTAAATACTATGAGGAGGCAGTGATAGTTGTAACTGTTGAATGCCACACAGCAGACTCAATGCAAATTGTTAGTCATTGTTGACCAGCATGGCATTGAAAGTCTTAAAGAATAATGCATTTTCTAAGTGAAATTTGAAGCTTACCTAGATTTTGTTCAACCTCTTCTGTCAATATAGGATTTGAAGCAGGCACATCTTTAATTGTATCTGGGTCTGAAACATGGTTATATTTTAATTCACATAAAATAAATTATTTTTAAAACTGAGTTTTGATGATGTTGATGGTTTGGTCAGGTTCTGAACCTCTTGCAATAGCTTTCTATCAGTAAATATGTAGCTCTACTGAGATGGAGCTGTAAATAAGACCCCATTAAAACAATTTGAAAAGGTTTGTAATATTATGTTTTAAATATAAGTAATTTAAAATTTCAAAAAAAATCTGTATATTTATACTATAGAATAATTTATTATTCTGTAGTATAAATTAATTAATACATACCTAAATTTAAAGTTGGTACCGCAATATAACTAATTTTGTTGTTCCGGCACAAATATTTGTCTTCAAAATGTGAATGACATAATCGGCAGTACTTAAATATGTGCTCATTTTCAAGTCCCAAGAGTGACATTGCCAATAGCATATAACCAAGGGTTGAATCGTACTCTATCCTTTTTTGGGTTTGGAAAGCCATGCAATACTCAATGCATACCTGAAATTAACAAAAATTAAGTATGTAGTAAGATTATAAAAATAAAATTTTAGAAATTTCAATACATTGATACCCTAATAATAAAGGGGTTCAAGAATACACAGTTAATTACTAACTGTGTATGAGGAAGTTAACACATGGCAGAAATAAAATGTGAAATATTTTTATCACTCTAGAATTTCTGGTGTTATCTAGAAATTTAATACACATAAATTAATAATGAATTTTAATATAATATCTACTAAACAAGTGGTGAATTATACAAGTTGAATGTTTGTCTCTGTGCTAGTTATAAGAGCAGTATATGCATATTATATTTATATATACATATAAAAAAAATTGATATCAGCAGAATTACATTATTACCATTATCACACACATCTTTATAAAAAACATATCAAGTGCAAGTTGAACTCACATTGAGAGGGTGTCTTACCTACAATAAAATTGATACATTTATCGCAAGAACTTTTATTTTCTCCTTTCAACTGAGCCGGTGTGGACTATTCTGCCAGTGCCATGTTATGACGGCAGCGAAGGTAGGCCGTCGAACTTTGTACTTTGTGGTAGCTGTTAGTTCAGCTGTAAGGACGAACACATGAGTTAAACATATAATCTACTATATACCTACAAACTACGATATAATTTTTTTGTATCCATAGAAATATTGTAAGGTGTACAATAAAGTATATAATAAATAATAATAAATAAATTAATAAAACACAAACTATTATCTACACAATAACTATACACATATTATGCACTAATTACATTTTAATCTCATTATCGGTTATAAATTTAGATAGGAGATTAATTAATTTAGGAGAAAAGTGAGTAAGAAGGGTATGGAAGCTGGTTGGGACAGGAATACTGCATTTGGGAAGTTTTTGGTATAAATCAAAAGATCTATTGTTTATGGAGCAGGAGAAGAAAATGTGATCTAGGGTACCCTCAGCAAGGCCGCACTCGCACAGGGAGCTGTTACTGACATGTATTTTATGCAAGAATACTGGGCTACAACAATCTCCTAGTCTAAGTCTGCGGAGTGACGAAACAGTATTCTTGGACAATTTAGGAAATTTAAAAAACCAGGGTTTCCTCTGAACTTCAGGCTGTATAGCGGCATAGTAAGTATAACTAAATTAATACAATAACGTGGGTCTAGCCCCATTCGGCAAATCATAGTTCTGAGCTACATAGTGCTTTCGAGCAGCTGGATTTGATGTGGCATACTTTGCTAATAAATCATCGCACTCATTGCCAACAATACCCGAGTGACCAGGGATCCAGGCTATCTCAATGTCCAAGCCGCTTTGGGAGCAATCAAATAACAAGTTCTTAATATCTATAATGACTTGACTATGGATTGTACTGTAAAGTTGATTTTGTTTTAATGCCTGGATACTACTACGGGAATCTGAAAAATTACTGATCTTGTTATTTGATGGAATTTTATATAGTGTATGGTCGTCTTCTAAAATACCAATACACTCCCCTGGAAATACTGATGCTTCTGGTGGACATTGAAATAAAAAGGCTATTTTGGAATTTTAGAAATAAACTGCAACCCCCGTGTATTCGGTATCGGATAGTTTAGAAGCATCAGTAAAAAATAAATTCCATTCTTCCCAATACCGCATGATAGCTGACTCAAAGTAATCTCTTGGGTTTTGGGAATTATTTGTTATACCGTCCCAAAACGGCTTTTGATTCGAAATAAATCGTATCATATGCAGCGGCAAAGACAGGGAGCGTTGAGTTATTGACAAATTGGCGAGGAGAGTTGTTTAAGCTCTCTGTACCTATTTATCAATAGAGGAACTGTTTTATTATTCCAAATGACTAATTTCGTAAATATAAAGAAGTTTTCATACCTCCACTTTCCTTGCACCCAGGAACACAACAAACCTTGTTTGGCGACATTATGTTTGTTTATTAATGAGAAAAACAGTAAACTTATATCACAGCGTAATGAAATAACAACGGAATGAAATAACTGGATACCACGAAAATATCACGTACAACAGCGGTGACATCATCAGCGGCGGCGGACATATTGAAATTTTAAGGAATCTGGAAGGTGTCAGGTGGTGACAACTAAACATGCGTGTTGAATCAATAAACTGTTTTTTTAACGACTTTTCATTCGTCAACAAGTTAACTGTTATTCATCAATGAAAAAGCAGGTTGAAAATATTAGCTGTTAATTTTCGTTAACGCGCTTGTGAGATTATGTATATAAAATAGATGTTTATATATAGTATATGTATAAAGGATGTTGTTATTTATAAAAGTAATTAATTATGAATATCTATTTGTTATGTATTTACCGATTAATTATCAATTAATCGATATTACCATAGTTGTTAGGTATATTATAGAAATAATTAGCAGTTTTTAAGCTAACATGGTCACTAACAGTGTCATTAGAACATAAAACGGGATATTTACCATATGTATTTATTGTTTTGAGTTTTATAGCTTATTGTTTTGAATTAGTAGCGGTGTCGCTAACAGAAACCGAACGAGAAAGAGGGTAGACTGATTTGTCTGCTCATAAACTTCCACCCGAATTACTACAGTTCATACGTGATCATGGCACTTGCAACAGTGCCGAAATAACGGAAACTCAAAACAATAAATACACATGGTAAATATCCCGTTTTAAGTTCTAATGATACAATTAGCAGTTTGTATAGCAATATCAATTTATTCATTTACTGCACGGTACGGAAAGGGTTGTTTTCTATGTAGAAGAACCGGCAAGAAACTCCACAGTACCGTTTTTCAAAACATTTTTTTTTTCACATAATCATTAATTCACTATACAATGTGTAACGGAAACCCCATAAATATCCAAAAGGGCTGAAAACAACATCTGATATGGAGTCTCTATGCAAAGTTTCAGCTCAAAATAACTGACTCAAAGAATTGATACCAAATTATCGGTTTCATATATTTCTTGAATACCAATAATAACAAACGTGTCACAGCACTACGAGGGTCAATAACGTTCCACGTCACTTGCCAATAACACGATAATTCTCTTCGTTCTTCTTAATTTGAAAAATTCGGTCTCTGGTATCAGTGTATTGATATTTGCCATATCGTTTATACTCTTACGGAGCTGTGAATACTCCTACTTTTTTGATGATTTTTAATTATTTATGAAAACGAATAATAAAGAGCTTAATTCAAACTACTTTTAGTTATTAAGTTCTTTTTTATTCATTTTCGGTTTTATTTCTCAATGACCTTAAATGTTTATACTTTTTATAACCTAAAAAACGTTTTTGTTATCTCTCTGTTATCTCAGTAGCCCCATGATCAATATTGACATTGATGTTTTTATAGTAAGCTAGCTGTGACCGCGACTTCGTACGCGTGGAATAGTGACTTTCGGCAGCATTTTTAATTTTTTAGGCTAATGATTTTGAAAACTAAATTCATACATAATTTGACTGTCGTATTTATTAATATCTATACAAAAGTCTAAAAAATAAGTTTCAAGCTTCTAGCTTTAAAAAAGACGCAATTTCCATACTAACTTTCATCCCCTATTTCAAACCCCTTAGAGTCCTTTGTTGCATTTAAAAGTATCCTATGTCCTTTTTCAGGCTCTAGACTATGTCAGTACCAAATTTTATTAAAATCGGTTCCGTAGTTTAGGCTTGATTGCGTAACACACAGACAGACAGAGTTACTTTCACATTTATAATATTAAGTAAGGATAGTGTTTTTTACCAGTCAATTCAGTATTCATATTATTATTGTCTTTTGAGTTGAATAAGTGAGCCGGACGAAGTGGGTCGTTGCCAGAGTCCTTTAAGTGTGTAAATAGACAAAAAAGACACAGTTTAGTAATAGTTTTTAGTGCTAGGTATATTTGTGTAGACATAAACTGACTTATAAAAATGAATTGTATAAATAATAATGACACTCGTTAAATCGAGTGTAGTTCAATTCCCTAAAGTTTAGCTTGTCTTTCATATAACGGTACACTCTATAATCATTTCACCCAGTATCAATAACGACAACAATTAAATAATAAAAACAACATACTTTTTAAGTTGCTGAAATTAGTAAAAACTGCGGAGCTGTGTATGTTCTGTCACTTAATTATCCTAGTCCGTAATAAACTCGACTGTCAGCATCATAAATATTGAACTTTCTACTTCTACTACATCTGTTCTTTTATTTACAAATTGCACGTGTAGACGGTTATTAGTAGGTCTCATGGATAATAAAGTATATAATAAATAAATAAATTATCTATAATTATGTTACCATATTCTTAGTTGCTCACAAACCAAAAAAATACAATAAAATTACTGGTGCAGCAAAAGATGTCAGATGAAAATGACAAAAAACACACAATACGCAATAGCGTTCAAATAAGATTTGTTTTTTCTAACACTAGTCTAAAATATATCTTTTTCATTTTCTAATACAGTTTTTTTCCTATAATGTCAAAATATGCAAAGTCCCTTGGGTGAAGTTACATAGAGTTTACACTGTAATAATATGATGATGTTAATAATTGTGTAAATATATATGATGACACTAGCTTCTGCCCGCAACTTCATTCGCGTGGGAGGTTTTTCCCGCGTAAATCCTGATTCCGTGGGAACGCCGGGATCAAAAGTAGCCTATGTATTATTCCAGTATCTCAACTATCTACTTCAAAATTTCATTGAAATCAGTTCTGTAGTATTTACTTGAAAGACCAACGAGCATACTCACAAACATTCACATTTATAATAAAATAGTTGGATTGATTAATTGACCATTGTGTAAAAATTATATGATGATAGTAATTATTAGGTGAAGGTGAGTTAGCGAGCCATGTTATTTTAATCAGTCAATGTAAATATAACAATCATATTTACATTGATTGAATAAAATGCACTGCATTTTAAACCGACTTCAAAAAAAGGAGGTTTACAATTCGTCTTGACGGCTGGCTGGACCGATTTGAAAAATTATTTTTGCGTTTGAATGGGTATACTTTCTAGTTGGTCCCATTGTTACGAAATCAGGATCTGATGATGGGATCCTGGAGAAATCGAGGGAACTCTTCAAATATTATAGGCACACCTATAGCGTTTTGGGTATTTCTTATAGTACCTTGAGCAGTTGCTTCCGAAAAGTACCATTTGGGGAAGTTGAACTGATGATGAAGACCACAAATGGCCACTGAAACTCCTCAATAATAAGTATTTCGTGGATTGCGATTCGATTACTTGAGTACGGATGTTAAACACTTTATGCTCGTCACAATACATATAGTGATGTAGAGCTGATGGTCAAATACCAGGAGAACTCCTCAAAAATTAACGGCTATGCAAAGGGAAAAGCAATATTTTGTAAAAGGTGATAAGTTGTTGACATTATGGCTTTTGTAACTAGATAAATTACAAACCAAACCACTAAAAAGCGCGAAAAAAAATTTTTAGCAAAAAATAGAACCGACTTCCATATTATCAAAACACTACAAAGCCAAAAATAACTTTAATTTCGGAAGGCGGTGTGAAAAAAAAAGGAAAATCCAAAACCAATAACACCGACTACCGAAATTAAAGTTATTTTTGGCTTTGTAGTGTTTTGATATAGAAGTCGATTCTATTTTTTGCTAATTTTTTTTTTGTATATTTTTCATATAAAAAAATGTAAAAATGTAAAAGCTATGAAGGGAAATTACCAGTACCGTTATAATCCCTTGACTCCACTCCTTGTTATATCCATACTGTGATTATTTAGCTATCCAGTTGTCGTAATATCTATAGCAATACAACAACTGAATAATTATTTAATTTAAATATAATTTTAATTTTAATGAATATAAACTGAATCATATTAACTGCAATTGTGATACCGTTATTCAGCTACCGTTATCAATAATGTTATTGCCACTAAATATCGATTAGATAGCGGTTATCAAAAATAACTAATAACGCCCATGTCTAGAATGTGTCATTGGTGACAACAAAATCAGTGTAGCAATAAAAAAAACATCAAATAAATTAAAACATTTTCATGTATGATTATTTTAATCAAAAATTAATAAAGTTTATAAATATTACACAGCAAAATAGATAAGTCATTTAAATAAATTAAAAACCATCAACAAATGTTAATGTTTTATGATAGAAAATCTGACGTATATATTTAAATTAATTTTAACGCCATCTATTGAAACCTTAAATAGTTCACGTCAAAATTGATACAGAGCTGCCATCTGTACTTTGTGGTTATAAATTTATCCACATATTAACCGGCAAAGTTAAAAAAGCACACAAAAATACGAAACTAAAAGCTTTTGTCATGCTTCTTAACGTAATAGCATTAAATGCTCTGAATTACCCGAATGAATGTTCTGAGTTTGAACGACCTGCCACCGACAGTGTGTATCACAGGCATTACTTTTGTACTGCAATGGCTAGGGATGAATGCATAATATATCGGAAAACCGATAAATATCGATATATTCACTTTTAAAAATATCGATATCGATAAACTCAATACTCACAAGATCAGGCATTATTTTAGTTCGATAACTAGTACAAAACCCTGGATTTATAAAAATACGACAAGAAATATAGATTTCATATACCTATGCAAATTTTGTGATTATTCAACTAAGTAAGGCCAAGTTTTTTTCCCTCCTTTCTCTATCCCCTCAGATGTCGGAAGGCCACCGGTGGCCTCAAAACGGTACATTTTCAAAATCGCGACAGTAAAGAAATTATTATGATTTTGATAAGTATTAGTATTTATTAATATATAATATTTATATATATTATAATATATGGTATGTATTTTATATTATTATGTTTAATTTGTATTATATATGATGTTGTACACTATATCTCCTTTTATTTCTGTCTATCCAAAGGTTGTCTGTAAGAGATTGTCCTGTGCGATAACACCGCCCATTGTACACTAGTTTTATTATTTGTATCCTTATGTAATATGTATATTGTAAGGTGTACAATAAAGTCTTCTAACTATCTAACTTCTAATCTAACTCTAACTAATATTATAAATGCGAAAGTTTGTGAGGATGGATGGATGTTTGTTACTCTTTCACGCAAAAACTACTGAACGGATCTGAATGAAATTTGGTAAGTAGATAGTTGACATTCTGGAATAACACATGGGCTACTTTTTATCCCGGAATTCCCACGAGATCAGGATTTACGCGGGAAAAACCTCCCACGCGGAACGAAGTCGCGGGCAAAAGCTAGTATATAATAAATGAATAAATAATAAATAAGTATAAAGAATTATATACATACATAAGATAGATAGAATATACTTTATTATACACCAATAATTGAATCACACTTAAATAACAATATAGTAAATAAAATTGATTACAAAAACAAACAAATAGCTTCCTTCTGTTGCATTCGGGTAAAAAGTATAGCCTATAATCTTCCTCTAGCGTCAAGCTATTTCCATACGAAATTTTATTCAAATCCACCCAGTACTTTGGAATATTAGTGCGTTTAAACACTTTATAAAAAAATATAATATTATAGTACAGATAATCGATGAACACGTCGATCTTCAAGGTTAAGTAACGCTTGATAAGATTGGTCCGTGGATGAGTAACCATCTTAACATATCGAGATTCCTCCGTACCTCGGAAAGCATGCTAAGCCGTTGGTTTCAGCTGTTCTTTGTTCATTTTTTACAGTCGTTATGTTAGTCATCATAAGCCAGAAATGTGTCACTGGTCTTGCCAAGGGGTACCTTGTCACTCGCCTACTGGGTTATGGTGGTCAGATAGGCAGACACTCCATGTACCAGATGCAGCTAAGTTGGTAATGTTTTACAACATCATTACCAACTTAGCTTCGTTGGGTTAGACTGGAAGCCGACCCTAATATATTTGGCCAAGACCAAGCAAACGGTTTGATATAACTAACACTACATAGGATTTCTAAACGTAATTGAAAAAAGAAGAAATATCATTATATCCACGGAATTCTGTTCCGTGGTTATATCGACCTACTATAGTGATGGGTAACTCACCATTTTCAAATGAAGTTGAGGGAGTACCTCATTTTACCTCGCGAGGTACCCCTCATTTGAGGCGAGTAAACGCACGTCGGCGTATTCACCTCATGAGCCGAGCCCGAGCTGAACTCAGCCGAGAGAGTGTGAGGCGAACGGTCGCGTCGACTCACGAGTACTCACGATTTCGATTTTTACGTCTCCCTCACACATAATTTTCTTTCACTCAGACATTTTTGACCGCCAAAATAAACGAATCGATGACATTTGATTACCAATCTAATTTTAATGTTTTAGAGTTCATAGTTAACGTTTAGAGTTCATAGTAATAGCAGAATTTAAAATATTTTCTTTATAATTCAATGTGAGTAATAAATACAATAAATTCACACATTTTATTGTATTTCTTTTTAATCTAAATAATATCCTATCAAAGACCGGTATCACACACACACCAAACATCATTATTTCATTAGGTGCTTACATACCAAATTCATAATGTTAACTGTGTTTTCATTTTCAAAATCTCGAGACCTCACCTCACTCATTCTCTAATTTTATACTAAGGCGGTTCATTCGCTCAGTAAGCTCACTCATTCAATACTCACAAGAGCTCGCGACGCGCGACGCGTCAATATTTGTCAATGTCAATTTTTGAGGACGCGTGAACGAGTGAGGTGGTTCAATGTTGAAATTCGAGTAACTCTTTCAATTGGCGATCACGAGTACCTCAAACGAGGTACCTCATGAGTGAGGGACACATCTCTAACCTACTACTTACTAGACCAATATATCAATATCAACTTATTTCGCATTATATCAATATCAATATGTAGCCAACCTGAATACCTACCCTTTGCTTTTGATAACCTGCTGCTCATAAACAGAAATATTAGACGCCCGCTGATAACCGCACACAATCGACAATGCAATATTTCATATTATAAATACTATAAATTAAATATAATGTAAACAGTTATACGAGACGCGCCTGCCATTGCCCGCGCGAATCATGGACCACAGAAAACATATGTAATACATAATATGTTAACAATTCTATTTTAATAAAGAACATTCACGTTCACATTCATTATTGCAACTTCACGCCTTGTCTGTCATTGCTCTCCCTAACTAAATCCCTGAAGTGCTGTCTAAAGTAATCTCTGCTGTTTAAATCAATCCTTAAGTAAATCCTAAAGTCAGTGCCTAGAATATAATTATAATCTCGAAAACATTACTGAACCAAAGTACTAAAGTAGTGCCATAAAACATAAGCACTAAAAATATATCGATATTTATGAAAATCTTGCATCCCTAGCAACGGTCTTGCAAAGCGGAATCTTTTTATAGTAATATTTATTTAAGTTTGCCATGAGGTTTTTCACTAAGGTTTTTCAAATTAAATGGAAATTATTTATTAAATAGAAAATCGGTGTAACCTACGCTTACAATATCTATTTTTGTTAGTGAATGTACACCCGCCACCCAGGCCACCCACGTCAAAACATTGCAATTGAAGTGACGTTTACACATTTTTATGTCGGTGCTGTGAATTTGCGAATAAATCGCCACGCAGCATGGGAGATGCATCGGTTTCTGACGCAGAATCTAATAAACCTAGCCCAGCAAGCGAGGTTCCGCCTGAACAGGTAAAACACCCTTCTCATGTGCTTGATAAGTCTGAGAATTTCCTTGAAAGTCTTGATCCTAACTTTGACGCTTTCGTGCAGGACCGGCGTCCTTTCGGCGATTTGGAGTTCCAAGTTTCTGAAGTAGTAGGCCGCTTGGAGGCGGGTGTGAACGCTCAGGATGTCCAAGATGAAGAAAAAAAGCCGGAGCCGCGAAAAATCAGCGCTGGTTTCTTTGAGCCAGAAGAAACGTCAATGGATGAAATTCTAAAAGCTTTGGAGGACCTGGTATTGAAGACAGACCCTAGTTGTGAAAGCGTGGAACCGCCGCTGTTGCCAACGGACCCTGTGACGCGGGCGGCCATCCTTTCGCACAGTATCGCGGCTTTATTTGGAAGGTTGGAGAGGACTCATGCTGCCCGATTGGGAGCTCACATAGCCAGTGAGACTACAAGGTGGATGGCGCATATGTTTAGGTAAGTCACCCTAAACTAAATATGTGCAAATAACTGTGTGGTCATACTGTAATTTATTATCTATATATGCACCTTTCTGTTTTAGTTAAGGAATCTAAAGTACAACAAACCAAACATTTGTGTAATGTTAATAGAATGTCTGTTTACAACTTTACATTGTACCACAAACAATACCAATGTCTCACATTGCAACCAAAGTATTCTAAATACAAAAGTTGAATGTTATTGTTGATTGCTTGTTGGTTGGCATTGACACATACTGGCTTAATTGATGATGAAACTTGAGAGTACTAATCACCTTTTATGTTAGTCACCTCGTATGTCTGACTGTTATATAAGTACTTAGGTTATATTTAAACTTTATGGTAGTGGTACATTAAGTGAACTTAATTAAACAAAACATTCTAAACCAGTCCATCTTTGGGTCAAAAAACTAGTGTAGCCTTTTTAGTAGATGTACAAACAAATAATTTTTGAAGTAGAAAACTCAATGGAAAAATTATAATAGAATATGTAGTGGTTGTCAAGTGGTCAAAATTCAACCATTAAAGTGAAGTATTTAGAGAGCATTATCAATCTATTAGCTTTCTGCACTCATAAAACATATAGTGTGTCAAATTTAATACTTCTCCTTTAGTTTAATTTTCATAAAAATGGGTACAAAGTTTTTGCTTCACATAAACTTGCTAAAACTGGAGAATGGGTGGAACGAACTGAAGTTTGCTGGGTCAGCTAGTGTATATTTTTTTAGTTTAAGTTTGTCAAAAATATTAGCATAATATTTCCTGGATTATACTTAAATTGGATATCTATTTTTAAAGATCTATGGTTAGAGAAAACTTAGAAAACTCATCTTTGGCAACTGAATTGATTTCCTAATATTTTTTGTTAATCTGTACTTTTTTTTGTTGTTAGTAGTACTCTAGGCTGTATAGTATTGCATAATTATTATGGGTCTTCCTTAGAATAACAACGCATAGAAGGATAGTACGAGTGCAAAAAGTGAGGCAAGTAAAACTTAGCCATTTTTGGCTAACTTTGCTCGACGAGCCGTCAGTATTCAAGGTCACATTCTGCCGAACAGAGCTCGCGAGTAAATAATTTAAAACGACCGTTTGTAGCGTAAAGGGATGTCATAGTCCTTCAGGAAAACAAAAAACGTGTAATCAAATTACATTTCACAAGTAAATACTTCCATTTTATTTTAATTATATTTAAGTAAATCGACCATCAAACAAAAATTCTAATAACCTAACTTATTACAATTCAATGTTGCAATCCGTGAGGAAAAAAATACCCATATTGATTTCTTTTGTGCTTATTTTTGTTTAAAAAAAATATAGTTTTGGCGGCAATTATGTATGCGTCAAACTAAACTATATTTATTTACATCTACTACCTACAGTGTTTTATAACTAAAAGTTACTGTTAGTTCGAAGAGTGGCATCATAAAGATGACAATTTTATTGATTAAGATTTTTTTCATTTAAGTAATGTTCTCAATAATATTTTTCTATTTCATAAATACAACACATACTTTTAATTGATATCAAACGAGATTTTTCAAGCAATTAATACATTTCTATAATATTATTATAACACATTACACATCAAACATTCTAAACGCAATAAACGATATCTCATTTCGTTTACCTTCCGTAAATATATGTCATATAAGTCATATTACATGAAAAAACATCATCTTATTTAGTTTCATAACATAAAATACTTGATTTGAACCAGCAACATAATAGTGCGTTTTCTCATTTTTGTGGTAATGGTACTGGTAATGGTATCACTGAAAGCTATATTTGTGTGCATTTGAAGAACGTAGATACATTCGGCTCACGCACACAAAGAAAATAAAGTGGACACACGAAATCGCTCGTGTTTTGTTCTAGACGCCTCTTCTATGCGTTGTTATTCTAAGGGGTCTTCATTCCATTTTCAAAAATTTAGATTATCCATCTACATGTAAACTTTTTCAGAAAACCCAAGAGGCTTCACTTCCACATGTCCCAAATCATAAACACATTTGTTTATTGTTATCTAATTTTTAATCTACACATCTTTCCAATTACCAGCATAGATGTAATACTGATACATTAGTGAGTAATGTAACAATTTTATGTTACAATGTTATCAGTTGCCTTGAAAATTAATTGAAAGCGGATAACAGTAATGGGTATGGTTTTTAAGGGTTGCTATAAATAGCTGTAAATTGCACTGTGTACTTCCTTTTGTAGATTTTATTTCCCATTTTCTGATTTTTTGTTTTTAAATGCTTGAAAAAATTTATTTAACTTGCTTCTGCCCGTGACTTCATTCACATGGGAATTCCGAGATAAAAAGTAGCTTGTGTGTTATTCCAGGATGTCAACTACCTACTAACTTACCAAATTTTATTCAGATCCGTTTAGTAGTTTTTGTGTGAAAGAATAACAAACATCTATACATCCAATGTCACAAACTTTCGAATTTATAATATTAGTATGATACTACACATATGATACTCAAAAGTTTACTAAAAATATATAGTTAACTATATTCTTCCACATCGCTGACTTTCAGAAATATGCCCAGAAGACTGGCATTCCCTCCCAAGTTGAATGGCAAAGTTTATAGGTATATAGAGCGAAAAGTTTGTGATAATGATCAGAATAAAATACTTATATCAGTTAGTTGTCTATTTTTTCTTACTGCACATATGTAGTAAAACAAATAGGCAATTAACTCATATAGCTTATATGCATAAATCTGAGCTTAATCAGCTTGAGAGAGTCCCAATGTGATCGCCCCACTGTAACTTTGAATCGATTAATTGCCTATTTTTAGGGTTCTGTAGTCAACAAGGAACCCTTATAGTTTCGCCATGTCCGTCTGTCTGTCTGTCTGTCTGTCTGTCCGCGGTTTAGCTTAAAAACTATTGGTACTAGAAAGTTGTAATTTGGCATGAGTATACACGTTAATGACGCCGAAAAAGTGGTAAATACACGTTAATGACGTCAAAAAAGTGGTAAAATAAAATTTTGAAAAAAACAATTATTTAGGGTACCTCCCCTACATGTAAAGTGGGATGATAATTTTTTTTTTTTCGTCCTTCCTATAGTGTGGGATATCGTTGGATAGGTCTTTCAAAAATATTAGGGGTTTGGGAAGACCGTGTTTTGATTAAGTAAACCGTTCGTGACTTATCAAGCTTTAAAGTACCAATTTTCGTTAGAGTCAAGTGTCCTCCCCCTCTGCCAACTAAACGGTTGTAGTTAGAAATTCAAATGTCACGGCAGTAGTACCTATATATAACGAAGTTTAAAGGAAAACTATCACACATAAGTGGGCTTTACAAGTTTACGAGTAATAGTCGACCAATTGTATTTGCCTCGAAAATTTCAAACAACTCCATAGAAATGTCGATAGATGGCGCTAAGTGTCAGTTGTATCGCGCTAGTTTCATATTTAAATAAGTTTTATAAAAAAAAACTTTTTAACAAAAAAAAAAACCGACTTCCCAATGTCCCAACAGTCGCGCAGTAGGTTTTGTAAGTAATTTACTATCGCATAACAGTCCTTGCATAATATTTGGAGATTTTAATGAAGACTATCTCCGTAACGACAACACTGCAGTTTTCAAATCAATACGTGACGCTGGTTACCAGTCTTTATTACAACCACTTCCCTCTACACGCGGTGGTACTCAAATAGATCATATTTTTTCAAACTTCCCTTGTGAAGTTGGATTTTATAATTCCTTCTTCAGTTACCATCGCCCTATGTGGGCCCGTTTTTAGAGTGAATTCAAATTAATATGATTTTATTTATTTATTATTTTACTATATAATATCAAACACAAAGCTCCTCAATTTTATTTTTTTGTGACGATTGAGTAGTGTAGCTCTGTGTCCTGTATTTAAATTCAAAACACCGGCTATGACAAGTTTTATACAAATCTCTAAAAAAAATTGAATCTTTTCGTGCAAAATTGTCGGATCAGGTGAGGATTTGTATAGGAAGTCAAATTAGTTAGGTAGTCATGTTTGGCTTTTAGTTAGAGCATGGTACGAAACGATCAGTCAGCGAATACGACACGCACTTGGCTGTTATAAAAACTACGGAACCCTACACTGCGCGTGGCCCGACACGCACTTGACCGGTTTTTTCTTACTGCACATATGCAGTAAAACAAATAGGCAATTAACTGATATAGCTTAGATGCATAAATCTGAGCTTAATCAGCTTGAGAGAGTCCCAATGTGATCGCCCCACTGTAACTTTGAATCAATAGATATACCTAAATATACAGGTTCCTTTTTTTGCTATAAAGGGTTAAATTGACAGTAGCTTGTGGTACATTAGACCATACGCAGGGTGGCTCCCAGCCACCTTAAGCGTTTACCGTGGCTTCGCTCGTGTTCTATATTCTCGTCTTCGCTTGTATTCTTTAAACACTCTACCAAAAATCATATCGATTCGTTGATCTGTTTTGACGTGAAAGAAGGACAAAGAAATACGGTTTCGTATGTATAATCTAACTACCTTCTGTCCACGGCTTCGCTTGCGTTAAAGGTTTTTTCAGCGTTGAGTATTATGTGTCTGTGATAACGTAGCTTGCTATTGATAAAATAATTTGCAAGATCCAGAGATTACTTTCTAGTTTCTACAAACCAATAAACTTACAAAATTTACGTCGAGCAATAATAGTGAACATCGATTCACGGGTCGGGACTGTTTCACTGCTACTTTAGCCATCATTGTTGGAAGTTCGGTAGAAAAGGAAGTACACGTCTGCTTTTATTGCCAGATCAGACTTAAGAAAGCTATAGAGAATAACACCATGAATAGACTACCAAATAGTTACAATTATCCTTTTCTTGGTTAGCTTTGCCTTAGGGCACTGTTGCGTTCAGTCTGGGATCAGCCATTTTATTTTTCGCTTTCGGTTATCGTAAAGAACGCCCCTTTTCGTCACAATTCGATCCAATATTCCTTCATTTCTATATCGAGTCAACAATTAAAAATTAGAATTAGGCAAATTAGACAAAACGTCTGAAGTTAGTGCACGGTTCGCTAACTTCCAAACTCCGGGTAAGGTAGGTACTTATTGCCCACCCTGGGAATCGTACATGTGACCTCTTGATCAGAAGTCGTGCTCGCGACCACTACACCAACGAGACAGTCGCAGTAGTAATAAGTAGGAGTAGTTATTTTGTTGTTACAATACTACGAACAAACTCTTTTTTTTTATTTTGTCAGTTTGTCTGCCTGTTTGCCCGGGCTAATCTCTGGAACTGCTGAACCGGTTTTTATGGGACTTAAGGAAAATAGAGGAGGTTAATGGGTAACATTTTAGCTTTTTATCCAGGAATTCCCACGAACGAAGTCGCGAGCACAGCTAGTCGTTAGTATATTTCTAGAAACCGGGCGTTATCTCTTGCTCACAAAATGTCTCATTAAACATTGCGACGCTCTGTCTCACTATGCAAAACAGAGTAAATGGAAATGCTTGATGGGACAGCGAGTAATTACACCAGTTTAATGAACTTAACACTGAACTAAAGCGACAATAGTCTAATCTCTAAGGTGTCGGCTTTAAGATCGAAAGGTCGCGGGTTCGAACTCCACCCATTACACTCTTGCCGTGGACCCACACCAGACAAGCATAATTAGCTTATTTGGAAGGGAGGAAGGAAGTTTGCTAGTAAAGTGTTTTTTTTTTTTGTTTTTAGGTAGGGCCACTCGTAGATCAGCTCAGTAAGGCTGTGCGTCTACTTAACCGGTCTGTAACCTAGTAATGTGAATTCTACCCACATTGCTATAAATCTTTAAAAAAAATACTAGCTACTTATCCTAAATTGTACAAAAATTGGCCAAGTGCGAGTCAGACTCGCCCATGAAGGGTTCCGTAGTATATTATATAAATACCTTTATTGTAGGAAAACCGAGAGGAGTAGATATGTGCTTCCAAAGTGGTAAAATGTGTCCCCCCACACATTTTACCACTTTGGAAGCACATATCTCTTAAACGATTGACTTAATAAAAAAATGTTTTAGAAACCTCGATGTCGTTTTTAAAGACCTATCTATAAATACACACGCATAGGTTTCGTGAAAAAGAAAATTATTTTCAGTTACAGTTCTATGTATGTATCTTAATCTATACTAATATTATAAAGCGGAAAAGTTTGTTTGTTTGTTTGTTTGCTTGAACGCGCTAATCTTCGAAAGTATTGGGTGGATTTCAAAAATTCTTTCTGATTATGATAGGCAGTTTCATGAGGAAGGCTATAGGCTATCTAGCATTACGCTACTCCTCTCGGATTTCCTACAATAAAGGTATTGGTGAAGTAAGTCGGAAGGAAATATGCCGCTAAATTACTGTAATCGCGTGAGCTGGCGAAATGCTGAGTTATACGTAAAGATCATAAACTACAAAAATGTAGGATTTATGTAGATCTAAAAAAAAGTCCGCGGTACTGCATATCTAACTTTTATAAATAATCCACAATAAGGCAAATTATGTTAAGAAAATATTTAAAAAATAAGGAATGTTTTTGTAGTATTATTATTATGCGGCCATATTAATATTTGCGTTTGAAAGTAATTTCATCATCAAGACAATTTTATGAAGATTATCTTTGCCTTTTACAGTATATAATTTGGACTTATAGTTTAGGAGAAAATGTAAAATTAAAATTATTCAACAACGCTATTCACCGAAACGGCCGCGGCGGCCCGGGGATGCACGACGCGACGCGTTGAGCATGACTCGCGTACTCTACCACTCCGCGATAGATACCGCACTGATAGTGAACCTTATCTTGGTTTCATTTCGACTTCTTGGCTAAGAGACTTCGTATGTAAAATTGTTTCAGCTTCTTTTACGTCAGATGTGTATTTTTGTATCTATACATTTGAATATTTATATTTTACTTTCTCTTTAGTTGAATAAGTAATTTTGGTGTTGGTTAAAATAGGGTGTTGTTTTGTTCATCCCACTTTTTATGTCATCGTTCAGTTTAAAGGTATGTTGTAATGAGATACCGCGGCCCCGGAAGGCAAGGGCAGCTGAAGTAACTGGGTGGGCTTATAGTCAGTAGAAGTCTGACACTCCTTCTCGCTCCACTTAGAGCGAGAGAAGTCATTCGATGATTTTCCCACCCGAAAAAACGGGTCAGACATTCAACGTTGGCATAGTTTAAAAGCGATGTTGTTAGGATTCCTTAGCCGAATAGCTAAAAAACGGAACCCTTATACTATTCGTCATGTCTATCTGGCCGTCTTTCCGTATGTCACAGTCATTTTATTCCGAAACTATTAAGACTACAGAGTTCAAACTTGATATATAGATGTATTCTGCAAACCGCTTTCCGATTTTTATGCGAAAATAATGTGAAAAAAAAAAACATTAAGGGAGGCTCCCCATACATGGAACTAGAACTAAAATTTGTTTTTACTTCAAGCCTGTACGCCTATGCGGGTGTCGGCGTCTATAAATAGACCTTTAAAAATGATACTGAGGTTCATGTAATCATTTTTGTCAAAGTCAATCGTTTGAAAGATATATTTGGGGACACATTTTACTACTTCGGAAGTGCCAAAGTAGTAAAATGTGTCTCTAACTTTTAAAATAATAAAGTGTAAAATATAAAAAAATATGCTGTAGATAGAATCTACAGTATAGCAATTAGTTAAAAGTTTTCAGTAGAAATGAAAACTTTTAACTAATTGATTCGAACGAGATACAGTTTTTGAGATTTCATTTTCACATTTGCAAAATCCGCAAATAAAACTTTGTCATATAAACATTATGATAACAGCATTTTTTACGTTAATCTATGCTAGCAAGCATAGCTACGGAATTCTTCGCGAGTCAGTCGAAAGATATACGCTTCCAAAGTGGTAAAATGTGTTTCACCCCCCACCCCCTCCTACTTTTATAATAATGGAGTCAAAACCCAAAACAAAATATATGCTGTAGATCTTAATAAAAATTTCAATTAGAATTGGTTTGAACGAGATCGGGTCAGCAGTTTAAAAATACTCTAAATGTATTCTTGACAATATTATTAAATTAAACTATATTTACTTTGCGATTCTCTATCCATTGCGAATTAGATTGACGCATAAAATTACACATTAATAATAGTAGTAGGATTATACGCGGGTGAAACCGCGGGGCACAGCTAGTTTTAAATATTTTTATTATTTTTTAATAAAATCGGAAAGCGGTTCACATAATACATCTACCTACCAAGTTTCACATGTGTAGTCCTAATAGTTTAGGAATAAAATGGCTGTGACATACGGAAGGACGGACAGACAGACAGACAAACATGAGGAAACTATAAGGGTTCCGTTTTTTGCCATTCGGCTACGGAACCCTAAAAACACAACCTTAGTCATCGATAAGACTGCTGTAAATTATTTTTTACATAATATTATATTTTAAGCTAACATGGTCAGTAACAGTATCATTAGAACTAAACGGGATATTTCTGTGTATTTGTTGTTTCGAATTTCCGATATTTCGGCACTGTTGCAAGCACCATGATCACGGATGAACTGAAGTCATTGCAGGTGGAAGTTTATGAGCTAAAACGAGCGGATACGGTAAGATTTGTGTGTCGGGAACAAAATCGAGTTTTGAGTGATACATGTGACAGTGGTAGCGGTGTTGATCACGAAAAACGGACGAGAAAGAGGTTAGACCGATTCGTCTGCTCATAAACGTTCTAATGATAATATAATAATATCATTTAACGCTATACCATCATGTAATACCATTATACCATACCATTCAGTACGAATTTCTAATACAAACTTATTAGAAATTCGTACTTCACGGATTAAATAATTTTAATGGTCATTTTCCAGCTTTTTCAGACGAAACTGATAAGCATTCGTTTTGGTTAGTATTTACTTAGTTTAACAATGTAACTGAAATATTTCTCGTGTATATAGGTCAGTTTGCATCGTGCGAACGTAAAAACAGCGATAGGCGGTACTACAATCTGACCGAATCGATTATTGAAATATTTCGTCATAGATTTTTATGTGCAGACAAAACCGACCTACTATACTACCAGTTTCTGCATTGAGGACTTTATGTTATGACTGTGGCAAATTCGAGCTCTGAAGTTTTAGAATGGCAAAATTCCCGCGATTTCGCTTCCGTGGATTATCCCACTGACGTCATGCATTTTCCCCCAGATAATGTCCGAATGGCATGCAGTGATAATGTAATGTAATTTTCTGTCAATGTTACTATTCTCGTATTTATATATTGATACGTGAAGCAAAACCTTTGTACTCCGTTTTACGAAAATTACGCGGACGAAGGAGTATGAATTTTGGCACACTTATATGGACAGGCAGTGCAGAAAACGCATATTTTATATAATGATTAGCTTTTGCCCGCGACTTCGTACGCGTGGGAGGTTTTTCCCGCGTAATTCCTGAACCCGTGGGAATTCCGGGATAAAAACTATCCTATATCCTTCCCAGAGTCCTAAACTATTTCCATGCCAAATTTCATCTAAATCGGTTTAGCGGTTTAGGCGTGAAAAGGTAACATAAAGACAGACAGAGTTAATTTTGCATTTATAATATTAGTATGGATAATGCTTTTGAAATGGTTTAAATTATGGACGAACCTCGACCATTTTTATTGTCGGTAAGAAACTCAATCATTTACTCCTCCCGCTCTCCTTGGAGCGACAAGGAGAGTCAGATTTTTACTGACTACAACTGACACCCAACCTGTTTCCTCAGTTGCCCTTATGTTACGGTGCCGCGGTTTCTCTCTAGAACATTCCCGGTACTCCGGCAGGCAGTGTATCGCGAGCGGGAAGAGTCATCTGATGATTTTACCCCCGAAGAAAAGGAAATAAAATATTTGTTTACATGAACTTGTATTTCCTAAAGTTATGGATGATAATATCGTTTTATCTTTTTTCGTATTTTATACTAAGTATTTTTTCCAAGAATGCAGCAAAACGCCATGTGTTAGAGACCGCAACCACACGAGAGGTTGCGTGCTTTACCGAACTGAGCTCCATGCATAAATGATGAAGGTCACCGCTAATCGACGGCCTTTAGAAGCTATTGTCAGGACCCTGGCCTCGCTTGCAGGTGACCAACAAAGTTCGTTGAGTATGGAGACTCATGGATTGTTTTCATATAAACTACAACCCAGTTCAGTCAAGTCAGCCGCCTAAGCTTTGTCCAGTCGCAAACTGATTGGGACAATCGATACGCGGGGTCTAATACCAGTCATAAGATACTGCTTTTTCGATGTCTTTTTTCGTGTGGCGAATCATCAAGTAATTTCTCCTGCTATGGGTGGAACGGAAGGGGGTGTCAGACTTTTAACTGACTACAAAACCATCGATATGTTCAGTTACTTTTCTAGGGCCGTGGTATCTATTTAGAACATTCTCACAACCCCGACAGGCAATGGCCATGGCGGGACCCTTCATTAGTGACTTCTCTTTGAGGAACGCCGTTCTACTCGGGAGATTCTGTAGTGACTAGAGAATCTCCCGAGACTAGAGTCTAGTCCTGAAACTAAATATTTTATCTAATAGTGAAACAAAGTCGCCGTCTGCCTCTGTCTCGCCGCTTACTTCTTAACTACGCAACGAAATTCATTATGGTTTTCACTAATAGAAAGAGCTATAAACGAGAAAGGTTTTTGTATATCTGCACCCGTGCGAAGCCGGGAAAGGTCGCTACTTTCTTATATTTTAAACTACCAACCAACCGTTTCCTCCAATACTTACATATATAACCAGTCTATAATGTTCACACTGTTGGAACACTTTTTGAGAGGGATGAGCCGTAATCCCAGTGCGGGTTCGTTAATGTGCGGGTTTTCGGTCATAGGACATGCCTGATACCTCACGTGGTTTTCGTTCACCATTCATCATTTTGAGAGCAATGGTATGAACTAAATAACACAAAGTATTGTGCTCTCAAATACAAGCCTGTTGCTATCCAGCAGCTGGTAGGTGTAGATCAGATAGCTCTATGAAGGAAAGCCACAGCCTCTAACACATTTAGGATTTGGGAACAGGATTAGCAAATATTTGTATTTCTTTGTCCTTGTGAGAAACACACCACGCGTGTTACAAGTTGACATTGACATTGAGATTCCTAACCTTTACACTCCTCGACTGCACATGTCATTATAAATTCATCGTTAATACACCCAGACACATGCCTTTCCCTCATAAACAATGCATAGATGCTTCGGAAACGCCATTGAATTGCGGAAACGAAATAGAATGCATGTAAAATTGTAATCCAACAAGTGTTACATTCATGCTTCATTTTTGTATAGCATATTATTGTGAAGTAGGTAATAATATGGTACCTATATGTTTTGATAAAGCATATGTACGTTTTCTGTGGAGTTCGTGTTAACATACACACATCAAAAGTGTCTAGGGATCAACATATATTTTTGCAATAACTTTTCTCCTGATTGATATTAATTAAAATTTTCTTTAAGGATTCATCAAATAAAGTGTTTTCGTTTGTCACAGTAACGATAAACCAAGTCACCTTTGCATTAATAAAGAAATTTGCCATTTTCCTAATAAAGGGATTTTTGACATTTGAACCACTAACATTAAAGTTCGAAAAAAAGACTGAAATAACAGTTTTCTTTAAAATTTTATTGGGTAACTTAAACAATTAATAATCCGTGTTTCTACCGCGAACACTAACAACACAAGAACATCGGTTTGGCATACTCAAAATGAGTTCATCCAAATCACGCTGTGGAATGGCCGCCCATGTTCGTTGCAACAACAGAAAAAGGTCTTCTTGCGACTGGATACCCTCCATATTCGGCAGAGCTCTTCTCTGTAGCATATCCCATGCATGCTCAATCGGGTTCAAGTCTGGCGACTGAGCAGGCCAGAGCAGGACATTGATGTTAGCTGCGGCGAGAGTCTGTCTTACAACTCTTGCGGTGTGCGGTCGCATTATCATGCATTAACTGAAATAAGGGACCGATTTGCACTTGTAGAGGAACGATGACGTCAGATACAATCGTCTCAGCATAAATTTGAGCGTTGAGGTTGCCTCTGATCCAAATCAACTCAGTTCTTCCGCCGATCCAAATACCCGCCCATACCATGATGGTTCCACCACTATAAGGATGGACTTCCTGGCAGGATTTTAATCGCTGTTGGCGTCCAGGGGTTCTCCAGTGTCGTATACGTCTTGTATCCGGTCTCATACCAAAACGAGACTCATCAGAAAAGCACACGAAACGCCATTGTTCTTCTGCCCAATTTCTGTGTTCAAGAGCCCATTGATATCGAATCCTACGATTGTGCATTGCTATAGGTGGTACCCGTAGCGGTCTTCGGGAATGAAGGTTCACTTCATGCAAGCGGTTTCTGACTGTTTGGTCGCTAATTAAGTTCCCTGAAGAGTGATGAAGCCTCACGGCTAACATCATGGCGGTTATTGTTGGAGCTCTTCGAGTTAAGATTTGAATGTATCGGTCTTGTCTACGTGTGGTGCAGCGATACCGTCCTCCATGGCGCTCAGCCACGGTACCAGTGCTTCGGTAACGTGTCCAAAGTCGACTGATAACACTCTGACTTGTATTCAGAGCTAAAGACACAGTACGTTGCCGGGAACCAGCTTCTATCATTCCCACGGCTCTGAGCATTTCTTCCCTGCTTAAATGACGTCGCCGCTCCATAATAACGTTGGTTTTAATCAGTAGTAGGGAAACAGTAGCACTAATAATGTCTTCAATGCGTTGTATGTTTTTATAGGGAAAATATTGACAGCTGATTTTCATCTTTTACTCGAATTTGATTAACAGTTCCTGTTTCAAATTATGAAATGCACCAAAAAGGATCCATATAAATTTATAAAATCATAAATTTATTACAAAGCCACATCTCAATCTCAAGAAATCCGCATAAAAATGCTTGATCCCTAGACACTTTTGATGTGTGTATTTACTACGAATATGTTTATGTCTAGGCGTGCCCGCGAAATTGTTGCCGCGCGTGTGTGTCGATTTTACCGACGCAGTGTTTCCCGCGTAAATCAAAGTAGGTAACCTCCTCTATCTTCCTATCTTAAAATCGGTCCAGTCGTTTCAAAGATGAGTCCGAACAAACAGACAAAAATATAAAAAAGTTGGTTTGTGTTTTAGTATCCTGTGAATAACAGTGCGCACATACGGACATTACCATTTTATTAAATATGTGTACTTAGATGTATTATAAATACCAGATAGGGTGGATCATATTAAAACATGCTCCACGATTACATCACGAGCTATCTCTTGCCTCTAAAAATCTTGTTCACACACGAATTCATGGCTATTACTATGCATCCACCATCCGTTCACTATATCTCAAAGAATAATCGATCTCTTTAAAAAAAAAAACTGTTTATAGTACGAATAGAGGGTTATTGTAAACTTGCCACACTTTCGATTTTCCATTGTTAAAAGTATGTGTAAACTCGCCACACATTTATTTTATCTTATTAAAATATTTTGGAGTATTGTAAACTCGCCACACTTGTTTTCTATGTACGGACTGCAGAAAAATCAAACACAGGAATGAAAACCATGGTCATTTATTTTTTAAATCACAGAAAATGTTTATAAAATCACATTTATCACAGTTTTAATTGCACAATCCAATACACATTACAACTTGCTGATTTACCGTCAACATACTGATATATCTCAAAACATGACTTTCTCAAATCACAGAACTATTAGTATTAATTCAACTTAAATGTAATTAAAAAATTAATCTTATAATGTAAAAAATATTTTCACATAAATGTAAACAACAATTAAGAGTATAAAACATGGCAGTTACTTAAATGGGCTAAAAATAATTAAAAACAGAACTCTAGGAATAATTATTTATAATCACAGAAACATTTTTAATAATGTAGCTGATGTCTAGTGCATCAATCACAGTAATATTTTTTTAAACAATATACCTTATATCGAATGCAATAATCGAAGTAAAAATTTTAATAATCAACTTACATCTAATGTAAAAATCACAGTATTTATAAAATTGCACAACGAAATGTACAAATTCCGAAAACGTTGCAAACACTATTTTTTTGTAATAATTCACCAAGGGTCATGCTGTCGTAATTTTCCAAAATGGTTTTAACTCTTTATCGACAGCTATTACTCATCGTGTTCTTAGTGTTAATTTAATATTAAAACTAAAATTATTTAATTTCCAATCGATGTGTGATGAGCAAATAGGGTTCTTTTTATCAATTTTATTGTTAAACCTTTTGTGCCAAGCTTCGGCTAAATTGATGGTCCTGTGACGGACCCCATGAACGTTCCATAAATAATTTATTGTATCATTTTCTAACCATTGTTTAACAAAGTAGTCGTTAAACTTTGTGATTGCTTTATTATGTGGAGCGTCCTACATGATACGCAACCAAGCATCCTCAATGTTATGTTTCTTTACATGGGCCAACGCAGCACACATTGCTAAGTGTCTATTTTCTTCGATGGAATTTAATTGTAAGCTATGAGCTTTTTTTTTATCAAAGCTTGTTTAAAGTGGAAATTACATCCTTGTAATTCAACCTCAGGATATATTTTAGTTATTGCATTTATTACAGCAACTTCAAAATCCACAACCATTGCCATCGGTTTCCATTCTGTTAAATATTTCTTGCCCATGAATTTAACAATAAAATATAGTCATTGTATAAATCCGGCCCGGCTTGTTACGAGTAGGATTTCATTTGATTAACTATCATTTTAACTCAGCTGACTTGCACCATCTATTTGATTAGTGAAAAGCATATCGAGTCTAATGAAAAGCTATTGGTAAAGGATCACTTTTACTTTCCCTTAAAAGGAACCTCATGGACATGTAAATCCTTACTAACGCCATCTTGTTATAAAATATGACAGTAATTTCTAACGTCAAATCTAACGCCACCACATACAGTAACAAAAACAGATTAGTCAAGAATCCTATTAAAATAACTAAATTGCAACAAGTGAGACACTACAAGCTCATAATAATAATAATACATGTCGAATTGTTAGAAAGTTCATGCAAATTATGTAGATGAAAACGAATTAGATTCCTCATAATACACCACACGCTGCAATTACTTGGTTTTGGCTCGTAAATGTTATTAAAGACCAGCTAAAGAGCTGAGAAGGAAAATCACTTTCCAAAAATAATATTAATAATAAATGTTTTATTTTTGAAATATTTAAAAATACAAAGAATGAGTAAAAGTTTAGGCCTTACTGTTCAGCTGATTTACATTTTTAGTTGACAACTGTTATTGAAAATGATTTTTATTTTAGTTAATATTTTAAGTTATTAAATAAACTTTTGATATTTTTTCAGATTATTGTTAACCAAATGTATAGAACTAATTTTGGTTTAAAGAGTTTCTTTCATGTTAAAATTATGTAAAAGCTAGAACTTTACTTGCTAACGGTACTATCTTTAAAAATAGCATCAATTAAAAATGTGTGGCGAGTTTACAACAACTTGTATGTACCTATGATGAATAAATAGTTATTTTTTTATGGTTGTGACGAGTTTACAATGAATGTATGGAATTTTCAAATGTGTGGTGAATCGACAATGTGGCGAGTTTACAATAACCCCGAATAGAATGGTTAAGTATGGTACCCTAAGTGTCCTTCAGGCGAGACCGATTTTAGTACAGAGGCCGCAGAAGCAGATAAAAATAAAGAAGATGAAGAAGAGAGAAGAGAAAAAAACAGCTTTTACTACTAAAAGCTACCCGTGCTGGAAAGATCTTCTTTGAATATAGATGGATTATTTGATTGCAAATAAAAAACTGTTTTTTATTGTTTGTTTTTGCAGACTAGCCGACTACAATGCTTACTACCACCAGGAACAACTGGAAGGCCTCGTCAGGGTCACACGCATGTTGCTGCATCACAGATACCCTCGGTACCTGGAAGATGGAGGTGCGTTTCTCTAAGTAACTTGATTTAATTGACAAATCCTGAGTTTTTTCTGCTATAAACTAACGTCATCCTTACATACATCGTTATCATTACGTTTCGGGGAGTGTGCTACGGAATTGCACAATATAATCTCACTAAGCCCGTTCCATCATCGGACTACAAGACAAACAGTGATGCGCCATCGTTCCGTGATGGACATCCCACCCATACGCACAAAACGTTTGCGCGCATTGTGCATAGTTGCGTACAGCTAAGCAGTGAAATTCCCTGCAGGAGTCTGTGTTTCTTGATAGCTATAACCTGGGAGTCTTTAAGTCAAGAGTGAATAGGTTACTTCCAAGTTCTAAGTAAGCGTGCTTCATCTTCGACCACATCATCGCTTACCATCAGGTGAGATGGTGGTCAAACGCGGGCCTATAATTAATTAAAAAAATATTTGGAATACTGGCTTTTTTGTGACAAAGAGAGTCTGTCACTTTCCATCTCTTCACCAAAAATCACATCGATCCACTGCGCCGTTTTGACATAAAAGATGGACAAACAAACACATTTTCGCGTTTATAAAATTAGGTATGAATAACACAGCTGTTTCGTATATTTTGTTTGTATGGAACAGCCAACTTTATTATTGAACCGGCCTACATTACACCACCATACATTCAATTATATTCAATATGAAATACACAGCCCAAGCGTAAAATTAACGGAACATACAAATAATATTTACAATGACAGAATGACAAGTAAGATTAAGTTTTTTGGTGTATTTCTTTATTAGAGCAGCATAAAACATGTTAGTCACGCGTGCGTACATTTATTTGTACAAAGGCGTGTGCGCAACATGTGTTCCTAGCTTCCTAGAATATCGGTTTATCTTCACTTCATATAATAAAGCTTCCGATGACGTCACACTGACAGTGAACCACAGATTACGCGATAAATTATATAGTTATTTCGACACAAGTACATTGCACCCACGGTCTGCTATTTTCAACCGACGAAAAAAACGGAGGAGGTTATCAATTCGACGCGTATATTTTTTTTAATGTAAGATCACCGATTACTTGGAGACGGCTGAACCGATTTGGAAAAGTCTTTTTTTTTGTTTGTAAGGGTATACTTCGAAATTGGTGCCATTGTCACCAAGTCAGGATCTGATGATGGGATCCTGGAGAAATCGAGGGAACTCTTCAAATATTATAGACAACACACATAGTGATTTGAGTATTTTTTATAGTAACTTGTGTAGTTGCATTCGAAAAGCACAATTTGTGAAGTGGACCTAATGATGAAGACCACAGATGGTCACTGGAACTACTCAATAAAGTAGGAATAATAAGTATTTCATGGGTTCCGCTTCGATTACTTGAATATGGTTATTAAGCACAATATGCTCGTCACAATTCATATGTTGAAGTAAAGCTGATGGTGAAGTACCAGGAGAACTCCTCAACAATTAACGGCCCAGCATTGGGAAAAGCAATATTTTGTAAAAGGTTAAAAATTAAAATACAAAACTAAAGATACCGACTACCGAAATTAAAGTTATTTTACACTTTGCATTGTTTTTTGGAAGTCGGTTTAATTTTTTGAAATTAGAATTTTAATAAAAACTTTTTTTGGTCTTATTCCAATAAATGATGTAGTCTGCAATCCAACTCTCCTGTCGCAGGTCTGCTGGAAGAAGTTCCTTATGAAATAAGCACCTTTGTGCTTATCTTTTTTTATTGATAATTGGCTCCCGTTTGACCACCATCTCACCTGATGGTAAGTGATGATGTGGTCGAAGACAAAACAGTCTTACCTAGAAGTAACCACTTCACTCTTGACTTAAAGACCCCAGGTTACAGCTATCAGGAAACACACACTGGCAGGGAATTCCACTCCCTACCTGAATGCATAATGAAAGTATTCCCAAAACGTATGCGTAGGTTGGCCTGTCCACAATCTAACGATGGCGCATCATCTATCTGTAATTGTTCTTTTCTCTTATTAAATGTCATGTGTAAATAAATAACCGTAAATTTCTAATATTTCATTACAGCAATCGCATTCACAAACCGCCTTCCGTGTATATACAGCTGTGTGGCCAGTCCATTAGGCGTTGTCCAACACCTGTGCAGACAATTAGGTCTGCCGCTAGCCTGTGTCAGACCTGTGCCTGTCAGCCCTTCAGGTAACTACTAGATCATAAATACAAACTTCTTGTTAAGCATAAAAAATTACAAAAAATTGTTACATCACCCTCTAGTTAATTTTAGCCATGCTGCGCAGGATTTTGCTACGCTAGGTATTGCTGCGCTGGGTTATGCTACGCTAGGTTTTGCTACGCTGGGATTTTCTGAATTATAAAAAATTGGCCAAGTGCGAGTCAGACTCGCCCAGGAAGAATTCCGTAGTAACTACCCCAAATAACTTTGTTTTTCGTAGTGTTTGTATGAATTACAAAGTTACATTTGCGGTTCTAGAAAATATGCTGTATCTCAAAAACTGTTGACTTGATCTCGTTCAAACCAATTTTGGTTGAAAGTTTACATTAAGATCTACAGACATAATATTTTTTAGATTTTACACTCCATTATTATAGAAGTTAGAGGGGGGGTGGGACACACATTTTACCACTTTGGAAGCGTATATCTTTTAAACGATTAACCTTATGAAAAAGTGGCTTTAGAAACCTCAATGTCATTTTTAAAGACCTGTCTATAGTTACTACACACGCATAGGTTTCATGAAAAAAATATTTTCAGTTTCAGTTCCATGTATGCAGGGAGCCCCCCTTTATTTTAAATAAGTTTTTATTCGTTCTTAAAATCTGAAAGCGGTTCACAGAATACATCTACCTACCAAGTTTCACATATATATTCCTAATAGTTTCGGAATAAAATGGCTGTTACATACGGACGAACGGACAGACAGACAGACAGACTGACGGACAGACATGTCGAAACTATAAGGCCGCGTGTCCACGGCAAGAAAAATCGCCGGGTCTATGCAAGAATTCGTGTCGTTTCTACACACGACTAGTGTACACGTGTAGTCTGCGCCAGACACTACGCGATCTGTAGGGAGCGGGGGGCGGTGTGTACAGTGACCATGAGAACGTTTAAGCGTGTGGACCTGTGTTGTTTACGACAGTTTGTTTACGTTTTTATAAAAGAAAAACGAAGTGATTTTCATACGAAAATAAAGGACGAACTTTTCCTCATAAAGAAAAAGAAAGAAAGAAAGAAAGAAAAAAACTTTATTCGGCACATGCCACAAAGCACACAACACAAAGTATACAAAAGGAAAGAAACCAAATATGAAAAAAAAAAAGAAAAACAATTTAAGTACATATTTGCATTTACACGAAAATAGACAAATTACGTGTGCCTCGCGACTGCGCCAAAAAGGCTCGGTTCAGCAAAATGCCAGACAACTAGTGCCTGACGCTGGTTTTCAACCGGACCTAGTGTTGAAGTTTCATACTGTCGCCTTTCAAAGTAGAAGTTAGTAAACTCATGTTTTTGACTTAACATAGGATGCACCCAGTATTTTCTCTTGGAGTTAGTTTTCTTTTTCAATTTTCTATACATATAATAGGCAATCACCATTTTTTTTGCGTGGTAGTCAACATTATTTCCCACAGTTCACAACACAACACGACACAATGTACACCCTACAATGTCTAAATCATGACTGAACGAAACAATTCGTACCGTGTACATACTAGATTTTTTCTTGTCTGCAACAGACACGACATTCTTTCGTGCACAGACCTGACAAAATTCTTCTCATGTACATGAATATTTTCATCTTGTCTGTAGCCGACACGAAAAATTTCTTACCGTGGACACGCGGCCTAAGGGTTCCGTTTTTTCGGCTACGGAACCCTATAAACGCAGAAGAAATCTTTTGCTTAGTGATGCACAGCACAGCATCTTCGTGGTGTCTTCAGGAGATGATCCTGTACTTTCCTTCACAGTTCAAGCTAGAAAGTGACTGTAACATATAGTTCCTGCACAGGAACACCTTTGTGTAAAAGAACTAGTATCTAGCAAGCAATAAGTCCAAATTAAACCTTATAAGACGCACTGCCAGTTAAATTTTATGGCCTGGGCACAGCGGATGGGACGGCAGAGGATTTTAATTTTCAACCGACGACCAAAAGAGGAGGTTATCAATTCGACGCGTATATTTTTTTTTTTTTTTTTTTTTTTTTATGTATGATCATCGAGTACTCGAATACGGCTGAACCGATTTGGAAAATTCTTTTTTTGTTCGAATGGGTATACTTCGAAATTGGTACCATTATCACCAAAGTCAGAATCTGATGATGGGATCCTGGAGAAATCGAGGGAACTCTTCAAATATTATAGGCACACCTATGGCGTTTTGGGTATTTCTTATAGTAACTTGTGCAGTTGCTCTCAAAAAGTACCATTTGGGGAAGTGGAACTGATGATGAAGACCACAAATGGCCGCCGAAACTACTCAATAATAAGCAGGGGCGTGCATAGGATTATGACAGGGCATGCGGCGGAGTAAAAACACACAAAACTTCTTCTTTTATAGATTTTTAGCATAGCCACAGCCACGCATCGTAGCATGGTGGCGATGCGTGGCTGTGGCTATGCTAAAAATCTATAAAAGAAGAAGTTTTTGTGAGTAGTCGGTCACAAAAACTTCTTCTTTTATAGATTTTTAGTATAGCCACAGCCACGCATCGTAGCATGGTGGCGATGCGTGGTTGTGTCTATGCTAAAAATCTATAAAAGAAGAAGTTTTTGTGTGTTTTTACTCCGCCGCATGCCCTGTCATAATCCTATGCACGCGCCTGATAATAAGTATTTCGTGGATTGCGATTTGATTACTTGAATATGGATATTAAGCACTTGGTGCTCGTCACAATGCATATGGTGATGTATAGCTGATGGTGAAGTACCAGGAGAACTCCTCAAAAATTAACGGCCCAGTATTGGGAAAAGCAATATTTTGTAAAATGTTATAAGTAGTTGACATTTAGGCTCTTGTAACTAGGTAAATTAAAAATCAACCAACTAAAAAGAGTGAAATAAAAACTTTTTACCAAAAAATTAAACCGACTCCCAAAAAACACTGCAAAGTGAAAAATAACTTTAATTTCGGAAGTCGGTGCCAAAAACGAAAAAACAAAACTAAAGACACCGACTACCGAAATTAAAGTTATTTTTCACTTTGCAGTGTTTTTTGGGAGTCGGTTTAATTTTTTGGTAAAAAGTTTTTATATCAAATGAATTGCATACCTGTTTAATAAAAATAAGGTATAATTATATCACATTAATTGATTGACCTTATAAGATCGTAGCGCAGTTTCCTCTGGAGCACCGAGTTTTGAAAAATACCTTATTTCCATTGGATAAGTATTAAATTCGATTAAGGAATTTAAAATCCTTTGATATACCATCCGCCAGTGTGCGCCGATCATTACTCGTTGGTGAATTATGTTTGATTCTTAAAATACACATACCGCATATTCAGACCGCACATGAATTTTATTAGTAGACAAATTGAACTTGTGGCTAAATTACCAGTTGATGGTCCATTCTCTATATGATGTATGTGTGACTCACGTAATCAAAGAAAACAAAGCTCTACGTTAAGTTCTTATTGATGGAATTTCGACTTTATTGCACTTATGTTTAACCTTTTGAACGCCAGAGTATAAACGTATCGCCGTACCCCTGACGCCATGCCACTTTTTCTGTCAAATGACCTTCATAAAAAATAGGTATTCCAAAACTTATATCGATATACAACTGAGTTTTTATTTTCGTCTTTAATTTTCTAATAAACCGTACTCACGACACTGAAATTTTATTTAACCTGCCACTATATTCCAATATAGTAATCTATACACAGCATTTAACAGAGACTTTATCAATGAAAAAGCAGATATTAGAAAACTATATTTATTACAATATGGTTACAACACTATTCAACATGACTTGTCTTGGTATTGTGACAATGGCGTTGCTTGCCAGTCAATTTTATGACATTCTCGCATCTGAATTAGGGATGTACCAGTGTACACGTTGGTTATCGATTCTAAAAAGTATTCTTATCTAATATAATAATAATACCTATCCATATCTAAAAATACGCAAGGATTTTAATGTAGTAATAAAAAGAAATTGAAATCAGTATTTTAATTAATGTTTCTTTTAAATATAAAAAATACGCAGAAATAATTTAAAAATCAACAGTTACATATACCTAATAATTATTATTACGAATCAGTCTTACAATATCGCAAATCTTTAACAAAATGTACCTAATAATATACTAGGAAGAGCATCAGTTTAGTATATATAAACAAAACATCAGGAATAACAGGAATAGAAGTAACAGAAGGATTATAATAAGGATAATATCACAAGCTTTCAACAAAAAATATTATTAGCAAAAAGGTTAAGAAAAGATATGTAAAATCAACAATGTTACCAACTTACAAACAATGGAATGTCATAAATCTCTAAAATAGGAACAATAAAAGTATATCACACATTAGCAAATCATATCTTAAAAGTAAAAAACAGGATGTGGTGGACACAAATAATATTATACTCTGGACTAAAATTTCATATTCATCTTCTTAAGTTTTTATTGATTTTACAATCATGCGTCACAACACTAGCTGTCACATATAGCAGACTACGGCGGTGTGAGACACTCCTTTTATACGCGTTTAACATCTACTTTTAAAACAACAAATTTCTCGATATTGGTGGTTTATTTATGTTAGTTTCATGCAATACAATATAGACTGAAACTTTAACTTTTAAATTGTATAAATAAAAACACACCAAAGTAATGGTTAAATTGTTTATTTCATAATATGGTGCGACATGTATTTTGTCATATATTTGTGACGTTGGCGTGCAGGGTAAGATTTCGTTGGGCAATGGCGTTCAAAAGGTTAAGGTGATATATTCAATGTATCCGACACGTTAATTAGCTACATACTTGATGTTGGAGGCGATTCTGACTCCAGAAGTAGTTAACATCAACATTTTGTTTGATATCAAGCATATTTAGCTTAATTGGAAGGGTAAACAAGATCGCTAGTAATATGAATTCTACCCATTTTGCTAGTTCTTCATTCTTTAAAAAAAAAAGTTTAATTATGTTCATTATTCCAGGTCGTGGAATGGATCTAGAGGCTTTAGAAAAGCTTTGCGATGAAGATGTAAACGCAAATCGAACTCCTTTGCTGGTGTTGGGGGAAGTTGGGGCCCCTCCCCTCGGCTCGGGGACCCCGCTAGCCAGATTAGGGGAAATTTGCTCCCAGAGGAACTTGCATCTGCATGTTAGGGGGCATGCGCTTGCGCTGCCGGGGGCCACAGGAAAGGATGAAGTAAGTTTAATCTGCTTAATCGAATCAAAGCAAAGTATATATTATCTGACCTATATTAAGATTTAAAACATTAATTTAAAAAGAACACTGCTAAACCTAACTATGTACATTAACACGTTGAACGCCATAACGGACACCATGTGTCCGTCGGTACACTTTCCTCCGGGGCCGCACCAATAAATCATGAATCGATCAAAAATTGTTGGGGTGTTTTTTCACAAATATTGTTAGGAAATAACTCAAAAATAATGGGCGTTGTACGGAAACAGTGATATAATTATTATTTTCTGAGATGTCAAATGGCAGACATCAGTGTCCGTCGCGGCCTGTCAGAGCGCCCGACCGACTTTCCTAGCGCAGACGCCGCGCGGGTCACACTGTCGGCTCCCCTCTCGCGCTGCACCCCACCCGCCCGCACCACCGACACGCGTCACTCGTTCATTTGCCTTTGCGCTCGCTTAGGAGATTGGTGTGTGTTACTTTTCACAAAATTAGGGTTCCGTGAGTGTTATACTCGTTATTTATTTTTTCGTCATGGAAGAATTCGACAATTTTGAAGTTACCCAAGAAGATTTAGAACAAATCGAGAACATTGAAATAAATTTATTGAATTCAAGTTTTCACATATCTTCTGAAGATGAGGACATAAATATTATAGCATTGCCGTCGAACAAACGTCGCCACCGTATCATCCGCTCTGAAAGTGAGGACAGTGGATTAGAAAATACTACACCTAACTTGCCAGAACACACTCAAACTGATGGCGGTGGATGGGGACCGCCAGAAGGTAAACAACGTCGTTTGATTGCATTCACTGACATTTCGGGACCATCATATGCTGTTCGTTCTACAATGGTAAATAACTCTCCAGTTGATTTCTATTCGCTTTTTGTCTCTGATAATATGTTGCATTTTTTTGTATCTGCATCTAACAAATACGCTATTGAACAAATATCTAAGAAACCTAATGCTTCTGCTGGTGCGCGTATCAAACAGTGGGTTCCAACTAACTATGCAGAGATGAAGAAATTCTTCAGCTTGCTTCTCTTTATGGGTGTGGTCAAGCTTCCAAAATTATCGGACTATTGGTCGAAGGACAAAGTTATTGGTCATCCTTTCCCTAGAACTGTTATGTCACGTAACCGCTTCGAAATTTTGCTTCGCATGTTGCATTTTTCTGAAGATGATGTGAAAAACAAGTCCGATCGTCTTCATCGTGTAAGGAAGCTGATGAACGATTTGAATGAGTCTTTTCGGCAACATTTTACTGCAAATGAAAATATTTGCATCGATGAAAGCATGATGCCATTTCGTGGAAGGCTCATATTTAGACAGTACAACAAACAAAAGCGGCATGAGTATGGTGTCAAACTATTTAAGTTGTGCTCTACTCCTGGATATACACACAAAGTTAATATCTACGCTGGAAAAAACATCGATACTATAAACACAACACCCACAAATGTTGTGATGAATATGTGTGAAGACTATTTTAACAGGGGTCATACTTTGCATACCGATAATTGGTATACCAGCATTGACTTAGCGCGAAGACTTTTGGACAAGCAAACTCATCTTGTCGGGACGGTCAGGAAAAACAGGCGGGGGCTTCCTAAAAAAGTAATAAGCACAAAACTCAAGAAGGGCCATTATTATGCTGAAGAGAGCCGAGATGGAATAACGGTATTGAAGTGGAAAGACAAGCGCGATGTTCTTGTTTTATCCACAAAGCACTCTGTGCGCTTCGTCGAGATCACAAAGCGTGGAAAAGTTGTGAAGAAGCCTCAAATCGTTTTGGAATACAATAAGGCTAAAGGAGGTGTGGATTTAGCAGACCAGATGGCTTCTTATTCAACTCCACTTCGTAAATCCATCCGATGGTATAAAAAGATTGCATTAGATTTGCTTCTGAATATAGCTCTGATCAATGCTCATGTTATGTACCAGTCTGTAAGGAAAACAAAAATAAAAGTAACAGATTTTAGGATTGCAATTCTGAAATCTTTCTGTGCTAATCAACAAGCAGATGAACCAGCCCCAACCAGACCGAAAAGACAGAAACATATTTTGGTGAAGTTAGACGGTCCATCAAGAAAGACTAGACGAAATTGTGGAGAATGCTACAAAACGAATGTCATAAACTTGGGTCGCCTACAAGCACGAAACAAGACAAAAAAAGTGAACACTTTTTGTAACGTTTGTCCTGAAAAGCCAATTTTATGCCATGACTGTTTCTTTAAAATACATTTTTAGATTTTTGTTATATTTTTATACATCTTTTTATCTTTCTAAAGATAGGCTATGTTATTTCTAAAGATTTACAGTTTGCTAATTTAGGTACTTTTTATCGAAGTTCATACTTAATGATTATAGGTTTTAAGGCCACGCTTTTTGACATTTTCTCCATACAAATATACTTGTAGGATTACTCCATTATTTGATATCGTACTTTCAAAGTTGAGTATAATATCGATTTGTCTTGTCATTATCTATGCCCGTGATGAACAAAAATAGTAAAATAATAAGGAATTTGAAAGTTCTGAGCCTCCAAAGTTCCGTATTTTAACACGAATTTTAACGCAACTTGGGGCCTTAAAAGTATAAAAGTAAAATATAAAATCTCTGAAACAAAATTTTTACTGACATAGTTTAGTTATTGAAGAGTTTAAATAACTTTATTTAGAATTAAAACATCTAGTTGCTTTTTGGTAAAACCATTTCTCCTAAAAGGCTACTCGTCAATTTTGAGGCGCCCGTTTCTTACAAGAATCATTCTGCATTTCACTTGAATGTTTACCCCCGGGCGCGCGGGCGGGGCGGGTGCACGCACACAGTTACACAAGCCGGGAACCAGTGCCTGTGTGCATTTCGCGCAATTTAATACAATTACGTAATTTTAGGTCGTGCGTGTTGTGAATGTATGTATACTAGGGATGACTGTGCTATTATCATTTGCACCTTAGTATCGTTATCACTTTAGTTTAACCCCTGACATTGAGCTTTGGATTTTAATACTTTATTGATTATTTGACTTCGCGATTACTTTGAATGATTTAGTTTTTGACTTGCAGTTGAACTTGAGGTAAATTCAATATTTCGTGAGTTTATTATTATACATTGATTATATAATATAGTTTATTGACTTCAGCACTACAAATTAATAATGGATAAGTTGTATTTTATTTTTTGGATATAAATTCCTAAGTACCTATACCTACCCATAGTCTTGCTTGTTATATTTTTTTTAATACGAATGTGCCCTTGACCTCGATCATACACATAAGTGTAAAATGAGGTCTACGATCGGACAAGCGAGCCCAGAAAATGCCTATTCACTCTTGCTAAGACTGACGGATCATAGGTATGTGGCAGGGAACACAGAAGTCGGCAGAGAGTTCCATACCTTGGCTAATAATTAATATTTTTAACATTGTAAACTAATAAATAACAGCAAAATAACGATAGTTATTACGTACGTTAGGTAGGTAGGTATATTCTTGATATTTGCATTTGAAATATTATGTACCTACTAAGTAAGATAGGTAGTATACTTTTCTCATCTGATGTCTATAAATAAGAAATAGATAAGGAACTTCGCTTTGTATATTCTTCGTAAAAAAAACTAGCCCGCCGGGGTTGCGGAAATGTACTAACAAGATACCGTGGCCCCGGAACTTACGGGCAGCTGAAGGGACAGGGTGGGTTTTTAGTCAGTAGAAGTCTGACACTCCCTTCCGCTTAACCCAGAGCGGGAGAAGTTATTCGATGATTTTCCCACCCATTACTATATTTTTTAATGGCTATGTGTTGTCAATGAAAATTGGTATGTCGAATATGATATGTAATAGTAGGTATATTTAACATCCTGCGGGTTTTGGGTTTCTAGAATGTTCTAACGAGATACCGCAGCCCCGGATCGGGGTAGAGCGGAAGGGCGTGGCAAACTCTTACTGACTGTTCCATCCGTTATTATTACATAACTTTATTTTGAACAAATATTTATCAACAAAATATTCAGGTACTATAAATGACATATTTTTGAAGTGAAAACTTCTTTAGCGTCGTTGTGATTTGAAAGTTTACCTATGAAACGAAAAAGCGACAGTAAAAAGAGACAGACACATAAATTGCCGAATTTTGGAATTCTGTTGGGGCCAAGTGGTAGGGGTCGGGCCGTAGATTTTGCCACATTAGTTACAACATTTCTCTCCGCCACATTAAAAACAAAAAGTATTGTACTTATATTTTTTTCAATAACAGCATCGTATTTCCTGACAAATGGTGAATAGCGAGCAATACATATATGTGGATAAGTTCATAGCCCTGGCAATTTATATAACATTTTGCTACAAAAAGCGATGAATTTTTCGTAAAATACGCTTATCCGTTCCGGTAGAGGTGCACTTTGAGCATCAGTAAAATCAAAACGAACAATCTTTTTGATAGTCTGTTTGAACTGACGCTTTATAATAGTAGTTAGCTAGCCACAATTTAAATATCGTTCCGTATATCCTAAGAAAGTTCATTATTTTTCACTCATTTTCAAAAAAAGTAAAATTCCGTTCCTTTGCGCTATTATTTATTGCGCAACTAATATCTGCCCCTTTGGTTGTGTTTAAAAAATAGTAGTATTCGGGTCTGAGTAGTGGCAATACCGAACAAACTTTGTCTACGGTCAAACCGCTGTCAGCGGCCATATTTTTTTCAGTCTGACATCAACATCGTTTGAAAGTAGGAAGTGTCAATTATTTTGCGGAGAGTGTTTTTTGATATATTAAGGTAAGTTTTTGACTTATACCTAAACTTGTTATTGCGCACGATACAGTGAAACGAATGACATCTTTCAAGGCTTAATTTGCATTTAAAAATAGCTTTTTTATCAACATATACTTGATTTTGTTTGCGCGACAGTTGCGCAAAAATGACTTTATGTCACTTTGCGATACCAGGGGCGTAGAATTTGCGCCACTAATTTTACGCTACCAAATAAAGGAGCTTGCACACATATTTTTGCAGGTATTTTTAGCTTGCCTTTTATGATTTCGCAATAAACTAAACTCGTTTTTTCGTTCGCCCCAGATTAAAAACTCTTTCAGTTTTGCACTCCCTATTAAGGTAAACACTGAAAATAATAATTCGAAAAAAGAAAGTAATGCATCTTCAAATTCGGCTTCGTGGCCTAACCCGTAGTGTGCATGCCTGCGAAGCTTGGGATGATGAATGTCTTGTATGAAAAGCTCCTTCGGTTGCCTTGTGTCTTGATGGTAAATACTAAGTTCTTCAATTCAATTTCAGTAAGATGTACACTTTGATGTGTAATTTCTCTTGGTAAAAAGTAGCCAATAAATGTGCGAACTGTTAAACAATAAAGACTAAAAATAAACAACTTAAGTCATATCAAAACCTAGCTTAATAACGATAATTCAATGTCTACATGATGATAATATATTTATTATTGGTATGAAATAATATTTATTGATCAAATTTACAAATTGAATATTGAAAAGCAAAAACGTTGAATAAATATAACTAATAAAAAATTAAAATGTTAAAATACATTGCATTCTCTAGAAAATAATAATTTCATTAGAACATTCAATAAATAAGTAATTATGTACAATTTAAATTTCTACAGTTATCTGCAATTTACTAAATTGCACCTTTACAAAAGGTGTCTATAAGTTTTCATCTTTATATAAGGCGCTAAAAAGTATTTTGACCCATATACAATAATCATTTCGTTATTTCAGATGCCTCTGACTCAGTCGGAAAAATCAAGAAGATATAGGGAAAAACTAAAAAGAACTAATCCTGAAAAATATTTAGAAATGAAAAAGAAAAATAAGTTAAGAGCAATTAAAGCTTACCAAAATAAAAAACAATGTTTGACTGATGCACAAAAAGAAGAACATAGGTTAAAATTACGACAGAAAAAAAACAACAATGAACAGAGTGTCCACACATTCCAGTCCACATCGAGTGAACAATGTTCCAATACGCACCAGGATGATATGGTAGATCTTTCAAGTGAAAATAATCTGGAGTTTCAAAACATTGTGGCTTCACAAGCTCTAGAGCAAACAAATGAAACTGAAACAAACAAACGAAATATGTATTTGAATAGGACAGCAATAAAAAATATACAAAGAAATGTAGAAAAAAAAGTGCATCGGGAAAATATTCAACTGCGTGAAGTAGTACAAAAAGTGATGAGAGGATTTAATTCCCTACAAAGAGAAATGCGCAAATTAAAAAATGACTTCAAGGATTTGACGAAGAAACTTCATGACAAGGACGATGAAACTGAAACCCACACCATAGAACCAGAGCTAAAAAATACTCCCAATAAACGATCACAGGACTTTGTAAATGAGCACTTAATTAATGTCGCAACTCCGGAAAAAGAACCTATTAAAAGAAAGATTTTGGAATACAATGTTCTTACTGACTCTATAAAATCGAAATTTAAAGAATGCCAAAACCAAGATAAGAATACATTTAAAGATGTTGTGGATAACCCGATAGTAAAAAAATATAAATTGAAAAGCTGCCTTACAAAGAGTCTTGGACTTAAAACTAGTTTAAAAAGACACAGAGAATTAAAGACTAAAACACGTGCTCTGAGAGATAGTATAAGGAGATTTTATGAGAGAGATGACGTCAGCCGTGCAAGTGCAGGTAAAAAAGAATGCCGGACATACAAAAAACGCAAAATGCAAGTAAGATACCTTCTTGATAAATTAAAAAACTTGCATAAAAAATACATTTCTGAAGTAGGTGTAATAAGTTTTAGTACCTTTAAAAAATATCGACCATTTTACATAATTTCTCCAAATTTAAAAGATTTGGAAACGTGTGCTTGCGTGAAACATTGCAACATGCAGTTTGTGGCAAATGCTTTGAAATCAGTGGGTATTTTTGAGTCTAATGATATTAATACAATTCTGAGCAATCTCGTCTGCGATCCTAATTTTAAACAATGTATGTACGGCGAATGCAGTGTTTGTAAAGATAATGCAGTACAAGTAAAGGGAGAGGAAAATGTTGAAATAAAGTGGTTTTCATGGAATGTCAGACAACACGAATATGACGAAAAAAGCCAGAGAAAAAAGACTAAAAGAATGGTAAAAACTGAAAACAGGGGAACAATAAAACATCTAGTTGATTTGTTTAACAAGGAAATAAAGAAATTTCAGATACATCTTTACAACATGCGCCATCAATACCAACAGTATAAGTACTGTATAGATCATTTGGACCATAAAGAATGCGCAATACATATAGACTTTTCAGAAAATTGGATCTGTAAATATCATGAAGAAGTGCAAGCTATGCACTTCGGGGCTTCAAAAAAACAAATCACCCTTCACACGGGCATGTTGTATATTAAAAATGAAAAACCATTATCATTTTGTTCAATTTCTGCTGAAAATTTACACAACCCAGAAGCAATTTGGGCGCACCTAGATCCTATATTAAAGCATATCAGGCTTATATATCCAAACATAGACACAATTCATTTTTTCTCAGATGGCCCGACGAGTCAATACCGCCAAAAAAAAAATTTTTTTTTAATGACTCGAATCACCTACGAACATGGATTTAAACATTTCACATGGTCTTATTTTGAGGCGTCCCACGGAAAAGGTGCCGCAGATGGCATCGGGGGTACTATAAAAAGGTCTCTAGACTTCAAAGTTTCCCATGGGACCGATATACCAGATGCACAAACAGCGTACGATGTTTTGCAAAAAACGGAAACATCTGTCAAATTATTTTTAATCAAATCTGAAAGCATCCAATCATTAGACACAAGTATTGCAAGTAAGCTGACCCCTATTCGTAATACATTAAAAATTCATCAAATTGTAAGTCATGCCAAATTCACACTCAAGTATCGCATTCTCTCTTGCTTTTGCCAAAATTTCAAAGGAAAGTGCGAATGTTTTGGTCCGGAAATACACAGTTTTAAATTTGACACTGGAAATGAAACGTACTCTGAAAAAGAATTGTTTGACTTCACCCAGGACAGTTATTTATCGGATTTGGACATTAACGAAACCAATCTCAATATTGATGTACTAAATGATTCTGATATGTTAGATGCAATTGAATGTGAAATATGTGACACAGCTGAAAAAGAAAGAGACGCTGAAAAGGAAAAAGACGCTGAAAAGGAAATGGACGCTGAAAAGGAAAGAGATGCTGAAAATGAAAGAGACACTGAAAAGGAAAAAGACGCTGAAAAGGAAAGAGACGCTGAAAAGGAAAAAGACGCCGAAAAGAAAAGAGACGGTGAAGAGGACAATGAAATGATGATCTATAACCCAGAAAAGCTCAAAATGTTTTGTATCAAAGTTATCAACATTCACTTGAATTTATCAGACCAAAATAATACAACACCATCATCAGATGTATGCATGTTGAATAAAATTTCAAAGACTGACCATCAGAATGTCTCATTCATAGCGATGAATGTCAATGATTTGCCAAAATGTTTACAACCAAAAATACCGCCTTCCAATCTATCGTTAAATAAACCAACATTTTCAGTGGACTGCTCTAAACTGATGATAACCTCTAATGTGATACTTACCTCTAAACAAGCCTCTGAAATAAAGAAAACACTTAAAGGGGCTGAACTTATTACAGAATCAGCACTAAAGATGAAAATAGTTCCGAAGAAAAAAGAAAGAAATATTAAACAAAATAATGTTTTAAGAGAGACATGTATATTAAATGAACACGCAAGTACGTCAAAACAGGAAAACAGTAAGAGAAAACGGAAAAATGAAACTACTGAAAAAATAAGAAGTTGTGGGAAAAAAAGGAAAATTAATATTACTTCTAAAGAAAAGTCAAAAGTTAGTAAGAAAACTGTGAAGAAGAAGAAGATAAGAACAAATATTGAATCAAGCTCAGAAAATTCCGATATTCTGAGTCTAGCCGACACAGATAATTCTGAATTTGAAACATTTGATGATTTCTTAACGACATGTTTGGAAGAACAAGTACAAAAAGAAAACTTGGAGCCAACCATACCGTTTGGGTTTAGCGATGTTGATTACTTTACAGCCGATAACGATATTTTAAAAAAAGATGACTGGATCGTGGCAAAATTTTCTACAAAAAAAAGTTTGAAGCACTTTGTAGGACGTGTTCTATGGATAAAAGATAAAATCCCTACTGTGAAATTTGTTAGGAAAGTAAAAATCTTGAAAGATAGTAAAGGATTAGTCTTCACTTATCCAAATGTGGAGGATGTATGTGAAATGCACTTAGATGATGTGATTAAAGTGTTACCCCAACCAAATATTTCCCGACGGGGTCAAATTATGTTTGATATCGATTTGAGTTGTTACAACATACAGTAAAAAACTATACAGGGTGAATCCAAATTCATGTAATTCCTTGAAACTACGTTATCAGCTGCTGACATACAACAACTTTTACTATGGGGGCAACTTCGAAATCAAGAAAAACAATTGAGATTCTCCATACAAAAATCGTTTAGGTAGGTAGATGACACATTTGTATGGAGAGGCGAATAAATTTCTAGCGAATTCGATGTTGCTCCCATAGTAAAAGTTGTTGTATATATCAGCAGCTGAATACATGCTTTCAAGGAATTGCAGTTCCACCCTGTATAAAATTGAAGAATTATGTTCAATGTTTATTTCGTTTTCTACGGCGGTTGGGTTAATAAACCAAAATTTTAATGTTTCCGTCCTCAATAGTTTCTTGTTGATTAAATACTCTTTATGCTGCCATACTATTCTTTTTTATAAGTGTGTGTAGAATATGATTAAATTTTTTTGGGAGATATCGATTTTTATTTGATTGAAGAAGTTGTATTTCCTCTCCTCTTTTTTGTAACACCTTATGGAGGACTTAAAGTTAACAGACATTTTTCATACCTACTAAAAGTTTTTTTTTTATTTATTTTGTAGCACTGTTCCAAGGTAAAAGACGTAAGTATATACTTATGCGTTACGTAAAAATTTCACGTAATGTATGCGCTCCTTAACAATTATGCGTTACCATTTTGCGTCACGCTGCGCGACGGACTCGTAGAAATTTTTGCGACACCTTTGCGCCATTTGTGGCAAAATCTACGGCCTGACCCGTAGAGCTTTTGATGTCCTTTAAAATGAGCCCAAACTCGGCTATCTTGCGACCACGGGAACGAAGTTAGGTCGCGGGGGAGGTGAGGTAGCCCTGAGAGGGGTGCGGGGAGGGGAAGGGGGTCTCGTGGGGAGTCAAAAAAGCGACAATAAAAATTTAAGTAGGTACCTATACCTATCTCATTCGCACTAGTTAGAGAATTGCGAAGTAAAGATAGTTGTTTATCATATTGCTAAGTGAGTATAGATTTAGAGTATTTTGGTAATAAGAAGTAAGATTGTTTAAAAGTTAGAGGGGACATTAAAATGTCTGATGTGAAATGTTTTTATCGGGTCCCGCTCTGGGTGGATCGGAAAAGAGTGTCAGACTTCTACTGACTAAAAATCCACCTGCCTGTTCCTTCAGCTGCCCTTGCGTTCCCGGGCCTCGGTATCTCTTTAGAACATTCCCGCTAGGCCCGCTACCCGACGCTTTATTTATTGTAACTGCAAAAAATACCTTTAGCTACAGGAATTTGTCTCCTTTTCTAACTAAAAGGTAAATCTGTAGGTACTGTGTGGATTCGAGGTACCTATAAGTGCTGTTTGTCTAGTCGCTCGCGCTGGTTCCGTCAAATCAAAACTATAGCACATAATTATGACATTGCTTCGAAGATATTTTAATAAAAGTAACGACTTAGATACTATATATTCCAGTACTAAATATGAATTGATTTCCTATTATAGGTACCTACCTACACAAACTTAAGAATCGTAAAAATATAGACGAAAAATACGTCTAGTTAAGTATAGGTATAAAAATCACACACCTGAAGTAAAAAAAGGTGAAACGATTTTACATACCTACATGATAGGAAGTCTCTCAGCAAAGAAATTGAAATGAAACCAAGGTTAGGTACCTATACTATCAGTGCGGTATGTGTCGGGGAGTAATAGGTAGGTTCGTCCGCGCGCCGAGCGCTGCTTCAGCAAATAAAGTTGTTGAATACCTACTTTTAATTTTACATTTCTCCTAAACTATGCGTCCAAATGATGTACCTACTGTAAAAGAACCAAGCTTATCTTCATAAAAATGTCTTGATAAAACTACTTTCGAACGTAAGTATCATACACATAACATAATTTTCCTTATTGTTTTTTATTTACAAAGGTTAGATATGTAGGTAGTACCGCGGACTTTTTTAGATCTGCAAAATCCCTACATTTTTGTAGTGCATGAACTTTTGGTATATCTCAGCTGATCTCAGCATTTCGCCAGCGCACGCGATTATAGTAATTTACTTCTCCGACTTAGGTACCTACTTCACTAATGCCCTTATTTTAGGAAAACCGAGAGCATTAGCGTGATTCTTGATATCCGATCTAGCCTTCCCCATGAAACTGCCCATTATAATCAGAAATATTTTTTGAAATCCTTCCAGTTCTTTCGAAGATTAGCGCGTTCAAACAAACAAACTTTCCGCTTTTTAATATTGGTATAAATAATATCAGAATCGTAAGTATGTAGGTATAGTCCTCGTCACCTAAGTTGGCAAGGTTTTGGCGTAGAGGGAGTAAGTTCGCGCATCGTGCACTTAGTGGAAGAAAAAAGTGGTCTCTTTTACTGCTTGCCATTATTCTATGGTTATTGCCATCATTTATTTTTAATCATTTTAACAAGAATTTTAAAGAAAGAAGAGGAATTCATTCGTTAATTCGGCATTATAAATAAAATAGATATAATACATAAATACATTTAAAAGTAAAAAAAAGATATTAAAAAAAATCATTAAAAATAAGATGTTCTCGACGTCACAATTAGTTAATAAAACTGCTACCTCCTTTATTCTTTTCTTTTCCCGGTGTCCTAAAGACAGTGACGAATTCGGAATTTCAACCTCCCTTAACTATAGTGTCTAACTGTTCTTTCTGACGTTTTAATAGTCTGCGTAAAACGGTATTTGGTCCTGGCATTGTAATCAACGTAACAAAAACTAAATTTAAAACAACAACTCGTAACATAAACAAAGGGTACAACTTTCGTGTGCGCAAGTGTATTCGGGAGCAAATTGAACCAGAACTACTGACGCACCAATCGCGCGCTCGGAGCAGCACTACGTCATACCCCGCGTCCCGCTGACAACCGCTGACACCTAAAATTCGACTTCTGCGCATTGAACGACTCTTGCCAAGTTATTTGGCGACAACTATATGCGAACAGCAAATATATTATAATACGTCATTGTGAAATAGTCGATTTTTTTAGCCATTTCAGGTTTGGTCTTGGTTCAGAATGATGAGTTCAGTGTCCTATTTTCAGGTTATGAGTTATTTATATATTTCCAAAATGCCTACTCGTAATTTTTTAGACGTTCCGCTTCAAAGTAGAGATGAGTCCGATATCATGTCACAGGTAAAAATCATCAGTATTTTAAAATCATGAAATGACAACGACAAAACCATCAATCATCATCATGCTTTTAAATCATTTCTTGAACGAACGCGAGCTTCGGATAATCGGATCGGGCGGTCTCGGGCCGCCGCCGGCGGCGCCCGGGCCCGGGCGGCGCTGCGCTGCGGTGTGAATTGCGACGTTGCGAGACTTGCGAGTAAATCTATAATATCTTCTAAAATACTTATTTGATTTATATAGTGCAAAGGGCAATTTTGATCTATATTACATGGCAAAGCTAACAAACTCATTTATTTAGATAACGATTAATACTGAACAGCAAAAACCAGTCTCGAAAATGACGTAATATTTTTAATTTAAATTTTGAGCATAAATGTAGTTATTGCGAGTTGACCATAAGAGATAGAGACATGCTATTGAGTACTTTTCTGTAGTATTTTTGTTGATCTACTATTCTTTCGTACATGAATTTAGCGTAATCCAGTTACGCGGTGCATGCGAGTAAATCTCCCAGTAAGCGAGACATTACTACCGCGCAACCTCTTCAACAGTAATCTTTATATTTCATCCAATTTACATAAAGCCGTTATGTAAATTGTGTGTTTGTAACCTCCTCAAGAATTGCACTACCTTTTAGTAAAAACCGTATAAAAATCCGTTCAGTGCTTTTTTAGAAAATCAATTCACATTCTAATTATTAAAACTTTATTGGTAGGTAATGTTAGTGTAAAACCAATCTGTGGTACTTACGTACATTACTTTATTTTGAAGAAATGTTTATCAGTAAAAATATTTACTATACTTTAATAACACGTTTTTTATTTTATGAAGTAGTAAGTAATAAAGTCCATAATATCATACTCGTGGTCGGCAAAGCCACAGGCCACAGTATAAACATAAGTGTATATCTCGGCAGCAAGAAGTCTCCGTAAGGATGTAGGTACATTTCTCTATTATGAAATAAATACAAATTCGAGCGTAGTTACCGTATAAAAAAAAATATGAGTAACTCGCGATCGCCCGCATATATCAATGACCTTGCGCGCGTGTGCGGCGCGACGGCATGGTGCCGTGTGTTGTGTACTACACGGGAGTGTTTGTGTGCGTGCAACAGTTTCGTCCCGCTCATCACTGAGTCTATCTCTTTCTCGCACGATGTTAGGTGAAATAGCATGCGAATTAGCTACGGCACCAACGAGTTCGCGTCTCTAGCTTGTGGGCTCTTAATGACTGATTTCAAGACCTTTATATGTTTTTAAAGATTTAAAAAATATTGTAATGCCATTTTGTAATAAGTAAGATATTTCGTTGATCTCTTTAATTTTTTGTTTTGTTTTTATGACCAACAGGGTACCAATTAATGTACCTGTTCGCATACTTTAGAAGTTAATTATTATTTTTATTATGCATAGTATTTACCTATTTTCTAAAAGAAATACATCTGATTAAATGATTGATCTCTTTCTTTACCATTAAACATTATATGAAATATCATGACTAATTCATTTCAATTTTCAAATTTAAATACATAATATGTAGAATGTATATGTATGTCCAAATAATAAAGGTATCATTTTATATTAACCTATATTGGATAAGTAAGCCGAAACACAAAGTAAACCTTAATATTTATTGTTACAATTTGGCTTTTGTGTATATTATTGCCTACTGAACCCATTCCTTATTTGATACGTACTTGACGGAAAACGATTATAATCGTAACGATTTTCTAGTGCTTTAAAAAGATTAAAAATGCTCTCCTATCTAAATATAACATCACTCAATTGTACTATTCAAGATACTACCTATAACATTTTTGGGAACAACTTGTAGAAAAGCCCATAAATTCAAAGTCCTTTTGATTTTTTTTTTGTGCCAAGCGGCTAGGCTGTACTACGGGGCCGCACGGATCACTTACTTTAGTAAAAACAGTCGAAACGGTGTCCGTCGGCCGTCTAGAAGCTTTTGTAGTGATCGAGACCATGCGGTCACACGGTGTCCGTCGTGGCCCCCTGGACCCGACATATTGGCGGTCACACGGTGTCCGCCGCGGCCCGCTGGGCTAAATATGGTTTTTAGTATGGCGTTCAACGTGTTAAAAAAAACTTGGGCGTCAAAGTACTCCTTCACATCGCTGTCGTCCGGAAACGTGTCCAGAAAACTGGCAGCATTGCCACGTTCTATGGCAATGCTTATTCTTTGGGCAAAGAACGAACCAGCCCGACCTATATTATGTGAAACTCAAACTCAAAATGTTTTACTTCACATAGGCCTACATGGGCACTTACAAAACGTCAGCAGTTAGGGCACGGTTCGAAATTGGTCGTTTTCTATACAGAAGAACTGGCAAGAAACTCCACAGTTACAAATACAAAAGAGGTTTACAGTATTGTGACCTAATTAATAAACTAATGTGAAAGTTATACTTATTATTCAACTACCCGGCCGGTCGGAAATCTACCTTATGAGTCACTGTCCATTGGTGAGAACCGCATGAAAATCTGTTGGGGCATTTTTGAGTTTGTCGCGAACAGACTGAAACGCGGCGGGAGGCTTGACTTTCTTTTATAATATGTAAGGGAAAATAGTTTAATATATTATGTTTATATATTACGGGTTCAATATGGCTTAGCCAGCCAGTGATTTTTTAAATTTTCCTTATGAATTTCTCATTAGCATCTTATCGGCGAATATGTTGTAAATAGCATCATGAGTATAGTGTATTCATTGTTTACTAATGATATTGTTAGAGAACATGTTAGCTTAAAAACTTATATGTTGTAAATAAATAATAATTATTGTTATTTTTTATGTTTCCAGTCCTACAGTATACCAGATTCAGTGACACTCACACCGGGTCCGTGGTTTGGTGTACCAGGGCTGCCGACAGTTGTATCCTTTTAATATACTTCATACCATGGAAAGAGTTTTTATATGCCTCAAACAGATCATACGGATCTTCTATACGACCTGATATAGTTTAGATAGGTGTGGACCACGAGAAATAATTATAATTAAAAAAAATACTTTTTAGATAGAATAAACAGACATGCGCCCTTACTAAAGGTTTCGTATTTTTCATCAAATCCTTGAGCTCCTCAAACGTATAAATTTAGCTACAGGATAATATGTCTGTACTGTGTGGGTCCATTCTTATCACCACAGACATAATCTCATATTTTTTCAGGTCATTTGTAAATACTTTTTCTTTAATACTTTTTTCATTATTCGTTTCTACTTGACCAATTATTTCGTAAATTCTCAGTTTCCTGTTAGCGAAGAAACACGTGTCAATTTCAATAGAGTATATAACAGATGTCTGACCTGCGGGCCTAGACAAAATCCATTTTCTGTAAGCGTTAACGCCAACGGAAAAATTTAATTGTATGGAGTTGACATTTACTAACACGTGACAATCACGTGACATGTGGTTAGCAAATGTCAACTCCATACAATTTAATTTTTCCGTTGGCGTTAACGCTTACAGAAAATGGATTTTGTCTAGCCCCACGATACAAAATAATCAACTTCAATGTGCCAGCTGTGAAATGTGTTCTCATAAAACCTTCCTTAATGTTCTGTTAGACCTTTTACAAAATACCAGAAGCCATTACAGCTAACGACCAATCAAAAGTAGTGAGCGCGGTAAGTTGTTAATTATTTGTTTTATGTTCATATTGTCCATCCAAAGGTTGTCTGGAAGATATGACTATCAGCGATAGGACCACCATTGTCACCATAACTTATTCAATATTGTGAATCAAGTGTGTTTCAATGATTGGTGTGCAATAAAGAATATTCTGTCTTCTTGCTTATTATATCTTATTCTTAGCGTGTTGATGGCTAATTGCTAAATTGAATCAGCGCGGAACTGGGCAACAAGTTGGCCACCGTCGGAAGCTTCCATCAAGTCCTGCAGAGAACAGTTGACTGGACACGCAGAAGAGGAAATTAAGTGGGCCATAGTTTGTGGAGCAACATCACATATACACTCCAAGGCGGAGTCATCAATAAATTTCCACCTGAACAGATTTTCTTTGCTACGGCCAACCTGGGTTCGCAGTCGTATTTAAAGATTTTCAGATAGATAGATATATTCTTTATTATACACCGTAACAGAAAAACAAATAAGGACTTAACAACTAAAAAGGGTGATACAATGGGCGGTTTTATCGCTAAAAGTGATCTTTTACAGACAACCAGGTCAGCCATGGTAGTTCATCATATTATATATATTATTCTATTTTATTCTGTATTCTTATCTTTAAATGGTTTAAGAACTTAATTTATTCCTCATAAACAATTATTCATTATTCACTTACTTAGAAAACATTTTTTATAATATTTAAAGTGTAGGTAAGCATACAGAAATAATGGTTAAAACTACTTTGACACAAATGACCGATTCGTAAAATAAAGAAATAAGTGTGTAAGTGGTTATTTGAACAAAGATCTAAAAAGTGATTCTTACTAGATGTGGCAAATATAGCAATGTACTTTTTATTGTGTTACATTTGTATTTTATTTATATTAATCTGATTTTTTGACGTGACTTTTTAAAAGTTGTTATACTTTTTGTTTCTCTTCTTATTTCTACCGGAATTTTATTATACACTAGTACTCACGTGGGGCTTCGCTCCCGTGGATTCTATCACGGTAAAAACATAACTCTCCTTTTTGCAGTTGCGTAAAAAGTAGCCTGTAACCTTCCTCAAGCTTCAAGCTACTTCCATACCAAATTGCATTCAAATCCACCCAGTACTTTCGAAGATTAGCGCGTTCAAGCAAACAAACAAACTTTTCCGCTTTATAATATTAGTATAGATTGACGCCTTCATCTATACTAATATTATAAAGCGGAAAAGTTTGTTTGTTTGTGTGCTTGAACGCGCTAATCTTCGAAAGTACTGGGTGGATTTGGATGCAATTTGGTATGGACGTAGCTTGATGCTTGAGGAAGGTTATAGGCTACTTTTTACGCGACTGCATAAAAGGAGAGTTATGTTTTTACCGTGATAGGATCCACGGGAGCGAAGCCCCGCGTGAGTACTAGTATTCAATATTTCTTTTCTTTTAAGTATATTATATCTTCTTCTTATTACAGGCGGGTAGTCGCGAGGGTGCTCTAGCGGCGCTGGCGGGGCTGTCGGGGGGCGGAGCCCGAGTGAGTGCGCTGGCGCTGTGGACGTGCGTGCGGGCGGCCGGGGCCCGGGCGCTGCAGGCGCGCCTGGCCGCCGCCTTCCGCGCCGCCAGGGCACTACACGCCGTCGTCGCCAACGCTGGACTCAGGCTGCTGGTATGACACACTCATACTATACCTTCCTCCATCTCCCTTTCACTACCGGTCTACCAGACGCACGGCTGGGTACCACCCACACTTGGTTGATGTACCGTCTTGTCGCACCAAGTAGTCTTGTGCCTACTCGGTCACTTTGGAGATCGCTCCGTACTAGTTCATTTCGGACAGTGAACTAGTTAACTCTATTAGTTCTAACAGCTCTATTCGTTCTTCGCTCTCGGCGGTTCTTAACTCAGCTCGGACCGCCGAGAGCGAAGAACGAATAGAGCTATTAGAACTAATAGAGTGAACTGTGGTCCGCGCTGTGCTCTGAGTCTCAGAGCAAAGCGCGGACCACAGAGCAAATGTAGGGACTATCAAAGACATCTTATTTATTTATCTCTGTATTACCACAGCGTAAACAGCTGACATATTAGGATTATGTATAATTTAAACAGAGATATTTATTACCATTGAAGTGTGAATCTGAAACGGTTCTCATTCATACAGACAGAATGAATTCGTATGACGTTTCTGTCAACCAATCAGTGACTGTATTTCATTTCTCGTTCGCACATTACGATCGCACGGTTTAAAATGTGTACGAAAAGAGCTCAGACTAAAGAAACTCTAGAAAGGAGCTATTAGACCTATTAGAACGATTACAAGCCAGCGTTCAGAAACGGTTCTTTTAGTACAGTGCAAAGATTCGGCTCCTATTCGTTCATCGTTCACGTACTACACAAGACTAGCACCAAGCGCTTCTCCTCCACATTTATTGTGCGCACAGCCAAGCTGTGGAATTCTCTGCCGGCTTTAGCCTTTAAAGCGAGTAAATAGGCATCTTCTGGGCTCGCTCGTCCCATCTTAGACCTCATCTATCGCTTACCATCAGGCGAGATCGAGGTCAAGAGTGGGCCCATCAGTAATAATAATAAAAAAACCTTGTAAAAGATAGCTTGATCTCTGCGACATTTGTCAAACTTACATGCCTAGAGTTGTCAAGATATAAAAAACTGTCGATAGAAATTATCGACGTTTCTTTACTATTATCGATGCTAGTGTAACATATAATTGGTTTAATTTAATTACAAATGTTACTAAATTACACAATAACACACTCTTTGAGCCAAACGCAGCGTGTCGTCTCCCGAAATCCAAGAATGGGATGTTGACGGATGGAATGTTACATGAGTAGGTGAGAAATTGGGTTTTGTTTGTTTGTTTACTATTATTTTATATCAAGTGTGTACAAATTTAAATAATGTTACGATATTAAAATATACGAAAAAATCCACCGTCGTTGCTTAACGTAGAAGATTGACTTATTAAAATAAATAAATAAATCCAACTTAAAATTGGTCACGATCTCTCCATATACAATAAAAGTTAACAATAAATTAAACCTAATTAAGCAATAATAGCCTTTACAATGTCAACTATCTCAAAAATTGTTTTTAACCAGTTAATTAATTATCTTTAAAAAAAAATCTTATTTGAAAATTTCGCATTTCACTGCATATTGTAGTCTCAGGAAACTAATAGACCAATGACATTGGTTACACACAGTAGATATTGGGATTAGAATTCCAGAGATGAAACATGATTTGCTATTAGAAATTAGTTGTAAATATAGTTTATCCATTTTTATAGAAAATCAACTGAACTTAAAATTATGTTAAAATGAAACTATTTTTTAATCTCCGACGCAGAAAGGGTTATAAGTTTGACGTGTCTGTGTATCTGCGTGTCGGTCTGTGGCATTTTAATTCCTAAATGAATGGATCAATTACGATGCGTTTCTTTTTGTTACACAATTGACTTGATCGAGTTGGTTCTTAGCTAGAATTTATCATGATCTGTTCATGTGTTTTAAGGTTGTTGGTGGTTACTTAATTTTTTTGTTTTTGTTATTTTTAGAGCGATCGACCCGGAGGTGACGAACCACCGAATGTAGGAGTTGTGGTAAGTTTAGTTTTAAAAACAGATTTAATTTATATGAACCATAAAAACTATAAGCTAGACAATTTTACCCGATCTAAAAAGGCTTCTATTTGTTCGAGAGGATCATATGATCATCATATGATTCCTCACGCTCTAAGTAGAGTGGAAGAGAGAGTGTCAGACTTCTATTAAAAAACCCACCCTGTTCCTTGAGGCCGTTAGAACACCCGCAATCCCGACAGCCCATGACGGCCTCACCCTTTAATAAGGTTAAAAAAACATTTCACTTTAAAAAAAGAACTACAGGATAACCTTACCCATAGAGCTGTATTTGATATTTTTGTTAGGAAGTGTCTTTACAAAATATCATATTGTTACGAGCTGGGGTTCGGGATTGAAATAATTTACACCAATTAAACCAAAATTAACACTTTAATTAAATAAACACAAAAATAAAAATTAACACAGTTATTCACACTACGATACTTGTCACTAAACACTTAAATCGCACTGAAATTCACTTGTAGAGCTTCGATTATATCGCGTATTCGCCTCGTAATAAGACTGACTGTCTGCGTTCCTCTGCGATCTATTTATACTCTGGTCTATGAGTTCTAGAACATTCTTGTAAAATCGACTCACCGCCTACACTGCCAAGAATATTCCAGAAGCTACTCTAGATACTCAATACTGCTACTCGCCGCTAGATGGCGTTAGTGTCTCGAACATTCTAGATTCCTGTCGAAGTTTCTCCACGTACTTCGCTAAGCGACTGACGTAATAATATGATGGGGCTATCATGGGCTGTCGTTTTATGGAAGACCCCGACAATGTTGCTGATAACTCTTAGACATGCGCGTGTAACAAAACGCGCCGTCACGTCGGTCTAGCTATCCCAGACCTTAACATATCTTTATTATCGAATAAAGATAGTTCTTTATAATCAAAAAGCATGAATTTTGATTACAGGATGCAGTAAGCCAGGCCTCAGCTTGCGTAGCGTTCCAGTTCGCGCCGCCCGGCATGGAGAAGCCGCCTCCATACTATGATAAACTCAACTCTTGGCTAGGACAGGTGCTGCAAAGGGAAGCTGAAATGGTAAGAAGACCAATTTATAGTAAACTGCGTTAACTCAGGCCAGCCTAAAGCCCGATTTACACTTCAACAAGTACAGTAGCGAGTTAACTTGCGTCATTGGGAGTTAAGTTGTTAATGTACTACTACTTAACTCGCTTTTGCCGTTCAAACTACAATAACAACTTAACTCGCCGATGACGCAAGTTAACTCGCTACTGTACTTGTTGAAGTGTAAATCGGGCTTAAGCGAAGTTATTTTTTCTTTTCTTTTCGTTACCGTATTTTGTTTTTATTACTTTATTTTGATTTTCTTTCCTTTTTTTGCTTTTCGTAACAATAACTAACTGCAGTGTATTAAAAACTAGCTTTTGCCCGCGCCTTCATTTGCGTGGGAGGGTTTTCCCGCGTAAAATCCCGATCCAATAGGAACTCCGGCATAAAAAGTAGCCTATGTCCTTCCCAGGGTCTTAAACCATTCCCACATCTAAATCGGTTTAGCGGTTTAGGCGTGAAAAGGTAACATACAGACAGACAGAGTTATTTTCGCATTTATAATATTAATATGGATTATTCGATGTCTCAATCCACAGATAAGCATAGAAGTATGCGAAACGGAAAGCCAAGGCGTGGTTCTCCGCTACTGCCCGCTAGAGGGCTCTGCGGGCGCTACCGGGGGCGCGGAGAGCGCGGAGGGCTGGGCGGCGCTACTGGACGCACAGCTACACGTGCTACACGCCACTGTGGCGCTCAGGGAACCCTTCCAGACACGTGTCGCGCACCACAACAGCCTGGCGCTCGTACACGTGCCCGGCTGGGCAGGTACGTTTTATTTTATAGTTAGTGCACATCTCTCACATAGTTATATGGTGGACATCCCACCCACACATACAAAACGTTTTGGGAATGCTTTCATTGTGCGTACGGCTAGGAGTGGAATTCTTTGCCGGAGTCTGTGTTGCCTGATCGCCATAACCTGGGAGTCTTTAAGTCAAGAGTGAATAGGTTACTTCTAGGCAAGCGTGCTTCATCTTCGACCACATCATCACTTACCATCAGGTGAAATGGTGGTCAAACGCGAGCCTATTATCAATAAAAAAAAACAATAAAGTTTTATAGAATAGAATATAATTTACACACTACTTACTGCAATATTTTTGTGTGGTAAAGTTTTTGTTTTTAACCACAGAACAGATAAAAGAGGTTAGAAAGGAAATAGTTCCTGATTTCTATGACAACGCGTGTCACCGTTTGTCTCCCACTCCCACAGCTCAACTACAAGCAAGAGGCCCGTTACGTATGCGAATTACGTACACAAATAAATTACACACACTTAAATCGAGAGCTTGCTACTGATGGTAACTCACTGTTGATAAACATGCGCCGTGCATCACGGCCAATCAGGGCAAAGGACGAAACGTCAATGGTTGAAGTAAGAGGATGCAATACATTGTAAACGGACTTGGTCATTGCGTTGATTAAGCGAGTACACATCGGGCAATGTATATTTTTTGTAACTTCTTGCAATAATGTTGTTAATGTTCGGAATTTCATAGTGATCAGAATATTTTTATGTTTTTTACAAATAAAATTGTAATTAAATATTATTTTCGACTTACTGATAGAAAGATATACCTCCTCGCTCTATACTTGCGGTCTTACTTTTTGTTTTACAGGTTATAATTGCACAACACGGCATTTTAAAGCAGAGCTTTGTGTTCCGAAGTAATCCGAAGCGCACTAAACGCGGTGAATGAATTAATCGGTCGACCTATGATTTTCGTATCATAAATGTGGCTCGCGCACCACGCCCACATTACCATTCCAACCTTATTCATCTATTCCGTGTTTTTAACTATCTATGGCCTGACTTTTTTAAATATAATAATTTTCTGCAAAATTTTCAGACCAAATTGTACTACATTTAGTAGGTATCCATTCATTACTACCGGTTGCCTCAATCCACTTTTTTATTATATATTATATTTTGACGCTATATTTGTCCTTAGTGTTAAGCCTTCCACATCGATTTTCAACCAATTTCATTGATACTTATTCACAAACGATTGTGTACCTTGTCCAGTACAACTAAGCTAGCAAGTTGTGAGTGACAAATTTTGAACTCTCGTTACAAAGAAAAAGAGAGGAAAAAAGAGGACAGTATAGACCAATTAACATAGCACAATGTAGTTACAAAAAAATATTGTAAAACAAATCTAAGACTTTACTAGTGTTCTCCCACTCACATAAAAAGCAGCTTAATAAAATATTAAAATTCAAATAAACTTGACAACCGACAACATTAGATTTCATGGAAAGTACAGAATTATAAAATGAACAATCAATTAAACAAAAAAAAAATCTGTCAAATCGGATGGATTGTGATAGGACGTGGCTAGTGTAACACTTCTAGAAGTGTAATTACTTTTTTCGAGGAGTTTCCTCGTGGATTTCCTCCGCCGTGGAGTTGGTAGAAGGTTCTGTCAGACTCGTACTCAAGGTTAATATTTCTTTTTTATGTTATTTTCATTATAATTTAGATTGATGTGCCAGACATCAATCTAAATTATAATGAAAATGTTTGAGTTTGAGTATTTGTGTGGCCTACCCAAATGTGCTTACTTTGGTATTGTTCGTCAGATCGTTGAGCTCCTTAAGTTCGAAGTTAAGCTAACAATAACTGACAAAATGCTTGCACTGTCTAGACAGGTCCGCTCAAATCTGCGTACTCCTTTCCTCAAAAGACACAACAGACATGAACCTTCATGCTTCTCATATGGTTTGACAAATACGAATAGTATGGACTTAAGAGACGTTGATCTCTGAGTTTGTTTCGGTGTTTCTTCTCAGAGTAGTCAGTTAGGAAACACCGGCCTCATCTAGCTTAACTTAAAACACAAAAAAGTGTTATTTAAGGTGTTGTAAAGGTTATAAAAGTGTTATTTATAACCAATTTACAAAATAAATATTTCATTTTATTTCTGACTGAAATTTTCCTGGTGTTCCCTCGTTCGCTTGCGTCCGGGGCGAGCGGTTATAGATATGACTTCTCCTTTCTCTAGTACTGTAATAATTCGACTAACAATGGCATTTTTCCTATAGGTCTTGGTGGAGTACGTTACGTGCCTCCAGGCTGGCAGGGCGCGTCATCTGAGGAACTGAACGCTCTCAACAGGCAGCTCGTGGACACTCTGAGGGCTACTGACGGGGCCTTCTCCTGCGGCGACGCGGATGATGGCATGGCTTGTGTCAGGTAAACATATTTGTTTTTTAAAGATTGCTTTTTTATTGTAAATGAGCCCACTTTCGAGCTCAATCTCGCCTGATGGTAAGCAAAAGATGAGGTCTACGATGGAATGAGCGAGCCCAGATGTCTGTTCATTATTGATTTAAAGGCTGAAAGGTTATAAGTGGCAGGGAACACAGAAGCCGGCAGAGAGTTCCACAACTTGGCTGTAGATACAATAAATGAGGAACAAAGCGCTTGGTGTGACAAGTATGTATGTGTATGTATGTATGTATGTCGGGCAGGTATCCGCAACTCCACGACCATGCGCGTATTTATTTTGCGTAAGAGTAGTTCCTCCAGGAAGGCGAGCAACGCCCTTGTTTTGCTTACCATTTCTCGGAAGGTACCTGGGTTGCCGAAGTATTTAGTCCTGTAATCCGCGACTACAGGGCAGCTCAGTAGCAGGTGTGCTGCTGTTTCGTCCTCCTCTATGCAGGCTCTGCAGAGTGGGCTGTCTGTGACTCCTATTACATAGAGGAGAGGTGTTTATTAAATGATCCATGACCGGTAAGGGCGGCTATCACCAGCCGCAATTGCGGTTTAGATAGTCTAAGGACTTGTTTCGACAAGCGGCCATCAAGGGTCGGGAGAGCCTCTTTGGCCTGTCTGCACTCACCATGGTCCTCCCATAGTTTGTGGTGTAGGTCTCTGGTGCGTTTACTTACCAGATGACGCAGATAACCGAAGGGGAGTGGTGCAATGGGTTCGGGTCTTATAATCGCCATACTCTCGAAGCCCCTCTAGCGAGTTCGTCCGCTGCATCGTTGCCTCGGGAGTCGCTGTGTCCTTTGATCCATTGAATGGTTATATTGTTGTGTCTACCAACCTGGTTGAGGAGATTGTGACACTCCAAGATCAGCCCGGAGTTAACTGTGTGGCTGTTCAGTGCTTGCAGGACTGCCATGCTGTCCGAAAGTATACGTATTGAGTGGTCCACAACTTCCCTGTTTATGATGGCCGAAGCTGCCAGTGAGATCCCCAGGCATTCGGCCTGAAACACTGTGTTGTAGACCCCCAATGGTCTGGCTATACGAATGTTAAGATCCTCCGAAAAGACTCCTGCACCCGTACCAGTACCTGTTTTGGAACCATCAGTGAAGACACGCACCTCAGAAGGACACAGCCCCTCGCAGCGGTGATCCTTGTACAGTTGGATTCTGTACTTTTTGTCAAAGACGATTTGTTTGGGCACCCGGTCATTAACTGCCTTCGTTATGGGGAGCTCGTTGTTGAGTTCCTCAAGCAGAGCAGTGTGCTGTTTTTCTCTCTTACCCCAGAGGTCCAGTGTTTTAAGACGCACTGCTGCCATCGTCGCTTCCTGTTGTATGAACAGATGGAGCGGCGGGAGCCCCAGCATAGCCTCCACAGCTGCTGTCGGGGTAGTTCTCATGCAGCCCGTTATCGCCACGCAGGCCAGCCTTTGCATGCGTTGCAGTTTGTTTATGGCTGTGACAAGCTTGGTGCGGGGCCACCACACCACGGCCCCGTAGACGTTGCGACAAGACGGTATATCAACCAAGTGTGGGTGGTACCCAGCTGTGCGTCTGGTAGAGCAGTAGTGAAAGGGAGATGGAGGGATCAGGTCATGGAGCTCCTGCGCACACTCCCCGAAGTACAATCTGTAGAAAACCGACAGGCAAGCAATGTTTCGCTGATGAGCCAGGCTGTGAAGCTTGTCCACCAGCGTTTCGTGGCCTATAAGCATTTTAGCTCTGCGCTCATTGTGGGTAGAATTCACATTACTAACAATCTTGTTAACCCCTCCAACTAAGCTAAATATACTTGTGTTTGGAGGGGGTTCGCGGCAATAGTATATTGAGTGGGGTTAGAACCCGCGACCTTTCGATCACAAGTCCAACACCTTTAAGCTATTGACGCTTATAATATATACCTAACATATTTTTAACATTTCCCCACACTAGGAATTTCTCCTCAATCGTGAGTGTATTTTACACACATCTAGATATAACATTCTATTCACATGACACGGATATAATATTAATTAATTTAGTATATCTATACTAATATTATAAAGCGGAAAAGTTTGTTTGTTTGTTTGTTTGCTTGAACGCGCTAATCTTCGGAAGTACTGGGTGGATTTCAAAAATTCTTTCTGATTATGATAAGCAGTTTCATGAGGAAGGCTATAGGCTATCTAACATTACGTTACTCCTCTCGGTTTACCTAAAATAAAGGTATTGGTGAAGTAAGTCGGAAGAAAATATGCCGCTTAATTACTATAATCGCGTGAGCTGGAGAAATGCTGAGATATACGTAAAGATCATGTACTACAAAAACGTAGGGTTTATGTAGATCTAAAAAAAAGTCCGCGGTACTACATATCTAACTTTTATAAATAATCCAGAATAAGGCAAATTATGTAAAGAAAATATTTAAAAAATAAGGCATGACTTTGTAGTATTATTATTATGCGGCCATATTAATATTTGCGCTCGAAAGTAATTTCATCATCAAGACAATTTTATGAAGATTATCTTTGCCTTTTACAGTATGAAAATATAAAATTAAAATTATTCAACAATTTTCTATTCACCGTCTATTCATTCATTTAGCTATTCACCGAAACGGCCGCGGCGGCCCGCGGATGCACGACGCGTCGAGCATGACTCGCGTACTCTACCACTCCGCGATAGATACCGCACTGATAGTGAACCTTATCTTGGTTTCATTTCGACTTCTTGGCTAAGAGACTTCCTATGTAAAATTGTTTCAGCTTCTTTTACGTCAGATGTGTATTTTTGTATCTATACATTTGAATATTTATATTTTACTTTCTCTTTAGTTGAATAAGTAATTTTGGTAGGGTGTTGTTTTGTTCATCCCATTTTTTTATGTCATCGTTCAGTTTAAAGGTATGTTGTAACGAGATACCGCGGCCCCGGAAGGCAAGGGCAGCTGAAGTAACTGGGTGAGCTTATAGTCAGTAGAAGTCTGACAGTCCTTCTCGCTCCACTTAGAGCGATAGAAGTCATTCGATGATTTTCCCACCCGAAAAAAGGGGTCAGAGAGACATTCAACGTTGGTATAGTTTTAAAGCGATGTTGTTAGGATTCCTTAGCCGAATAGCAAAAAAACGGAACCCTTATACTATTCATCATATCTATCTGGCCGTCTTTCCGTATGTCACAGTCATTTTATTCTGAAACTATTAAGACTACTGAGTTGAAACTTGATATATAGATGTATTCTGCAAACCGCTTTCCGATTTTTATACAAAAATAATGTAAGAAAAACATTAAGGGGAGGCTCCCCATACATGGAACTAGAACTAAAAAAATTTTTACATCAAGCCTGTACGCCTATGCGGGTGTCGGCGTCTATAGATAGATCTTTAAAAATGATATTGAGGTTCATATAATCATTTTTGTCAAAGTCAATCGTTTGAAAGTATAATACAAACATCTATGCTAGCAAGCATAGCTACGGAATTCTTCATAGGCGAGTCAATTGAAAGATATACGCTTCCAAAGTGGTAAAATGTGTTTCATCCCCCACCCCCCTCTTACTTTTATAATAATGGAGTCAAAAACCAAAACAAAATATATGCTGTAGATCTTAATAAAAATTTCAATTAAAATTGGTTTGAACGAGATCGGGTCAGCAGTTTTTGAGATATAGCACATTTTATAAAACCGCAAATATTACTTTGTGTTTCATACAAACACTATGAAAAACAAAATTATTTGGCGTAGTTACTACGGAACCCTTCATGGGCGAGTCTGACTCGCAATTGGCCAAATTTTTTTTCATATGGTCAATTACATGTTGCTTTATCTAGATCCGGATTCATCATGCAGAGAAAACCAATAGGTACATACTAAGACCAAAAAAATATATACCGAAATACTCTAAATGTATTCTTGACAATATAATTAAATTAAACTATATTTACTTCGCGATTCTCTATCCAGTGTGAATTAGATTGACGCATAAAATTACACATTAATAATAGTAGTAGGATTATACGCAGGTGAAACCGCGGGGCACAGCTAGTACTAAATAAATGTGACGATACGTTTGGAGCAATGGTTGAACGATTCGCTTCGATTTGTATGGCGTACAAATACTTGTACACCTTACAATGTACACCGTGACTTTAATTATCTTACAGCTGGCCCACTCAATGTGTCATAATAATGCATAATATTTAAATTTTTATATTATCAAAATCTCATAAATACCATTTTTTTTTCATATACGTTTACCACTCATTGGATATATTGTGTGTATACTTGGTGTATACACAGATAAAAATAATAAAACTAGTGCGCAATAGGTGGTCTTATCACACAAGGCTATCATATCACTAGGTTATAGTTTATAGTTAGTTATTATACTTATATCTATATTTTTTCTATGGGCCTTAGTAGCCTGAAATAAAAATAACAATTAATTGCCTCGATATTCCACCGCAAGCCCAAAGCGTCTGGGCACGCCGCAATTGCGGCGGTAAGACCCCTCTTTGAGGAGTGGCTAGATCGGCGTCACGGCGTCCTGACCTACCGCATGACGCAGGTCCTCACCGGACACGGAAGTTTCGGGAGGTACCTGTGTCTGATGGGTAAGGAAGAGACGCCTGGGTGTCACCACTGCGAGGGTCACCCTGAGGACACAGTCGAGCACACGGTGCAGGACTGCCCAGCTTGGGCAGAGCACCGACGTGTCCTCACGGCGACAATAGGCGGAGACCTCTCGCGCCCGGCCTTGGTCGAGGCCATGCTGCGGGGCGAGAGGGAGTGGGAAGCGGTCGCCTCCTTCTGCGAAGCTTTCATGCTTTCGAAGGAGGAGGCGGGCCGCGTGAGGGAGAGGATGGCGTCCTCCCTCCAGCCCAGCCGCAGTGGTAGACGCCCACGGCGTCGGACGTCGGCCGACGATCTCCGGCCACCGTAGGCGCGGGCATGCGGACAGCGAGTAAAGGGCAACTCGCTGTCCGACCATGGACCATGCCCGGGTCGACGGCGCGTCGTGTTCCACGCGCGCCTCAAAGAGCGTCAGCAACATGACGAGGCCCCCCTCTGCAGAGGGCCGAAGCCCGCCGGGGTCGTGGGACTCATCCCGTTACCGTGGCCCCGGTATGTAAAGGGTTATTGAAGGAACACCGTGGATTTTAGTCAGTAAAAGTCTGACAGTCCCTCCCACCCTGCCCGGAGTGGGAGGACTTATTTGATAATTTTACCACATTAAAAAAAAAAAAAAAAAAGCCCAAAGCGTCTGATATTTCTCTCTGAGATTCTCTATCTAGAGCTATGGGGAAGCATTATTGATCTAATCTGTATGTATTTCGCCTTTTGTTTATGTATATGTCGTCTGTACTACAGATAAAAAAAATATAGGTAGATTTTTGATGAACCATTAATTGTATTAGTTAGTGTATTAATAAGATCTCGTGTAAATATGTATCCAAAGTTTACACTAATAAAATGAATTGAAACGAATTGAATAGAATCTTTACTTATATTCTAGTTTATACTTCCTTGCAAGACGTACTGATATCATAAATGCGAGAGTTAATGTATGGATAGATGTTTGTTTCTCAAACACAATAAAAATAAAATATTTGGATTGATAGATTATAGTCTGTAATAGCACACATGCATTTTATCTTTTTTTTTATTGATAATAGGTTCGCGTTTGACCCATCTCACCTGATGGTAAGTGTTGATGTGGTCGAAGATGGAGCACGCTTACCTAGAAGTAACCTGTTCACCAGAAAGTGGCTATTATATCTCTGAGAAAATGTGTGATTTTTCACGCGAACCAAGTCACGGGCTACAATTAGTCATGACGTACATTCTCTAATTATGATAGTTGTTAATCTTTTCGTAATCTATGGATCGAACATGAAGTATGGAAAAAAATATCTACCAACAGCATACCCGTTCAAATTCTTCTAAAAGCCCTGTGAAAAGTTGTTGATTTCTAATTATACTCTCTTAAAAATGTCAATGTTATATGTAATTTTACATATTTGTGTTTGCGTTTTCTGTTTTAGAATTATACAACGTGTAATTTAAAGGGTATATTCATACCAAGTGCATGGCTTCTTTGGATGATAACAAACGATATGGCAAGGGTTTTGTAATCCTAAGTCTACGTGTGTAGAACTTATTATAAATACCAATACACTGATACCAGAGACAGAATTTTTCAAATTAAGAAGAACGAAGAAAATTATCGTGTTATTGGGAAGTGACGTGGAAAGTTATTGACCCTCGTAGTGCTGTGACATGTTTGTTATGATTGGTATTCAAGAAATATATGAAACTAGGGCATCCAATCCCGGAATACCGAGATCTCGGTATTGTGGGATCCCGCGTCATTTTCCAATCCCGCGTGATGCGGGATTACGGGCGCGGGATCCGCGGGATTTGCGGGACTGAAAAAAGCATGTATACGACCACTCGCGAGCGCAATCGCTCGGTGACTGGCGGCCGGCAGTGTTGCAAACAACGCGGGGGCCAATGTCGCCCGTTTTTTACAGCTTATGTAGCCTAATATAGCCGAATTTCAGTCAGTGGTAGCCTAAAATATCAGTAAAGTTTTTTATTCAGTATTTGTTACTGTTTTTTGTTAAGAAAAAAAAACGGTGTAATTTATTACGTAAATATTCGTGGAGTTAGTTGATTAATTCATTGTTTTATTTGCCTTATATAAATGTGAATATTTTCAATATGCGGGATCCCGCAAATACCGAGATCCCGCGGGATTGAAAATTCGTAGTCCCGCAAATACCGAGATTGAATTCAAGCTGCGGGATTGGACGCCCTATATGAAACCGATAATTTGGTATCAATTCTTTGAGTCAGTTATTTTGAGCTGAAACTGTGCATAGAGACTCCATACCAGATGTTGTCTTCAGCCCTTTTGAATAGATATGGGGTTTCCGTTACACATTGTATATTAGAATGTTATTAGTGTAATATATTATTAAGTATACCCTTTTTCTGCTGGTGGGTACTATGTCGTTCACAGTTTTAATATCACATGTTCCTATACATGGAGACCTGTAATAGGCTGTCAAATTTTTACTTTTCCCCATAGGGCCATTGTCTGCCGGGATTGTTCTAAAGAGATATCGCGGCCCTGAAACGTAAGGGCAGCTACAGGAACAGGGTGGGTTTTTAGTCAGTAGAAGTCTGACACTCCTTTCCGCTCCACCCAGAGCGAAAGAAGTCATTCGATGATTTTCCAACCCAAATAAAATCTCTCATTTTTCTACATTATTGTATTTAGTTCTTGTTATCCCATGTAAATAAATAAATAATAAAATAGAATTGTTGTGGAACTCTCTGCCGTCTTCTGTTTCCTACCAGTTATATCTATACTAATATTATAAAGCGGAAAAGTTTGTTTGTTTGTTTGCTTGAACGCGCTAATCTTCTAAAGTACTGGGTGGATTTGGATGAAATTTGGTATGGAAGTAGCTTGAAGCTTGAGGAAGGTTATAGGCTACTTTTTACACGACTGCAAAAAAGGAGAGTTATGTTTTTACCGTGATAGAATCCACGGGAGCGAAGCCCAGCGTGAGTACTAGTATATATATATATATATATAACCGTTCAGCTTTTAAAGCAAAAGTGAACAGGCATCTTTTGGGCTCGCTAGTTCCATCGTAGACCTCATCTATCGCTTACCATCAGGCAAGATCGAGATCAAAAGTGGGCTCATTAAAAAAAAATCCATTAAAAAGTCAAAACACGTACAGTAGTACCCAACTGATATGGCTTACCGATGTACCTGCGCAGAAAATGAATTTTCAAAGCGCGGGAGATGCTACTGACCAATCGGCACGCTCCACGCACCGTGCTTCTTTTTCCTTTACCGCTATTGGTCGGCAGCTGCCGCCATGTTAGCGCGCGACGCGTGACGCGTGAGTGAGACGGAACTAACAGCTGCAGTGTATTATGAACCTTATAGTAGTGATCTAAGGTTGATTGTAAGTTAAGTGTTCTTTCGTTAATCTTCGGGGCCATACTTTATTTTCTGTGCGAACGAAGATTCACGACGTGCCTTTCAGTTGGGTACTACTGTACCTAATACTACTATCGTTTTTAGGTTCGGCATGGTGACTGAAGACACAGATGTTGATGAGTTGCTCGACCTCGTGATATCGGCCGGCAAGGAGGTCGAGGAGAGTAGCCGAGCGCTCACGAACATGACCGAAGTCCTGAAAAAAGGTTAGTGGGTACACCCGAGTATACGTTTTTAAGCTAACATGGTCACTAACAGTATCATTATAACTTGAAACGGGATATTTACCATGTCGACGGTCTAAAAAGCTGTCTCCAACTGCCTAAACTCCATTTGAGTGGATTTTACAGGAGCATATTATTTTGTTAATTTGTTGGAATATTTCAACATATTGATGAATTTAAGGGTATTAAATTTGTTCTTTAAATTTCCCTTAAATTCATTAACACGTTGAAATATTTGAAATGAAATGAAATATTTATTTTGTAAATTGGTTATAAATAACACTTTTATACGTCATGTTTTTTTGCGTGTTAAGTTTGGCTAGATGAGGCCGGTATTTTCTAACTGACTACTCTGAGAAGAAACACCGAAACAAACTCAGAGGTCAAAGTCTCTTTTAAAGTCTATTTGTATTTTAATATGAGAAACATGTAGGTTCATGTCTATGGTATTCTTTTAAGGAAATAACCACGCAAATTTGAGCGGACCTGTCCAGACAGTGCAAGCATTTGTCAGTTATCGTGTAGCTCAACTTAGAACTTAAGGAGCTCAACAATTTGACAAAAAATACCAAAGGACATTTGGGTAGGCCACACAAGTACTGAAACTGCTTGACGTCATTAAATAAATTATAGTGAAAGTAAAAACAACGAAGAAAGAATAACCTACATTGTCCTCACATTAATAATAATGAAATAATTATATTAAAAAAAAACATAATAAATAGGTATATACAATACTTAACAAAACAAATATTTTAATCAATAAAAAATAAATTAACTATCAAAATTTAAAAAATATAAAAGGCTCACGTACTATACGGCCGACGGATCTTGGCGAGTGTGAACATAGGCTCTGCGAACTTTAGCGCATGTACACTCGTGAAGAAAACTGTTACTACCATTTTTTTATAAACCTATGTACTAATAAAATTTCCCTAATACAGTGACGAAGTACAAATAAAATAAATATCAAAAAACATCGAGAAAGAAGACTCCAAAATTATTATATAAATTAAAAATTCAATTTCTAAACCTCACCTTTCGATAATGGCAAATTTTAATCACGAACACACACAATATTAATTACACTTAATAGTTACTTTTTAGGGTTCCGCAGCCGAATGGCAAAAAACGGAACCCTTATAGTTTCGACATGTCTGTCCGTCTGTCTGTCTGTCCGTCCATCCGTATGTCACAGCCATTTTATTCCGAAACTATTAGGACTATACATGTAAAACTTGGTAGATAGATGTATTCTGTGAACCGCTTTCCGATTTTAAGAGAAAATTTGAAAAATATTTAAAATAAAGGGGGCTCCCCATACATGGAACTGAAACCGAAAATATTTTTTTTCATGAAACCTATACGTGTGTGGTATCTATAGACAGGTCTTTAAAAATTACATTAAGGTTTCTAAAATGACTTTTTCATAAAGATAATCGTTTAACAGATATACGCTTCCAAAGTGGTAAAATGTGTGGTGCCCCCCCCCTCTAACTTCTATAATAATGAAGTGAAAAATCTAAAAAAACCATATGTTGTAGATCTTAATGTAAACTTTCAACCAAAATTGGGTTGAACGAGATCGAGTCGGCAGTTTTTGAGATACAGAATATTTTCTAAAACCGCAAATATAACTTTAATATATATATATATATATATAATATATTTAGTAATAAATACTATGAAAAACAAAGTTATTTGGCGTAGTTGTAAAAATTGTAAATAAGCTAGTTTTAAGAAATTTTTAAGGTTTTTTTTTTCAATTAAAATTATTAAGTATATTATATTTATTATAGTTACCACGGAACCCTTCATGTGCGAGTCCGACTCGCACTTGGCCAATTTTTTATATATTTACACTTAATAATACTTAATCACTGTCACTGAGGGGGGAAATCCCTAACATAAAATCGTCGATCCCTTGCGTACCATGTGAGGTACTTGGCATAGGTTCATCATCGTAATCGTCGCTCTCACTTTCAGACTCACTTTCCGAATCTGAAGCTGTATTAATGATGATTTCTTGTTCCGTCATTTCGTCAATAATGTGGTCGCTCTTTCTATATTCATCTTCGACCTCTTGCACTTTTCTGCATAAAACTTTCAATTCTTCCGGACCCATTAAATTTACTTTTTCCTGTATGAGCTCCATTGTCCAGGTTACATTCCAGTCGACGTTTTTAGCGGCTACGTGCCCTTTAATGGCAGCCCACGCCATCTCGATGGGGTTTAAATCGAGATGATATGGGGGTAAACGAAGGACATCATGGTTGTTTTTTTTTGAACATTTCATCTATTACGTATTTCTTATGCACGTCTTTGTTTTTTTTTTATTAGATCGTAAAGTTGAGGTTTACACATTTCCTTTTCATAGGGTATACCCCTTTCTACTAACCACGATTGCATTTTTGCATTCTTGTCATTAGTTGTAGGGGCAGGATTCATGAGTTTGTTGTGGTATGGAGCATAGTCGATAACCACCACCGAGTTAGGGGTCAAATTTGGAATCAGTTGGGTCCATAACCATTTCTCGTAATTTGTGAAATTCATGTCATCATGATAGTCTCCAGTTTTGCTTCCAGATTTAAACATTAGTAGGGCGTTCGGAACAAATCCTGCTTCTGATCCGCTGACCTTTTGATATCGGGCGCTTTAGTCCTTGAGCGGAACCATCTGACCACGCTTTACCTTTTGTATGTGATGAGCATAGATCGGAATAGGTAGAGCTGTTTTATGTACTTGCCATAGGTTAGAATAATATGGATATTTTCCTCGAGTCCCGGGATTTGGTTTTTAAGTAGTAAAATCATAAAAAAACTATTCTCGCCTTCGGGACTAATGAAAGACTACACTTCCTTTCTGACGGGTAAATATAAGAAGGACGAGATTAAGGATAGTATAATAAATAGATAAACTTGATTCATTAAACCACATATATTTATTTCCGTAACAATTTCTGTTTTTTACTGATAATAGGCTCGCGTTTGACCACCATCTCACCTAATGGTAAGTGATGATGATGTCGAAGATGGAGCACGCTCAATAACAATCATTCAAACATTTTTGTCCTGAAGTTGTACAAAAACATTTACAGTTGTAAAATTTACAACCTTGCTCATGCGCTTATTGGTTTACTTAAACCATTTTTATACATATTGATAAAAATAATGAAATTCAATAAAATCCCGTAGTATCAGTCAGAATCCCGTGGAATATCCATATTAAGATCAATGGTTGCGGTCAATGAACCTAAATAGCTCTACCTATTCCGATCACTGGTGATGAGTGAGCATATGACTCATCAGTGAACACAACTGGTCGCCCTTCATCCCTGTATTTTTTCATTGCTTTCAAGTACAAAATCCTTTTCAGGCGAATGTCGGTCTTCTCTATAAGAACCATTCTATTAGTTTCGGTCTTAACGCCACTTGAAACCCAAGTTTTTGACTATTGTCTTTAAGCTCGTTTTACCACCTTGAAATTTATATCCCGTTTGAGTTTGGCTAGTAATTTGATTATGGTCGGCATTTCTTTTTCGGTTTTGTGGAAGTTATGTATGCATCTTTTTATTACACCTTGGTCAAAATTATCTATATCAGTAATAGGTTTTGATCTAGGCCTTTTTTTACCAGGCGTACGGAATACCGAAAGTAAACCCGAAACATTACCTTCAGTTGCAATCCGCTGTATTGTGCGTCGGGACACTCCAGTTGCGTTAGCAACTCTTAAATAAACGTTGTACTCATCTTTTACACCCTCTTCTTTTTCTTTTTTCATATACCGCATTAAATCAAATAAATTTTCTTTGTTGGCGATTTAAAACCCTATTGTGCTTTGGTATATTTAACTAATAATATAAGTGCCAACTGACACTTGCACAAAATAACACAATAACTTAACAACAATAATAAAAATTAACGAAAGTAACAACGAAAAGTTTTGTAACCGACTGCACTTAAGACAGAGATAGCGACACGAACACGACACCGATGCTAACGTGTGACTGAGACATATTACCGTGTACCAAATATTGCCGAATAAGCACGAAGCTTTACGAACTAACCAAAAAGGGATGTCCAATTGGCTTGCCTGAGGGTGTTGTTTAATCGATTTTCTTCAAATCGATTGAAATCAAATCACAAAAATATATTTATTTTCAATGTTATATTGAGGTTTTGAGATTTTCTCAAACAGTCGTTAATAGATAATTGATATTCAAGTAAATCACGACTTTCAATTGAGAAAATACTTTCTTTTAGGTTTTCTTTTTTTAATAATGTCGAAATCTCTTTTATTAACGACAAAATTCACTATGTTTGTAAACCTTATTTCGTTTAATATATTCTATAAACAAAAATTAATAAATTCTAACTAAAACTATCGATTGCGATATTTGATCGATTAAAGGGTCTATTGTATTTACATAAGGTCAATCTCTAGCCTAGATCACCGCCCCCCGCACGTCGTCATTTGGTTCCTAAAAAGAGTTACTACGCAACCTTCTGCGCGAAGAAGAGTCGCCAAGAACCGTCGGCCGCACAGTATATCACTGGAGCAGCTCATTCACAAGCCTTCTTGTTCTCAATATAATCTTTAACTGTGTAAAAAGCTTTCTGACATAGCTTACGTTTTATAAATAACTAGCTTCTGCCCACGACTTCGTCCGCGTGGACAAAAAATCCCCCGATTTTGAAACATTCTTCATTAATGCTCCGCTCCTATTGGTCTTAGCGTGATGATATATAGCCTATAGCCTTCCTCGATAAATGAGCTATCTAACACTGAAAGAATTTTTCAAATCAGAACCGTAGTTCCTGAGATTAGCGCGTTCAAGCAAACAAACAAACAAACTCTTCAGCTTTATAATATTATAGTATAGATTTGAATTTAATAATACTTAGTTCTTGAATATGGCTAGGAATTTTATTATAAAAACGTATACATTGGCATCTAAACGAGCCACCTTTTTTAACCTTGTTTTAGGAATGACATGTGTCTTTGTTCCTCGTATTTACACTATGAATATCACTGTATTTTTTAAACATGTTAATATTTTTGTGTGCATACAAGAGATTCTCATAAATATACTGAGATGGCACAGTCATAATATTAATCTCTTTGAATTTGTCTCTTAAGGAGTGCTTAGGACTTAATTTACAAATTGCACGAATGGCCCTTTTTTGTAATACAAATATTGTGTGAATGTCGGCGGCATTTCCCCAAAGTAAAATTCACTGTGAAAGTAACTAGACTAAACGTGCTGTTTCGATATCAGTAAATCCACGTATTTTTCTAACGGCAAAAGCTAAGTTCTGCAAACTTAGCTTTTTTGACAATTTATCTATATGAGGGCCCCACTGAAGCTTCGCATCCAAAGTTATGCCCAAGAATACTGTGGTATCTTCTGGTTTCAATATTTCGCCCCTTATTGATACACTAGTATTCACTTGTCTAACATGAGGTAACGTAAATTTTAGGCATTTGGTTTTTTCTCATTAAGAAGAAGATTATTAACATTAAACCAGCTAACTACAGTTGCAAGGGCTCTTCACTTTCGTTTACTTCTTCAGTAACCTGCTGTTGACGTTTGATTTTAAATAAAAGAGAAGTATCGTCAGCGAATAACAAATGTCATGATTTTTGATCAGGTACGGCAAATCATTTATATAAATAAGAAACAAAAAGGAACCTAAAATTGAGCCTTGGGGGACCCCCATCTTGACCACAGATCCCGGCGATCTTTTGCCGTTCACATCGACTCTGAATCCTTTCACTCAAGTATGAGGTTAAAAGATTCAGAGAGGTGTCCCGGAATCCGTAGTGGTGCAGTTTCCTGATTAATGTCTCATGGGGAACACAGTCAAATGCCTTAGACAAATCGCAAAAAATGCCCAACGCATCGCACTTATGTTCCCATGCATTATAAATGTATCCTAAAAGTTCAACACTGGCATCAGGTGTTGAACGACATTGTTGGCATTAAAATAATTTTCTCAAAAATTTTATTGAAAGTGGGCAGTATAGAAATAGCTCTATAATTAGTAGGGTCAGATGTACTACCCGATTTAAATAGTGGGATTATTTTACTATATTTCATTAAATCAGGAATCTCACCGCAATCAATACAATTATTAAATATAACATCTAATGTAGGAGCAATAATGTGTATAATGGACTTAGTAACATCAACAGAATTACCCCACAGGTCTGCAGTCTTTTTAATATTCAAAGAATTAAAAGTTTTAATGATGTCATTAGAAGTAACATATTGGAATTTAAACTCTGAACTACAAACTAGAACATTTTTTTTAAGTAATGTTTCTGCAGGAATGGGAGATGATTTAAGCGACTTGGTAATGAAAATATTGCAATCGTGTGTCGATCGATATGTATTTATTGTTTCGGGTTTCCGATATTTCGGCACAGTAAAAACCGTAAAGGTGCCCAAAAAAATTTGTGATTGGGCACGGTGAGATTTGTGTGTCGGGAACAGAATCGAGTTTTGAGTGATACCTATATGTGACAGTGGTAGTGGTGTCGAACACAAAAAACGAACGAGAAAGAGGGTAGACCGATTCTTCTGCTCATAAACGTCCACCCGCAATGACTTTAGTTCATCCGTGATCATGGCGCTTGCAACAGTGCCGAAATAACGGAAAATCGAAACAATGAATCTACTTGGTAAATAGACAAAAACATTTATTTATTTTTTGGTTGTTCGTCGGCTTGCCTCGCTTACAAACGATACAATCTAATCGCACTCAAAGATATATGTTCGGGCTGTAAATCCATTTGTCAGCAACTTTTTGATACCAAAATGTGAATGCGAGTGTGAAAACTAAATTTTTAACCAAAAAAGTTTAGTAGGTTGACCCTTTTTACGCGACGCAAAAGAGAGAAATGTGTTTTTGCACTTCTTTTTGTGCCTCAACCACGAAGTTTCGTAACTGCACATAGCGAAGTTTTCATTTTCATGGCTTAGTTTTCCAATAAAGTTTATATTCACGCAAAATATTAACCAACACCCTTCCATTAGGTATCGAAGAAGCACAAGCGGACATAGAGCGCGAAAACGCAGAACGTTTATGGCAAGAGGGCCTCCTACGACGGGTGCCCGTGGTGGGGCGCGTGGTGGAGTGGTGGGCCCCCGCCGCCGTGCCGCCGCCCTCCGGCCGCCGCCTGCACCTCGCGCACGGCACGCTGCAGACCACTGACGACGTCATCAGGTAACGTACACTAGCAGGGCCCCTGGTGGAGTGGTGGGCCCCCGCCGCCGTGCCGCCGCCCTCCGGCCGCCGCCTGCACCTCGCGCACGGCACGCTGCAGACCACTGACGACGTCATCAGGTAACGTACACTAGCAGGGCCCCTGGTGGAGTGGTGGGCCCCCGCCGCCGTGCCGCCGCCCTCCGGCCGCCGCCTGCACCTCGCGCACGGCACGCTGCAAACCACTGACGACGTCATCAGGTAACGTACACTAGCAGGGCCCCTGGTGGAGCGGTGGGCCACCGCCGCCGTGCCGCCGCCCTCCGGCCGCCGCCTGAACCTCGCGCACGGCACGCTGCAGACCACTGACGACGTCATCAGGTAACGTACACTAGCAGGGCCCCTGGTGGAGTGGTGGGCCCCCGCCGCCGTGCCGCCGCCCTCCGGCCGCCGCCTGCACCTTGCGCACGGCACGCTGCAGACCACTGACGACGTCATCAGGTAACGTACACTAGCAGGGCCCCTGGTGGAGTGGTGGGCCCCCGCCGCCGTGCCGCCGCCCTCCGGCCGCCGCCTGCACCTCGCGCACGGCACGCTGCAGACCACTGACGACGTCATCAGGTAACGTACACTAGCAGGGCCCCTGGTGGAGTGGTGGGCCCCCGCCGCCGTGCCGCCGCCCTCCGGCCGCCGCCTGCACCTCGCGTACGGCACGCTGCAGACCACTGACGACGTCATCAGGTAACGTACACTAGCAGGGCCCCTGGTGGAGTGGTGGGCCCCCGCCGCCGTGCCGCCGCCCTCCGGCCGCCGCCTGCACCTCGCGCACGGCACGCTGCAGACCACTGACGACGTCATCAGGTAACGTACACTAGCAGGGCCCCTGGTGGAGCGGTGGGCCCCCGCCGCCGTGCCGCCGCCCTCCGGCCGCCGCCTGCATCTCGCGCACGGCACGCTGCAGACAACTGACGACGTCATCAGGTAACGTACACTAGCAGGGCCCCTGGTGGAGTGGTGGGCCCCCGCCGCCGTGCCGCCGCCCTCCGGCCGCCGCCTGCACCTCGCGCACGGCACGCTGCAGACCACTGACGACGTCATCAGGTAACGTACACTAGCAGGGCCCCTGGTGGAGTGGTGGGCCCCCGCCGCCGTGCCGCCGCCCTCCGGCCGCCGCCTGCACCTCGCGCACGGCACGCTGCAGACCACTGACGACGTCATCAGGTAACGTACACTAGCAGGGCCCCTGGTGGAGTGGTGGGCCCCCGCCGCCGTGCCGCCGCCCTCCGGCCGCCGCCTGCACCTCGCGCACGGCACGCTGCAGACCACTGACGACGTCATCAGGTAACGTACACTAGCATTGCCCCTGGTGGAGTGGTGGGCCCCCGCCGCCGTGCCGCCGCCCTCCGGCCGCCGCCTGCACCTCGCGCACGGCACGCTGCAGACCACTGACGACGTCATCAGGTAACGTACACTAGCAGGGCCCCTGGTGGAGTGGTGGGCCCCCGCCGCCGTGCCGCCGCCCTCCGGCCGCCGCCTGCACCTCGCGCACGGCACGCTGCAGACCACTGACGACGTCATCAGGTAACGTACACTAGCATTGCCCCTGGTGGAGTGGTGGGACCCCCGCTTTACAGTATAGTAAACAGACCTTTCTGCTTTCTGTTTGAAAAGAAGTTCTAGATAGACGATAGAAAACGGGTCAATACTTATAAGTATTGACACGATTTCTATCAGATCTTTGACAACTAATACATTAATGTAAGAGTTGTCAAAGATCTACAAATGACTGCAAGAACCGACGTCTTTCCTAGCTACAGCTGACCAAAGTATCTCTTTGGAGCATAAAGCAGTCGACAACTAACACTTGTTATAGCCCTAAAAAGTCCAAACCTGATCACTGATATTTTGGAAGTTTTCGATTATTTACATCATAAAAACTTTTTTGCAAAAAATAAAACCGACTTCCATATCAAAACACTACAAAGCCAAAAATAATTTTAATTTCGGTAGTCGGTGTTATTAGTTTTTTATTTTCTTTTTTTCCACACCGCCTTCCGAAATTAAAATTATTTTTGGCTTTGTAGTGTTTTGATATGGAAGTCGGTTTTATTTTTTGCAAAAAAGTTTTTATTTTCGCGCTTTTTAGTGGGTCAGTGAATTTTCCAAATCGGTTCGTAAATGACGGAGTTACGCGCGAACAAAAAACGCAATGCAGAGTAGACGAAAAGATCATCAACATAAATATTTTTTTTAGACTTTTGTAGATTTTTCAGAAACGGCTTGTCCGATTTCGATAAAATTTTCATGGGACCATTTGGAAAGTATACCCTTTTCAACAAAAAAAAAATTCAATTCGGTTGGCAAGCGACGGAGTTATGCCCGAACAAACATAAAAAAAAAAAAAAACAAACATCCGAATTGAGAACCTCCTCCTTTTTTAGAAGTCGGTTAAAAAGACCTTGATCATGTTTAACAGTAGGTACTTATCGGTGTACTTATCTCTTTCAGGAACGTCCAAAATAAGAGCAATTCTGAGCCAGCGCGCGCGCACTCTCCCATGAGACAAACGCAAAACGCACTCCAATAGCTATTCCTGTAAGCTTATATCTGTATACGCTATGCCAAAACATTGGCCCAATGATTGTCGACATGTGCCCAACATTGGTATCGGCACGATGCTGAGAGGTTGGCCAAACGTTGGCCAAACTGTGACACACGTCCAAGTTCGCTGCAAGATTGCTCGACTTTAACTCTGCAATCGAACACGAAAACTGCAATCTACTAACTCTGCAAAGTCAGTTTAACTGACTTTATACCAAAGATTGCGTATTAGTGGCTTACAAACACTAAAAAAACTATTAACATTATTTATGTATTTGCATTGTAAATTGCTGCAGATCTCAAAAAGAAACAAAAATATTATTTTAGATTTTATTAAAATTTTTGTTGACTCATTGCAGAGTTATTTCGGCGACTCTGTAAGTTGAATAAAGTATTATGGTAAACATCGGCTAAAGCCAGTGTGTTCAGTCAGTTATAATTTAAATTCGAAACGGCGTAAAAATATAATATGAAAATAAAATATTCGAACTTATTAAGTTAGTTTTTAGTATTAAGAACCTTATAAGGGCTATATTACATGCTTGTATAAACGCCTTAATCATAGTGATGTGTAAATGATATAAGAAAACTTATAGTTTGGACCGCATTGAATGTACGACTTAGCGTTAAAATAAGAACTTCCTTATCAAAGAAGTTCTTAGGAGTTTTTAATCTTCTGTCTTAATAACATTTATGTTTGGTATCATATTTTAATGCGGTCCTATCTATAGATAACCATTGTATTATAATGCGTCCGTCATTAATCAATGTTCAAACCAGTTTCGAAGCCTTTTAGCCTGAACTGAATTGATAAGCTTGATAGAGAAACTAAACCAACAACTTTGGGTGAAAACAAGAAAACTGGATAATTCCAGTTTATCTGATTGTGGGAAGCGTTATTTTGAATAAGATACAGCGAAGGTATACTATAGATTATGACCAGAGGTCGGAATTAGGCAGAGTTATTTATTAAATTAATTAATCTACCCCAATCTGTCAAATTTCATCAATCGCACATTAACCTTCCACTATTGTGATAAGGTTGAAAATCTATTAAAGAAATTTGACAGATTGAGGTAGGTTGATGTACTGGCGTCTGTACTTGCATCGGAATGTTGATATTAATATGGATCTTCCCGGGATTTCTAATAGACAATCCCGTGTGACCAACAATATTACAAATAAATAATAATAAAAACCTCAGAGATAGATAAGACAAATAAAACAAAGATAATTAAACAATTTTTATTAGTATTAAATTCACAATACAAATTATTAATAGTCTTAAGCAAATTCTCATACTTCGCCTTTTTTTATAAATTGTGTAAAAGTAAATAACTTTATATACAGGGTGACTCATATTCATTCTCATCCCGTGATTTATTTATTTAATAAATTACGGGATTTTTCTGCTCTTCAAAAATAATCCCGGGATTTAGGGCATATCCACTTTATTCTTTCATTGTATAAATCAGTGTAAGTACATAAATAACTCCACCTAATTCCGACCACTGATTATGACCCATTCCCTCTCAAAGAGAGGCATGTGCCCTAGCAGTGGACACGTTATATACATTCGCAGGTATAAATAAGTAATTACAATGTGAACATTCGCTTTGTAAATAACGCCCTTCACTGCCAAAGATAGATAAAAGATCCATCAAAAGTCTGATCCATTAATGCAATTATATTTTCACCCTTATTCCCAAACAATAAGAACGTTATTTCTATATCAAGCTTCATTGTAGCGCTGTAATAAATTGTAGCTTTTCTATGAATATGTCTAACATTAATTGTACCTATAAGTATGTAATGTATAACAACGGTCCAGTAGATGATCCTAGGTTAATATTAATGGCAATATTAGACTTGTACAAAGGTTCAAACTTAATTAACTTGTGGTTTAAGTTGCATTTTAATTTGAGACGGAATCTTCAAGCTTAAACTGAGTAGATCCGATATGCCGTCAATTTCCAAAGTCAATTCCATACAACATTTATGTTTCTCACAAAATAAAATGCATTTTGGTATTTCTTTTATTTAACTTATTAATCCCCAAAATTGTTAGAATAAGATACGTTTCATAAGATATTTTAATATCACAATAGGTATAAGAACTAGTAAAGTTTAAATATTGCGCGGTGATTTTAATGAGGTATGCACACGACAGCTGATAATGAACCTTGGCACCTAAATTATTAGGTTGATTATCGGAAATAATAATTAACATAGTGTGTAATCCCGATTTTAACACGGCAACATGTAGTGAGATTGGATGACCCTATGGGGTAATATTCTATTCCTAGTTAACGCCAGTTTTTATTTAAGTTCCTGGTAATTTAAAAATAGCCGACAGTTTCATAGAAAGAACGATTTGAATGATACGGAAGTGATATTGCAATGGCGTTTGGTACTCGAGTGAATGATTTAGTCATCCGAGGCTAATGTGTTCAAAGGGCTATGAGATTTTGGCCCATCATTTTAATTAAATTTGAAATAAGATATATTAATATTATAAAGAGGTAAAGTTTGTTTGTACGTAACATTTTTGGAACTAATGATCCAATTCTAAAAATCTTTCTTTGGTAGTAAAGTGCGTTACTGGTGAGTTCTAAAGGCTATAAATGATTTCGAAATCCAAGCAGCATTTCAAACTTTATTGTTTTACTTAACTAAACTGCAAATTAAAATAAAACACATAAAAATTCATCCTTAACCGCTCTCGGCTGGTAACGTACCATTTTTATCTTCGTGTAAACTTCAAACAAAGTAAAAAGAACAGAAAACAAATACAAAATGTGCCTATGTTGTTTTACAGTAGTGTTGCGTTTGCTGAAATAAATCATGGTGCGTTAAAAAACTTAAATAATGTATGTCGCAGTCATTTACTAAGGATCCATAAAATTCTGATAGCATTCGTGAAATGAAACTAATTACGTAGCATAGATCTCTGTGAAACGAAAAATCGGAACGGAGATTCGGATAAAAAGAAATGGTAACGATATAATTGTTTCATTTGCGCAAAAGGGGTAAAATCCTATTATTTTTAAATAAATTATGCCGATTTTGAAATAAACTGCATGACTACATATCCTTGTGGATACAGTAGCCGCAAATGACGATATTTTTCATAACTCAAAATGCTGGTTTTTGGACTAGCACCGTTCAGCAGTCGCCATCGAACGTAACGTCGTCATAATTTAAATATTTATCGTTACAAAGTTATTATCGTATACCCAATTGTTTTACAATTTTAATCTAAGACTACCAATGTTCTTAGCCTTTAATAAAGTCTAAAGTCAGTGTATCGGCTGTCAATTATATTCATTTTAGGCCCGTGAGCCCTTTCGGCCCACACTCTGAAGACACACACACTCCGGCGTACACACACCCACAGACACACCCTAACACACATCCACACACGCGCAGACACACACATATGGTGTTGCTCCATGGAGGTAGGAAACGAATACAAAATTTGAAAGCGTTTTTACTTGACAGTTTCAAATTCATAAATTTCCCAGCAGATAGACTGACCTTATATTTCAATAAGTCTTTAAAAACAAAGGGTTATTATTATGTATAATTCCCACAACGCACATTAAGTTTATTGCCATATTTAATATAGGTTTAAGAATCAAATCAACCAACATTTCAAAGAAAGATAAAGAATAAAAGGGCGCACTTAATCTTTGGTTAAGTGTGTGTGTGTGTGTGCCTATGTGTACTCAACCACTTTCCAATACATTATTAAGAATAATGAATCATTATTATATCTATCTTTTACCCGTGTTTTCTTTTGAACAGTAAACTTGTCTATGTACGGTTTCAAAATATCATTCCAAACAGTTTTAACTGCATTTAATTATTATTAATACAGGGTGACTGGTCGCTATATATCGACATTAAAAACTTCGACAAGTCCAAGGTTAACACCCCAGGTTATCGAAGAAAAAATCATTGGAAATTAGCTCTTATGCAAACAAATGCAAGAATACACTGAAATATGAGTCACCCTGTATACATACTCGTGCATTTTAATTTTCTTTCTTGATACTCGAAGCGGGTGCGCTACTGATGTTTTATGGGACTATATTTTATGCTTATATGCTAGAAGTACTCTAGAGGAGCGTTATACTTTGTATTGTTTAAGAGCAAACAGACAAGAGTCTACAATACTTAAACTTCATTCGATGGAAATGTGTTTACCTAAGGAAAAAGTTTTGCATATGAAGAAACCAATAAAATAATCAATTACAAATTAGTATCGTAGCATAATATTTAGTATTAATTCCGCCAATAATAACTTGTGTATTATTGAATGCAAATTTTAATTTTGATAATTGCCTTCCAGTTCAGCAAAATTATATAGTTTTTAATTAAACCTTACGTTGGTGCACCCCAAACCTTTGCATATGCATATATTACCGGGCGGGAGGACGGTGCTGCATATTGCATTTAAGCATGAACAACTACATTGTTTTTGGCGGAGTTAACACTAAATATTGTCTTAAAAATATTTATATATAAAAAGTAACGCAAGATTCCATTCTGTATCATAAATTATGGTCCCTCCGATAGAATATCAGTAGTAGCTTGTACTTCATATAAAAATAATACGTATTGCGGTGATACTAATAATTATTTTGGTACAAATATTATTTTGATTAAGTATGTATATTGTTTTAAGTATGTAGTTGTAACATGTTATATCTTCCAAAGTGAAATGTTTTTGTCGGGACAAGTTTGAAGCAAAACACTTAAATTAATATGGCTTAGCCATTTCATCGTAATTAGAAATATATTTTGTTTTTTTTTTCTTCAATGATTATTATAAAATGTAAGACGTATCTAATCGTCAATGGTATTCTGTTATGTCATTACGATCTTTGATTTTCAATAAATGATAAATCTTATTACTGACGTTTGTTTCCTTAACTCCAAGGTATTTCCCCCGTAAGGTAAACTTAGATACAATATACAGTATATAACATTGACAATATAGACATACACATAAAGTTGTTTATCCTTCGATTACAAGCAATAATTATCGCTGAATCGGCGTAAAAGTATGAACATTTTTCTAACTTCAACCTACCCATCATAAAAATAATAGGTAAGTGCTGTTCGCTTTTGTTTTTATCAGTGTCAAGACAGGTCAATGTACTCATCCTTATGAACAATTTTTACTATGGAACCGACCATGAATAGTGAAACCAACCATTCTCGGGTTATATTCACGAAGCTAGTGGCCCGACGAGATACCAGCAATAATACTTAGAACTTGTGCGCCTGAACTGTCTCCAGTTTTGATACGCTTATTTCGCCTTTCGCTTGAGACTTGAGACTGGAAAAGTGCCGAAAGCTTGGAAGCTAGCTAACGTGCAGCCCGTGCCCAAGAAGGGCAGTCGTGCAGATCCGGCCAACTACAGGTCTACTTCTGTAAGAGTATGGAGCGTGTACTCAATAGTAAGCTCCTGGCATACCTAGAAGCCAACGACATCTTCAGTGACCGACAATAGGCTTCCGCAGGAACCGGCCAACAGGGGATCTTCTAGCGTATGCCATTCATATCTGGAGTGAGGCCATTGAGAAGCACGAGGAAGCACTTGCTGTTTCCCTCGATGTCTCCAAGGCTTTCGATAGGGTGTGGCACGATAGCCGTATTGCTAAGCTTCCTGCTTTCGGTTTACCCACTGAACTTTGCGTTTAGATAGCAGACTTCCTGAGAGATCGGTCCATTCGAGTGGTTATTGATGACTGCTCGTCTGGCCAATTGGACATTAATGCCGGGGGGTTTCACAGGCCCGTTGGTATAGTGGTCAGTGACCCTTACTGCTATGCGCAAGGTCGTGGGTTCGATTCCCACCTAGGACAAATGTTTGTGTGATGAGCACGGTCATTTGTTCTTTGTCTGGGTGTAATTTATCTATAATATGTACACACATCAAAAGTGTCTAGGGATCAAGCATTTTTATGCGGATTTCTTGAGATTGAGATGTGGCTTTGTAATAAATTTATGATTTTATAAATTTATATGGATCCTTTTTGTTGCATTTCATAATTTGAAACAGGAACTGTTAATCAAATTCGAGTAAAAGATGAAAATCAGCTGTCAATATTTTCCCTATAAAAACATACAACGCATTGAAGACATTATTAGTGCTACTGTTTCCTTACTACTGATTAAAAGTTATTATGGAGCGGCGACGTCATTTAAGCAGGGAAGAAATGCTCAGAGCCGTGGGAATGATAGAAGCTGGTTCCCGGCAACGTACTGTGGCTTTAGCTCTGAATACAAGTCAGAGTGTTATCAGTCGACTTTGGACACGTTACCGAAGCACTGGTACCGTGGCTGAGCGCCATGGAGGACGGTATCGCTGCACCACACGGAGACAAGACCGATACATTCAAATCTTAACTCGAAGAGCTCCAACAATAACCGCCATGATGTTAGCCGTGAGGCTTCATCACTCTTCAGGGAACTTAATTAGCGACCAAACAGTCAGAAACCGCTTGCATGAAGTGAACCTTCATTCCCGAAGACCGCTACGGGTACACCTACAGCAATGCACAATCGTAGAATTCGATATCAATGGGCTCTTGAACACAGAAATTGGGCAGAAGAACAATGGCGTTTCGTGTGCTTTTCTGATGAGTCTCGTTTTGGTATGAGACCGGATACAAGACGTATACGACACTGGAGAACCCCTGAACGCCAACAGCGATTAAAATCCTGCCAGGAAGTCCATCCTTATAGTGGTGGAACCATCATGGTATGGGCGGGTATTTGGATCGGCGGAAGAACTGAGTTGATTTGGATCAGAGGCAACCTCAACGCTCAAATTTATGCTGAGACGATTGTATCTGACGTCATCGTTCCTCTACAAGTGCAAATCGGTCCCTTATTTCAGTTAATGCATGATAATGCACGACCGCACACCGCAAGAGTTGTAAGACAGACTCTCGCCGCAGCTAACATCAATGTCCTGCTCTGGCCTGCTCAGTCGCCAGACTTGAACCCGATTGAGCATGCATGGGATATACTACAGAGAAGAGCTCTGCCGAATATGGAGGATATCCAGTCGCAAGAAGACCTTTTTTTGTTGTTGCAACGAACATGGGCGGCCATTCCACAGCGTGATTTGGATGAACTCATTTTGAGTATGCCAAACCGATGTTCTTGTGTTGTTAGTGTTCGCGGTAGAAACACGTATTATTAATTGTTTAAGTTACCCAATAAAATTTTAAAGAAAACTGTTATTTCAGTCTTTTTTTCGATCTTTAATGTTAGTGGTTCAAATGTCAAAAATCCCTTTATTAGGAAAATGGCAAATTTCTTTATTAATGCAAAGGTGACTTGGTTTATCGTTACTGTGACAAACGAAAACACTTTATTTGATGAATCCTTAAAGAAAATTTTAATTAATATCAATCAGGAGAAAAGTTATTGCAAAAATATATGTTGATCCCTAGACACTTTTGATGTGTGTATGTATTTAGAAATATATATGTATCTATATGTATATATATGTCTAGTACCCATACCACAAGCTCTGCTTAGTTTGGGACTAGATGGCGTTGTGTGAAAAAAGAAAGTTGTGGAGTTGTGGTCCCTCAGGGGTCAGATCTTTCAGCAACTTTATTCTTCCTGCATATCAACGATCTGCTAATGCCCAGTAGGTACCTTTGGGAATGCAGACGACAGCATAGTTATAAGGCTGTCTCTGAATGGGACGACGCCAACTTGGTCAGGTTTAATGCTGCTAAGAACCAGGCATGTCTTCTTGTGAGACGGTACTTCACACCGGAACAGCTGCTCAACTTTTATCAAGCGCAAGTTCAGTCGTGTATGGAGTACTGCTCTCATTTCTGGGACGGATCTGCCAAATACCAGCTTGATGCACTTGAGTCTATCGAGAAACAGGCCAAGAGGCTCATTGGCAACGAGAAACTGGTCGAGGCAAAGCTCCAGAGCCTTGAACATCGGCTGCGGCGTGTTGCAAGCCTGTCAGTTTTCTATCGGTTACATTTCGGGGAGTGTGCAATGGAATTGCACAATTTAATTCCACCAAGCCCGTTCCATCATCGGACTACAAGACAAACGGCGATGCGCCATCGTTACACGGTGGACATCCCACCCATACGCACAAAACGTTTTGGGAATACTTTCATCGTGCGTACAGCTAAGGCGTGGAATTCCCTGCCGGAGTCTGTGTTTCCTGATAGCTATAACCTAGGAGTCTTTAAATCAAGAGTAAATAGGTTACTTCTAGGCAGGCGTGCTTCATCTTCGACCACATCTTCGCTTAACATCAGGTGAGATGGTGGATAAACGCGAGCCTTTTATCAATAAAGAAAAATGAAAGACGAGGAAGGTCTTGTGGTTGCAAGCTACAATTTTGCCTTTGCGTATGCATAGCAGATATATATCATATCAGGCTGAATAGGCAGTCTTATAATTATGTACAAAGGTGCAATCGCTATAATTTATATACTATCGTCCACCATAATTTATATATATATATATTGAGAATTGAGAATTTTTTATTTATTTAGGTAGGTAACCTAATCACTCACACTTCCTAGTTTGGAGTAGGTATAGGTTAGTATGTAGTTAGTAGCTCCAAATCCAACTCATCTTTATTTAAAGGTTTCACCCAGACATAATATAATTTATTTCGGACAAAAGCAGCATACCAATTCTCTCGTTTCAATATTTTAAAACATGTATACGAGCGTATTTTGTTTGTTTTACAAACTCGTATGGATTCTTGTTGATAATCGCCATATCCGATCTAAGTACTGACAGCCTCGTTATTCCTTACCTATTGTAAGTCACGAGTGCACTGGAATTTTATTATATTATTATAATTTTATGTGATAACGTCATGTATACGAAAGTAAACATTATTGAATATACTCAACTATCTGTACTGGAACCAGAGATCCGTAAACCATTCACAACTAGACTACGCTGGTACTTGATCGGCATAGCAATATTTATGGCAACATCAGCACTTCTTTTCTGTTTACGACAGTATAACGTCGTTATACAATCTATTGTACGGACGGAAGATGCGTTACCATCAGCGGAAGACCCTAACTTTTCCCCGAAAGCAAAATCGATTTTCTTCCACGAGACTTTCCATAACGGACTGACTGTTCGTCAGGCTTGTGCAGTAGAAGCAGCTGCTACAGCTAATCCGAAGAAAGAGATCTACGTGCTTTTTAGCAAACCTGTAACTGAGTACGGTCTCAAGACTGGTTGCCTTGCGGATCTCTACAAATTCCCCAATGTTAAATTCTTGCGAATTCATTCAGCGGAATATTCAAAAGGAACAGCAGTACAATCCATTTTGCTCAACGATGTGGTGCTAAGTAGATATCGTATACAGCATACAGCAGACATACTGAGAATTTTAACACTTAACAAATGGGGTGGCATATATTTGGACACCGATATGATAGTCACTAGATCATTAGAGGACCTGCCAGCGAATTTTATTGCGAGAGAATCCGAAACCGATGTCGCATCAGCGATCCTTTCGTTTGCAAAAGATGAAATTGGCGCCTACGTAACAAATGAAATTATCAAGTAAGATATCTTGTTTTTCTTTACTTCTTTCCTGATTAACTAGTAAATTATATTAGCCTCTACTAATATGTGAATAACAGGTACCAAATAACCCGTACTGGGCCAGCGAGCTGGATTACGACGACTCATTATCTTTCTTAGGGAGGAGAACAGTGTCCCAAGAAGTGGGAACTTACTAATATAAAATAAGTACCTGGGCTGTTACTAATATTAAGTGAAGGGATTTGTTGTTCAATTTTAGGGGTTTCTTTTTCTATTTACTAAATCTAAAGGCGTGTCGTTAGAACATGTGATCTGTCGTTGTCGAGGTATGGATTTCTTACCTATGTATGAGATATCATGGGTGTAATAAACTGGAATGTTTGTTATAAAGTGAATATTCGTAGAATGCGTATGTTGTGCAAACATATATTTGAATAGTAAGTAAGTAGTTGAGTAAGTTTATGTACCTTATATGTTTAATTTAAGTTACGAGCGATTCTCGCCAACAAACTGTAAAGTTTGGCGAGTAAAAAATGATTGGAAAACCAAATAAATAATGCAGAATGTACAGTAAAAAAAAACTGAAATATGGCTGAAATCAACAAACCCGTATGAGTATACTCGTACTATGTATAAACAAAGAAATCATTTACATAGCTTACCAACGTTTACCAGGTCAGCTAGTTTTTATACAACGTGTAACGGAAACCCCATATCTATCCAAAAGGATTGAAGACAACACCTGGTATGGAGTCTCTATGCAAAGTTTCAGCTCAAAATAAGTGACTCACAGAATTGACCCCAAATTATTGGTTTTATGTTTCTTGAATACCAGTAATAAACAAACGTGTCGAGTGTACGACTAAACGCCGACAGACAATACGTCGACAGACTGTACACCGACAAGACTTTACTTCGACGGGACTCTTCGCCGACAGGACACTTTACCGACAGGACACTTCGCCGACAGGACACTTCGCCGACAGGACATTTCGCCGACAGGGCTCATCAGCGACACAACTTATCATCGATAATCAGATACTTACTTTGGAAATCGATTATGCTATTCCTGTAACTATACAATTCTTAAATTTAGATGTGATCACATTTTTAAAAGGTTTATCCTATATTATAAATTTTAAAACATAATGTAATATTAAATTAAAGAATGATTTTGGTTTTTGTGATATTTTTATTGTTATTGAGAGGTTTGTTTAAATAAATTATTTTTGTTCAATTTTTTTTTATAGTTATGTTAATATATAAAGTTATTATGTTAAGCGATGATGTGGTCGAAGAAGAAGCACGCTTGCCTAGAAGTAACTTATTCACTCTTGACTTAAAGACTCCCAGGTTATAACTATCAAGAAACACAGACTCCGGCAGGGAATTCCACTCCTTAGCCGTACGCATATTGAAAGTAATCCCAAAACGTTTCGTGCGTATGGGTGCGATGTCCACCATGTAACGATGGCGCATCACCGTTGGTCTTGTAGTCCGATGATGGAACGGGCTTGGTGGAATAAGACTGTGCAATTCCATCGCACACTCCCCGAAATGTAACCTATAGAATACTGATAGGCTTGCAACACGTCGCCGATGTTCTAGGCTCTGGAGCCTTGTCTCGAACAGTTTCTCGTTGCCGATGAGCCTTTTGGCCCGTTTCTCTATAGACTCAAGTGCATCAAGCTGGTGTTTGGCAGATCCGTCCCAGAGATGAGAGCAGTACTCCATACATGACCGAACTTGCGCTTGATAGAGGTTGAGCAGCTGTTCCGGTTTGAAGTACCGTCTCACCTTTGCTAGGATTCTCAACTTTTTGGCAGCTAATTGAGCCTTAGCCTCGATAAACGGACCAAAATTAAGGGTGGATGTCAACGTAACCCCAAGAAGCTCGATGCGATCAGTTATCGTCACGGTTACATCACGAAAAGAAGGAGCCGGTTGAAATTGGCTCCTTTTTGCGGAGAAAAGACACGCCTGGGTCTTGGCAGCATTAAACTTGACCAAGTTGGCGTCGCCCCACTCAGAGACATCCTTCAAAGTTAAGTTCAAGCGCCCCACCATTGCCTCTCGGAGAGACTGGACTTGTGACCCACTAGCACCCGCGCTGGATATATATCTCTCAGCAACAGTGCTGTTTTCTGCATATCTAAAGGTACCGGGCATTAGCAGATCGTTAATATGCAGCAAGAATAAAGTTTCTTAGAGAACTGACCCCTGAGGGACCCCGGCATTAATAGCCAATTGGCCAGATGAGCAATCATCAATAACCACTCGAATAGACCGATCTCTCAGGAAGTCTTCTATCCAAACGCAAAGTTCAGTGGGTATACCAAAAGAAGGAAGTTTAGCAATAAGGTTATCGTGCCACATCCTATCGAAAGCCTTGGAGACATCGAGAGAAACAGCAAGTGCTTCCCCTTGCTTCTCAATGGCCTCGCTCCAGATATGAATGGCATACGCTAGAAGATCCCCAGTTGACCGGTTTTTGCGAAAGCCGTATTGTCGGTCACTGAGGATGTCGTTGGCTTCTAGGTATGCCAGGAGCTTACTATTGAGTACACGCTCCATACTCTTACATAGTATGGACGTCACTGAAATAGGCCTGTAGTTGGCCGGATCTGCACGACTGCCCTTCTTGGGCACGGGCTGCACGTTAGCTTGCTTCCAAGCTTTCGGCACTTTTCCAGTTATTTAAACAAACCTCTTTTTTTCCTATGCATTTTTATGGGTATCTTTACATATTGATATTATACATAATATAAATATGTACCTCTACTAGAAAC